>JASFAX010000049.1:2400000-3149253 GCA_030737875.1 Allium sativum
CTCGCGAAGTTTCACGAAAATTCCCAAATTAAAGTATACTTAATTAAATGAAATGGGTTGTGTAGATATATATATATATATATATTGATATATATATATATATATATAATTGAAAATTTAATAAATAAATATGCAAAAATGCTCAAAACAGCGAATTGGGAGAGGGGAATAACCGAACCGGCCGATTTTTGAAGTCGACCCGAGCCCGCTGGGTCGACTAGGGGTTAATCCAGGGTGTTTGGCTGTCAACCCGTGGGCCGATTCGCTCAAGTGCAGATTTTGCATTTGAATGGTTCTCATGGTCCATCTTTAATCTAAAGGCCCTAGATGGTTCCTACACTTGACTTCTTTCCCAAGACATGCTTTGATGGCTTGGATTGAATCTAGGGTTAATCCTATGGCCTAAAACACTTGCCTAATCTATAAATAAGACCCTAACCTACCCTAATTCATTCATAATTAAACCTAGTGACTAAACTATGGCAAAATGCTAGCTCTCATGGCCTCCACTAATTTTATGAAGAGGGTTGCATACTAATCACTCTCTAATCAACTTCTAATCCCTTCTTAGCATCTTAATCTTCTTCATTTGGTGTTCAAAGTTGCTAGTTGTGAGTTTCTATCACTTTGATGATCTTTTGGTAAACTAATTAGATGAGATGTGATGAGATTTATGGTTTTGTATGTGGGTTAATGAGCTTTGAATCATATGATATGATGTTAGCATTAATCTTATGTTTATGCATGTTGAGTATGTAAGCTTATGCAAGTTTAATATGATGTATGTTATGTTTGCATGATGCTAAATATGCAAGTTGTGGGCTATGTAATCATATGCATGTTATGCAAGTTCATGGTAATATGCTATGCAAGTTACATGTATGTAAATATGCAAGTTACATGTTTGTTAATATGCAAGTTACATGTATGTAAATATGCAAGTTACATGTTTGTTAATATGCAAGTTACATGTTTGTTAATATGCAAGTTACATGTATGTAAATATGCAAGTTACATGTTTGTTAATATGCAAGTTACATGTTTGTTAATATGCAAGTTACATGTATGTAAATATGCAAGTTACATGTTTCTTTATATGCAAGTTACATGTTTGTTAATATGCGAGTTACATGTATGTAAATATGCAAGTTACATGTTTATTAATATGCAAGTTCATGATGACACATTATGCAAGTCTATAAGCTAATATGCAAGTTTGTTATGCAAAATGAATATGTAAGTTATGTGACATATTATATGCAAGTTATGTGACATGTTATGCAAGTTCATATGCAAGTTATGTGTTTGTTAATATGCAAGATGGCACCTTTGAAACATGTTCATTCATATGCAAGTTGACACCTTTTATATGTGTTATATCATGAACGAAATTACGTGGGAACGATGGGGTAATTAAATGCATAAGTTAATAAGATTGTGTGAAATTAATATAATTATGCATAACACAAAATAAATAAACATAGTATGGGAATTTGCCTATTTGGTTAGGTGTACCCATACTATGTGTTGGGAATTTACCTATTGAGTTAGGTCTACCCCATGGGAATTTACCTATTAAGTTAGGTCTACCCATGTTAAGAAAACTTGATTAATTAGGGATAATTAATATAAAATTATGAGGGTGATTAATTAGGTGTAATTAATTGACTAAGACACGAGGTTGGACTCAGTTGTAGCGTAAAACTGCCCGGACCCAACCGGCTTAACCAGTTGCTACAAATGTTAGCCCAATGTGAGAGGTCTTAGGCACAAACTAAATACGTAATTAATGTAAAGACACGAGGTTAGACTCTGTTATGACATAAGGCTGCCCGGACCCAACCGGCTTAACCAGCGGTCATAAAAGACAGTCTAATGTGAGAGGTCTTTACAAAGGTTACGTTCTTAATTAATTAATTAAGAAACACTTAACCACATTAGCATGTAGAGGGACATGAGGGGTTAAGTGGGTGCCTCGGGTGGCATGAGAAAATCTAGTGGTTGCCTTGGGTGGCAATAGAAAATACGATTAGAATACTTAACCAAAATGGAACATGTAATTAAAACATGATTAAAGGGTTAAGTGGGATATACTAGAAAAAGGGACAAGCTTAGGTGGGTAGCTTGTGGAGGCCCATTTCAACCAGTAACCCATACGTATCTTTGTGGGCTCGACCCATGTCGAGGACGGGACACGCATACTGGGCTTGACTGTAAGAGGCAAACGGGTTAGCGGTGGCAACGCAAGTCCAACGGGCTTCATATGCGTGAGTGGGCCCGGGCTGGTAGGTAAGCCGTTGTTGCATCGAGTAGATATAAGCCGTGCACCTTTAGTTCCATCAGGTTGCCACATTGGGGAATGATACATCCCACGGTGGGGCCAGCACGGGTATCTACGTTAGGGAGCCGATCGAATGGGAAGTAGTGTGTACACCTAGTGGATTGTAGGGCCCCGTGGCGCCTACTTGGTCACCTAGGGGTACGCAAGTACTATTAAGTTAATTTTATAAGCCATGGGTGGGATCAACCTTTAAGTTAGGAACGACTGGTGTGGTGCAGTTTAGTAATTTACCTTAGGGAGGGTAGATGCGTCTTTATCCTTTATCTTCGTTCAGTTGACTGCTTAGGGTAGCCATTCATCCCTATATGTTACCGTATATCAGTTTATGTCTTCTCTGGTTACTTTAACGATTGTATTGTTAAAGTTATAGGACTCGCTCAGACTTATGTCTGACCCCGTTGTTTTTATCTTTTTCCCAACCCTCAGGTCCTACGGTGGATCCTAGCAGTAGTGGAGCTTGATCGGATTGCTGTTCCAGTCTTTAGGAGCTTGGATAGATGTAAAGCTCCGGTTATCCAGTTATCTTTTCTTTTGTTTGGCTATTGTATGAGAGTGGGATTATGTACTTCTTTATTTTGATGGATATTGTACTTGACCTTTATTGTGGTTTTATGATGTAACCAGACATGTTTTACTTCCGCTGTTATGAGATGATGTTTTAAAATTTCAAGTACTATTTATATCTGTCTTGTTGTAATTTTTCTGTTCTATATTCACTAAAATACTCCACCGATGCTATGGCATTCCCTTAGTGAGTGATCATAGCGGGAGTGGGGTGTTACAATCCTAGCCCTGAACGTGTGTACTCCGATTTAGCCAATCGGAAAACCTAAAGAAAGCAAAGAGACATATTTTAAATCCTAAAAAATGCTGAAAACGCAGAGTGATCCAATCCAGATAAGTTGATGATGAGCCCGCGAGAGCTCGATCCAGGGTCATTCCCTCTCCGGAGAGCAGGTGGTGGTAGCACAGGTGCTGGCGCCGTTGGTTGTTTCACATACTCGAGTAGCTCTCCACGTCTAACCCGTTCCTCAATCAGATCTCGCAAGTGTCTACAGTCATTTGTGTCATAACCGTCCATATCGTGAAACATGCAGTATTTCCCAGAATCGCGTTCTCTTTGTGATGGATCCCTCCTGTGAGGCTGTGGATAGAAGACGTCACCGTTTGTGTTCACGTAGATGTCGGTTAGTGACGAATTGAGTTCTGTGTACTTTTCATATCTGGGCCCTCTCCGAGGCTGAGCGTTGCGGTCATTCTTGACGGTAGCTTTTCTTTTGCCTTTATCAAAATCAGACGATTCTCCGTCTTTGAGCGTGCTAACATCGAGAACTTTCTTCTCGGAGGTTGCGTCTTCTTCACGCAAAAACCTATCTGATTCAAGGTAGAACTCGCTGAGATTCTGTGATGGGTCTCGGTACAAGGATTTTTTGAATTCCGAGTTGTCTAGAACGCCGGATACTGTCGCCATCAATACCATAGATGGCTCAGGTTGATCAACTGATGCTGCTGCAACGTTGAATCTTTCCAAAAATGATCGCAGAGTTTCTTTGGGCCTCTGCTTGATTGTAGTGAGTGACATGACATTTTTGGATCGAGCGATGTGGACCCGAAACTGTTCAATGAAGCGAGCGACCAACATGTTTCAGCTGTTGATCGATTCAGATTCTAGCTGCCGAATCCACATAGCAGCTATATCAGTCAAGAAGAGAGGGAAACATTTTGCCATGACGTTTTCTGACGCCGATTGAACTTCCATATGCCTTTTGTATCGCATCAGGTGCACGGTAGAATCTGTCCTGCCGTTGTAGGGCTCCAGTTGTGGAAGTTTGAAATCCGGGGGATTGCGAGAATTCCTGATTTCCTGTGTGAATGGATTGTGATTGACATCATCCATGTCATTCTGTAGGTACGGCCTCTCGAGAGGCGTTCAATGAAATTGGCGAGCCGGTCGCCCTCAAAAAGCTGTTGCAAGCTGCTAAGATCAGAAGTAATGCCCCCAGCGTTGTGTCCATAAGGGTTTGGAAAAGTATGGGGAGCATGGAGTGTGATCCGGTTCGGATCGGTGGTCATCGGGCCGTAGGTCCCGAACCGAACCGGTGCTGGCTCTCTGCTCCGAGCTGCTTCATGTTGCTGTTGAGCTAAAGTTGGTGACTGAGTGTCCATCCGAACCGGAGCGGAGTTTGGCCGAGCTTGGCCTATGTTCCTAGCCACGTTTCCATCCGAAACGCTGAGTGTTGGAGCCGCACGTTGTTGAGGAAGGGTGCCCCCGAGCTCATTCAAATTTGAGGCTGCTGCTGTTCGGATCGGATGTACCGAACCGATCCGTTTTGCTGCTCCAGCTGGGGCTAATTCTGATGCAGTTCCGATCCGTGCAGCTTCGTTTCCAGTGTGCTGATTGTTTCCACTCGGCCTTCCTTCCATCCGAGCGAAGAATCCATCGATCATCTCCTGTTGCTTCCTAAGGAGATCATCTTACCTTACCATTTGAGTTCTCAATTCAGCAAGAACACCATCCATCTCTTCTCTGGTTAAGTATGCCGAAGGATTTTCATGAGAGACTCCCTGACTTGCCTCGTTTCTCGTGTCTTCATCCTCAGGACGGGGAAGTTTTCATTTGGCCATTAATCCAATAGCCAATAAATCTGCTTCCTTTCAAGCTAGTAGAAGTTGTATCGTGTGCCCCCTTCCTGGCACGCCAGAATGTTAGACCAAATTTTGGGCCTAACACCCAAATGTTATGTGAAAACCTCACAATCACAGATTAATGCAGAAAAAACAGTAAAATAAGAGGAGACGAGATTTTTATAGTGGTTCGGCTCAATTCAAGCCTACGTCCACTTTATAGTTTCTTAAATCCTAAGAAGCTATTACAATGTTGTTTGCTTGCCGTTTATACACGAAATCCTCGTGTTTATAATGAAAAAAAGTAAGAAAAGTGGAGATTATACACGAAATCCTCGTGTTATTATGTGGAATTTGGCTTCTTCATTGAGCAATGACCTTGGGTGAAGTGGTGGTAGAAGCCATGATCAGTTAGAACCGAAAAGATCCCCTCAAATGTCCATCTCACGGTGTATTTATAGGCGTAGAGGAGCCTTGCATAGCCCTGGAGCGGTCCGGTTCGGAGGCGCCACGTGGAGGGTGGTGAGGCCATCTCAGAAGTAGTGGAGAAGTGGTCTTCAGATCGTGCTAGGACAGGTGGAGCTTGATCCATGAGAGTAGGAGGTATTGGCTCCTTAAGAATAGGTCAGATCCGAAGTGTAGCAGCAGGTCACTAGAGATCGGATTGGTTCGGGTCCGATCCGAAACGAGGTGGAATCTCCGATCCGAAGGCTGAAAGCACTTCTGTGCAGGATACTTCAGGCGGGTCGGTTCGGGTCCGATCCGAACCGAATTGGTGTCCTCAATTCGAAGACTCCGTGTCCAATGCTTTGAAGGTGGAGCGGATCGGGAATGCTCCCTCCGATCCGATCCGTGCTGATGTGAATGCGAAGAGCAAGTGCCAAGTTGTCCATTTTGAGACAGCGTCCGATCCGAACAGGCTTGTCCGATCCGATCCGAGGATCTATTCAATGCTAAATTCCAGATTTTCGGTTCTGCATGCGTTCACGGAAACGGGCGTAACTTTCAAACCGTAAGTCTGATTGAGCCAAACCAAAGCTCAAAGTGAAGCTGATTCAGAGACCTACAAGAGTTACCGAGCTCAGCTCCATAATCGCTGTTTTCGGACCCAAAAAAGGTCGTCTGATAGGAGTTCCGGGCCATTCTTTGTTTGCGATGCGACTTCAACCAAATCGCTTGTTGTCTTCTGACGGTATTCCCAACACTTGAGCGTATTGCTGAGAAGAGATTCCATGTGTGACTGCTTTGACTAAAAAGCGGGTCAACATGTAGCATCATAGAAACAATAGCAGAAACAAGAGGCACAGAAGATTTAACGTGGTTCAGATATGAATATTCTACGTCCACGGAAACCCAACATCTTTTATTCTTCTTCATTTCAAGAGAAAGTATAATATGAGAAGAATACAAACGCTCAATATAAAATTTTCACCTTGTAGTTGATACAGAAATAGTGATTTTACTAAGGATATATTGAAGAGAGAACTATTGACTTGTAATGAAAAGGATGAGCAAATTCCAAAAAAAAAAAAAAAAAAAGGAAAAAGGAAAAAAAAAACTCTATTTATATGAACAAGGATGAAAACTTCCATAAAGATAAGAATGAAAAGTTTCCGGATTTTCTTGATTTGATTTCATCACAAATCTTACACATTTATCTTTGTTTCAACTTATACTTATATTTGATTGATTCTTCAAATCAAATAATATCTCTTCGTATCTTTCCAATTTGTTACTCATAATTACTTGATTACAGTAATTAATTAAAAACTTCTTCATAATAAATTTGGTATAGATTTAAATCGTCTAAATTTAACAAGCAGAATGAACTTTCCATCATGATAACCTTGCTAATGCACGGCATGACCAAGAGAAGTTCTTTATACTAAAGGACTCTGGCACTGCAGTTCGAAGGAAATAGAAAAAAATTGTAATGAGTTAAGAATCGGTGTTATAAAACTAATGATAGTTGATAAAAGATGAAGAAAAATGAATTTAATGATAATTTTTTTATGGTAACTTTTACATGAATCCACAATTTTAATCTCCTTATCTATCCACAAAAATAACATCATTGACCTTTCACATAATTTTAAAAAGGAAGCGGCTGTTTGAACACAAAACTAGACACAAATTGATGACACAAGAGATTTAAGGCGTTGGATCTTTTCATGGATGGAATTCAAGGACGACCCAATAATGGAGATCAATTTTATCACCAATCTTGTTAAAAAAGTTATCCAGACAGTTGCTCCCTTTAAAAAGTGGATATCTGTTTTGAAGGCCATATTTGAGGGGAAAAAATAGATTTAAGAACAAACAACTTTTACCACATAAATTAAGGATAATTTTCGTGTTTAATTGGAAAAAATCATAATATTTTAAATTAAGGACACACATTGACATTTCACAAATAATAAAAATTAATACAAAATTGATTTTCCGTGATCGTAAGATTAAAAATTAATTAAGGAATGTTTTTTTGTTTTGTAAATATAAAGAAAAAATATAAGAAAATTCAAGATGGAAAGCTGATTGATGGTTACTTGACTCGTCCGAACACGTCAGAATAGACCAGCTCCAATGGTTGCTTTGGCTTTGAAGTTTGAGTCCTCATATGGAAATTGATTCGCCTTACCGTATTGGCAACCACCAGCCAACATATATAGTCTCTGGTCTGACCTTGAGTTGAGAAAGACCCTTCAGCATAAACTTCTCCATCATCACCTTGAGTTTTTGATAGCTGACATGTCCTAGTCTTGCATGCAACAAATATGTTGTTTCATTCTTTTGAGTCATGTCTACATAAGCTGACATTACATAGACTCTAAACGTCGTTCTCTCATCATCATTGTTCCTAATATTTCAAGATCTTGGTAGAGCTTAACATCTTAAGAACCGAATACAACATGATGGCCTGACGCCGTAAGTTGCGCCGCTGACAATAATTTTTTTCTTCATTCCAGGTACATGGTAGACATTTTGTGTAACGATCCGGAATTTTTAACCAATTTAAAATTGAAATTTTTATTACTTAATTTGAATTTAAATTTGAATTTGACATAAATGTATATGGTTTAGAATATTTAATAATTTTGATAAGTTATATGATAGATTTTACTTGAATTATAAATGAGAATGGTTATTAATAAGTTTTGAATTAATGATACTGTTTGTGGTTCGATCGGATTTGTCAAACTATAACATGAATTAGTAATATTAGAACTAAGTGTTGTCCTTAGTTTTCATAGCATTTTAAAGGAAATGCTACCAAAAAATCACTTTCCCTCCTTAAGACAAATGTAAGGACACTTGTATTTTTGCATGCCTCCTTTCATGCATGTTTTACACTTGCCCCCTTATGTGTCATTACCTCATTAACCCTCCATTCCTATATAAGTAGGTATTTTCTCCATTTTTTAACTATTTCACTCCATTTTCTCCTTTTCATCTTCTTCTTAAAGCTTATGGCCATGGTTTCCATGGCATAAGTCTTCTTCTTTTCCACCATCACCTTGCCGAAGTTCGTCATCCTCCTCCTCCTCTTATGATAGAGAGAGAGAGATTAGTGTGTGTGTGTGTGTGTCTATATATATATACATACATATATATATATATATATATATATATATATATATTGGTGAAGAAGACGTTGCGTCGAAATATTGTCTGACGGTTCGCTCAGCTAGGCTCGCCTACCGTGAAGATTTGGAAAGCTGTTAGGTGAGAACTCTTGAACCATGGTTTATATATTTAATTAGTAGTTAGACTAATTTAAATATAATGATGAATTATTAGTGGTTAATGATGATTGATGTTTGTTGTGATGGATGCATACTTTAAAACACACACACTATTAAGCGTTAGTGTTATAACGCTTGTGCACAGTTATGATTTATTTAATTATGTTGATGATGGTTGGCGTAGATGTTTATAATGGTTGTTGATGTTGTTTCGCACACACTATAACACAACAAGTATGGTATCACACTGATGATCGACAAATCTCTTTCGTAATTAGAAGCAATATCATTATTGAAATTGAAGGTTAATAATTGGAAAAGACCATATGTATGAATTCATATATATTGATAAAGTTCTTTAAATGAATAAATAAATACCAGAACGTTCTAGGATGACAAAGATGATAGTGTCTAGGCTTGTGTTTGAAAATAAAGTTTCCTGCTCTCCGTGGCTATCCCTAACTGATCCGACGAATAGGATGGTTAATTTGAAGTTATTTGAATTTAGAAATGAATTGGAATTTGATTTATTAAGTAAAAAATAAAAGTTGAATTTTGAACCCAAAATAATTTGGAAAGTTAATGTAAATTACTTCAAATGATTTTAAAACGTTTATATAAGTATATAATTGTTTTCTAAGGTATTTTTAAGTATTGAAAAATAATTTCTATTTTGGTCAAAATAGAGTTTGTCGCACAATGGCAAATTGGCGTGTTTTAGTTACAAACTGTATTTGCTATAACTTTTGCAGTTCAAATCGGATTTCCATGAAACGAAAAACGTTTGATTTCCATTAACAAGAACTTTCAAATAAGTGAAAGCAGATTTTAAATTCGAGTTATAATTTTCGAGTTATGTTTGAAACCGTTTTGGAAAAGATCGTTGTAAGAACAATTGTTGACCATAACTATAAACAACTGTTTTTAAATGTTTAGAAATATGGAAAAATTTGTAAAATCATTACAAATTATGAAAATGTGTTTTGAATTGTAAAGTTTAAGTTTTGGCTAAGATAAACGATATTTTGATCAAAATAGTTAAGATAACTGTTTTGTAACGCTTTTGTAACACTTTTGAAATGTTGTGTAACGCTTCCTTCGAAAACAATTTATTTTGAAGTTTTAATCTGTAAACTATTTTCCGAACTATTAGTAATGGTTTGTGGAATGTTTTCAAAGGTTTAAAAGTATTAGAAATATTTTATATGGAATTTAAATTGATATTAATACGGGTTTTCAATTTTAAATAATTGGATATTGTTGGAGATAAATCTTCGGATGTCTGATATTAATTCGGTAGACGATGACTTTTAATATTTGAGGAATTTAAAAGGTAGTTCACTGTTATTCCGCTTATAGTGTGAGTTGGATACGAAGATTAATATTGAGGATAAGTTGATGGTATTTCTATCCAGATCTAATGTCAAAGAGTTGGATAAATCTTTTAATTAAGATACGGGTTTCCCAATTGGATTGAGATAAGTTGGATAGAAATAATCTTTGAATATTTGATATGAAATTCAGTGGTGTAAACGTATACTATTTGTGGAATTTGGAAGATATTATTATATCGTTATTCCACTTATAGTATTCGTTGATTATGAGAATTGATATCGAATATAAGTAGATACAATTTTTGTGTAACTTATGTTCAATATCGATTGACTGGGGTTTTGTCGTGAATCATATCTTCAACAATATCATTCTTGAAACCCAATGAGATTGAGTTGTGGAAATTCATATCGTAAATTGGATTTAATCAAATCTTTAATTTGAGAAATTTAAAAATAAGAAATTGGGAACCAAGTATAATCTTTTAGTTGAGATTAAAGAATTGAATGTTGGAAAATCTATTTAATTGGAAACTATGGTTGAAATATGGATTAAAGGAATTTCAAAGGAAACTGGGTTTTGATAACGAGTTATCAAACGGAAAATTAATTAAGGCTTTGGGGCTAGATTATCTTTGATTTAAGGGATGTGTTTTAAAGAAGAAGGGTTAAAATATGGATTTTGTTAAAGATAATTTGAGAATGAGTTTAAAGAAATTTAATTTAACAAAATCTAAGATGGAAGGAGATTTGGTTGAAAGCCTGTGTGTTCCGTAATTGTGTTTTAAAAATTACGCTTATTATTTGGGAAGTCCGGGATTGGATTTATGTCCGAAAACCATTTCAAGTAATAATACGACGTTGTGGAGCAATTAAAGACGTTATTAAAGACCGGGACCCTTCATATCGTAAGGACAACTTGCTGAATGTCTCAAATGGGTAGCTCCCATTTGCAAATGGATTTTATATCAACTAAGTGGCAAGAAACCCAAACATATGTGAAGGAATTTCGGATTATTGTTTCGTTCAGACCCAGAACGGACATTTATGGATTGTGTGTCTGACATTGTAATTGGTTGCGTGGCACTGATCTCTGTTAAATATATATATCTGTTTGGTAGCGGAGAATTTATTCTCTTGCTTAACACCCTTCTCTAAGAAGTACGAGGTTAGAGGTTATATATCGATAGATCAGTGATGCGTTGTGAATGGACAATGTGACATACTTAAGTTATGTGGTGAACTTTGGATGATCAAAGCATGACTTATTTAAGCATAGTTTTGTGTATATCGTGACCTCGGCAAGCCTCACACCCCGGTAAATGGCCAAAACAGAAAGAAATGCGGCAAGGTTATGGAGTGTTGTCTCCTTCTAGATAAAAGGTGTACTATGGTATGGAGCCCAGGTATTAACCTATGTGGTAAAAGCATCTACTTTTGTGGTTGATGCTGGCACGTGCTCGAAAAGGCCGGTAACGACCGGGAGATGACATCCTCTAAACAACTCAGTTAAGGGGTAACCCGGCCTTGTGTTGGCATGAGGAGCATCAGTGTTGATCCTCGGACATCCCTCTAGAGGTGTTCAAAATTCGGTTCGGAAGGAAGTTCATTTGTCTGGTCATTGTTGGAAACCCAATCTCTGCTACGAGCCCATACGATTTTGATTGTATACCATATGTCAATATAGTATATGGTACCTATGCTGGCTAGGATTGATACATTTACTTTCGAAATTGACTATATTATAGTATTGAAAAAAGATTTTCACGTATCAAGCATTTTTGACTGCATAAGGAGAAACCTCGCCCATGTGTGCGTTTGCATTGTGTGTTTGCCGCGAAACCTTATGTTAATTTCATTTTTCAAAAAGTCATTACGAATTTCTATGTACTGATATTCATATGGAGTAAACTCGTTCCGCATTAGCGGCGTGGTCCGGTGAATTACCTAACTTTAAAATAAACCCTAAAAACAAATATTTTGAGTTCTCACCTATCCCATAACTGACCTGGAGTTTATTGTTTCCACACCTAAACTCTGAGTATCCATAATTTTTGCATGGGCGGCCTGGTAGTTTGGTTAGCAAATTTAGTTTTGGAGTTTGTTAGAGCAGGATGTTGGTTTAGCTGGAGTTATTATATCTTGAAGCATGCATATTCTTCCGCTAAGTTTAGTATCTTTTCCGTTGTATAATCGATGTACTCTGATGTTTCTCCGGTAACTCTGATGTAATATTATTATAATGATAAGGGAAAAGTTCTTTTTATTTTGTGCAAATATGTAAGTACTCCTAACAATCCGTCTTTATGAACGGTTTAAATTGGTTTAATTACTGGCGAAAACCGAGCAAAAAGTCAGGTCGTTATATATTGGAATGCAACTTCTTTTGGACTAAATCTCGGCCTGATTGTTGTATTACCGATATGACCAATCGGTGATCTAGAGTTGTTGGTTGTCACCATTAAACGACCACCTTTGTACTCGATCATGTCTTGCAACTTCTCTTCATTTTATGTCATATGATTTGAGCAGCCAGAGTCGACTATCCAATCATTATTGTAGTCAATCGTTCCATGAACAATAGCTGCCAAAGCTAATTTTTCTTCCTTTACCGCAAATGATGCTTTTGCGTCTCATTCTTCATCACTTGTCTTTTCTGCATTTGACGTGGCTGCATTGCCTTCTGTAGTTTTCATCTTGAACCAGCATTTTTTAGCCATATGGCCGTACTTTCCACAGTTGTAGCATTTTCCATCAAATTTATTGTTTTTCTTTGACTAGTCACCCTATTTGTCTTTCTTCTGAGCTCCCCCGTTTGAGAGCTTCAAATGATGACTATCCTTGTCATCCTATTTTCTAGAATTTCTACTAGCATTTGATCAGGGCTGACATTTCTTATCATTACTAAAAAGTGCTTCTTCGTCGCTTTTTAATATAACTTCAAATATTTCCTTAACTAACGCTTTTTGGTCTTTTCTAGTTCAACAAGAGAAGGTTGGGTTGGCCAACCTTGTATTGCAACCATAAAATTCTATATTCTGACCTTAATCTATAAATAATAATAATAATAATTCTAGCATCTGACATTCCAACAATAAGGTCTAATGTAGAAATTTCATGGCAAAAAAATTTTACCTTGGTAAAGCATTGATTGATTGTCATGTCGGTTGCCTGATTTTACCTTGGATACATAACTTGAGGATCCTAGGTCCCTATTTATAATACTCAAAAAGAACCAACTATAATATTCTAGCTAATTATGTTGCCAAAATACTCTTGAAGTTTCTAGAAAACTCAACCATTTCTTATTATAATGGCTTGGCCCAAAATGATAGATGTATTTAGTTAATCTCTAGAAAACTCTAAAGAGTTGGTGGTGCTTCTTCACATAGATGGCCTTAAACCTTTTGTTTCTTTTGATAGTTTAAGGGGGTTCAAATCTTAAAATGATTTAAGCTTATAAGAACGTGTGATGGTCATCTTCTGATTTAATCGTGTAACCAATCGTACGGAATTTGTATATATTAAATAATAGTAAAGCGGAACATTTTAAAATTCTTTCCTTAACTCGAGGAGTTTTTTCTCTTCTCTTTGATTCTCTTCGGATATTTTATTTTTAAATTAGTTTACCACTTTACACTTACCATTTCTCTCACATTGTTTTACTTTTTGTCATTTTACATTTTGATATGGATATTTCGATGTTTACACAATTATATATTGACAGATAACTTCTAACATTTTATATTTAGGTTCATATATTTAGATTAATTACAAAACACAAAATTTAAGTAAATTTAAATAACTAATATTTCTTTTTAATACTAAAAATGACAAAATTAGCTTTTTGACTTAAATAGCTACACTTTAAATTTTCTATAATCATTTAAATCTCTCTTTGTTGTTTTCTAACATTTTACATTTGGTACCATATTTTACAATTAATCACATAATATCAAAACTATTTAAATAACTTTAGCAAACGATAATTCACTGATTAGCCTAATAAATCACATCAAAATCAACCATATATTAACAAAATAGAAAGAAAAAAAAAACACATCAGTTAAAAAATCATTAATTATACATATAAATAACTATCACAAGTTCAAATGTGAACTCATTTACATCAATATATTTACCGTGTATTGCATTATAATATTAAAGTCAAACACCTCTATATTTTAGAATTTATTAATTTGCAAAACACTGCACAATATCACTTAATATTGTACGTTCATGTCAATATGTTTAAATTAATTAAGTGATTTTGAATTTAACAAATGAATTTGATCAATAAATTGTTGTTAAGTCATTTAATTAACGCTAAGTGTGATGTTTCAAAATGTACACCATGTTCACATCAACAACAAAAATGGTAAAATTGGTTTTTCTTCCAAAAATAAAGTTAAATAAGTCACACAATTTAAATAATATATATAAACAATAATAATAAATTTAATATATTATGCATTTATCTCAATAAATTTATCATAAATTAAAGAAAACAACTTCCACATTAAATACCTATTTTTAACATTTCTATAATTATTCGCTGAAGCTCCGCAGTTCTTTCATGCTATTTTATGTTACAATCTATATGTCTAAACTACTCACGAAATCTTAAATTTCAATTATTTAAATAATCTTAGAGAGTATTTAATTAGTTCATTTTTCTAATAGTTCTTAAAAATATATGTTAATTTTACTATGTATATTCATATTAAAAAAGATAGTTTTCGATGCAGCTATAAAGATGCATAAAACACATAACATGAACTATGTATATCAATAATAATGACAAAATTAATTTGTAAATTAGTTATGACTCATTTATATTAAGAACTTACCGCATATTATATCATAAAATTCTTCTTGAACATCAATAACTCCATAGCAAATCATACCGGGAGAGTTAGACAGCAAAAAATTCTTTAGCGGAGAGCTTCCGTAAATGGCGACAAAGAATTCTACTATCTTCTTCTCTTTTCTTCATGTAACCTAACTCCTCCCAAATACATTTTCTTTCATATCTCATGTCTATTCACTTCAGATCTACTCCCCTCTTTGCTTTCGACACGCGTGGAAGCTCCTCCGCTAAACCTTAAATCAATTTCATATCTAAGCTTTATCCATGAAATTTATTCTGAGTTCCGATCCCCTATTTTCTTCAGTCACATCTCTGTCACACACTGACCCCTAAAACCCCTTATGTCTCTGATTCCACTCTAAGCGCCGTCGTTATTCAGGTAACTGCTTGCTTTCAGGTAACTTCTGTAATATGTATTACACAGGTTTACATCATCTAATATAAAATGAGTAATTATATAAGTACTCCACTTCCATTCAACTTTTCAAGCCTAAAAGATTTCTATCACTTGCATGTTTTCGTCCCAAACTGTTTATATATGCTGAAAAATAGAGTATAATGGTCTAAAAGGAAATATACCAATACTAGAAGATAAAAATTACGAGCAGGAGGTTAGTTTTCTGTTTACCTATCTTTGGACACAATCATCACAGTAGCTGGTCTATTCCGCATCGTGCATAGCTCCAAGCTACTCTCATCTTCATACGCTTAAGGTTGCTGAACATCAGAATCCCAAATAATGCAGTATAGCATAAAGAAAAATAAGAGAATCACCAATCGCTGAATTCTAAAATAAACTTATAAAAATCTGTCAGCTATGTATATAACATTGCAAGCCAAATTCAGAAGACGGTATCTTCACCTGGCATTTACAAAAGACTTTGTATTTAACTATTACTCCTATATTAGCAAGTGTCTGATTTAATCCATAACTGAATTTTCATTTTTCTAGGCATAATTTCCATAGCTAAAATTAGAACTTGCTAAAACATGCATAGATAACAAATTATGGATGGAAATGAGAACGGAAGCACAGATTTAGCAAATAATATCGCAACTATGAAGGAAATTAAGTGCTTTCCAACAAATTGGTCCACTATATGCATGTAATTAAAAAGGGGAAATAGAAGTTACGTGTCTAGAGCGTGATACGAGCAAAAGGAAATGGATGAATATATCATCAAAGGCGTCTAACATTTTTGAACAGATTGAGATGGAAGTAGAAATTCTGATTTTCCATTTTGACATCATTTTAAGTTTCTGGCCAAGAAATGTTAGTGAAGGCGAAGAGGCTTCGGAGCATGTGCATTTTGGTTTTCCCAACAATGGGACAAACCCCGCTTATTTTCCCTCCTTTTCCCTCGCTACCGCTTAAGGAGTTCACAGATTTTTTTATTTTTTATTTTTTATTTATTATTTATTTTTTTTGAAAAAAATAAAAGTCCCACGGCCACGTGCTAGCTGACAGCTACACAGAAAGGATGATGTTAGCTTTAATGGGGAAAATTATGGCATTGTGAAGCATAATGACCAAGATTAAGGGTGTGTTTAATTTTCGGAAGGGGCAAAAAAAGTTCGCGTCCGCGTCGGAAGCGTCTGATACGTCAATGTGGGACCCACCACTTTTTCCCTTTCGAACTGAACGCTGGAAAACAAGCTTTCGTTTGCCCTGTTCAGCTCTTACCCCTTTTACATCCGTTTGCCCCCTTCATGTGTCCCTTCTTATTTAAAATAAAAACACATACCCCTTTCACCAATTTTTCCCCTTTCCAACCCCTTCCACATACCCCTTCCAAATACCCTTTTCTGTTGAAAATTAAACGCTACCTAAAACGCCATTGCTATGTGTATTTCTATTTAGATAACGTTCTTTTTTTTTAGAATGGACAGTTCATGTTGTGGTCTGCGTCCGACGCATTGGATATTGACCACACTAAACGTACAACACATTGTGAATGAATAAAATTCCAACGGACATATCTCTTTCATCCCCTATATAAACAATTCAATTTCATTCTGCAATCACCAAACTATATACATACAATCCGAAAATTCAGCAATTTTTTCAAGCTTCGTCTTCGATTGTTTTAGGTAAAAAATTTAATATTTGTGTTTTTCAAATACTTATCTTTCATATATATGTTTTTTCCCCCTTTTTTTCTGAATTACGTTTTTCTTTCTTTTTTCAGAATGTATAGTCACGTTGTTGCTTCATCTACCTGCACCATCATCGATTAAAACGACGACAGGACCTATGCTTTCATCGATGCTTGTTTCGAAAACACCAATATGCGTGCTCACCGTGTCGTATAGTCATACCAAGAGATTACTGCCTTATTCAACGAACGAACTGGTCTGGACTACAATGTTGGGCAAATGAGAAACAAGTTCGAAAATTTGAAATGTGGGTGGAACTCGTGGAACAACCTACTAAAGATTTCGGGTGGCTTCTGAAATGAAGAACAGAACACGGCCAGTGGATCCAATAAGCGGTGGGATACATCTGCATTTGTAATTTGGTGCTTTTGTTTCTGCATTTGTAATGTGAATTCTGAACAATGAATTTTTATTTGGTATGTCGTATTCTGTATTTGTATTTTGTATTCAAAATTAATTAACGTAAATATAACATACACAAATAGTAAAATAATAATTTTGCCCATTCGCGTTGTCCCTTTCGTAAAAAGAATGTGTTTCTTTTTCGTGAACTTTCTCCTTTCTCAACCCCTTCAATCAGGGCCGGCCCTTTGCCGAAGCGAGCAAAGCAATCGCTTAGGGCCGCATAAAATTTAGGGCACCGTATCAATTCGCGATCACTCGCTCCAAAAAAGAACCGCATCAGAATCTCAAATTGACAGAATATTTTCAACAAAGATGATCAGCTACTTCATCTCGGTTGGTTCAATCTCGGCATCTGATGAATTTGATTCACCTGAAGCTTCATACTTGAAATTCCTAAAATCAAATGAAAACACCTATCAAAGAAATTCGGGAAATCTAGAATGACGAATCGATGAACCAAACGCAATTTTCATGGAGGAATCTAGGAAATTGTAATGACCCGCATTGGCAGGGGTATTATGATTAATTTATTTAATTGTATAAATGGTGGGTTAGTGAATTACATGGGCGTTAAATAAAATAATAGTGAATATTTAATTAGAATAATAATTAAATAATATATTAACTTCTGAAATAAACAGAATTGGCTGGAAGGGCGATATAGTGTGAACTGGATCATCTGTGATATTTAATTCAGTTTAGAATTTGAATTAAAATAACGAATATATTATATAAACGACAGTTTGAACGTAGAGTTATAATATAATTTAAAACGAGCTTGAAATGGCGCTGCAGTTCGCTATTTGGCGATTTGAACTTCAACTGAATGTACAGGATTCGTTTTAAATCAGATTTCTGTGAAACAAGAAACGTGTGGAGCTGGTGGAGTATATCTTTCTATTGGAAGAGAAAAATCGGGATTTCGTCGTGTAGATTTTGATGTATGTCCAAATCAAAATTATAAAATAGTCGCTATGGAATCGTTTATCGACCGTAACGGTTTATTCGATATAACTAGATATCGGTTTTGAATTTAGACAAGGTTCTTTTGGGAAATAGTGATAATTTAATTTTTAGAATTTTACTGTAATTTTTAATTAATTAAATAAACAACTTTTTATTTGGAGTATTTTGCACCCTTAATCAGCGATTTTGGGGTTTCACAATATGAGTCAACCTACCGGTTTTATTATACTTTTGGGATCGTGACACCGAGCTCGACACAACGGTATTTTCGTTTCTGTTCGTACGTAAGTGGAATTTTACGTAACGGGCTATCGGATAAATCTAACTTTTTATAAAGCGGCAATAATTACGTGAATGAGCAGCGAAGTTTTCGGCTAGCACCTCTATTTCCGTTGAACTGTATTTATATTGACTTTCTTCTTCAAATATGCTATTGTACTCCAAGCATGAAGCCTACTTTGCTCCTTACCTTGTAATAACTTCAAAGCGGGAACCGTTATGTTTGAGACGAGTTCTGTTACTACCATTTAGTTATGTTACTACTATTTAGTTGATTATATTAAGGGGTAATATATGTTATATTTACAAAAGAAGTGTTTGCTAACGTTTTTCTTTCCTTTTGAAGAAAACATGTTATGCGAAGTGAAATCACAGTAGTTCACTCACACAGGCAGGACATGATATCGGTTTCAAACGTACAACAGTGATATGAAAGTATAAAATAAGAATAAGAATAAGGAAAGAAAAGAACAACGATAGATATTTTTTCCTTCACCCCTAAGTCTTCGTACGCCCATCGCATCCCTTTCAAAACGCAGACTACCACCTCAACTTAATGAATGGTCGGCATCTTTCAGCGTGCCTAGTTTACAACCACAAAGTTTTCAACCTGTATAAATAGACTACAATTCCCTTAAGACCTAAAAAGTAAACCCGCTGCGATTAAAAGCAGGAGCCGCCACCGATTTCTGAAAAAACATGGGAAACCGATCTTCACAGCTTAACATTTCCAGTTGGATATGGAAGACACGGAGACTGATGGTAGCAGCAAATGGAAGACATGGGGACTGATGTACCATTGGGAAAATGGATGTAAGGTTCGCGGAGGCGTTCTTAGGGGGTTCTGTCCAATTGTGACTCCATGGTAGAGTCCTTTTTGCTGCAGTCTGCAAAGGAGGAGGGACGCTTTGATTTTCAGTGGTGGACCGATGACTGCAATGTTGAAATGAACGGAGGACGCAGTTCCAAGCTGACATGCGAGTAGGGATCTGTGAGGCTGAGGCTGAGGTTGAGGAGAAAACGTAAGGGAGTTGATGGGTTCAATGTTGTGAATAAGGGAGGTAAACGAGATGGAAGGAGTTGAAATCGGTGAGGAGCAGGAGTCAAGTTCGGGGAAGAAGCTTCAGTTTGCGGGTTGGGTTTTTGAGGCGGTTTCGTTTGAGATGCGGGTAGGCCATTTGTGGGCTTAAGGAATGGAGAATGGGCTGAATATAGGTAAAGGCCCCATTTGTTTTAAAATTAAAATAGAATTCAAATTGTAATCAAATAGGTGTATAACTTGTAATATTCATGACTTTGTCCTACGATGTCATAATTTAGTGCGGTCAGAAGCGTTAGGATCGTATGGACACACACTACACGATGGAACTAACTGGAAGTCCGTCGGAGCTCGTTACAATTTATGGCGAAATAAATTGTCCGTCGAAATCAAATAACGCAAACCGTTATTTAACGATTAACGCGCCAAAGTGAGTAATTCTCACTAACTCTGAACAGTTTATAATTTCATGTTGTATTTTTATAACTGTTAGATATTGGCTGATTGACTGTATGTTGACTGTTTGATTGAACTGCTAGTCAGTTAGTTAAATTTTCTATATTGATTCTGTTTAACAGGATATATCATACATAACTGAAAAGTGATGTTATCTATATTGTTTAACATCTGTGATGCAGGAAAACAGGTTGGAGGAATCCAACTGGATTCCTCGACATTTATTTTACTGTTTTCATATATTGTGATATATGATGTGTTATATAATCTATTATGGATTATGGGTGTTGGAATGATATTGATCATTGTTATTCGATATTTTAAATATCATAAAAGACCCTGGGATGTAAAAAGGAAGTATTTCAATGTATATTGAAATAAAGGAATTTTATAAAATCACAGGATTTTATAAAAGGAATTATTTATAAAACGAACACGGTTTTATAAAAGGGATATTTATTTAGAAAATAAATAGAAATAGAAAAGGAATATTTATTTAGAAAATACATAGAAGTTACAAATAGGATATATTTGTAACGGTAAATAGAAGTTATAAATAGGATATATTTGTAACGGTAAATAGAAGTTATAAATAGGATATATTTGTAACGGTAAATAGAAGTTATAAATAGGATATATTTGTAACGGTAAATAGAAGTTATAAATAGGATATATTTGTAACGGTAAATAGAAGTTATAAATAGGATATATTTGTAACGGTAAATAGAAGTTATAAATAGGATATATTTGTAACGGTAAGTAAACGTTATAAAAAGGAAATAGTTGTAACGGAAAACGTAGTAAAGTAAAAGAAGTTAATCGATGTAGTTAATCGATTAGTGTTAAAGTAAAAGAAGTTAATCGATGTAGTTAATCGATTAGTGTTAAAGTAAAAGAAGTTAATCGATGTAGTTAATCGATTAGTGTTAAAGTAAAAGAAGTTAATCGATGTAGTTAATCGATTAGTGTTAAAGTAAAAGAAGTTAATCGATTGACTTTTGCCTTAGTTTAATCGATTAGAATAGAAGCAAGTGAGTTAAATCGAATATAGTTATTCGAATAGAAGCAAGTGAGTTAAATCGAATATAGTTATTCGAATAGAAGCAAATGAGTTAATCGAATATAGTTATTCGAATAGAAAGTAAAAGGAATTATCGAATATAGTTTATTCGAAAGGAGTTAAGCGAAATGAGTAAATCAATAGCGTTAGTCAAATAGAGTTAATCCAATAGTGTTAGTCCAATAGAGTTAATTGATAAGGGTTAATCGAATAGAGTTAAGTGAAAAGAGTCAATCGAATATAGCTATTCGAAGGAGGGTTAAGTAAGGAAGTTAGTAAATGGAATACAAAGTGAACTTTGCCCATTTCAAAGTTAGAAATGTTGTTCAGTTAAGGTCTGAGAGGTAGTTCTACCCCAACTTAATTGGCTTCGTTTTAACTAAGGAATAGTTAATGTTCGGCAGTAAAAGGAAATGGTTTGAGTTGGCATCGCGATGGTTTGTTTAAAACATCTGCCTAAGTCCAATGAAGAAGCTTTGGAAATGTTTTCCAAATAAGAAATCAGAAATGTTTTCAAATAAAGAAAACGAGAAATGGAAATGTTTTCCATTGTTAATAACGTATATTTTCCCAATTTAGAAAATAAGGAATATTGAACGTAGGGAAACAGGAGATAAGTAAATTTATGAAATTAAGAGATAATTGTTAAATGATGTTTGATAGATATAATTTCCATTTGGGAATAATATCGTTGGTTGCACATCTGTTTTTGTTCGATAGTTAAATCACAGACTATCGAAGTTTTGACCATTTTAACGTTGTTAATATGGAGAGACAGGTTGGATTATTATCCAAAGAACCACTCTGTATTGGCATAAGCGTTGCGAAGAATATATGCCAAAGGAAATTGAAGACGGAGTTATGCAAGGGCTATCCTGTTTACAGAATAGTGCCTTCGGTTCATCCTGTTCCTGGATGACTTGTATGGATGGATGTCTGACAGAGTATTTCCAGACGATCACATATATTGATTTCTCCAACCGTACCAAGAGTGGAAGCGGAGAAGGAAACTTCTTTTAGCTAACGCGTAATGTATGGTTGAGAACGTCAATCGGTGATTTGATGGATTTGACGATATGGCATTCAAAGTGAATCTGGTATGATGATAAAGCGTAGCTTCTAGCCTCATCATCCGGTAAATGACAGAAATCGGGCAGGCAGCATGGCTAAGTCGGTCGCACCGAAGTAGGGTGTATAATCACCTGATCTAGAGTTTCATTTACTTCTAAAAATCTATTGTTGATGCTGTCCCATTCGGGAAACGGTTGCTGATCCCAACTGTTGGTGATATACATTCGATACACTCAAGCGAAATGAGTGGTCGGTCATGTGTGGCCGGGTTGCAAGATGTTCTTGTTGAACCCAGTGTATTCCTCTCTAGAGGTACACTAGCGAAAGGTGATTCCATACCTTGTCATAGTTGGAAATCCATTACCCAGTACGTGCTTGCGGTTTTGAGTTGTATACTATATATGTAGAACGTGAGATGAAAGCGTTTCTGCTAGATGATTATATTATAGCTGTGGTTGATAGACATTATTATAATATCAAAAGGTTTTTGATATAAAGATATTTTGGATTCTCATAAGGGAAAAACCCGTTCCGTTATGCGGCGTGGTCTTATGAGATATCATTTACTTGTTCAACTGTTTTTAAACTGTTTTACTCATACCAGTCCCGTGACTGACCCGGAGTTTATTTTGTGTTGTTTTCCCTAAACTCTTGGGTGCCTAAATTTGTACGGGCAGTCAAGTAGTCGGGATTTTACAGATATACTGGAAGAGCTGGAGCAGGAGGCTTCAGGATCATATAGCTATAGTTATTTCCGCTGTGTTGTAAGTAATGTACTCTGATAATGTATTGTATACATATAATGATTTATTTCAAGGATATGTTATCTATTATATGTTATTCGTTCCGCTGTGAGATTCGTGTTACTCTGATGTTGTGTTCTTCTTCTTCTATTCTAATTTCTATCTTATCTTTCCTCACCCTCTAATTTCTTTCACTAATTACCAGGATTTTTCGGTGTTTTGGTTATCGACATCGTGCTTATGTCGATAACCAAAGTCGCTCAAAATCCGGGTCGTTACAGTTGGTATCAGAGCTTAAGTTTAGAATTACTTGGCTCTGTGGCGTGACTCGGTAGAGATAGGGTTAGTAATACCCTAGACTGAGATTGAGTGTATATATACGAGTGAACGTATTTGTTATTGATATAAAAATAATTTTTATATTGTGGAGATTCATTGGTTGAGTCGGTTATGAGTTCTGGTCGATCAGTTTGATCCACTGTATCGGTAGGGATTTTGTAAACACTTGAATACGATGAACCATCATGGTATGTTTTGAAAAGAGGGTAGATGAAAATAGTTTACCCAACGTATATTTTGATATATAGTGGATATATTGGTTGTTATTATAATCGAGTAAGATTATAAAGTGAAATGGTTATGTGAATAACCAATCATAATTCATATAAGTGAAATACGTGAAATCAGATGAGTTAAAACTGAAATTTAAACCAGAAATTGAAGTTAAAATGCTGGAAAATTGGATAAGTGTTTGTAAATGGATTGGGATTAAAAACAAGGAAAATTTAAGATCCTAGGAGATTTTGAATTGTTTTACAAACAGTTTGAATTATATTTTGAAATGAATTTCAAAGGGGAAAAGGTTAAAAATGGTTTTATAGTATTGAACTCACTTCGATCGCTGGAAAATAGATTCTGATGATGACAGCTGCATCATCAGTATTCATTTTCGAGTTGTAAGTGACGAATTACTACCAAAGATACTGTTTTGAATTTGTTTTGGGAAAGACAAGTGTGTTGAATTTCAAAATAGAATTTAAAATATAAAATTTGAATTTTGAAATAGATTTGAAATATTAACTTGTTTTAAAAGAAATAAAACGAGAAGTTCCTTTATAAACGAAGTTTATAAATGAAGTGGAAAGAATTATCATTGGATAATTCAGAAATAAAAATACAAGTGTGAGATGGAAAGGGAAATCTATTTTCCTAAGGTAGAAATATCGATTTCAAAAGGAATTGAAATCGAGACTTATGTAAAGAATGAATAAAGAAAGTTTGAAAAGTAATTTGAATAAAGGAAGTTCAAACATAGGATTCGAATATAGAAAATTTAAACGGGATTTGAATAAAGAGAAATTCAAATAGAAATTGAATATAGAAATTCAAAGGGAGTTTGAATATATGAAATTCAATGGAAGTGATATAGAATTTGAGTATAGAAATTCAAATGGAGTTTGGAAATAGATTTGAATAATGAAATTCAAATATAGAATTTGAATAAGAAAATTCAAAGAGGATTTGAATATAGAAAATTCAAAAGGGGATTTGAATATAGAAATTCAAATGATATTTGAATAAAGAAGATTTAAATAATGGAAAATTGAATATAGAATTCATATAGAGTAATAATGAAAAATTGAATATAGAAGATTCAAAAGGAATTAAAATGAAATAAAGAGAATTCAAATGGATTTGAAAAGAAATTCAAGTATGGAATTTGAATAAGAGAATTGAAATGAAATTCAAGTATAGAATTTGAATAAGAGAATTGAGATGGAATTTGAATATAGGAAATTCAAATAGAATTGAAAAGGAATTCAATTAGTTGATAAACAAGTTAAAATATATTTGAACATGTTATACTCAAATATGAAGGTGAAATGGGCAAACCAGTAATTTGAAAATCACTTAACAAACTAAGTTAAAATGATTGGATTAAGTTGAAATGAATTAGAAATGTATAAATATACATGAGATATGTATGGGTAAGGTATGAAGGTATACAAATAGAATGCTCGACGAAAAGGTATGTATTTAATTCATATATGAGATTTTATGCGCCGTATCGGCTAGCCGCTTGGCTTTTCTTTTTTCCTTTTGATTAGAGAAGGCCTGTGTGGCAGTTTGGGGATTTTCCCGATGCTCCCGGTACAAAGGAGGTTATGGCGAATTTTTCCGGGAATTTAAGGAGATAGAATATTTTTAAGATAATTTGATAATTAGAAATCAACGTATCGATATATATAGAAGTCGATAAGGAAATGAACTTAGAAATAGAATAGTAAAATCAAAAAGAAAGTTAAGAATAAAATCTAGTAAGAATAGAAAGAGAAAGTGTATACATGTTTAAAGGTGAATAAGTAGTTGTATGGTATTGATTATTCGAGTAAGTAGTCTTATCTGTTTTGACGTTATAATTGTTATTCAGTCAAGGTCTGAGAGGTAGTTATACCCCAACTTGATTGATTTCATTATTAACAAATAAATAGTAAGATTTCAGGCTCAAAGATCAATGTTGAATAAGAGTTAGTTGAATATAGTATTTGGGTTGTCATAGCGATGTTTTACACAACATCCGTTTTAACCCAAATAAGTGTAGAAATAAACGAGATCGGAAAAGAGATAAGTAAATTGGAATATTTTCCAATTATAAATAGCATATATTTTCTAAAGTTTAGAAAATAAAGGAAGGCGATATTCGGAAATGTTTTCCAAATAACGTAAAAGGGCAATATGGTTATTGAAAATATTTGGTTAACAAATATTGATAAAGAAATAGAGAAGTGATTTAACTAATGGAATATTGACTATAGGCTCAGTTGAATTTCAAAAAGGAAAATTTGATTTTTGAAAAGAGTAAAATGTTTGAAAACTCCCAGGGAAAGACTGTTTAAATTAAAAACAAATTTAACAGAAATTTGTGAAAGCAGATTTGAATTAAAGTAAAGTCAGTTAAGTGGTAACTGAAGTTGAATTAAAAATTGAATAAGATTGGATTTGTGAAATTAGAATCCGAAATGGTATTGGATTGAGGAGTTAAGGAATTGAAAATCAAGAATTTAACTTGAGTTGGAATGGGATTTGGCTTGGATATAAGCGAATGGTTGTGTTGAGGATAAATTGATTAGAGTTTGGTTTGATTAATATTAGTATATGCTGAGTTGATAGCATATGGAAGTGATGGGGTTTATATGCCCGACAAAAAGGTACAAGTTTATATTTCTATTGGATATAAGATTTATGAGCCGAATTGGCAAGCCGCTTGGCTGTTTGATTTTCTTTTTGGGTTGGAGATGGCCCAGAGAGGCGAGTTGGAGTTTGACCGATTGACCAGTACAAAGGAGGTGCTGGCAAAAATTTTCGAAGAGTTAAGGCGTTAGAAAATTTTCAGGATTTTTGAAAATTTTCGTTGATAAGAATTAATTAATAATTTAATTGAAATTAAAATTGGTTCAGTTGAAACTGAAGTTAAGAAGTGAACAAATATATTCTAACCAGTCGATAGGGTCGTCCTCTACCTTTTAGCAATTTCGAGGACGAAATTATTTTAAGTGGGGAAGATTGTAATGACCCGCATTGGCAGGGGTATTATGATTAATTTATTTAATTGTATAAATGGTGGGTTAGTGAATTACATGGGCGTTAAATAAAATAATAGTGAATATTTAATTAGAATAATAATTAAATAATATATTAACTTCTGAAATAAACAGAATTGGCTGGAAGGGCGATATAGTGTGAACTGGATCATCTGTGATATTTAATTCAGTTTAGAATTTGAATTAAAATAACGAATATATTATATAAACGACAGTTTGAACGTAGAGTTATAATATAATTTAAAACGAGCTTGAAATGGCGCTGCAGTTCGCTATTTGGCGATTTGAACTTCAACTGAATGTACAGGATTCGTTTTAAATCAGATTTCTGTGAAACAAGAAACGTGTGGAGCTGGTGGAGTATATCTTTCTATTGGAAGAGAAAAATCGGGATTTCGTCGTGTAGATTTTGATGTATGTCCAAATCAAAATTCTAAAATAGTCGCTATGGAATCGTTTATCGACCGTAACGGTTTATTCGATATAACTAGATATCGGTTTTGAATTTAGACAAGGTTCTTTTGGGAAATAGTGATAATTTAATTTTTAGAATTTTACTGTAATTTTTAATTAATTAAATAAACAACTTTTTATTTGGAGTATTTTGCACCCTTAATCAGCGATTTTGGGGTTTCACAATATGAGTCAACCTACCGGTTTTATTATACTTTTGGGATCGTGACACCGAGCTCGACACAACGGTATTTTCGTTTCTGTTCGTACGTAAGTGGAATTTTACGTAACGGGCTATCGGATAAATCTAACTTTTTATAAAGCGGCAATAATTACGTGAATGAGCAGCGAAGTTTTCGGCTAGCACCTCTATTTCCGTTGAACTGTATTTATATTGACTTTCTTCTTCAAATATGCTATTGTACTCCAAGCATGAAGCCTACTTTGCTCCTTACCTTGTAATAACTTCAAAGCGGGAACCGTTATGTTTGAGACGAGTTCTGTTACTACCATTTAGTTATGTTACTACTATTTAGTTGATTATATTAAGGGGTAATATATGTTATATTTACAAAAGAAGTGTTTGCTAACGTTTTTCTTTCCTTTTGAAGAAAACATGTTATGCGAAGTGAAATCACAGTAGTTCACTCACACAGGCAGGACATGATATCGGTTTCAAACGTACAACAGTGATATGAAAGTATAAAATAAGAATAAGAATAAGGAAAGAAAAGAACAACGATAGATATTTTTTCCTTCACCCCTAAGTCTTCGTACGCCCATCGCATCCCTTTCAAAACGCAGACTACCACCTCAACTTAATGAATGGTCGGCATCTTTCAGCGTGCCTAGTTTACAACCACAAAGTTTTCAACCTGTATAAATAGACTACAATTCCCTTAAGACCTAAAAAGTAAACCCGCTGCGATTAAAAGCAGGAGCCGCCACCAATTTCTGAAAAAACATGGGAAACCGATCTTCACAGCTTAACATTTCCAGTTGGATATGGAAGATACGGAGACTGATGGTAGCAGCAAATGGAAGACATGGGGACTGATGTACCATTGGGAAAATGGATGTAAGGCTCGCGGAGGCGTTCTTAGGGGATTCTGTCCAATTGTGACTCCATGGCAGAGTCCTTTTTGTTGCAGTCTGCAAAGGAGGAGGGACGCTTTGATTTCCAGTGGTGGACCGATGACTGCAGTGTTGAAATGAACGGAGGACGCAGTTCCAAGCTGACATGCGAGTAGGGATCTGTGAGGCTGAGGTTGAGGAGAAAACGTAAGGGAGTTGATGGGTTCAATGCTGTGAATAAGGGAGGTAAACGAGATGGAAGGAGTTGAAATCGGTGAGGAGCAGGAGTCAAGTTCGGAGAAGAAGCTTCAGTTTGCGGGTTGGGTTTTTGAGGCGGTTTCGTTTGAGATGCGGGTAGGCCATTTGTGGGCTTAAGGAATGGAGAATGGGCTGAATATAGGTAAAGGCCCCATTTGTTTTAAAATTAAAATAGAATTCAAATTGTAATCAAATAGGTGTATAACTTGTAATATTCATGACTTTGTCCTACGATGTCATAATTTAGCGCGGTCAGAAGCGTTAGGATCGTATGGACATACACTACACGATGGAACTAACTGGAAGTTTGTCGGAGCTCGTTACAATTTATGGCGAAATAAATTGTCCGTCGAAATCAAATAACGCAAACCGTTATTTAACGATTAATGCGCCAAAGTGAGTAATTCTCACAAACTCTGAACAGTTTATAATTTCATGTTGTATTTTTAGAACTGTTAGATATTGGCTGAGTGACTGTATGTTGACTGTTTGATTGAACTGCTAGTCAGTTAGTTAAATTTTCTATATTGATTCTGTTTAACAGGATATATCATACAGAACTGAAAAGTGATGTTATCTATATTGTTTAACATCTGTGATGCAGGGAAACAGGTTGGAGGAATCCAACTGGATTCCTCGACATTTATTTTACTGTTTTCATATATTGTGATATATGATGTGTTATATAATCTATTATGGATTATGGGTGTTGGAATGATATTGATCATTGTTATTCGATATTTTAAATATCATAAAAGACCCTGGGATGTAAAAAGGAAGTATTTCAATGTATATTGAAATAAAGGAATTTTATAAAATAACAGGATTTTATAAAAGGAATTATTTATAAAACGAACACGGTTTTATAAAAGGGATATTTATTTAGAAAATAAATAGAAATAGAAAAGGAATATTTATTTAGAAAATAGATAGAAGTTACAAATAGGATATATTTGTAACGGTAAATAGAAGTTATAAATAGGATATATTTGTAACGGTAAATAGAAGTTATAAATAGGATATATTTGTAACGGTAAATAGAAGTTATAAATAGGATATATTTGTAACGGTAAATAGAAGTTATAAATAGGATATATTTGTAACGGTAAATAGAAGTTATAAATAGGATATATTTGTAACGGTAAGTAAACGTTATAAAAAGGAAATAGTTGTAACGGAAAACGTAGTAAAGTAAAAGAAGTTAATCGATGTAGTTAATCGATTAGTGTTAAAGTAAAAGAAGTTAATCGATGTAGTTAATCGATTAGTGTTAAAGTAAAAGAAGTTAATCGATGTAGTTAATCGATTAGTGTTAAAGTAAAAGAAGTTAATCGATGTAGTTAATCGATTAGTGTTAAAGTAAAAGAAGTTAATCGATTGACTTTTGCCTTAGTTTAATCGATTAGAATAGAAGCAAGTGAGTTAAATCGAATATAGTTATTCGAATAGAAGCAAGTGAGTTAAATCGAATATAGTTATTCGAATAGAAGCAAATGAGTTAATCGAATATAGTTATTCGAATAGAAAGTAAAAGGAATTATCGAATATAGTTTATTCGAAAGGAGTTAAGCGAAATGAGTAAATCAATAGCGTTAGTCAAATAGAGTTAATCCAATAGTGTTAGTCCAATAGAGTTAATTGATAAGGGTTAATCGAATAGAGTTAAGTGAAAAGAGTCAATCGAATATAGCTATTCGAAGGAGGGTTAAGTAAGGAAGTTAGTAAATGGAATACAAAGTGAACTTTGCCCATTTCAAAGTTAGAAATGTTGTTCAGTTAAGGTCTGAGAGGTAGTTCTACCCCAACTTAATTGGCTTCGTTTTAACTAAGGAATAGTTAATGTTCGGCAGTAAAAGGAAATGGTTTGAGTTGGCATCGCGATGGTTTGTTTAAAACATCTGCCTAAGTCCAATGAAGAAGCTTTGGAAATGTTTTCCAAATAAGAAATCAGAAATGTTTTCAAATAAAGAAAATGAGAAATGGAAATGTTTTCCATTGTTAATAACGTATATTTTCCCAATTTAGAAAATAAGGAATATTGAACGTAGGGAAACAGGAGATAAGTAAATTTATGAAATTAAGAGATAATTGTTAAATGATGTTTGATAGATATAATTTCCATTTGGGAATAATATCGTTGGTTGCACACCTGTTTTTGTTCGATAGTTAAATCGCAGACTATCGAAGTTTTGACCATTTTAACGTTGTTAATATGGAGAGACCGGTTGGATTATTATCCAAAGAACCACTCTGTATTGGCATAAGCGTTGCGAAGAATATATGCCAAAGGAAATTGAAGACGGAGTTATGCAAGGGCTATCCTGTTTACAGAATAGTGCCTTCGGTTCATCCTGTTCCTGGATGACTTGTATGGATGGATGTCTGACAGAGTATTTCCAGACGATCACGTATATTGATTTCTCCAACCGTACCAAGAGTGGAAGCGGAGAAGGAAACTTCTTTTAGCTAACGCGTAATGTATGGTTGAGGACGTCTATCGGTGATTTGATGGATTTGACGATATGGCATTCAAAGTGAATCTGGTATGATGATAAAGCGTAGCTTCTAGCCTCATCATCCGGTAAATGACAGAAATCGGGCAGGCAGCATGGCTAAGTCGGTCGCACCGAAGTAGGGTGTATAATCACCTGATCTAGAGTTTCATTTACTTCTAAAAATCTATTGTTGATGCTGTCCCATTCGGGAAACGGTTGCTGATCCCAACTGTTGGTGATATACATTCGATACACTCAAGCGAAATGAGTGGTCGGTCATGTGTGGCCGGGTTGCAAGAAGTTCTTGTTGAACCCAGTGTATTCCTCTCTAGAGGTACACTAGCGAAAGGTGATTCCATACCTTGTCATAGTTGGAAATCCATTACCCAGTACGTGCTTGCGGTTTTGAGTTGTATACTATATATGTAGAACGTGAGATGAAAGCGTTTCTGCTAGATGATTATATTATAGCTGTGGTTGATAGACATTATTATAATATCAAAAGGTTTTTGATATAAAGATATTTTGGATTCTCATAAGGGAAAAACCCGTTCCGTTATGCGGCGTGGTCTTATGAGATATCATTTACTTGTTCAACTGTTTTTAAACTGTTTTACTCATACCAGTCCCGTGACTGACCCGGAGTTTATTTTGTGTTGTTTTCCCTAAACTCTTAGGTGCCTAAATTTGTACGGGTAGTCAAGTAGTCGGGATTTTACAGATATACTGGAAGAGCTGGAGCAGGAGGCTTCAGGATCATATAGCTATAGTTATTTCCGCTGTGTTGTAAGTAATGTACTCTGATAATGTATTGTATACATATAATGATTTATTTCAAGGATATGTTATCTATTATATGTTATTCGTTCCGCTGTGAGATTCGTGTTACTCTGATGTTGTGTTCTTCTTCTTCTATTCTAATTTCTATCTTATCTTTCCTCACCCTCTAATTTCTTTCACTAATTACCAGGATTTTTCGGTGTTTTGGTTATCGACATCGTGCTTATGTCGATAACCAAAGTCGCTCAAAATCCGGGTCGTTACAGAAATCATGGAGGAATCTGGGAAAGTTAGAACATACGATGTTTTATTCCAAGAGTGCAAACGCGATTTTCATTGAGATAACAAACTAGATCAACTCGTGCTCAGGTTTCTATTCAGCCTTCTTGTCTTTTTAAGTCTGCTCGTAGGCCATGGTTTATAGGTAAAAATCTCAGAAATCGCTGTTTCAAATGCGGTGATCGTTCACATAGAATTGCAGTTTCTAGAAAACCAATCAGTTTCTTTTGTGGATTTTTTGGTCACCAAAGTTTTTGTTGTTCAAAAATTGAATTTTTCCGTTCATGATAAAACTGACTTGAAAATTAGTTGTTTCCAATTCTGTATTAAGTTTCTTTTGGTCAAAAAAATGATGAATCTGATTCTGATCTAGGGCAAGCAGGGACGCAACAGGAATTCAAAATCAGTTGTTCACAATGGCTTATTGAAAATTGGAATTGTGGTAGTGGTTGAGTTTAAACTATCTACTTGTTGTCATAGCTGAACTGAATCTTGAAAAGGTAATTTTGAATTATGTTGGTTGTATATTCCAACTTGTTTTGAATTAATCCTTATTTTGGGAGTCTGCGTATTCCAAATTTTAACTATATCCGGTTGTGCTAAAAATGTAGTCCTAGTTTTCTGTGTTAATGCATGATCTTTATATTTCATTACCAAATGTAGATGTTAGGAGCAGTAAGCAGTGAGCAAATTGAAGTTAAAAAAACGATGTGTAAACTGTAGTTGAGAGTAATTCAGAATAATATTCTTTTGGACAGATCTCCATAAGGGTTGTATGGAATTTTTATGGGCAACTTTACTCATCTTGTGTTGTCAATGAATTTGAATATAAAAAATACTATTTGTATAATGCAAGTTAGAAGACTAGAAATTTTATTATAAGCAATTAATTTTTTTTTGTAGTATGACTTGAATTGTTACTAAAGTTATTTTTTTCCCCTCTTCTCATTTTTCATTAATATAAAATACTTTCATTGTTTAGTCAATGATATATTTTTTATTTCTTTATATGGGCCTTGATTTCATAATTGGCTTTAGGCACCAACTAACATAGGACCGGCCCTGCCTTCAATATGCCCATTCGTTTTGCTCCTTTCGATTAAAAAAAAATTTGTGTCGTTGATATCTTCTTAGCTTTAGTCACTGAGAAGAAGAAAAGTAATATTTTATTCTCATTTTCTCCTCCTAACCGTACTTTTTATTTTATCTAATGCTTATCAAATTCAATCTGCCATGATTTTGGATGTTTGTCCCCATTTTACCAATGAATACCATTCTGAAATTCAAATGTTTTTTCTTGCTTCTATCACTAAAAAGAAGAAAATTTATATTTCGGCCCTCATGTTGTCGAATTCACCCCACTCAAATTTTCGATGCTTACCTTAATTACTTCATTGCATTATATTGCTTTTATTTTATTTTTTTCCTTAATTCTTTCTTTAATCATTTTGCCTAAGCATTCACTAAACAATTCGTAATTAATCCATCATATTAGGAAATATATATTCAAAAATCACCACAATAGAAATTTTGTTATCTCATAGCATTTTTCTCATAGTCCTAGCCTCTATATTTGAACCGTGGATAGTTTCCATTCTCCTTCGTCGTTTTTCTCTCATTTCTCATGATTGTATTCACGTCGCCTTACATCTCTGGTATTTTCTAAGATGCATTCTTTTTAGGATATATTCAATTTTATGATCATCTCATCCTTTTACTAATTTAGTTCACCTTCGTACTTTTCAAAATCAACGATCATATTGTCCGATTTAGATTAGAACTAACTAGGGTGGAAATTGAACCCGGCCCGTTGGGTCTCGGCTCTAGGGGGCGGGTTTTGTCGGGTCTAAAATATACATTTCAAAAATCTGGATCGGACTCGAACAGAGCTTCGGTTCAGGTCGGGACGGGTTCGGTTGGATAGTAACACTAAAAATACATATATTTCAATGCTTTTTGGCCAGGTCTTTCAGGTCGGGTCAATTCGGGTCGGATTTAATCGGGTTATAATTGTACTTTTTATCATTAAGACTCGAACCAAGACCCATCGGGTTCAGATCGAATTCGAGTCTTTTCGGGTTGGTTCGGTTCAGGTTTTCGTTTCTCGGTTCTAAATGTCAGCACTAGAACTAATGCTTATTTGAGTTGGTTAGACTTTGTCTTCTTTAGTTTGGTTGAATCGAGATGAGTCACGAGTATATGAGTTTATTACAATAAAAATCTTATGAAAACAAATGTTTGATGGGTTTAGGTCTTTTAGACCAAAAATGGGGGTGACTCCTAGGTCTGATTTTTGGTGTGTTAAACAATGTTAAAATTGAAATGATTGCATGAAAATGATATAATAGTGCAAAGTGTACAAATCTAAGTATAATTAGGTTAAAATTCTAGGCATGTCCATTTTATGATACAATATCCGTATTTGTTTAAATTTTATTTTTCCAACTACATACATATATATTGCACATTTTTTTTCTATTTTTTATGAAGTCTATAATATCTGCATTTAAAAAAAACTTTTCATTGTTATGATTTCTTTATATGTGAGGTAAATGTATTGTTAAGGGTGAGTAATGTTAGGCTAGCACTATATTAACTGAATTAAACTGATTCATTACGATCAGTTCGATAATGAAATTATATCGGTTTCAATTAGATTTGTAAAGTAACTTTATTTTAGTTATTTATTTAACTGAATTAACTGAATCTTTAATATATTATCCAAATTTTTAGCATTTAATTCTTTTAACGATTGATTTAGTAATGTCATACAAACCTTATCTATTAAAAATAGGTTAATTTTTCCTAGGATTTTACAATAGACACTCAAAATAGTTTATATAAATATAAAACTATGTTTTTCTGTTATAAAATTAATCGTTTGAATAATGGCATATGACAAATTCTCTTAGTTGCTTTTTTGTTTAGTTAAATCAGCTACCGATCATTTTTACCGAAATTAATTTGATTCGGCCCAGTTCGGTTTTGAAAGTTTTTTGTTTCGGTTTGGTTTGACTTTTTTTACTTCAAAAGCAACCAAATCGACCAAAATTCACCTTTTTATACTTGCATATTAAAATCGTTTGTGCAAATTTTCTTTTCTTCTAGTTATTTTTATTTGACAATTTGTAAAATAAATACTTCCTGCAAAAAATATAAGAATTTTTTTATGTCTTAATCTTTTTCTACAATACATATTGTATTGATCTTATGTCATTAAAATATGATTAGTAACGTTTGTTTCTTGCATTAGCATCAATACCACTCAATTGGAGAATAATGAATAGTTATAGAATAAAGTGTAACAACCTTGAATTTTGGTGATTTAATGTATAATTCATTTAAAATGTTAGTTTAAGGAATTAAATAGTTGAAATTCAAATTATATGTCTTAATTGATTGATTTAAATATTGGAATTTCGCCAATTAATGAAATTTCTTTAATGTCAATTATCCAATCGTCAAAAACGTAGATTAGTAGGGTAAAAAGAAAGGAATGGAAGAAACATATAATCTCACAGCAGAAACGACAACATACAATAATAATAATAACGACAAATGAACTATCACTCCAAGATACAATGTATATCAGAGTTAAATCCAAATCCTATCAGCTGGATAGTTATAAAATTATAACCTTACAAATGCTGATAGGTAGAATTAAAACATTGAAAACAAGAAAATACCACAGACAAAATTCCAACTCTACTCCAAGAGCTTCATGCCCAACAGAAGACAACCTGGAAACAAGCTCAATCCGACCTGAGCATTATAATAAAACAATAAAGGAATCATCTTGGAATACCAATACGAGAAAACTCAAGTAATATGAAACAATAATAATTCTGTGAGGCCACGCCGCTTCTAGCGGAATGGGTTTTTACCTCACAAGAATAACATATATGAATAAGCACCAACACAAAACCAAATCATCAAAAGTACACGGAATGAATATCATATGTAAAATCTGCCAGCATAAAAGTAATAACAGAACAACACTTCATTGAGAAGAGCGCACGACACTTCTCGATGGAAACAAAGAAACTAATCCAAACATTTGGACCGAATAAGGAAAAAGTTAATTTTTTCGAAATAATTGCACCACACCACTTACTTCGGACTAGACCACTTACAACAACGTCCAATCTCACCATGGATACAAGTAATCAAACATCGTGAAGGATTAATACTTTCCTGATGCAAACTAAAAAATAGGAAAACTTGTAATTTAAAAACTCAAAACCACCAGATGACAAGTTTTCCAAACAAATAACGACTAGGAGAGTGCGCTCCCATGACCGAAAGTATACCTTTGGAATATACTGAGAACACTGATGGCTCTCGGAAACATTCAAGACAGACCCCATACAAAATCCAAGAATCCGATTATTTCACTTATGTGTGCAAACGCAACCGAATCCAATCTGGAGTAGATGCGATAATAACCTAACGGAAGCTACCCACATAGCTAGACTTTCACTCGCTCTTTTGGTTCATCCATTTCAAGAAAAAGATAACTGTGCTCAAAGAGCAACAAATCGTTTTGATTTGACGATACAACTCAAGAAAGTTGAACCAATAATTGTTAAATCAACTATCAGGAATATTCGAAAATGATCGTATATGAAAACTAAATCACATTCCCTCATCACTAGTTATCGATCCCAAACTTATACTATCTCTTAGTTAAAAATAAAATCGGACAAGTTGAGGTAGTGTTATCCCTAGGCATCATTCGAGCAATGTTTTCAAACTTCGAGATAGGGGAAAGTTTTTATACTTTGACATCTAGTGATAAGAGTATTACTAAATATTTTCCGTATAAGCGATATTGTTTATGGAAATTTCTTTCCATATTCGTATCGAAAACCTTTAAACTTCGAAACTCGAACTTATTACGTTGTTAAAAACATTCTTTAAAATATTAGTTTTAAAGAGGTAATTATTATTCTAAGAGTATTTAAAAGAAAGTCGAAACCAGTGTTAAATCAAAACATCGATTTCGATAAAACCCAATATGCTTCACACTTAGATTAAGTTTCGAACTATTTCTGTTTAAATGGACGTTCTCATTTAAAACTATCGTTTATAAGATCCAAACGATATTATTTATCTAAAAGGAAATTAAATTAAATTTAAATACTTTAATACAACTAAAATAAGTATAAATCATCCTGAAAGATATTTCATAAACATTACAACAAATTGACCATATTACAACGGTGGGAAACAATTGTAAAAGACTTTTTACAACTGTGGAGCCACCATCGTCTATTAAGAAGTTGTAATAGACTAAAATCTTTTACAACTGTTTTCCACCGTTGCGATACCGTTGTGAAATGTATATTTTACAACTGTTTTCCACCTTTGTAATAAACTTTATTACAACTGTTTATAACTGTTATAATATATTTTGTTGAAAGTATTATTTAAAGTTGTAATATATAAACAAATTATATACATGTTATTAATAAAAGGATTCATTTCAGAATATATTATCCATAAAACTGAAGATATTAAACAAACTTAAAACATGAACCAAAACAATATATTAGAATGTTCAAACTCTCATCATTTTTTTATAAATCATACAAGTATCTCAAGTACATAAAGCAACTACAAAGTCCATTATCCAAGACTCCAAAATACAAATGACTTGAAGTCATCTTTCATAAATATACATCACTAGGAGTAATACAAACATAATGAAATTGAGATTTGCTCACAATGTTGCTGGTCTTGCAATGGTCTTCATTCTTGAGTTGACTTCCAATAAATTTGATATTTTCTTGCAATGCTGCAGGTGTTCTTGAATTAAACTATACGAAGTAACATATTAAGCAATAAGAATGAAGTACATTAAAGTGTGAAGTAATCTAAGCTATAAAATGTAACAGAAGCTATGCAGCATTTAGTGTTAATATTTCTATAAATAAATATGAACTGATACGATAATGTGAAGTATTAACAGTTCTAGAAGACATACCTTAGTAGAAAAAGAAAAAGGTCACGGTTCACATTGTGCGCGCACGCACACACACACATGGTACGTTAAGCAAAATAGAGCTTGACTACTGACATTTTCTATGTAGTGTAAGATTTAAAATCAATAGTACATGTAACAACCCGGATTTTCAGAACCAATTTAAAATTTTTATTTTAGCTATTTTAATGGATTTTAAGAATTTAAAATGATTTATTTTAAATAATAACGACTATAAATTTATTTTAAATGTAGTTAGAACGTATAAATTTATTTTAATTATAAAACGAAATCGAAATGGCGCGGTAGTTTGAAAATTCGATTTTAAATTTCAATTGAATGTATATAATTCAAAATAAATCAGATTTCAGTAAAACCAGAACCGTTAGAATCTATTTAACAATATCTTTCTAATGAATGTGAAAAATCCAAATTTCATAATATCAACTGAAAGTTATGTCTAGTTTAAAATTTAAAAGAGTCGTTGTGGAATATATATATATTTTAATATAATATATAACCCTTAAAAATAGCCATTTTGCAAACGGCCTCCGTTTTCGATGAATCCACTTTTGTTGGATCCGGAATATCAAATTATTGCCAGTTTTCAAATTTCATAATTTTTGGAATTAATACGTGAGCGTGGTGAATTTAAATGTGTTTTGACAGTTTCAGTTTGAATTGGATTGACCAGAAAATGGCCATTTTTCAAACTGTCTCCAAATTCGATGAAATTAGTTTTGTTAGGATCGTATCATCAAAACATAACTAGATTTATTTTTTGGAATTTTTGGAGTCAGTATGTGGCCCCTGTAAATCAAAATGTACGTTTAAATTCAGTATATTGATTTATATTTTAATTTTGATAAAAACTGATCGAAGCAGTTGAATTGGCTTACGAAACATATTCCATTGTGTCCGGGATAGGGGTATTTAGCTAGGGGCAATAGTCGTTGGGTTCGATTTGGAGTTCGGATGCGAAATTCACAATAAAGAAATTAATAGAACTAAATATTAATATTTAAATATTATAAATATCCCTTTATCTTTGAAACCCTAGCCCAAGTTCTGAGCTACCGTCATTTGCCCATCGATGGCCAAAATTCTCGTTTCTAAATCCCTTAATATATTCCTATGTGATTCGAATTAGATAATGGAGATTAAACAAAAATCGAAGAGTGTTTCACGTTCTTCAATCTGATATTGGGAAGATGAATTTTCATTGTGTGGTTAGCTCGAAATCGATGGGCAAACTGGCGTCGTTCAAAGGCGAATCCTGACGCAAGGGGGACTTTGAGTGGGGCTATTTAGTTGGAGTTGGAAGGTGGAGCGGAGGGCTTGGTCGTGGTGGTCGTGGATCAGCAGACGGTGGCTCACAGGTGGAGGCGCAGGCGGTTCTTGGATAGCAACAATTGGGTTCGTATTTCATACATGAGGAAGAAGTATTAGGAATGGTTAATGAAGTACTTAGGTTAATTAATCTTTGTTAATTATTTCTAATAAATTATTATTGTAATTAATGTAAGAAATTTTTATAATATCATATCTTGCTCAAATCAGAACGGAATTCGATGATTCAAATTGCGTAGGAATCACAAAAATGAGAGCTTTGCAGTGGAACATACCAGAATGGAAACGAAGCACGTTAGAATTTCAGGCAAATTCAAATCCAAATACAATTGAAATTCAGAAATAAAAGAATGGCGGAGTGGAAACGAATGTGAGAACACCTTCTCACTCAACTATTTTTGTTATGTAATTATATCGTAGGTTGCAAACGGGGCTTAGCAGCTCCTGACACTACTTTTTGCAAACCATGGTTGAGTGTTTGTTTGGATTGTGATTGGGATTGTCCTTGATTGAATTATTGTACATAAAATTATTTATATAAAATTATCATGAAATGAAATTAGAATAAATATTGACTTACAAATCAAGACGGTTTGTTTATATACACCTATTTATCTGATATGGATTGGGATGATAAATTTTACACATTGCCCAACTGCACAAATAATAATTAGTATTTGTTGTTTGAAAATCCCACACGGGTATTAGGATGATATTTGACATACACTAAACCCAATATTTAGTTGTATGTCAATCGATGGGTTGACAGGCTATGATGAGCGTTATTTGTTTATTTTAATGCTTATCAGTTGTAGAATGCACTATGGATGTTGTTGGAATGTTTATCATTATTGTGAATACATGCGATGTATGAAATTCATATAACTGAAATTATATGGTAATTGATTGAGTCTGATTCCTATTCAGAAATAAAGAATAATTTAAAATAACTAATATTTTAAAATAAGGAATATTCAGATATAAAGAATATTTTAAAATAACTAATATTTTAAAATAAAGAATATTTTATAATAATATTCAGTAAATAATCAAAATATGATTTTGATGTTCGATTTTGAATGGACACGAATATATATATATATATATATATATAAGTATGAAGTCGGGTTAAGTATAGAAACGCCATTTTAACCCGAACGGGTTTATCGATCAATTTTATTCATTTTATAATGAATATCGAAAAGAAGTGATTTCAAAATATAATATTTTGAAAATATTATCATTTTAATATTATAATGATATGGAATATTCAATTTTGATTTAAAATTGAAAATGAAGTTGGAATCGTTTTAAAACGAATTTATAAATAATTTATAAAATACGTTTTAAATGGAAATCGACAATATATATATTATATATAGAGAGTGGCTTGAATAGAACACGCTGCGCAACGACCGTTTGCGAATTTCGACCATTAACTTCAAATGGACGTAATGGGAGATCTGACTGTAATAACCCGGAAAATGCGAGCTAATTTAAAATTTTTATTTTGGCAATTTTAACGAATTTTGAATATTTAAAATGAATTATTTTAAATAATAACAACGAGAAATTTAATTTGAATGGAATTCGAACGTATATATTTATTTGAATCGTCGTTAGAATATAATTATTTTATTTATAATTATAAAAGGAATTGAAAATGGCGCGGTAGTTCGAAAATTCGATTTCAAAGTTCAAATGAGTGTACATGATTCAAAATAAATCGGATTTTAGCGAAACCAAAAATAATAGAATCTATTAGAGAATATCTTTCCAACGAATCCGAAAATCAAAATTTCATAGCGGGAATCAAAGGATATGCCCAGTTGAAAATTCAGAATAGTCGCTATGGAATTTCGGCCCTTAAAAATAGCCATTTTGCAAACAACCACGGTTTTCGATGAAATCACGTTTGTTGGATCCGTGATGTCAAGTTATTGCTAGATTCCAAAATTCATAAGTTTTCGAATCAATATGTGGGCGTGGCAAAGGAAAACGCGTTTGACCAGCTTTAGTTGAATTTAATCGACTGGAAAATGGTCATTTTTCAAACGGTCTCAGAATTTGATGAAACTAATTTTGTTAGGACCGTATCGTGAATACGAAGCTAGAAAATATTTTTTGGGAATTTTTCGAGTTAGTATGTGGCCCCAGTAAATTGAAATGCGCGTTCAAATTCAATATATAGAGTTATATTTTTATTTTGACGAAAACTGATCGAAACAGTCGAATCAACCTACGATACATGTCCCATTGTGTTCGGAATGGGGGTAATTAGCTATGGACGGCAGGCGGTGGGTTCGATTTCGAGGTCGAAATAAAAAGTTGCCTTTTGAAATTAATTAATTAAATAAAAAATAATAATAACTCTATCTCCTATACCCCCTCCCCCCGTTATTTTCCAAATCAGAAAACAAAAAAAAAGGCGGAAGCCCTAATCGATCGCGCCCCCCCTAGGCGGCGCCGCCCACCGCCGGGCTCCCCCACCCAACCGCGACCTCCCCCTCTTCTTCTCCACCTCGTGCGAACCTCTCTTCTCCTTCCTCCCTTCGCTATACTTCTTCTCCGATTTGAAAGCCGTCGTAGCCCACTGCTCACCGCCGACCGACGGTCCTACCACCCGCGCTTCTGACCTGCTGCGCCTCCCACTTCCCAATGCTGACGTGAATCACCGACCCCCTTCGATGTAAGTTTATTTATTTTATTTTATTTTTAATATTTAGGTTAGTGTGATCGATTGAATCAGTATAAAAATCTGATTTTTATAAACGAAAATATACATTGTTTTACAATAAAAAAGATTTGATTTTTAGCTAGCAAAAGATATGATTTTTGTCATTAAAAAGATTCGATTTTTAATCATATGAAAGCGAAGAGAAAGAAGTTAAAAATATAATTTTTATATTATAGAAAGGTTAAAAATATAATTTTTATATTATAGAAAGGTTAAAAATATAATTTTTATATTAGTAGAAGATTAAAAATACGATTTTTATATGTTATAGATAGTTAAAAATTCGATCTTTGTATAAGATGTAAAAATATAAAAATATAATTTTTATATAGAAAGAAGCGTTGTAAATGCTTATAAAGTTAGCGTGATAAAAATATAATCTTTATTATATGAACACCATTATAAAAATAGAATTTTTATCTATATAGTAGCGGTGTAAAAACAGAATTTTTATCTATATAGTAGCGGTGTAAAAACAGAATTTTTATCTATATAGTAGCCGTGTAAAAACAGAATTTTTATCTATATAGTAGCCGTGTAAAAACAGAATTTTTATCTATATAGTAGCGGTGTAAAAACAGAATTTTTATCTATATAGTAGCGGCGTAAAAATAGAATTTTTATCCATATATAGTGATTATAAAAATATGATTTTTATATATGTAGTGGCTACGGACGATGAAATTGACAAAAGGCGAGCACGACGAAGATTTCTACACAAGAAGAGTCGCGGTGAATGGGTTTAGCTAGTCGGTGAGAACTTCTCACTTTAATTCTTGTTTTCTAGTTAAAATTATATACTAGGATGCAAATGGTGCTTAGTAGCACCCGACACCCATCGTCCACAGACCATGGACGGCTTGTATGCTTGTTTGATGTGTTGTGAAATTTGTTTGTGATGTTGATGTGAAATCGATAATAAAACCTTCATGTGTTGAAATAAATTAATATAGTTAAAAATATAATTTTTAACGTAAATGTGAATAAATAATTATTCATTTACAAACCGGACGGTTTGTTTATGTACACCTATTTAAAGGACATTGATTGGGACGATAAATTTTACACATCGCCCAACTGCACAAATAAAATCTGTGTTTGATTGCTTGAAACCCCACGCGGGTATTGGGATGATATTTGGCGTAAACTAATCCCAATTATTTAGTTGTATGTCGATCGATTGGTCGACAGACTGTGTGAGCGTTAATTATTTATATTTGATGCTTATGCAGTTGTGTGGTGCACTTTGGATGATGGTTGATTATTTATCGTTGCTGTTATATACATGTGTTGTATGGAATCCATATAATTAACATTATATGGTAATTGATTGGGCCTCATTCCAATTGGGAAAATAAAGAATATTATAAAATAAAGATTCATGTGTTGAATAGAATAAATAGTCATGTGTTGACGATGCTCATGTGTTGAGAATATTCATGTATTGAGTAAAATATTTTAACAATAAAATTTACATCTTTATCATATTTAAGATTAGAAACTAACTGGAAACTAGATAAGATGAGTGGTTTCCTGGGTATTGATCTGATGTTGGTTTCGGCCTTCGGGGTTAATGCTTAGGGAATCATTCTCTTACTGATTTACGGTTGGAGTCTGATTAAAAATCAAACGATAGATACCATAATTTTATAAAATATATTATATAATAAAAATAGTCATGTGTTGACGATGCTCATGTGTTGAGAATATTCATGTGTTGAAAGAAATATAGATTCATGTGTTGAATAGAATAAATATGCATTTGTTGAATAGAATGACGAAAATTTTGAAATATATAAAGCCGTGTTGACTAGAGATGCGTCATTTTGACGCGAACGAAATTTATATCGATTATATTCGTTTTTATAATGAATATAAAAAAGGAAATGATTTCAAAATATAACATTTTGAAAATATTATCATTTATATAGTAATGATATGATATATTCAATTTTGATTTGGAATTGAATATAGAGTTGAAACGGTTTTGAAAACGATTTATAAAATACGTTTTAAAAGGAAATCGATGAAATATATATAATATATATATTATATATATTATATATATAATGGCCTGAATAGAACGCGCCGCGCTGCGGTAGTTCGTGAATTTCGACCATTGACTTCGAATGGACATTACGGGAGATCCGACCGTCAGATTCTCCTGAAACCGGAACTGTTGGGTTCGTATCGAAAAGAGCTTTCCAATGAATATTAGAAATCTGAAATCTAACGGTTGGATTTGGAATTATGTCCAAATCAATTTTGGAAAAGGTCGCTGTAAGTGCAGTTCGATCGCCATTGGTGGAAATCGACTGCACGGGCCTTGATAAAATTATTAAAAATATCAATAATTTGTGTAAAATCATAAGGAATGATTTGTGAAGAATTGGGATGAAAAATTCCACATTTGAAAAGATAAAAATAGATTTTTGTCGAAATGAACTAGTTTTGAACTAGAATTAAAATCAATTTATTTTTGAAATAAATAAATCGAATTTGAAAGTGGTTTTGAAAATAATCAGAATTTCCAATATACGAATTGGAATGGATTTGAATCGAAATTATCTTCGGAATATTTCGATGTTGGATTTCGTGATTATACAGATATGGTTGTGGAAATTTGAAAGATATATTTATATCGTTATTTCCAATACGATATTTGTTGGTCTTAGAATTTGATATTGAATATAAGCCGATATATTTTCTATTCAGAGCCTTCTATTTAATATCAAACGTGATTTGGGTTTGTCGTGAATGGTGTCTTCATTAACACTATTCTTAAGCCCAGTTGAGAAAAAGATTAAATCTTTCTATTTAGATTTAATGAAGTGTACCAATTAAATAATATTTAATTGGAATTGAATTTGAATGTGATTTTGGGTTTATCGTGAACCGTGTTTTAGATGACATTGGTTCTTTAACCCAGTTAAAGACAGGATATTGATTTTTGAAAAGATTAAAACTAAGTGGAGTTTTAATGAATCTTTAATTAGATTGAAATGTGAATTGATAATTTAAATTATCAAATCTGAAAGGTGATCGAGAATGGAGTACCACCAGTTTTGCTCCAAAGCGATAGTTAAATCTTTAATTAGATTTGAACGTGAAATGGTAATTAATTTTACCGATAACACCGTGGTGTTAGATATGGAGTATTACCAGTTTTTCTCCAGGGGATGAATAGGTTGGGATTGAGAAATAAAATAAATAATTACTTCGGTGTGGTTCGCTAATCCCGACTAGTTTGAAATGATATCCAAAGGAAGATTAAAGAATAAATTTAGAAGAATTTATCTTTGATAAAATTAATGGGAACCTTTCCCTAAGAGTGTGAAAATTTGAATAAAAGAATATTCTGAATTGGAATGAGGTGTATGTTGTGTTTGTGTAACACATGTTTATTATATACGTGGGTTATTCGGAAAGGCCGGTTTTATACCCATTCTGAATAACCGATTCGACGATAAGTCGAAGATGAAGACGATGGTTGAAGACCGAAAGTCTTCACATCGTTTGGGTGAAAACTGATGATCTTGATTGGGCTGTACACCCAAAAGGAGGGAATCAGTCGGTGATCGTCCAGACGTACTTGGAGATCGATGGATATGCGAGGAAAGTGCCTCCGGTTTCGTTCAGACCTAGAACGAACTTGTAAATGGACTGTGTGTCTGACATTGGATTTTATTCTATGTTGATTGATCTCTATTCAATATACATCTGTTTGGCAGCGGAGAATTTATTCTCTTGCTTAACGCCCTTCTCTGAGACGTACGAGCTCAGAGGTTGTATATCGATGGATATCAGTCGCATGGAGTGAATTGCCTGTGTGGCACGCCTAAGTGGCAAATAATCAAGGCTTCTGTTGAAAAGCAATGTCTTTTGGTTGATGATCAAAGCACGGCCAGTGTGGCGCAGCTTTTTGTATGGCGTTAATTCGCGAGCCTCACACCTCGGTATGAGTCAAAAACGGGATAGTGACTGCAGGGAGAGCACGACGTTTCTTTCTAGCTAGTGGTGGTGTCAGTGCTTAAACTGGCTGACATTTATATACTTTTCACCTGTGTGGTTGTTGGAATGCGAGGCGCCTCGGATATAGGTCTGTTAGGACCGGGAAACGTGTGTTCAGGAATTGCCAATCCTCAAAAGTAAGAGAGGACCGGCCCTGAAGATCCAAGGATCGCTGTGTGTGGTCCTGAGACATTTGCTAGAGTGTCTCGAACGGAGAGGAGCTTACCCCTTACCTCGACTCATGATGGAAATCCTATTTCCAATACGTGACTTGCGGTTTTATTTGTAGAGCCTAGTATGGCGACATGATATATGGTACTCATGTCGTCTATGATTGATACTTATGATTGAAATGTTTTGACACTATACACTTATAATAGTATCAAATGATTTGTTTTAAACGTACCAAGCATGTTTGGCTATTATAAGGGAAAACCCTATCCTCCGGCTTGCGTTGCATTGTGTGATGGGACCTGGGTCTTATAATAGCTTCATTTTTCGAAAAAGCATTGCGCTGTTCATTTATATGCACTGGTGTTCTTAGGAGGAAACCCGTTCCGTGTTATATGGCGTGGTCCCTTGAATTACTCTCTTTTAAAGTAAAGTTTTAAATAACTGTTTTAGTTCTCACACCAGTCGCATGACTGACCTGGAGTTTATTGTTTTAACCTAAACTCTGGGTGCCCCTATTTTCGACACGGGCAGCTAGTAGTTTTGGTTTTGTAGATTTATATTCACAGGATCTTGATTTACAGCTGGAACGATGCTCGGAAAGCTCTGTATCCGTGTATTACTTTCAGTTGTGTTTTGTATTGTTTTTCCGCTGCTATGTAATTTATTGTAATATCTGATATTTGTCAAATGTGTAATATTTATTCATACTCTGTATATTCTTGTATCTGATGGAATTGTTGTAATATACAATGAAATGTTCTTCCGTTTGCGTTCCATTTTGTCGTGTTCTCAAGATAATCCGGGGTTTCCTTACCGGGGAAGTTACGGGCTATCACACTAACCGTCGGATTCTCCTAAAACCGGAACTGCTGGGTTTGTATCGAAAATATATTTCCGACAAATATATGAGATTTAAATTTGAATGGTTGAATTTTAAATTATGTTCAAATCAATTTCAGAAAAGGTCGCTATGAATGCAGTTCGGTGGTCGATATTGGAAACCGGCTGTGGAGGCCTTAATAAAGTTATTAAAATATGGAAAAATTATGTAAAATCATAATACATGATTTGGAAAGATCTAGGGTGAAAAATTCTAGTTTTGAAAAGATAATAATATTTTTTTTATCGAAATGAACTAGTTAATAACTAGAATAAAAATCCAAAGTTTTTAAAATAATAAATTGGATTTGAAATGGTTTTAGAATATAACCAGAAATTTCCAACGTATGGATTGGAATGGAAATAATCTTCGGTATATTTTAATATTGGATTCCGTGATTATACGGATATGGTTATGGGAATTTGGAAGAAACAAATATCGTTATTCCCAATACGATATCCGTTAGTTTCAGAATTTGGTATTCAATATAAGCCTTGTATTTAATATCAAATTGGAGTTTGGGTTTGTCATGAATGGTGTCTTAAATAACACTGTTCTTAAACCCAATTAAGAGAAGAAGAAATCTTTTAATCAAGATTAAGAGAAGTTCACCAATTAATTAATATTTAATTGGAATTGAATTGAAATTGAATTGAAATTGGATTTTTGGGTTTATTGTGAACGGTGTTTTAAATAACACTTATTCTTTAACCCGATTAACAGTGAAGAGATGATTTGGAATTTATAAATCTTATTATTAAGATTTAATGGAAAGTTTTCAAAGTAAAGTTTTCTAATTTAATATATTAAATTGGAATTGAATGGAACTCGATTGGGTAACTATCGAGATGAGCTTCGGTAAAGGAAGACCGTTACTATATATGGAATTTAAAAGGACCAGCCATTATTCCATTTATATCATTAGTCTGATACGGAAATTTACATCGATTATGTATATTGATCTGTTTTCCGTGAAGATTCCATAGTTAATGGAAGCTGATTTGGGTTTGTCGTGAACTGTGTTTTAAATGACATTTCTTTAACCCAGTTAATGAAAGGATTAATTTTCCTAAAATTTGAATAATCATAAAGTAATGATTTTGACATTAAAACAAAGTGGAGTTTTAATGAATCTTTAATTAGATTGAAATGATAATGTGGTAGTTAAATTTGCCAAATTCGAGAAGTGATCGAGAATGGAGTACCACCAGTTTTACTCCAGACGATAGTTAAATCTTTAATTAGATTTGAATGTGAAATGGTAATTAATTTTATCGATAACACAGTGGGTGTTAGACATGGAGTACTACCAGTTTTGCTCCATGGGATGAATAGGTTGGGATTGGAAAATTAAAATAAATGATTACTTTGGTAAGGCGATATTCCCAGCTAGTTAATAAACCTTAAGTTGATTTAGAATTATGGAAAAATAAAATAAAATCTTTTTGAAAACGATATCAAAAGGAAGATTAAAGAGAAAATTTAAAAGAATTTATCTTTGATTAAATTAATAGGAACATTTCCCTAATGATGTGAATATTTGAATAAAAGAATATTCTGAATTGGAATGAGGCGTATGATGTGTTTTTATAGCATTTGATTATAAAATACGCGAGTTATTCGGAAAGACCGGGTTTAACCCATTCTGAATAACTGTTATGACGATTAAAAGTCGACGATGAAGATGGTGGTTGAAGACCGGAGATCTTCACATCGTTTGGATGATTACTAATGTCTTGATCGCGATGTACACCCAAGACAAGGTAATAAGTGGTGATCGTCCAGACGTACTTGGAGATTGACCGGATATGTGAGGGCCTCTCTCCTGTATTGGACATACGGGACGAGAAATAAGGTGCCTCCGGTTTCGTTCAGACACAGAACGGACTTGCAGATGGATAGTGTGTCTGACATTGTATTCCTTTACACTGTATTCGTTGATCTCTGCTAAATATATATCCGTTTGGTGGCGGAGAATTTATTCTCTTGCTTAACACCCTTATCTGAGACGTACGAGCTTAGAGGTTATATATTGGGGGAAATCAGTGGCACTGTATGGACTGACAGTGTGGCATGCTGAGTTGCATGGATCAAAGCTTTTGTTGAAAAGCAAGGCTTTGTGGTTGATGATCAAAGCACAACTTTAATTAGCAAAGCTTTGTGTAGCGTTAATTCGCGAGCTTCACACCCTAGGTATGAACCAAAAAGGGGATAGTGACTACATGGAAATGGGCATAAGTTTTAGCTACGAGTAACATCATGGTATGGAGCCCAGACTGCTTATTTATGTGGATGTTGCATATTATTTGATGGAAAGCGAGGTACCTCAGATATGATTTGAGTCCTAATGGCTCTAGAGTGGTCGACATTATTGACCCATTTTGTTGGTTCAATAGAACCGGCTAACATATAGTTTATGGTATATTTAATCATCGATGGATGACCGACCATGAAGATCCAAGGGCTCGCCAGCGTTCGAATCCCGAGGAGCTAGTGTGTCTCAAAATCGGTGAGGATGATCCCTTTCCTCGGTTCATAGATGGAAAGCCAATTTCCAATACGCGAGTTTTCGGTTTTAGTTGTAAATATATATATGGCGCGATAATATAATGGTACCTGCACCGCCTATGATTGATACATTTATATCTGAAGTTGATTTCTTCACTTATAGTAATAATAAAAGATAAAATTTCGCGTATCAAGCATATTTGGTTATTATAAGGGAAAACTCCATCCTCGACTGCGTTCATTGTGTGATGGGACCTGAGTCATATAATAGCTTCATTTTTCTCTTTAGCATTGCGCTGTTATTTTTATGCACTGGTATCATTGGGGGATAAACCCGTTCTGCGTTATACGACGTGGTCCCGTGATTTATCTAACTTTAAAATAAAAGCTAATAACTATTTTAGTTCTCACACCAGTCCCATGAATGACTCGAAGTTTATTGTTTTAACATAAACTCTAGGTGCCCATATTTTCCACACAGGCAGTTAGTGTTGTATATAACGTAGTTGTATACACAATTATATAATTTTTGTTTGATGATAACAATCAAATAAATATTATTTTAAATATGTTTATTATTGTACTGTTCTATATATACATTATAGACAGGAATATAATATTTATATATAAATAGAATACGACTGTACAGACATTCATATATTCATATAGTATTTTATTTAAGTATAAATATTATAATTCTAACATACAAACAGTACAACTATTTATAACTCCACTATTTAAACACTTCACAAGAATTTGTACTTGTAAATAAACTATATACAATAGATAAATTTGTCTGAACACAATGAAATAATATTTTATTTCAATCAGATTTGTTAATTACAAATATTAGTACAATTCTCACATTCTTATACATCATCTCCTCACTACAACACTCTGTCTATATAATACATATACATACAATTCATTTTCACGCATATTTATATAGACACTCAAACACTGTTCTTGTCTTCATCTTCAATCTTCTGCCTTCACAGCTTCCAGTCAGTCCAGTCTTCATACCTGTCACAAATAGAAACACATACAGTAATCTTGAACAGAAATAATTTCATATTCTAGCAAATATTATTTTATTTTTTAAAATTTAATTGCCTTAGAATTTTGGTGTGTTTCTCATCATCTTTCATGACTTGATCTGATATGTGAATATAGCACGTGCACGATACATGTATACACACATGTGTATGTATATACACATATAATTTTTTTCAGGGACAAGAAAATTTTTCTGATGGATTGCATATACACATGTGCATAAATATACACGTGTGCACTGCCTCGCCAATCAAAATGCAGTGTAGCAACTGAGGAGCAACCACGTGGACCAACTCGACTCAGTGCATGATCAAAGAACATCTTGACATGCAAGCATATATGTGCAAAAGTTACAACAATATGTCGACATGCACAAAGCCAAGTATAAATGTACAAGTGAATATGGTCGAGCACAAACCAAAATGTACAAGGCAGTTTCAGTTTTTTTTTTCCAAAGTGGTTGAGGCAGTTCGAATGCAAGGCAGCATGTGCAAATGCAAGTGAATACATGCTCACAGCAAAAAAAAAAAAAAAAAAAAAAAATGGCACAAGACATGCAAGATTCGACACAGCAATAGTGAAGAAGTGATGCCAACATGTACATGAGGTGAAACATGGCTAAGCTCAAAGCAGTAGAGCTCGCACAATCAATGGAGAAACAAGAAATATATGTGAAGCAAACAAGTGTGTGCATGGCAGACACAACACATGTGTCCATGTATATTTGGCAACAAATTCACAGTGGAAATATTATATGAAATGAAGCATCAAGTCAGCAACAAATTCATGGAATCCAAATCAGGAAATTCAAACAAGGAAACAATATTTATTTTTGGACAAGAGCAAACAGTGGTGAAATAGTTCAAACACATGCCAGATGTACTAAGAGCATACAAGAATACAGGGAAGGTTCTTTTTATCCTTTTCAATAATCATTTCTTTTGAGAAAGATTTATTTCCAGTTTTTCAATAGCAAGTTTAAAGGCATTTCCAGTTTTCAAGAATAATGTTTGGCATGATTTTGCAATTCCAGTTTTTACCAAGAAACAAATCAATGCATTCAGCATGCACATGAATGACAAGAAATTGGTTTTCCTGTTTTTACGAATGAAATCAGTACAAGCAAATTTTGGCAAGTTTTTCAATGCTAATTTTTCCAGAAATTCACATGCTGTAGAAACATGGTGTTTATACAAGGAAATGGCCAAAGATAATTGTCCAGAAATTATTCAATCGAAATGCAGTGAAGTGAAATTCAAATCAGCATGGTTATATGGAAAGAAGTAAAGTTTGTAATGTTACCACAATACAAATTTGGCAAGCTTTTAAAAACCATTCAAGAAGCAAGCATACAAGATTTCAACAATATATGTATATGGCAAGCTCAAATCTTTTCCTGAAACATATATGACATAAATGGCAGTGCAATTTCAAGGACACATTCACGACATGTATATCATGAAATCAATTTTAATTTAGGAAAAATTTTTTTGGCAAGAGGAAATGTATTTCTAGAAATCAATCCTTCTTTCTTGGCAACATTTAAAAGGGAGAGCAATTAAATATCTCCAGATTTCACAAGATACATTTGGCAATTTTCATCATAATTGAATAATGGAATCAATCAATCAAGAGGCAAATAAATTCTTCATCATTCATTCGAATGCCAAGAACGTATGTTCATCAACATCAACTATGCAAGCAAAATTAGCCAAGCAAGAAATCGAAATCAGAGCAAACCATTACAGGAAATCAAAGAGCAATTATAGGATGTTATAATCCTATATAATAACACGTTTTCATCATCAGCCTTATTATTGAAAAATCACAACAAACAATTCAAAAGCATAAACATAGAAATCATTTCATACTCACTGATTTTTCGATCACCAGAAATCCTAAATCGGTCAAGGAGCAAGCCACGAGAATAACAGAGCCAAGAAGATTCTTTTTCCTCAATTCAATCGATCGAGTTTGTGGGATTTCAGAAAACCGTAATTCGAGTATCAGCCGCCATTCTTTTTCCATAGGAAATGAACAATTGGGCAAATGAGAGGATAAATGGACCGGGCCTTAATTCAACATAGCATATATTTTAAAGAGGGGTTTTCTTTGTTTTGTTTTTAATTGTATTATTTCTTTTTTGTAATCGTTGTATCGGTTTTCTAGTTTCGTCTATAAAACTAGACAGTTTTCTAGAGTCTGTAAAAACTAGGGGTTTTCTAGTTTCGTCTGTAAAAGTAGTGGTTTACTAGTTTCGTTTGTAAAACTAGGGTAAAATATGATCTAGGGGATGTAGATCAGACTGGGGTTTTGAGCGTAAGATTAGAATAGGAGCGAGGGGTTCGCAAGTTTACATGGCCTTGTAAGCGGGATCTGTTCTATTACCTAGTAGAAACCTTAGGAATGCAGCAGTAGGCATGATTTTGCTGAAGCTGGGTATATCTTGTGTCATTTACCTTTCTGCATTTATTTTTTGCTGCATTCTGCTATCTGATATTTTTAATATCTCGCTTAATTTTCAATAAACCCTATTCACCCCCCTTTAGGGTTAATCTAGATCCAACAAGTGGTATCATAGCAGGTATTCTGTTAACTCTAGAGTTATGGTGATCCCAAGTTGTTAGTCCTCTGAGAGTCAGTCAAGTCGTATTCCATCCATTTTTAATGGTACAGATTTTTTTAAATTGGAAATTAGAAATGGAATTATATTTAAAATCTGTTGATATTAAATGTTGGGATACTGTTATTAATGGTTATGATATGGTCAATAGGAATAATATTGGATATAACTCTCATGCTATTCACATTTTGTATTCTTATATTGATGATGTCCAATATAACCTTATCTCTCATTACTTGACTGCGCAGGAAATATGGAATACTCTCGATACGAAGTATGGAAAGATTGACAATAACAGCTCAAAATCCAAAATGGTCAACTCAGATTCAGATCTGTGCTCAGGAGAAGAAACAAATGAAAATTTAAGTAGATCAGACGATGGAAACTCAACAAACAATGAGACTGAAAGCTTCTCATATGAAGAGTCAGTTTATATGTGTACCGATTCAACAAAAATCATTGATAAACTCCATCGTAAAAACAAATCTTCAAAATCCAAAAATCCCAAGTTGAATAGCAAAATTAACTGTTTGGAATCAGAATTTACAAATGTCATGAAATTAGAAAATTTTGACTATGAAAGTTGTTTGAAATTGAAAACTGACCTCGTTCATCTCAGTGAAAATATTCAAAGGCTTAAAGAGGAAAATCTGATTTTAAAAGATAACGAGATTGACCTAAAAGATTCAAACAATTCTTTGCAAAAAGAATTTATTAATTTTAAGGCCATCAAAAATTCCAAACATGAAATTGCTGAAAAAGAAAGCTTGTTGAAAAGTAATTTGATTTTAAATGAGCTTGAAAAAGAGATTGAAAATTTCAAGAAACTTGAATTTGAAAAACAAATTAAATTTGAATCTGAAATCTTTGAGTCCAAGACCAAGATCAAACTACTTGAAAATGAAAATTCGTTTTTGAAACAAAATGATACTGAAAGGAGAAAGATCAGCATTAATCGTTGTTCAAATCTGATAAAAGAAAATTCAGATCTTAAATCCAAAATTCAACGATTAGAATCTACTTTGGATAAATTTTCTAATGGGGAAATCGTTGAATATGCTGTTACAAAACCAATTTTCAGTTGGACATAAACGAGGTCTTGGTTTTGGAAAAACAAGTGTTTCTGAAAAAGTGAATTCTTGTGATTTTAAAAATCCTAAAAATAATCGTTTTGAAAATTTAAACTCTGATAATTTCAAAGGGTTTTTAAATCACAATTAAGATGAGAATTTGTTTTGTATCAATCCATTTAAACATTCTTGGATCCCAAAAAGAAATAAGACAACTTGGACTAAATTTAAACAGATTTGGGTTCCTAAGGGCACAAAGGTAGATTCAAATGGATTGTTATACAAACAAGTTTGGGTACCGAAAGATGTTAACAAAACTGTGAGTGGTTTTACAAATTTTGTTAGACCACTCGATCCTATCAACTATTAGGTACCGAAGAAGGTTGAGGAACTGCTATGCTGAAAAGAGTTTGATTTCAAGTTGTTCTATATTTCTGTAATCTTTACAGTTCCTTGGCCAAGATTTGATGAGTTAGAGATTCTAGTTTACATCGATTTCAGGTATGATCTCTAAATTCATCTTTGTAAATATTTATTTCTTTTTGTGTATTCCTCCTTCTTCCCCTTCAGTTTTTTTTTCTGTTTATGATTTATCATTGTCATATCATTGTAACTTCTTGGGCTTTCTTAACTTCCAATTGCAGTTCTCATGATCTTGTGGAAATTCGCTTTATTTGAATAGAACTCTGATGTTTGAATTATTTTCAGATCTTAAATTTAATCTTGTAAATATCTGCAATTGTTTTGAAGTTTATCTTTCTGATTTCTGAATTCATAACAGTGTTGATGTATTCTTGTCATATCTTGAACACTGTTAATTTGAATTCTAAAATTTTAAAGATCTGAAAAACAATTGAAATTTCACACAAATCTGCTGTTTTGAGTTTCTTCTAATTCATTTTATAAAAGCTTAAAATATTATACTCATTACAACACTCTGCTATTTATCTATTGTGATAATTTCATTGATTTTCAGATTGGCTTGGAAATTTTGAATGTCTTGAATCACATTGTTTACATCTTGAAATTCACTGTCATTCATGATCATCTGGCTTAGATTATTTGTTTGTTTGAGATCATTTGAAACTTTTGATATTTTGAATCTCACACGCCTCTCAGATCTGAAATTATTAATTTTGTGTGATTGATTCATTGTATCTCATGACTTACATTTATTCAAGTGATTTCGAATAAACCATTATTTTTGGATCATGAATTATTATTCAATCTTGAAGTAAATTACTCTTGTGCTTGTCAGAAAAGATTGTGAAAAATTCTTTTGAAATACAGGTCATGAAACTTACTGTCATTTCATGGTTATTTGATTTAAATATTTGTTTATTTAAAATCATTTGAAATTATTGATTTATTGAATCTCACACAAATCTTGGAATTGAAATTTATAATCCGGTGTGACTAATTCATTGAATCTCGAGCTTTTCATATCCCTTCAAATGATTTAAAATAAACCATATATTTAATCTTGGATCATGAACCATTCTTTAACTGTCTGAAATATCTTTGAAACATCTCCTTGACACGCCTGCTTCGAAAATGATTTTTGTGCTACTCAGATATTGTTCTTGAAAATATCTTTTGGTGATTGCTTGTTTTGGCATCAAATATATACCATGCTCTGATATATGAAATTATTGTGCCTGATTTGTAAATTGTCTGGTTGGGCTTAATGTATGGTTTTTGCTTTCTGGAACATCCTTATTTGTCTCCAGTGTCTTGTTACAATCCTCATTAATAGAGACATCAAGTGACATCAGTTTAGAAGTGCTGATTTGTTTATTCTCATCATGTATATATTTCTTAATCCCTCATGTCTTGTATAGATCTTCATATCCCTCTCGTAAGTGATTTTCAATTTTAAAAGTATTTATTGATTATTCATTCAGAAATTGAAATCAATATCCAAACTGAACTGTATTTATAATTCATCAAAATTATTATTAGATTTTGAAATTGTGATGAATTGTGACTTCAATATATTTCACAACAAGAGGAGATTTTATTTAGATTTTCATGATGGTTGAACAATTATTATAATATCTTTGAATTAGCAATTATTTCACGACCATCTTCATTATCTATCATCCGTCTGCCATCCATTATGATTTTATAATAATATGGCGAGTTAATATGTTTTAAAATATTTTTGAATAAACGGTGGAAATATTTGTGATAGAAATGGGACTATGTTATTTTTCCGAATTAGTGACAATTGAAATTTTTCAATGATCTCAGTACAGTTGATCATATTTCATAATATAATCAATTTAGAAATTTATTTCACAGTCCATTTCTGTACCTACCTCATCCTCAATCATCCATATATTGGTTTTATATACCGAGGAGTTTATTTATTTATTTTGAAGCTGAAAACGATAAATATATAATTAATACATAAGTGTGTCTCTAACCTTATTTAAAAATCCAAGCTCTGGTCATGCATGGTTAAGAGACAACTTATAATTTAAGCTGCGACTGACCTCATTTAAAAATCCAAGCTTTGGTTATGCGTGGTCAATGTGCTCTTAAATAAAATAAAAAGAAAGGGAAATAATGCGCTATAAATTAAAATTAATATGAAATTCTCCTTGATGTTTAAAAACCAGCCTATCAATCCATCTTTCTAATATGTGAAATGTGTTGAAATCTTATGAAATATTATGATCTGTTGGTTGATAGCTACTGGGATTTGAGATTATTTGATTTTGTCACTTAAGTTGAAATTATAATTATAGTCCAAATCCATCACTGTTTTGTGCTCATTTTTACAAAATTCTTTTGAAAATAATTGGAAATCATATTTTTGTAACTCTTCCATTTTATATAAAATCCATCGTAAATTCGTCATTCTCTACAATGTGAAATATGCCACCTGTTCTCAGAATATTATGATTTTTGTTTGACTGATTGAGATTTACGATGACCGTTCTTCCTCTTAAGCTAAAATTATATTTTTAGTCACTTTTCATCTATATTTTAAAATTCTGTATCCTTTTGATGATAACAAAAGGGGGAGAATGGGTTGAGATTTTGATTTATGACTGAATATTTTATAAATATTTTAAATTTTGAAAATTCATTATTATTCAGTTCAGTTCACTCATGCACAATTATGGGGGGGGTTTCTGTTGTAGGGAGAGCTAATAAATATGGGGAGTTCAAAAATCATTGTCAGTCACATTTATTATGCTTAAAATCTTTTATTTGTTTGTCATCATCAAAAGAGGGAGATTGTTGTATATAACGTGGTTGTATACACAATTATATGATTTTTGTTTGATGATAACAACCAAATAAATATTATTTTAAATATGTTTGTTACTATACTGTTCTATATATACATTACATACAGGAATATAATATTTATATTTAAATAGAATACGATTGTACAGACATTCATATATTCATACAGTATTTTATTTAAAAATAAACATTATAATTCAAACATTCAAACAGTACAACTGTTTATATCTCCACTATTTAAGCACTTCACATGAATTTGTACTTGTAAATAAACTATATACAATAGACAAATTTGTTTGAACGCAATGAAATAATATTTTATTTCAATCAGATTTGTTTATTATAAATATTAGTACAATTCTCACATTCTTATGCATCATCTCCTCACTACAACGCTTTGTCTATATAATACATATACATACAATTCATTTTCATGCATATTTATATAGACACTCAAACACTGTTCTTGTCTTCATCTTCAATCTTCTGTCTTCACAGCTTCCAGTCAGTCCACTCTTCATACTTGTCACAAACAGAAACACACACAGAGTAATCTTGAACAGAAATAATTTCATATTCTAGCAAATATTATTTTATTTTTAAAAATTTATTTGCCTTAGAATTTTGGTGTGTTTCTCATCATCTTTCATGACTTGATCTGATATGTGAATATAGCACGTACATGATACATGTATACACACACATGTGTATGTATATACACATATAATTTTTTTCAGGGACAAGAATTTTTTTCTGATGGACTGCATATACACACGTGCATAAATATACACGTGTGCACTGCCTCGCCAATCAAAATGCATCGTAGCAACTGAGGAGCAGCCACGTGGACCAACTCGACTCAGTGTATGATCAAAGAACATCTCGACATGCAAGCATATATGTGCAAAAGTTACAACAACATGTCTACATGCACAAAGCCAAGTATAAATGTACAGGTGAATATGGTCGAGCACAAACCAAAATGTACAAGGCAGTTTCAGTTTTTTTCCAAAGTGGTCGAGGTAGTTTGAATGCAAGGCAGCATGTGAAAATGCAAGTGAATACATGCTTACAGCAAAATAAAAAAAAATGGCACAAGACATGCAAGATTCGACACAGCAATAGTGAAGAAGTGATGCCAACATGTACATGAGGTGAAACATGGCTAAGCTCAAAGCAGTAGAGCTCGCACAATCAATGGAGAAACAAGAAATATATGTGAAGCAAACAAGTGTGAGCATGGCAGACACAATCCATGTATATTTGGCAACAAATTCACAGTGGAAATATTATATGAAATGAAGCATCAAGTCAGCAACAAATTCATGGAATCCAAATCAGGAAATTCAAACAAGGAAACAATATTTATTTTTGGACAAGAGCAAACAATGGTGAAATAGTTCAAACACATGCCAGATGTACTAAGAGCATACAAGAATACAGGGAAGGTTCTTTTTATCCTTTTCAATAATCATTTCTTTTGAGAAAGATTTATTTCCAGTTTTTCAATAGTAAGTTTAAAGGCATTTCCAGTTTTCAAGAATCATGTTTGGCATGTTTTTGCACAAGAAACAAATCAATGCATTCAGCATGCACATGAATGACAAGAAATTGGTTTTCCTGTTTTAATGAGTGAAATCAGTGCAAGCAAATTTTGGCAAGCTTTTCAATGCTAATTTTTCCAGAAGTTTACATGCTATAGAAACATGGTGTTTATACAAGGAAATGGCCAAAGATAATTGTTCAGAAATTATTCAATCAAAAAGCAGTGAAGTGAAATTCAAATCAGCATGGTCATATGGAAAGAAGTAAAGGTTGCAACGTTCTCACAATACAAATTTGGCAAGCTTTTAAAAGCCATTCAAGAAGCAAGCATACAAGATTTCGACAATATATGTATATGGCAAGCTCAAATCTTTTCCTGAAACATATATGACATAAATGGCAGTGCAATTTCAAGGACACATTCACGACATGTATATCATGAAATCAATTTTAATTTAGGACAAAATTTTTTGGCAAGAGTAAATGTATTTCCAGAAATCAATCCTTCTTTCTTGGCAACATTTAAAAGGGAGAGCAATTAAATATCTCTATATTTCACAAGATACATTTGGCAGTTTTCATCACAATTGAATAATTGAATCAATCAATCAAGAGGCAAATAAATTCTTCATCATTCATTCGAATGCCAAGAACGTGTGTATGTTCATCAACAACAACCACGCAAGCAAAATTAGCCAAGCAAGAAATCGAAATCAGGGCAAACCATTGCAGGAAATCAGAGAGCAATTATAGGATGTTATAATCCTATATAATAACACGTTTTCATCATCGGCCTTATTATTGAAAAATCACAGCAAACAATTCAAAAGCATAAACATAGAAATCATTTCATACTCACTGATTTTTCGATCACCAGAAATCCTAAATCGGTCAAGGAGCAAGCCACGAGAATAACAGAGCCAAGAAGATTCTTTTTCCTCAATTCAATCGATCGAGTTTGTGGGATTTCATAAAATCGTAATTCGAGTATCAGCCGCCATTCTTTTTCCACAGGAAATGAACAATTGGGCAAATGAGAGGATAAATGGACCGGGCCTTAATTCAACATTGCATATATTTTAAAGAGGGGTTTTCTTTGTTTTGTTTTTAATTGTATTATTTCTTTTGTAGTCATTGTATCGGTTTTCTAGTTTCGTCTATAAAACTAGACAATTTTCTAGAGTCTGTAAAAACTAGGGGTTTTCTAGTTTCGTCTGTAAAACTAGGGGTTTACTAGTTTTATTTGTAAAACTAGGGGAAAATATTATCTAAGAGGTGGAGATCAGTCTAGGGTTTTGAGCGTAGGATTAGAATAGGAGCGAGGGGTTCGCAAGTTTACATGGTCTTGTAAGCGGGACCTGTTCTATTACCTAGTAGAAATCTTAGGAATGCAGCAGTAGGCAGGATTTTGCCGAAGCTGGGTATATCTTGCGTCATTTACCTTTCTGCATTTAATTTTTGCTGCATTCTGTGATCTGATATTTTTAATATCTCGCTTAATTTTCAATAAACCCTATTTACCCCCTCTAATAGTTTTGGTTTTGTAGATTTCTTTTCATAGGATCCTGGATTTAAAACTGGAGCTATATTCGGAAAGCTTTGTATCTGTGTATTTCTTTCAATTGTGTTAGTAATGTATTTTCCGCTATACATTATATTCATGTATTTAATTTTCCGCTGCTTTGTATTTAAACTTTGATATTATGTTTCCACTGTATAATATTTATTTATACTCTGGTATATTCTTGTATTCTGATGTAAATTGTTGTAATAACAATGAAATGTTCTGTTGTTTGTGTTCTGATGCGTCGTGTTCTCAAAGTAATCTAGGCTTTCCCATAAGGGGGATTTCGGGTTATTTCAGAACATATATTGTAACGACCCGGGTTTTCGTGATCCTGGTTATCGACATAAACTCAATGTCGACTATCCAAGTATCGGAAATACCGGATAGTTAATGAAAGAAAATAGAGGGTGAGAATAGATAAGATAGAAACTTAGAATATAAGAAGAATAACATCACAACATCAGAGTTAACACTAATCTCACAGCGGAACGAAGAAATATATTTCATAACATAACTTTGAAATAAAACAGTATATGTATACAATACCATTATTAGAGTATAACACTTACAACACAACGGAAATAACAATAGCTATATAATCCTGAAGCCTCCTGCTCCAAGCTCTCAGTATATCTGTAAATTCTGACTACTTGACTGCCCGTACAAAATTGGGCACCCAAGAGTTTAGAGGAAACAAAAAAAATAAACTCTGGGTCAGTCATGTGACTGGTGTGAGTAAACTCAAATCATTCGATTTAACTTTCAAAAATCTTTTTGAACCAAGGGATAATCGTAAGACCGATCCACACATAAACACAGATGGTTTTTACCTTACGATAACCCAAAATATTTTTCTAAAATGATACTTGTCTGATATTATAATAATGTCTAGATCAAGTAAATAAAAATTTAGCAGAAACGCTTTCATCTCACGTTCTACATATATAATATACAATCAAAACCGCGGGCTCTTATTGGGTAATTGATTTCCAACTATGACAAGATATGGAACCACCTTCCAATCAGTGTACTCTAGAAGCGATACACTGGAGTTCAACAAGAACATCCTGTAACTTGGCCACACATGACCGACCATTCATTTCGCTTGAATGTTCCGAATATATTATCACCTTATGGTTGGTATACCAACATAACCATTCCTGGGAGATACATAAGAGAAAGAAGTAACAAATATGAATATTCTCTAGATGGTGACAATATACCGTACTTGGGTGCGACCCACTTAGCCATGCTGCTTGCCCGATTTCTGTCATTTCCCAGTTGATCAGGCTTGAGGTCATAAGGTATCTTTTAACAGATCACTCCTTCATTTACTTTGAATGCCACATCGTCATACCCATCAAATCACAAATTGATTCCCCCAAAAAAACCACGGGTATAAGCTAAGAGAAACGAATTCCTCCGCCACCAACGTAAATACGTTTGAAATGATCAACTTACGCGATCTACTAGATATACTCTATCAGACATTCGTCCACTCAAGTTGTCCTAGGACTGGACAATCCGAAGGAAATATTCTATAAATCCATCTTAGGCAATTTCTACCTAGGATTTACTGAGCAGCCCTTGCATAACTCCGTCTTCAGTTATCTGCATCATATTTGATTCGCAACGCTAATGCCATATGGAGTGGTTTTCAGATAATATATCTGATCCCGGACTCTCCGTATTGACAACGGAATTGGTCAAAATCTTCAATAGTCGGTGATTTAACTATCAAAGGAAAACATGTGTGCAAACAACGATATTATTTCCATATGGAAATTCTATCGATCGATCATCAATCAACATTTATTCATTTCCCCATTTCTCGTTTCCATATATTCATCAAATCCTTATTTTTTAATTTTAGAAAATATACGTTATTAACTTTGGAAAACGTTTCCATTTCTGATTCACGCATCAATATCTTCCCACCTCTATCAGTCTTTAACTCTAAACTAGTAAGAGAACAACCCCTTACGTATTAACCCCGAAGGCCGAAACCAACATCAGATCGATACCTAGAAAGTCATTCAATTCAACTAATTTCCAGTCAGTTCTAATTTCAGTAATTCCATTTAAATTCCTAATTCAAACCCCCATATCCTTTATAATACTTTATTTGCAAAATATTTATTTTAAATTAATATCATGTTACACCCGTGTGCGAAGCACGGGTCTAAACCTTCCTAATGTAAAATTCTCTTTTTATAAAACTCTATTCATTTTCCAAACATTTCCCTTTTATAGTTCTATTTGTTTTCTAAATAAATATTCCTTAATTATATTCCTTTTATAAAATTCTGTTTATTTTATAAGTATTTCCTTTTATAAAAATTCTATTTATTTTCTAATTAAATATTTCTTTTTATAAAAATTCTATTTATTTTCTAAATAAATATTTCTTTTTCAATAAAACATTGAAAATTTCCTTTTTAACATTCTAGTATTCCTTATGGTATTTAACGTACCATTTAACAATGATCAGTATCATTCAAACATACAAAATCAGCAACAGATTTCATTTCACATCATATAACAAAATATATGAAAAACAGTAAAATAAATGTTGAGGAACCCAGTTGAATTCCTCCGACCTGTTTCCCTGCATCCACAGATGTTACACAATATAATTCACATCAATTTCATTTCACTATGAAATATTCTTAATAACAGAATCAATAAATAAATGATTTCTATATATAACTATAACTATATTTTCAAACAATTAACAAATAATCAATCAAACAATTATCATACACAACATTCAATCATTTTTATCAATTCTAAAATACGTTTATAAAAATATAAACTGATCAGAATTAGTGAGTTTTACTCACATTGGCGGTTTATTGTTAAATAACGATAACCGTTGTCGATTCAGATCGGACAATTTATTTCGCTATAAATTATAACGATCTCCAGTTCATTCCCAGTCAGTTCTATTGTGTAGTGTCCGTCCATACGATCCTAAAGATCTTGTTTCGCATAATTCTGTAATCGTATGGAAAAGTTATACAATTTCTAAGTTTGTATACATTTATAAGTAATTAACCAACTAATTATATATTAACTAATATTAACCTTACCCTTATCCACTCACAAGTCCACGTCAGCATTTCTCACCGTCTTCCCCAAATTGATACCAGCGAACCCATTTACCATTTCCGCACTTCATATCTCCACAGCACTCCTTCGATCCTCCACGATATTCAAATCTAACCATAGTGTGATGCTCCTCTCAGAAACCTCTTCACTTCCGTTATCACCTCGTAGAACTCGAACCCAGCAAACTGCTCGCATCGAACAGGTTATCTGCTTCGTGCCAGGGTTCAGATCGACACAAAAAAACCATCGGATCCTCCAAACTTTCGCAAACAAGTGCGGTTTTCAACAACAAACCCAAATACGAACTCGATTTCATGAATTAACATCCCCATTTCAAGATTCCTCCAACCTTAGCGTTCGCTGTTCAACATCCAGTGAAGAAAAACCGCGTCAATCCATTCAAAATGCACACAGGATCGAAGAGTATGATATTTATTTTGATTTCTTTTGAATTTTTTTCCTCCCTATTTCCACTGTCGATATTTATATTCATGGCGGCTCATTGTTTTGGCAAGAGGGAAATTTAGGTTAGGGTTTAGAAATGGGGTACTGTATTTATAGGAAAGTTAGATATTTTTTTTTAGATATTTTATTTTTATCTGTTTTCGCCCTTTTAAAAATCAGTGTGATCACACACGATACCCAAAATTCACGAAAATGGGCATGTAACTACAGTTCGACATTACGGACCCAATGAAACTGGTTTCATCAAATTCCGACTCTGTTTGCTCACACAGCGTATTTTTAACCGTCAAAATACTGACTGTTTTTCACATTAAAAATCCATACGGCCACACAGTGACTCCAAAAATCACGAAACTGGAAATTTAATAATAATTTAATATTACGGATCCAACAAAATTAGTTTTGTTGAAAATGGAGTTCGTTTGCAAAACTGGCTATTTTTAAAGCTCTAAATAACCCTTTTAAATATATTAATATATTTAAAAATAATTAAATTTAATATTTATAAATAAATATTATTGTATATATTCACGATAGAATATCATACAGCACCAATTGGATTTATAATGTGATATTCAAATCCCGGTTGAATCGATATTCAATTTATATTAAAAAATCCTTTTATAATATATATAAATCATTATAAATTATAAAGGAATTCCATAGCGACTTTTCGAAAATTTGATTTGGACATAAATCAAAATCTACACGATGAAATCCCGATTTTTATCTTTCGTTAGAAAAATATACTTCACCAGCTCTGAACGTTTCTTGTTTCACAGAAATCCGATTTAAAATGGGTTCTGTATATTCGTTTAAAGTTCGAATCGCCAAATTACGAACTGCAGCGCCATTTTGAGCTCGATTATAATTATAATATAATTATATGTTCAATTGTCGTTTATATAATATATTCGTTAATATAATTCAACTCTAAACTGAATTATATATATTTTGAATTGCCCAATTGACACCATACTGCCATTTTAGCTAATTCTGATTATTTCAGAATTTAATATATTATTTAATTATTATATAATTAAATATTCTCTATTCACTACAACAAAAAAGGCTTTTAACAGCGGTTCAAAAATGCTGTTAAAAGTTATAACAGCGTTAGTATAAACGTTGTATAACAACATGTTGTCGTAGGCCCCTTTTTTCAACAGCGGAAAATAAACGCTGTTAAAACTTGAGTTTCACAACGTTTTTTCTGTGCTGTTAATACTTTATAAACAACGTTTTTCTTAGCTGGTAATACTTTATGCGCAACGTTTATAATGAGCTGTTAATGGTTTTCAAGTGTGTGTTGCTTCGATTTTCATCAGTAATTGACAAACGCTGTAAATAAATTTAATAGCATTTTTATTTTGTTGTCAAAAGTTAGCATAGATGTTTCTACAGTTTCATCAGCATTTTGTAAACGCTGTTATTTTGTGTTTGAAGTAAGGACAGCATTCAATAAACGCTGTCTTTTGTTGTTTCAATTTTTACAGCATATATATTATGTTGTTTTATTGCACACATATCAACAACATTTAAATATAATTTAACAACTGGTATTCATAACATGTTTAAATCAAACACAAAAATTACCATATGAACACATAACTATTAATCATTTACATAAAATTATATACCATATAATTCATAAACAAAGACATCGTCTATAAATCATGTTTACATAAACAAAAATAGTACCATAAACCAAGTTCACACAATATCCATTAAATAAAAATACAACATCTACAAACAAGAACACAATATTCTTGAAGCAGTTTGCACCAAATAATGAGAACAAAATTGGCTACCAATATATTTCATATGCATACCATGGAAAAAGAACATGTCGCCTTTTATATTTTCGCAACAATGGTATTTAGTTACCTACAATGAAGAAATTTACGAATTAATGATTATGTTAGTAGCACATGACATGCTCTAACCTTGATTGAAATTAACATATTGATTCTGCTAATAGTAAATGACATGTAGAGTAAACACTTTTTTTTTCTAATTTACCATTGTTGATTTAATAATCGTATTAATGTTTGTAACTCAGTTGGTAAACTAGAAATGTTTGTAAATATTACAAACAAAAAATGTTTGTAACTCATCCATTTTCTATAAACTAAAAAATGTCTAGTAAACTCAGTTGCAAACTCACCTCCAAAGTCATTTCCCGTGTCATCTTCTAGATCATCAATGACAAGCAATTTTTTTATTCTAAGCCATTTTTGTGGTCCTGCACATTGATGACAAGTGGTTTGATAATAATACTTCAGATCAAAATAATGTAACTGTTAAAAGAAAATTAACCTCATTGTAAAACATGGTCATGGATTAGATATAAGAAAAAAAGAGGGAAAACATAAAAGAAACATCATTTAGGGCATGCAAGCATGTAGACGTCAAACAAGGATTGACGCAAGAAGAAAGAATACTGCCTAAGGAATAAAATGAAAGTTTCACTTACAAGCTGCAACATTGGTTGGAGATAGGTTCTAAATGGTGTCTACAATCTCTGCAATAAGTTAACTCAACATTAACAAGAACAAGCAAACCAGAATAACATGAGAACAAAAGAAATATAAGACTAGCTTAACTGAAGAAACTTCATGGTTAATGGATGAGAAGATCCTTTATAAAGAAGCCCTATAGTCAACGCGGCTGACTGCATAAATAGAAATGGATGCAAATCAATTATTAAATAACATATTATCTAGTCAAATTCATTACACATGGATCAAAACTGTATAGCTTCATCTAAGTTAAACATATATTAGAATATCATGAGAAGATTCCATATAAGAGCTCAAAAATATTGAATACCATATTTCATCGCTTGCGTCATGCAGGGAATTCAGTCATTGAACCAAGCCATTGTCAGCTTCTAGATCAACTACATCTTTATCAGTCTTTAGCTTCAATGCATCACCAAATATTATGCATTACTTCCAGTTGATTGACTAAAGCAGGCCATGCTACTGTCAATCTAGTTGTAGTAATGGATACCAATGTATTTCATTAAAAAAAACACTAACCAGAAATCGATACTATGTTAACATAAGCAATAGGTCATGCTAGTGTCAAACCGAAGTCATCTGATATTGACTCCACAAATGATGTAAGTGTCCGCAGAAGTGCATTTGGGACATCATTTTCAGCTTGAAAACTGATATCACCCTTGGTAAAAATGTTAAAATGAGACATAAATTCAAAATCATAAACTAACAGCATCGAAGCAATAAAAAAAATTGGCATGTTTTTAGGGAGATGATAATTGATCGGTAGAGCAATATCTTATGTAAAGAAAATGGTTCATATAAGCATATTAGTAAGAAAAACATCAACGATGCAAACAATAAAAATATAACTATAGTCAATATGAAACAAATATGCAACAAGAAAGGTAGGTGCAGACTAGCGAAGGCCTTAAAATACTAGATTACCAGTTGGCACTTACGGATCGAATGCTTGAAATATTAGCTTCGGCTTTAAGAGTTTCAACATCACGGTCCAATAGTTGCTTCTAATCTGGAATTTGAGTTTCATCCTGAGATATCTCAACACTCCTTAGTAAGCAAACCAAAATTTCTCAACAAGACTAATACATAAATGAAATAGCAGGAACCTGTGAAAGTTGGATTGTGAATTTATTTGGGAATAGTTTCCCAACATGTTTAATAAGTTTGGAACTATCTTTGCTCCTACCATGGAGCCTGCTTAAACTATCCTACAAAATTCAAAACAGCTATGTCATTTGAAAACTGGGTTATGCAGCTACATACCTACTAGTCGCAGAAGCAAACCCTGGCGACTGCACCGAGCCCATGTATCTCACCCTATCACCTATTTAAGATATTTTAAAGTTGAATTTGTTTAATAATCCCAAAGAGAACAAAAATAGAAATTATATAACAATCATGGAATACTCGACCTGCAACTGCTTGATAAAAAATATAGTAGACATAATATTAAGATAAAATGGGGAAGAAAGAACAGCATGTAGTGGATGGGCTACCTTTTTTTTTTGGAGCAAATCTAAAGGTGGTTTATTTGGAATCCAGCAAACTATAACAATAAACAGGAGACAACATACCTACTTTAAATGAATGAGCCTTTGAGGATAATGTTGTTGCTTCATTTTTGGGCAAAGAATGTGAACCTGATGTGCCAACAAAATCAGCTTCAACACTGGGTGCTAACTTCTTTTGATGCAATGTGCTCAGACTATCAGCAAACGCAGCAACTTGAGCAGCTCTATGCTTAGAAAATATGGCAAGCTTTTCATCCTTTGAGATATCCTTAACAGAGCCAGACTCCTTTGATGAGGTACCCTATGATAATATGTAGTAATACCAGCATTAATAAGGCTAACTATGAATACAAAACATCAACTCATTTAGTTTAGCATCATGCCGCTTGGAATATAACAAGTTTAGTTGTTCTCATATATTCATATCCAATGTGAAAATTATATCCTGAAAAAAAAACCATGTTTTAGTAGGAGATCAGCTTACTCTTTGGTATAACATTATATCCAATGTAAAGATTTGGGGGGTAATGATTTGATGCCTGATAGGAGTAACAGAAATGGTGAAACATTAGGTTGATATGAGTAACGGAAAAGAGATGGGAATTAACTAATATGTTGTCTAACATCTAAAGAATAAAATTCATAACAGGAAGAATAAAGAGAATTCTATTTGAGCCTCTCATTTTGTAACCACCTATACAAGCGTATGAGTTGACACATGTTATACATAATTTGTTTATATACAGTATGTGTAAAACACATAGACAAAGGTAGTACATGATAGCAGCTGAACTACAACAATGACCATTACTCCTTTTACATCTCACCCCATTATCTACTACCTTGCATACATTTGTGCTAACTTCTTTCAGCTTAGATTTAACTAAATTTGTGCTACCTCCAAGCTTCAACTAAACAATCCTCTTTTGAATTTATTTTCCTGTTTACTAAATTATACTTGTTTTCTTAACTATTAATACATAATCTACATGTATTTAGATAGTCACACATGGGAATGCATATTTGTTCACTAGCTTACAGGACAAACTCATGTATGCTCCACGTATTTATCCAAAACAGAGAAACTCATGCACACCACCTTTTCTAAATTATGACATCCATTTATGTTTGCATGGATCAAAAATCCTTCCAAATGACATATATCTCATCTAATTATCCAATTCTACCTTATGCTATCTTCTTTCGCCTCATTATTTTTTTGATTTTAGTACACAATCAGGGAAAATGTTGTGAATTGATGTGTAAAGATTTTCGTTAAAATGTCAGTGACAATTTGTCATGGTTCTACTCAGTACAAAGTAGAGGTGTCTGTTATGATAACACACTCATTCTAACATTCATTAATACATTTCGTAGAAGAGAAATCAATGGAGTTAACTTTGAGTGATTCAAATAGTCAAAATTTTACCTAAACATTCATAGAAGATAAATAAATGGAGTTATTTAGATAGTTTATATAAAAAACCTGAGGTGTAATCTACATGTGTATAAAGTATAAACAGCTGCCACAAACTTCCCAGTTTATATGAAAACTCAGTCAGAAAGTAAAATCAATGTAAACCAAATTATAAATGAACGAAGTCATTGATTCAACTACAATAATCTAAATATCCCCATATAACATCCATTTCTATAATTTATTCTCTAATCATGGTAGTCAGAGTACGTCAAATAACAAAAGTTACCTCATAATATGTGTAGAAACCTCCATGCTTCTCCATGCAAATCCTTTGCTGCTACTTCTTGAGCTGGAGGTTCTAGCCTTATATCCTATAATAAAGGAAAGGCAAGTACAATGTTAGCAATAGTGCTTTACGCTGTTCAAGATGTCAATCGTAATAGAGAAATATCAAACAAAATCGAAAAGATATCAATCAAGTTTTTTTTTACTAAGCTTCTTCACAAACTAAGTTATAAACAAAACAAATAAGCACCTCAATTAGTACCTAAAATCCATGTAAACTGTGTCCAATATGGTGCCTATAAAGAAAAAAGGGTATTTAAATATAGACGTTGAACCAAAATTTATCCATCGACATATAGTTAGCACAATTTTAAATAAATAAATAAAATCTCACTTGCAAAGCTATCAACAATCAACTTGTAATTTTAAATAACGTAGATTGATATAGAACTGTTATAAAGCTACATAACTGGAGCAATATCTGCCTTGGAGAATACAATGTAATATCATTGGGAAGTTGCATGTTTTCTCAAGGATTGCCATCTTGTTCACAATACTAAAAAGAAGACATATGTGGAAATAAAGGATCAGACTAGAAACATACAAGATACAATGGAGATGCAAATGATGGCTAGAGTAGCAACAACATATACTAGATCGAAAACAGGATATAATTTCTTATATGTGATATTTGAGAAACAAAATCATATTTGTACCATCAACATGAAAAAATGGTGGCTACATTAACAGATAATTTTTCTTAACATGGATCTTAACTATAATCATTTTACATAATTCTTCAATAAAAATTCTCTAACAAATCAACATGGATACATTAACTGATAATTAAGTCTAAAATAAAAATGAGTACTGTGGATTATATTCTGTTAAAAGTAAAAAACTTAGCATAAAGTAGAAAATCAATGACTAACCATAGGTATATGCTCTTTTATTTTTAACTTCAAAAGTTTATTGGTATATAAGTCGGTCCGTGTAATTTTGTTCGATGTTCTTTTAATCCCAAAATATAAGTCCATTTTAGCATCACTTTATCTTCGAATGTTTTCTATTAGTTCGAAATTTAAACAATAGTTTTAATGTAGTTCATAACATAATTTTATAAATATTAAGACAAATCAAAAATAGTAGGAGAATATTAATAACAAAACAATCAATAGTCATTTCATATACACTTCTACTTTTTCTTTCAAAAAAAAAAAAAAAAAAAACAAATCAGTTCATGCTCTTAACTTATCATTTTCCTATTTTAAAATACTTCTCTTTTAAATCTATGTTCGTCGGAGCGAATACCGGAAACAAAATGTAAATAGGATTGAAGTTTTATGAACCATTCGAATTGAAATGATGTGTAAGGTAAATATTATTATATTTATATCTTGTCCAGTGCTAGAACAATTCAACAATGCAGTTTCCTATTAATATCCCGACCGTGTATTTCTTTCCATTTAGAAATAAAACGTTGTAACCACACAAAATTAATTATAAAAGTATGCAGGAAAAAGCATGGGAAGTCAATCAAAGAAGAAGTGGAAGAACCGAGAGTATGCAGCTGAACACTCCCAAACCCAAATAGACAAGGAATAGTTTCTTTTCATTGGTAGTTCCATGAAGGCCAAATAAAAAATTATTTGGCTCAATACCTCCATGCACAAATTTATCATAAAAAAAATAAAATATATCACTAAGCAAATAAATTACCTCATTAAACTATATGCTAGAAAATGTAATTTTAAGAAAATTTACAAAGCAAACAAAAAAATCAACAAAAAGTATCCTTTCATGTGGAAGTTTCTCAAGAATTGATATAGCCTCTAAAGCTAAATAAGCTTCCATACTTGGTGACGTCCTGTTCGATATACAATGGTTGTTAATATTACTTAAACTTAACACTAGATATCAGAGAAATGGAACTTAGAAGATAACGTTTATCTGACCTCAAACACATCATGTCTAATGTGTCCTGATCCATCAGTAACCCTTCTACCCATATACACTTGACTAAAACCACCTTTACCTAGTTTCTTATCTACTTTATATGTCAGAGAGCCTCCAACCTGAATAACCAAACATGCATTGTATATTATCATAATATAGACACTTGTTCTTTTTGTAACCTGAACATTTAAGGGATTTCATAAGCATACCAATGTCATATTTACTAATATCATTTTTTTTATTTGATTTTACACTAACGTTAATACAAAATGTAAAATGTTAGTTTCACAAATATCAAGTGAGGCAAATTCTATTTCAACCCAGCTAATTGCTGAATAGCCCCTCAAAGTATATTAAAATCGAGTAAACCCATCATTTTGCTGAGTAGTCCTCCTTTTTATTTTAAAAAAATCCAATACTACCCTTCCTCATAATGTCACTACGTGGTTTTATAGTGAACCTCGTAGAGCCACTGCGTGGTAAGTAATGATACCACGTAGAGCCTCTACGTGGTATCATTAGTTACCACGAAGTTCCCCTACGAGGTTTGTCACAAAACCACGTAGAGGCGCTACGAGGTAGTCCGAAAACTAGAAAAAAAATATAACTGAAAAGGGGCAGTTTCGTCCTTGAATTTTTTTATAAAATTTGGGGGCTACTCAGCAAATTGCTGGGTTGAAATAGAATTTGCCATCAAGTGAAGGTCCACTAATTTAAGTGGCAAGTGGTATGACGGTGTAAGTGGATGTCCCAAAAGTCATGAGATCAAACTGTACAGACATCAAATGAGTGATATGCTTGAATAAAGTGTCACTCTTTTTACATAAAAAATCACAAATACCAACTATACCTAATTATTTTGTTGATAGTATTTTAAATTATATTTTGTAGATAAAGTTTATTTTTGTAGATTTATTGAAATTTTTGGTTAGAAAAACACAACATGAAAACAAGGGAATTTCACAAATACATCAGAAAACAAAATCCAAAAGAAAAGGTGAAAAACCCATCAACAGTGTAAGGGGAGATATGAGTATCACAAAGTAGCAATATTATACCATGCATGTGATTCATAATTTGGTTAATTAATGTCGATGCATCTTATAACATACACTTAATCAGATCAAGTGTACCCATCGGTTAATATAAAATTTCAGGCAATTTAAACACGAATCAACTCGAACCTATAATGCCAAATAATAAAAATGTGAAATTTGTAAACAGGTGGCAAGGCGCATCTAGTCCTAAAATATGTGCCAGTTTACTAATATAATCACTTCCGTCTAAATTATAACTGGATTAGTTTGTTTCAAATATTCAATCACTTTTGTTTCAATGAAGGATTCATTGTCAATAAGGAAAATATTGCAGAACAGTGAAAAAATAGTAACATGGCATAATCTTGTCAAACGTTTAACTTAAAACTAAAGTTTAAGCTTGATGTTGAATTAAATTCATAAATCATTCTCTCAGAATAATCTATCATTCCTCAACTCAGGCAAGAAATAGTATCAAAACCTAAAAATTTATACAGTTCGACTCACCTTAGTTAAGGTCGAAGTCTGAATCAAAGCCCAAAAATCCATGCCTAAATCGAAACATCTGAACCAAAACTGGAGAATTCCGGAATCAATCTGCTGACGAAAAACAAATTAGTATTAGATTACTGAAGCAAAACATAAAAGCCAAGACCAATTAGAACTGAATTAATCGATTTACCTAAATGATGGATTAAGGGTATGACGGAAGTCAAGAAGGCGAGAATTAGGGCATGAAGAAAATAAAAAAAGAGGGAATTAGGGAAGGGAGAACGCGGGAGATGAAACTAAAGAAAAGAAAATAAGCGGGGGAAACCAAACTTTTTTACAAGGTGCAAGTAAAAGAGGTGGTGGCGAATATTTTGCGTAATAACCTGGTAGAACGATGATATATCAGCGTTTAGACGTAAATTTTTTGAGTAAACAAATCTTTTAACCGCATTAGCAAGAAGAACGCTGAGAATGATTGCTATTGAAACACAATTTTGTTGTAGTGATTATTTAATTCAACAACCATTTAAAACTCTAAATCATATTTTAAGTAATTAAATTAATTAATTATTATATCGCTAAAATATGGGACATTACATTCTTCCCCCCCTTAAAATAATTCCATCCTCGAAATTGCTAAGGTAGAAAACACACCCTATTGCTGGGTTAAAATAATTTATTTACTTCTTATCTCCGGTTTTACTAAACCAATTTATTTTAATTAAATTACTAATTCATTTCTACTAACGAAAATTTTCAAAAATCTTGAAAATTTTCTAGCACCTTAACTTTTCGAAAAATTTCGCCAGCACCTCCTTTGTACTGGTCAATGGCTCAAACTCCAACTCGCCTCTCTAGGCCTTCTCCAACCCAAAAGAAAATCAAACAGCCAAGCGGCTTGCCAATTCGGCTCATCAAAATCTCAAACCCATATATAATATAAACTGGTACCTTTTTGTTGGGCATATCATTATATCCTTTGCATCTGTTACCAATTCAGCATATACCTATGTTATCCCAATCAAACTCCAATCAGTTTTTATCCTCAACACAACCATTCTCTTATATCCAAACCGAATCTCATTTCAAATTTCTATCCCCCAAATCCAATTTTCTCGATATCCTTCTAATCCAATTCAACTCCAATTTGCTTTTGCAAATTTCAATTCAATTTGGTTTTAAATCAAACAATCTCTCCTTGGGAATTTTAAATAACTTTGCTTTTCTAAAATCAAATATTCCTTTTCAGAATTCAAAACAACTTGCTTTTCTCAAAATAATTAAAAATCAAAATCTTTGGTAGTAATCCGTCACTTAGAACTCGAAAATGAACACTAATGATGTCGCAATTCATCATCAGGGTTATTTCTCAGCTATCGAAGTGAGTTCAATACTATATCACTTTTAAAACCATTTCTAAATACTTCTAATTTGAAGTACATTTCAAAATACCATTCACAGTGCTTGTAAAACAATTTAAAACCTCCCAGGATTTTAAAATTCCATATATTCAATCCCAATCCATTTACCAACACTTTTTCACAGTTCCAGAGTTTTAATTCCAATTCTGATTTTAATTTTAGACTTAATTTATCTAATTTCACGTATTTCACTTATATGAATTCTGATTGGCTATTTACATAACCATTTCACATTTTATAATCTTATTCGATTATAATCACGACCAACACATCCAGTATACAATAATACTTCAAATATCTGTACTTTGTTTATATCAAAATATAATTTGGGTAAAACTATTTCATTTACCCTCTTTTCAAACCATACTATGTCGGTTCATTGTATTCGAGTGTTTATAAGCTCCTATCGATACCGTGGATCAAACTGATCGACCAGAATCCATAAACAACTCAACCAATAAATCTCCACAATATAAAACCATTTTATATCAAATAACAAATACGTTCACTCGTATATATACACTCAACTCAATCTGGAGTATTACTAACCCCATCTCTACTGAGTAACGCCATAGAGCCAAGGTAATTACTTAACCTTTAGCTCTGATACCAACTATAACGACCCGAGTTTTCACGATCCTGGTTATCGACATAAACTCAATGTCGACTATCCAAGCATCGAAAATACCAGATAGTTAATGAAAGAAAATAGAGGGTGAGAATAGATAAGATAGAAACTTAGAATAGAAGAAGAAGAACATCACAACATCAGAGTAAACACGAATCCCACAGCAGAACGAATAAATATATTTCATAACATAACTTTGAATTAGAACAATATCTGTATACAATACCATTATTAGAGTATAACACTTACAATACAGCGGAAATAACAATAGCTATATAATCCTGAAGCCTCCTGCTCCAAGCTCTCAGTATATCTGTAAATCCCGACTACTTGATTGCCCGTACAAAATTGGGCACCTAAGAGTTTAGGGGAAACAAAATAAAATAAACTCTGGGTCAGTCATGTGATTGGTGTGAGTAAACTCAAATCATTTGATTTAACTTTCAAAAATCTTTTTGAACCAAAGGATAATCGTAAGACCGATCCACACATAAATACAGATGGTTTTTACCTTACGATAACCCAAAATATTTTTCTAAAACGATACTTGTCTGATATTATAATAATGTCTAGATTAAGTAAATAAAAATCTAGCGGAAACGCTTTCATCTCACGTTCTACATATATAATATACAATCAAAACCGCGGGCTCTTATTGGGTAATTGATTTCCAACTACGACAAGGTATGGAACCACCTTCCGATCAGTGTACTCTAGAAGCGATACACTGGAGTTCAACAAGAACATCATGTAACTCGGCCACACATAACCGACCATTCATTTCGCTTCACTATACCAGAAAAGACCTTTAGCAGCATTTGAAAAACGCTACCAAAACCTTTCGGTAGCGTTTTAAAGAACGCTACTACAAGTCCCGCAACTAAAAGTCTTGTTTTTTTGGTTGCATTTTGATAAACGCTATCAAATCTTCTGTACAGTTGCGTTTTCCAAACGCTACTGAATATATGTACATAGGTCAATTTTTTGCTTTTCTGTAGCATTTATTTTGCACGATTAAATTTTTTTCATTGCATTTATTTTAGCTACTAAAAATTCAGGTGGTGTATTACATTTGTTTCGGTTACGTTTCTTAAACGCTACTAAAACGTACGTGTTGATTGTTTTGTAGCATATTTTAAATGCTACTATATATTGTTAATGACTTATATTATTTCCAGTAATCAGTTATATAATAGTCCTATTAAAATGAACAACGATTGTATAAAATTCTGATTTAAATCAACAATCAATCAATCATATAATCATCATACTCAAATAACTAAGAACACATTAGTCACATAAGTATTTTACATAATCATTTAGATAGTAGTTATTTGACAAAATTGCAAGTTCAGATACCATAAGCATTCAAAAACAAGTTTACACAATAAGTACTAACAAATATCATAATACATATAACAATTAAAGTCACGTCCATTGTTGTTGATGGTCTTTACTCCAGAAAAGCTAATTACCTGTAAACAAGGTTGATAATCAACAATAAGAATTTGTTATGAATTATCGAGTGACATTCAAACAACAATTTACGTCAAAGGAAATGATAAGATAGATGCTTGTCTTTTTGTTGGAGGTTGCATGCTACCTAAAGATTGTAACCGCAACATATTTTGATCGTGAATGGTGATATTAGTGATTGGATGCACTTCAAACTGATGCAATTTAAATTCTTAAACTATTAGACATAACCCACTCCGTAAACACAACCTTCAAATTGCTCGTAAACCATTCAACTTCCACTATACCCAGACACATAACCCACTTAACAATGTGCTTTGATAGACAAGTAGCGTTTGTTTATGTGCACTCAAACTCTTCGATGCATGTTTTTAATAATTCAAGTCATGCATCCCCATCCGTTTTACATTCTCAAAGATAATAGAAAGTAGTTTGAAAAGGAATTGAACAAATGTCGATTGTCCTTTGAGGCTCATAAAATAAAAGCAAAAGCAATATCAATTCAAAAGATTAACTGTTTGCTTAATTGCTTCAACATCTAAAATAAAAGGAGGGCCGAATGGTGTGTAAACTCGTTTTTCCTCCAGCACAAAATAAATATTAACTCAAAAGATTGTGTAATAAGTGAGAAACCTCTTAAAAATATGAGTGAAAAAGTATAAATTCAAATTTGCAAGCTTAAAGATAATCACATGCTCAAGATTAAGACGTATATATTATATGCATAACAAAATTAGCATATTCTACAAAGAAACAAAACTTATTGTTGCTACAATACTAAGTTTCCTCGAGAACGAATCAATTAAGTATAGATTAAGATGGAATCATACATTATATTTTGCATAAGTTTGTTATGCTGAGTCTTAATACATCCATCTATTAGGCAAAGTATTTAACTTGTAAAAAACACTTCTAAATTTATGATTTTCAAGGATAGCGCTTATATTTTGATAATGATGGACCAGTTAAAATATACACAAGTGCATAACTATGAAACCTTCATATCAATAGATCCGTTTTCTGTAGATAATTGGAATGCAAACGGATAAAAGTTTATTAGTGAGTACCTGTTGTTCTCTATAATCGTGATCAAGATGTGACAAGTAAATCAGTGTCTCCTTCATTGTCTGCAACAGTTCAACATGTTGACACTGTAAATTATTTATATGTGTTGTTATGATAATAATAAAAAAAAGAAATGGCTGTTATTATAAAAAATAATAGATGAAATAGCAAAGATAGTGTGTCATAATATAGAAAGGTGTTTGGCATGTATCTATAATCCCTAATAGACAATATGAAAGTACCCGAAAAGCAGTGTTAAAATATAGAATGTGTTAATCAGCTAACTTGATATATGTACTAACCTCAAACAGAATAGTAGCATGATGAACAAAGATATATTTAAAAGAACGTTTTCATTGGGAGAATGTTAGATAATGAAAAAATAGCATATAAGGAGCACCATGTTGTCCTCCTTTTAACATAAAGACGTCAAATTATCCATGCTTGAAAGCATTTAAAAACCTATCAGAGAATACAGTTCAAACCATGAAAATAATGTTCTGACACGAGAATTAGTTATTAATATTTTTTTTTTTAAAAAAAGAGCAAAGCTACAGCTAGTCGCTCAAAGCAACTGTAAAATATACTCGTTGCTGTTATTGGTTCATATGATAGAATGAGTCCCACTATCATACTAAAAAAATGTTTAACTGGATTGATTAACCAGTGATTAACCAATGAGATGACAAGTATATTTTACAGTCGATTTGAGCGACTGGCTGTAGCTTTGCTCTTAAAAAAAAATCACCTCCTTCAGGCCTAAAGGCAGAGTCACTATGACATAGTCAGCCCCATTTTATATAATAAAACGTTAACAGTATAGAGGGTCCTATATAGGTGTACTCACGTGCAGTGTGCTCTCTTGTGCTGTTGTGCCTGTCTCACCTCTGAAGCAATTGTTCTACTTGCAACCAGCACGTCATTCTGTCATTCTGCTTCCCAATTGTAGCCATCACTCCAATAAAACCAGACTTCCCAATTGTAACCAGTTAATAATGTTAGGTACTAAGTACTGATTGGACGATTACGGAACTGGATAGGTTTTGATTCATATCTGATCCATCAAAAATATAAAATTATGAGAACAGTACATATGTACAAAGGCTACATAATTCCAATGTGATGCAGATTAGAAAATAAAATTCAAACTGTTTATGTTATTTCAGATAACGATACAATCATTCTAATGGAGAAACAAGGACATGAATAAACATAGATAAACAGACTAGATCAGACAAGGACAATCACCCAAACAATAAACTGTCAAAGTGACGAGATTAGAAACTAGAGGTTACTCAAATTCCAAACATTGTGCTTTTACAATCTTACTAATCAGTCAAACGCATAACATTATTTAACTAGGTCTTCCTAAAATATTGTGATGGAAATATACGAAATGTTCCAAATTAAAAGCTGTCGTTATAAAGATACAGTGGAGAAAATTCATTGTAATATCTGAAAAATCAAACAAACCTGGTTTCATATTTCACAGGTTATTTCCCCTTTTTATTGCACAATCTTTGTATGCATTCCTGTGAGCAAACACCATGTAACAAAAAAAAAATGTCTGAGCATGCATTCAGTAAAAGGTAAAAATGAATTACTACCAAGACATAATTTCACTGCTCCTCGTCCACTATCTTCTCTCCACATACATTCAACGTCACAATCAGCCCAACCAACGCAGCTTGAACACCATCACAACTTCCCTTATCTACATTCACTATCTCTGCCTCCTACAACTTGCACCATCCAAAATTGCTGCAACAGGCCTTCACCACATATCATTAATCTCCATCGAAACCCAGAAAACACGGGAACCAAACCATCAGGATCCTTTTCATTGCGACATGAAATCACAGCAGCACCAACACATAGAAATCACCCTCTAATCCGTGACCACTTTGATTCTTCAGGTTGTCCATTGGCATTATTAGCAGTGTTATTGCAAACATTGCAGTTTGCACGACAAATAATTCTCTCTGATTTCTTTTTCAAATTCGACGAATGTTCTGTAACATCCTGCCCATTTTCGGCGGATGGATTGGTTTCTTCATTGTGTAAATAAGAAACTTCTGCTTCATATGATCTGCATTGAAGAGGTAATCTGTCAAATGTAATTTCTTTCATGTTAAGTTGCATGAAACATTTTTGGTTATATAGTTCAAAGTCATGCAATTTTATCCTGTGTAAATAATTCAACAGCACAGATAAAAAGAGTGAAAAAATTGGATGAAAATATAACACAAATTGCAAATATATTTTAAATATAAGAATAGGCAAAGATATGCTCTTAAAAGTTCAGTAAAACTGTAAAATAACCTGTGTTCCAAAAATACTTTTGTGCCAACATAATCATAGCGTTTAGGACCTATCCAACGATACTTCTCGCTCTCCTTGATGACGTCTCAATAAAAACCATACCTATAATGGTTAAGAATATTAGGAACAGGAAGTTTATTCTATAAGATTAATTTATGGCTAGAGAGCCTTATACAAATCATTCTTTCTAAAAACAATATAATCTCCTTCAAGTTGGCTCAATAGATCCACAATGGACTCGCTTTTAGACCCTTTGAAGTGATCAATAATTTGGGATAATGAAACCCCATCATGCTTGGAGATCCAATTTAGTAAAGTGCTTTCATTTGCCTTTAGTTCATAACTACAATCTTCTTCATTGTTAATCTTGTACGGTTTCTTTGGAGTGGACTCATCAACTATAGTCTACCAGCTCATATGTGTCATGTCCCTGCAAATTTTTTAGAACAGACCGATGCTAATGGAGTATCTGAGTCGTTATTTTCGAACATTGGTGCTCCTCTATTGCTGGTTAAAGATTTCCATCCATCGTTGCTAACATTTTCTGGCAAGTCTAATTTTATGGATATTCCCCATATGGATTCCATAGATGTATTGAGCTCTTCCATTTGCAAGACTGTCTTGATTTGTTCGTACGTATGTATGTAACAGTCTCAGGCAGTCCTTCTTTAATTGGCTTTAACCGCTCCTTACCAACTTTTGAAATCGCATTACGAACTTGTATGCAGATTTCACATGTTAGACCTATCTCATTGCAAAATCTAGCCCAGTTCAATTCACGCCCTTCACTGGCAACATCGAGTATGTGTGAGATAATAGCTTGCTCTTTCACAGGACCTTTCTCTGACCCAGTAGCAATTTTTTGGATTGAAATCCCTTCTTTTTGCCATATCATCCATGCATTCAACCTGGCTGGAGTTAGTTTTCTATCAGAAGCGGCATGCACTCTTTGTGTTGCATTTGACTGTCCATCCAACTGAAGTTTCAACTCTTGTGATGTTTGACTGATAATTTGAAGAAAACTATCACCGTACTTTGACACAAAGTGCTGATTGACAGCATCAACATTTGCCGGTCTAACCTTGGTAGAAGGTCTTATTTGTGTGATCCTAATGAGTGTCTCATCCCTACAAAAAGCATATGAAGCAGTTCCATTTTCATTTGCAAGTTTAACACGGACTCCAAAAGTGCTTGGTGAAGCTTTTCGGCCTCAGAGAAACACCTTAATGTTCTAGACCAGATGAATTATTAAGGTCTCCAACTTTGTTCTGCTGACAACCATGCTCTTCCTCAATCATTTCACTTGTCATCGCAAAAACCAAAGGTGGTTGATGCATTTCACTGGCACTTAAGAGAAACTTTTTCCCACTTGAACTGACGCTTACAGTTCATGTACAGGAAGCTTGTCATAATTATTGTCAACTATTTTCTTTGAATCAGATCCTCCAAGAACGTCAATAGGAATGTTAAGTCCCCAGCGCCCGCCACAAGATTGTATGCAAGACAACAGAAGAAAAGATTCTTTTGACAAGTCCCTAACGGTTTTAATCCATGTGGTATTGCCACACTTACCGAAGTCATCGAGGTTTTCTTCTCTGAATTACTGTAACAAAAATTTCCTACGACAAGTGCTCAGCATGCAATATTTTTCTGCAGCCGTAAAGAATCCATAACAGCTTGCCTTTGATTTTCAGAATGTACATCTGAGCAGTAAAAATAAGCCTTTGCAAAGTCGCTCCTTGAGTAATACAACCAACAAATGGAAGGCAAACCATCTCTGCCACAGCGTCCACTTTCTTGATAATAAGACCCTAGACTTTTAGCACATCTATAGTGTATTACACACCTTATGTTAGGCTAGTCAATACCCATCCCAAAAGCAACAGTTGCAACCATAACTTGTAGTTCATCTCTGATAAAAGACTTATGAGACCGCTCACGGGCCTTGCTGCCCATTTGACCATGATAAAATGCACACTTGATTCCGGTATTCCTCAGTGATTCACAATCTTCTCACAATCCTTGACAGTGGTACAGTAAATGATAGTTGATCCACCACCTTTACTGTATTTTGATACTTCACCTACAAGCTCATCCACAAAAGACAATGATCTTCTTAGTGTCAGTGGCAGTTAAGGCCACGAAAGGCACATATAATAGAACTTCACCTAGCATATGCAGCTGTTTGTATTCCTTCCTGAAATCATGATCCCATTATGATATGCAGTGAGCTTCATCAACAGCCAATAAGGAAATGCCTACATTAAGCAAATTAGTCCAGAACCTATAAGGAAGCGAACAAGCTGCTTTCGTTGGAGTCCTGCATAGTATATCAAATTTACCGCTTTCGCCATCGGATTGTGAAGATTTATCAGTTTGTGTACTTCCTAGATACTGAGCTCTTATACCACGTTGTTTCAAACTCATAACCTGATTGTTGTGATATGCGATACTATATGTGTTGGATTGAAGAGGATGAAGACAACATCGAGTGGGAGGAAGCGGAGTGCAAATCAGAGCTTGTTGGGGGAGATTGTGTTATGGTGTAGTGAGGTGAAGCTTAGAGCTTTAGCACAGACGTCTGTCGCTCCTTGGACAGACGTCTGTGACTACAGGGAACAATTTCCCGAGGGTCTCAACAGACGTCTGACCAAAGGGGGACAGACGTCTGTTGTCAGGAAATGTTTTTCCCGAGAGCTCCAACAGACGTCTGTCATATAGAGACAGACGTCTGAGCTGAGTGCAGGAGCACAAGGAATTTCCAGGATGGGACAGACGTCTGTCAGACCTAACGACAGACATCTGAGGCGGCTAATGGGCTATTTCAGGCTGGAAACTTGGCAAGCTGTTTTGTGAAGCTTTGAGGGCAATTTTGGTAATTGGCCCCATCTCTATATAAGCTATTTTCTGAAGTGAATTAGGGCTTGAAGACTTGATTTGAGATCAAGGGTTTATTCTAAAGGGAAAATTAGGGTTTATAACCTAATTCCAATTCTTCAATTCTATTCTCCTCAAACTCTTTTCTATATTAAAATATAGTGATTACTGGATCAATCTCTTGTATTCCTTTCATTGTGGTAATAAAATACTCTCTCCAAAGTGGATGTACACTAACAAGATGTTAATGGAACCACTATAAATCCTTGTGTGATTTATTTTTTGCTACTTTGTCATTAGTTTCTTGCTTGTTATTGAGATTTGGATTGTTCGTGATTGGTTGATATTGGTTTTGTGACTAGAGTTATTGCTTTGGTTTTTTTTGCAAGTCTAACAATGATCTACTCTTCCGCTAGTGCATTGTGGTTTAGATATCGGATTCGAGTGGTCTTGAATCGGATTAATCACAACGGTTACAACAGTTGGTATCGGAGCTGTTTTGGTGCTTGTTAGGTGTTTGTGAAAATGCCGGAGACGGATAGTAGCTCGGTAAGTCCTTCAACCGGAAGTCCGAATAGTGTGGCGCCATATGTACGGGGTTCGTATGCGGCGTCGGGTTCTCAATTGGTATTGACAAGTGGAATGGTGATAATGACTTTGAGAAGTGACAATGGAAAATGAAAGCGGTTCTTAGGCGGAATCGGGTGCACCGAGTAGTATTTGATACTCACTTATTGCCAAGTGATATCTCGGATGTTGAGAGAGAGAAGATGGAAGAATGGGCTTACACTACTCTTCAACTTGCTATGGGGGAGAATGTGATCTCCGAAATTAGTGGTGAGACTACCGCTAAAGGTATTTGGGACAAGTTGGAAGAACTTTATATAAAGGAGTCACTCACTAGTCGTTTGATCTTGTTGCGAACGTTTTTCACCTTCAAGATGAAGGAGGGTAATTCGCTTAAGGCACATTTGAATGCCTTTGATGACTTGCTCATGAAGATGAAGGCCATTGATTTAAAGATTGAGGAAGAGCAAAAGGCGATGATATTATTGTGTTCATTGCCGGATCGCTATGCGGGTTTCTCAAATAGTTTGATCTATGGCCGGGATACCTTGACTCTAGATGATGTCAAGACGGGTCTTCTTAGTGAGGAGTTGAGAGATCAAATGAAGGAGATGAGTGAGGGTAGTAGTGGAGCTAGTAGTAGTCACGGGTTGTTTGTGGAGAAAGTAAAGAATGTGAAGAAAGGAAACCGGAGGCGTTCTAAATCAAGAAAACACGGTGGAAGAGGTAAATCGAAAGAGAGAAATGGGAAGTGCTTTATTTGTAAGAAACCGGGACATTGGAAAAATGAATGTCCGGAAAAAGATAAGAAGGAAGTAGCGTCTTCATCCGTGGTGGTGGAGAGTGGGGATGGTGAGATAGATGAGAATGTGTTGACGGCGGTAGCATCGGGTGTTTCGGGTAATGAATGGGTTCTCGATTCGGGTGCGTCCTATCATATGACGCCAAATAGAGATTGTTTTTCGTCCTTTGAGGTCAAAGAGGAAAATGCAATTGCTATGCGAAATGGTGCTATTTGCAAGTCGATGTGTAGTGGCTCTGTGCAAATAAGGATGTTTGATGGAGTTGTTCGCACGCTCACCAATGTTCGCTATGTTCCAGGACTTAGGAAGTCGCTTATATCTTTGGGGCAATTAAATTCTCTAGGATGCAAGATCACTATCGAGAAGGATTGCTTGAGGGTTTCGAATAGAGCACTTGTGGTTATGAAGGGTGCTAGGACTCATGGTATATATTTGCTTCAAGGTGTGACCATAAGAGGTGAGACCATAAGAGGTGAGACTTGTGTGGGTGTTGATAGTTCTCGTGACTTGGATGCAACACGGTTGTGGCATTTGAGATTGGGTCATGTCTCGGAGAGGAGTTTGGATATTCTTCGGAAGCGGGAGATGATCGAGGGTGAGAGTTTCAACAAACTAGAGTTTTGCGAGGAATGTGTCATGGGGAAGCAAACAAGGGTATCATTCGATGAAGGCAAGCATGACTCAAAGGAGGTTCTTGAGTATGTTCATTCGGATGTTTGGGGACCGACACCGGTTGTTTCTTTGGGAGGAGCAAGGTATTATATATCTTTCATTGATGATTTGTCTCGCAAGTTATGGGTGTATGTAATGGGGGCCAAGTCGGAGGCATTTGCTAAGTTCAAAGTGTGGAAGGCTCTTGTTGAGAATGAGAGTGGTAAGACTTTGAAGGTGTTAAGGACCGACAATGGCGGAGAATATGTCTCGCGTGAATTCTTGGAGTATTGTAAGCATCACATGATACGGAGACATTTTACTACACCGGGAGATCCGCAATCTAATGGAGTAGCGGAGAGAATGAACCGAACTCTACTTGAGAAAGCTCGATGCTTGAGATTGACATCGGGTTTGTCTAAGGGATTTTAGGCCGAAGCTTTGTCAACCGCGGTGCATATTGTAAATCGAATTCCATGCTCGGCCATTGGTAACAAAATTCCGGAGGAAGTGTGGAAAGGGAAGAGTGTGGACTTGAGATATCTTCGTGTGTTTGGTAGCCTAGTTTATGTGCATGATCCGGGGAATGATAAGCTTGGAGCTAGGGCATTCCAGGGGATCTTGCTTGGTTTCACGGAAGGCGTGAAAGGCTATCGGATTTGGAATCCGGATACGAAGAAGGTTGTTAATTCTTGTCATGTCACTTTTGATGAGTCGGCTTTATTCAAGGTGAATGAGAGCTCATCGGACGTTCCGGATTTAGTTCATGGTGAATCAAAGGAGATGGAAGTCATTCCCATATTCCGTCCAAGTGGTAGTAGAGTTGAAGAAGCTCGTGGGGTTGAAGCGGTTGATGAAACATCACATAGTCCACATGGTTCCTCTAGTGATGATGTTGGTGATGTACATGATACTAGAGAAGTTTCGACTCAAGGTGGAGCCGAAAGGGGTTTGGGTGATAGTATTGCTACTCGGGTTGGTCGACGTGCAATAAGGCCTCCCGAAAGATATGGTGATTGGAACTACCTTAGCTTTAGTGATCATTTGGACTATGCTCTCAATGTAGTCCAAGATGAGCCGATGGACCTTGATGACGTCATGGAGTCGAGAGAGAGATCGAAGTGGATTTGCGCCATGATGGAAGAGATGCAATCGCTTATGAAGAACCGAACTTGGGAGTTGGTTCCACTTCCTCAAGGAAACCGTGCTATAGGGTGCAAATGGATTTACAAGGTGAAGGATGATGGAAGGTACAAAGCAAGGTTAGTGGCAAAGGGGTTTTCACAAAGGAAAGGAAAGGAGTATGATGAAATTTTTGCACCGGTGTTTCGTCATACATCTATCCGAGTTTTACTAGCCATAGTTGCTATCCATGACTTGGAGTTGGAGCAACTTGATGTGAAAACCACCTTCTTGCATGGAGACTTGGATGAAGACATCTACATGGAACAATCGGAAGGGTTTGTTGTAAATGGTAAGTCTAATATGGTTTGCAAGTTGAAGAAATCACTATATGGGTTAAAACAATCGCCTAGACAATGGTACAAGAGATTCAATCATTTCATGCTTGAAAGTGGCTTCCATCGAAGCATCAAGGATGCTTGCGTATATTTCAAGAGGTTGGGAAATGATTGTTGGGTGTATTTGCTCTTGTATGTGGATGATATGCTCATTGCTTCCAAGGATCGAAATGAAATCAACAAGTTAAAGATGCTTTTGAAATCGGAATTCGAGATGAAGGATCTTGGAGAAGCAAGAAAAATCTTGGGCATGAAAATAGGAAGGGACCGAAAGAATTTTGAGTTAAGATTGACTCAAAAGGAATACATTAAGAAAGTGCTTTGCCGGTTTAGCATGGTGGATGCAAAGACGTTAAATACACCTTTACCTTTGCATATGAAGCTTTCAGAGAAGGGATCACCTATCGGGGATAAAGACAAGGCTTATATGGCAAAGGTGTCATATGCAAGTGCGGTTGGTAGTTTGATGTACGTAATGGTGTGTACAAGGCCCGATATTGCAAATGCCGTCGGGGTGGTTAGTCGGTATATGGCTAATCCGGGGAAATCGCATTGGGAAGCCGTGAAGGCTATTATGAGATACTTGAAAGGCACAACATCTCATGGACTTGTCTTTGGCGGTAGTGATGATAGGAGTTGCAAGTTGGTTGGTTATTGTGACTCGGACTACGCCGGTGATAGGGATCGGAGGAAATCAACTTCCGGGTATGTCTTCACACTTGGCGGGATAGCCATTAGTTGGAGATCGCGATTGCAAACCGTAGTTGCTTTATCCACTACGGAGGCGGAGTTGATTGCTGCTATGGAAGCGACCAAGGAGGCACTCTACTTGAAGCGATTTTTGTGTGACTTGGGTTTCGAACATGAGAGTGTTGATGTTCGATTTGATAGCCAAAGTGCTATCCATTTGGCAGAGAATTTGGCATTTAGCTCACGGACCAAGCATATTGAGGTGAGGAAGTCATTTCTTGTAGCCATAGATGAGGGTAAGCTAGTATACCTTCGGAAAGTGCACACAAAGGATAATGTGGCGGATATGTTTACGAAGGCATTGCCGTATGGGAAGTTCGAGCATTGCTCGAACTTAATTCGCTTGTTGAGTTGCTAGGTGCCACGGGGTGGCACGAGGTGGAGAGAGTGATTTTGTTTGATGAATGATGGAAAGGAATAGCGGTGAGAGATTGTAAATCTATCTTTATGGTAAGTACTCGCTTCACTCCCGAGTACATTGTCTTATGGTGAGACGTTTTGGTTTGAATACTTGCAACACTTCATTGGCGGGTGGGGCCTTTGCCTGAACTCGTTAGTGGAGTGCAATGGGTGGTGGCTTTGCCGGATCTCAATGGGAAAGTATTCATGTTGCTTAGTCGAAGATAGAAGGAAGTGCATGGTGCATTGGAGTTTGGAGTTGAGACGGTTATAGTATCGAGGTGGAGTGTTGTGATATGCGATACTATATGTGTTGGATTGAACAGGATGAAGATAGCATCGAGTGGGAGGAAGCGGAGTGCAAATCAGAGCTTGTTGGGTGAGATTGTGTTATGGTGTAGTGAGGTGAAGCTTAGAGCTTCAGTACAGGCGTCCGTCGCTCCTTGGACAGACGTCTGTGACTACAGGGAACAATTTCCCGAGGGTCTCAACAGACGTCTGACCAAAGGGGGACAGACGTCTGTTGTCAAGAAATGTTTTTCCCGAGAGCTCCAACAGACGTCTGTCATATAGAGACAGACGTCTGAGCTGAGTGCAAGAGCATAAGGAATTCCCAGGATGGGACATACGTCTGTCAGGCCTAACGACAGACGTCTGAGGAGGCTAATGGGCTATTTCGGGCTGAAAACTTGGCAAGCAGTTTTGTGAAGCTTTGAGGTCAATTTTGGTAATTGGCCCCATCTCTATATAAGCTATTTTCTGAAGTGAATTAGGGCTTGAAGACTTGATTTGGGATCAAGGGTTTATTCTCAAGGGAGAATTAGGGTTTATAACCTAATTCCAATTCTTCAATTCTATTCTCCTCAAACTCTTTTCTATATTGAAATATAGTGATTATTGGATCAATCTCTTGTATTTCTTTCATCGTGGTAATAAAATACTCTCTCCAAAGTGGATGTACACTAACAAGATGTTAGTGGAACCACTATAAATCCTTGTGTGATTTATTTTTTGCTACTTTATCATTAGTTTCTTACTTGTGATTGAGATTTGGATTGTTCGTGATTGGTTGATATTGGTTTTGTGACTAGAGTTATTGCTTTGGTTGTTTTTGCAAGTCTAACAACGATCTAGTCTTCCGCTAGTGCATTGTGGTTTAGATATCGGATTCGAGTGGTCTTGAATCGGATTAATCATAACGGTTACAACACTGATCTTGCACCAAAGCTAGCAAAGGGCTTATGACAACAGCGATTTTCCCTTTAACCAGTGAAAGAATTTTGATAACATAATGATTTTCCACTGCCAGTGGCCATGACTACTGAAGAATATCTCCCATCAAGCACTTGCTCGATTATTTCTCTCTGATAAGGTCGAAACTGAGAATGCATAAAATCTCTTCAATACTTGCTCCATTAAGCTAGGGATTCTTCAAACGCGGAGTATGGAGGAAGAGGAGTCAAACCACCACTTGTACGTACTGCACTAGTTAAGGAAATGGATAACCATACTTGTTACCCTCACTCGTAATCCTTGTCAAGTTCAAAAAAATAATTCTTTTATAAACCAATTGGGTTATAGGCAATAATCATAGCTATTAACGGATTACATCCCCTTCACGTTCCAGTAACTTCCTGATAATAACCTCTAGCCCTCACCAGTAGCCTGATCACTCCAAAACTACTGCCAGCACCACCTCAAAATCAACATCCTACTCCTTCTACCATCACCTTCCTGTCTTCAACGCTCCATCATCTGCAGTAGCCTGCTTCAACCATTCCACTACCAATAACCATCAGCTACATCACCTTCTTCCGTCACACAAGCCTTGCAATTCAACATAACTTACACTCGAAACTGCATAATCCAAACCGCTTTCCATACAGTTCTCTCCAGTCAAGTCTACCACAACACAATTTCACAACTAGTATCACCTTTCAGTTCCATCCCCTTCCTTCAACAACATTTCAACATTTTGCATAACCAATATCACCAAACCTCATAGTCCTCACATGCTACAAACATAGCCTGCACCACACAACTCACCATATAACATCAAACTGCTACCACCAGTCATTACCCTGCCTTCAAACCCCCTTCAAACCTCTAACAAATCACCTCTGTCAGATTCATCTTCTTCATCCCTACCCCTTACTCAAACCAATTGGTATTGCCTTGACTAATTTCTTCAGCGACAGTAGTAAACTGAGAAGTTAAAGGATGATTTTATGTGCAGATGAATTATGGTAGAAGGATAACAGTGTTAAAAGAAGTTGTTTTGCTTAATTTCATGTAACGGTGTTAAAAGGCTGGATAGTCCATGTAATGCATGGTTTAGATCTTGTTTTCCATTTGAAAGTAAGAGACATCTTATATGATGTGTAGTGCGCAGTTCAGAAACAAGGCATTTTTTTAGGTAACGGGAAAGTTGGAGATTATGCAAAATGTATGGGTCCTCAAATGATTGCCAAATTTGATGAGGCTATGAAGGAAAATTTTAAAGACACAGGGGCTGTCAGTTGAATGAAATCAGATGTGATTTGAAAATAAAGGTACTAAGATGATTTTATGCATTTCAATACAAACGTAAAATAAACGGATGTCAGACAATTCATTAAATATATGTTACTGCAACAAAGAACAAATTTAGAACTTGAATGAACTGAAATAAGATAAAGGCACACTACACCATAATAGCCAATTGGCAACCCTTTTATTTTTCAATTGGCAACACTTATTTGGGTTGTAAGGTGGTAACAATAGTATGTGTTGCTATATTAAAAAAGTGTTGCCAAAAATACATATTAATAACTTTATTATTGGCAACACTTATTTGGGTTGTTAAGGCTGGATTCTGGGGGTAAAAATGTAAACAAACCAGCATAACCCTAATTCCTCTTCTACGTTCCATTGTCCCAACGCTTTCCCCATTTCGGCCGCGTAAATCATTATCTCACACCCCACGATTCTCAGAGGAAAAAAGAAAAAAAAATCTGAGCATGGCGAAGATGAAGGTTCCTCTCTAATAGGATTTTAGGGGTGGCTTCACTCGCTTTCAACTTGCAGGTATAAATTTCATTCAATTTTAGGGATTTTGTTCGATTTCAACTCAGGGTACAACTCGCGCTTCAGGGTATCGCGCTTCAGGGTACAACTCGCGCTTCTGGGTATCGCGCTTCAGGGTTCAACTCGCTTCCAACTCAGGGTACAACTCGCGCTTCACGGTCCAACTCGCGTTCGCATTCAATTTTAGGGATTTTGTTCGATTTTTGCTCGCATTGACTCACTTTCAAAACGCAAGTATAAATTTCATTCTTGTCTTTGATTTAGTATTTACAATTGGATTGTTGTGTGGTGTTTCTATTATCAATCCAGCCGAAATTAAGGAAAAATAGCATACCCTGTAACCTAAAGTCTTTAAAATTCATGAGCTGTTACTAGTATTTACTAGTCTTTAAAATTCATGAGCTGTTAAAATATTAGCAACTAAAGCACTTATTTGTTTTAAAATATTACTAGTCCTTTATGAATCTGAATTATATATATATATATATATATATATTGTATTTATATTATGTGTATCAGCTCTATGTTTATTCACTTAGGCCTTCCGTGAAAGCAAGCTAGCCCAGCTCCGTTCAATTTCATTTGACATATATGAGAATTTTATTTGAATGCTATATAAAAGATCAAAAAATATAATGTTCATAACATGTTTTATTCAATAAGCTTAACTGGATTTATTATCGTGACGATCAAAAAGATTAAATATTGACAATTTTTAGTGCATGCTGCCAACTCTAGTATTGATTGGCATTATGATATTAAGCTACTAAATGTAACTTTTAGAGTCAGAAGAATGTCTTGTGCTTTTGTTTTAATCGTCAGGTGCATGCCTATTTGGCGAGAACCAGCTGAAATGAGTTTCCTTAAATTCCATGCTTCTGGTGTGTTGTAGATTTTGATCAGCACTTTATGTTTTTTTTAACACTCTGCACCATTTTATCCCGTAGATGTAGTACATATTTTGTTATTTACTATAGGAATTTTTTCAGCGTGAAGGTATAAACATAGTGTTTGATTTCTTTGAGGTGCAAACGAAGAGGGAAGTGTGAGTACAATGTATGATAGGGAGGTGTTTATACAGCATTATTTTCCTTGCCTTTGTTGGCATACGGTTTAATTTAAAAAGTATGATTCGGTGAGCTGAAATAAAGTCTAATTTTACTTTGACTGTTTTTCTAACATTTGAGAACTGATAAGGAGAAATGAATAATGAATGTGTTGTCCTCTTCCTTATATTAATACATGCGTCTGGTAGCACTGAGCTTGTTGCAAATGAATGCCTCCTTTTCTCTGTACTTATTTCAAGTAACATTTGTTGGTTGTCGTACTTTGACTGTTTTTCTCTGTGCTTTTGTTGGTTGCCGTACTTGGATTTCAAAATCCAGGCTGAAGTTTGGTGTAACGGTAGGGGCAAAATGTGTTTGTGCATATATGTATATATAGTAGTATTCATGAACCATTAACACGATATCGCAAATGTAAAGCTTCAGAAATGTAAAGCTTCAGAACCACTAAGGTCCGTTGTATCTTTATTGTATTTGTGCAGCAGCTTGAAGCTGATGTGCAACAGCAGCTTGTATCTACTGTGCAAAAAGCAGCTTCAAGCTGCTGTGCCATAGCAGCTTCAAGCTGCTGTGCAACAACAGCTTCAACCTGCTGTTGCACAGCAGCTAGAAGCTGCTGTTGCACAGCAAATTCATGTTTACATTGTTTATCAAACTGGGTTGTTCTAATAAAGTGCTAAATTTTAGGATATGAACTACATTCTAATATGTTGTCAAAGAATTGGTATTCTAGTATGCTGAAAGCTTGAATAAATATAGTTTTAAGTAACAAAGAATATGGTGTAAGTGGGATAAAGAAGGTAAAATGAGGGGTATTTAATTAAGTTGTGATGTAGTTAAAGATACTTAATGATGAAGCTGGTGGTTTATGATATTTTTGGTTTGGAATTTGAGATATTTAGACAATGATTTCTTCTAATTCTATACAAAATTTATTTTATTTTCTCTAGGAACATTATTCCAGCATATAAATCACTGTTTGACCTGTTCATGCTAAAGGTTATTGAGGAGGTGGATATGCTATTGCCATCCACTTAGAGATATCAGTGAAATAAATGATAGGCTAAATGTTGTAGATGGATTGATGAATGGACTAGGCGTCTTATCGTTCATTATTGAAAAATTACGGAAGTTGCCTTATCTTGAAAGATTGTTGGGAAGAGTTATTATTTTCTATAGTATTTCAATTCAACAATTTATCAATAGGATGGCATCAGTTTATGATTGCTCTAAAGCTAACCAAATTGAAATATATTCTGATGTAAGAATGATAACTTAATCGTACGCTAACCGATACATCCTATCTTCATATATTATGCAATATATAGTTTTTTTAATATCCACTAATCATTTTTATAGCTTAATTTCTGAAATGATCTAAAGTTGAGATCATGTGAGGCTTAAGCAGCAAATATAAAATGCAAATATCGTTTAAGTAGTTATGCTCAAACTACTTATAATTATTGTTTGACATGGAATACTCTAGATGGTTAGATGAGAACTATAAGCACATGAATGAGCTAAGCGGGGGACTGAAGCTCATTTACCCGATAGCGATCTGAGAGTCTTGGTAGATGAATGACTCTCTAACTAGTAACTACAACGATATATTTCATATAAAAGGCATGGATGCCAAAACTGATGTGTTTCATCTGATCACTGGAATGTGGATAACACCAGTCGAAAGTGCTTCATTTGGATGAGTGGATTTAGACCCTCCGATCTCATTAAGGTTTAACTAATCCCTTTTTAGTTTTTTTCATGGTTTCTATTTCCTTTAAACTTGTTTAATTCAACTTTGTAAAATAGTAATGTATATAGTTATACTGCTTCAAACAATAAGAGTATTAGCTCATAAATGCTGAAAACAATAAGAGTATTAGCTTAAAATGGATACAAGATTGCTCAATTTTTAATTAGAAAGGAAGTACCAATTCAAGGACACACACACACACACATCCACGGTATTATCTCATAAATGCTGATTTACATTCTTTGATTCGATTTTTCAGCGCGTGCCAATGAGGTGACGGCTTATTTGCATTGCGCAATGAATCGGTTGCTCCTTTTTGAGGTGAAATCCCAGCTTTATATTGAATGTTTTCCCTAATTCTACATCTTTCACTTTCGATTTTGTTTTAATTTTAGGTGAGCTATCGACAAAATTGGTAATAATTTAATTAGAAATAATTGAACAACCAAAACTTTACTTGTATGAAAAACTACAGAAATTTTTGAACACATTGTCAGTGCTCCCATCCCATCAAAGGTATGCCAATGTCATCAGATTTTTACTTAGAATACATGTAGCATGTATGTTTATAACATTTAAACAATAAACATGTATGTTTATAATGTTTAAACAGTGAATTTATTCAAATTTTCTGATTGATATTTATACTTTGATGTACTGATTTTGCTGTAAAAAAATATTGCTAAACATTTCACACCTACTCTGTTTTTGTTGTTTTCTCTTTTGTTTGAATTCTATTAAAGATAATTTGAAATATGTACTTGGATGATGATAGATGGGACTACTGTTTTCACATATACTGCATAATTAAATGTTGTAACCTGGATGATAAAGAGGGGTGCATGGATAGGTTTTATATATATTAATAAATCAGAATTTGTTAACTAATCATCCAATAAAATTAAGTTATGAAACCTAGATGATAAAGAGGGGTGCATGGATAGGTCTCAGTTTCGGATTCGAAACTGAGCTGGAAAGGCGCAATTTCTAAATTGAGCCACTCAGTTTGGAAACTGAGCCTATCCGGCTCAGTTTCAGATTCGAAACCGAGCTGGAAAGGCTCAGTTAAACTGAGCCTGGCTCAGTTTTGAACTGAGCCTTTCTGGCTTGGTTTCGAATCGAAACCGAGCCAGGCTCAGTTTAACTGAGTTTGCAAACTCAGTTAGAAACTGAGTTTGCAAACTCAGTTGATCATTTCCACTTGTTAATTATGGATGAATATGCCTTTATATGACTGTTTTATTCTGGGTGATCAATCTTGTTTTCCTGTACAGGTAGATAAGATGGTTGTTGATTCTCCTCGGACCTATCATGAGGTATGGTGTTCTCAAGTTACTATTTCTACTGTAAATTCCCAATTTCATTTGATGCAACTTTCATAACTGAATTTTGGTTGCTCAAACAATTTTTTATTGTCATACAATATGCAACAATTTAGTATTCATTAATGGTTCCATCTTGTGTCATGTTCAGGTGACAAGCTATCTTCAAGAAATTACACCTGACCTTTGTGGCCATGCTGAGCTGTATAACAGACAACTCCAATCTTTGACGATTATAATATTGAAGAAGAGATTGATGGTATTCTCAGCAAGAGGTTAGACATTAAATATGTATTGAACTCCCATTAGGTTTAAACAGTTCTTGTAGGAACTTGCATATTTTTGCGCCAATGCATCAGAAATCTCTCATGAAGATAGCGCTTAACTATATTAATTTAGGCTAATTAGAAATTCCTCTGCTATAGGTTCATCTGGTTACACAATTACTTTAAAGGGTGATGTATAAATTAACAAATCATCTGAACTGATAAACATACTAGTACCAAAATCAAGTAAACAAACAATCAACTGATTACAAATATCATGTAGAAGAAATTGACGAACCTGACAAGGAATGAAACCAGTAATTTCACACAAGCGAAGAATATTTTTTCTATGAATTTTGTTTGACTACTTTGTTCATCGGTCAGATATCTCCAGTTACACAACCTAGATCTTTGAACTGAGTTTGCAAACTTAGTTTCTAACTGAGTTTGCAAACTCAGTTAAACTGAGCCTGGCTCGGTTTCGATTCGAAACCAAGCCACAAAGGCTCAGTTCAAAACTAAGCCAGGCTCAGTTTAACTGAGCCTTTCCAGCTCGGTTTCGAATCCGAAACTGAGCCGGATAGGCTCAGTTTCCAAACTGAGTGGCTCAGTTTAGAAACTGCGCCATTCCAGCTCAGTTTCGAATCCGAAACTGAGTCAGGCTCAGTTTTGTTCCTTTTAAGTTCACTTATCCTTTTCACTACCATGTACACAACATGCTTTCACTAACATGTACAAACCAAAAGCATTTTCACTACCATGTACACAACATGCTTTCACTAACATGTACATACCAAAAGCATTTTCACTACCATGTACACAAACTGCACATACCAAAAGCAGTTTTGAGGCTCAGTTTTCGAACTGAGATAAACTCAGTTTTGATGTGGTCACATTGATAGTGCATTATAGTTCAATGCCTTAAAAGAATTTAGTTAACTTACCCAACAAAAACACAAATAAATGCCAAGCCAAATAATTGGTATTAAAACTATCTTTTGTAGATTTTTTATAGAATGTTATATTAATTATTGTTGTCAACTTTGATCTTTCTTGCAGGCCTTAGCAAATCCAAAAGCAAATATTTCACGAACGACGATTTGGAAGGCTGGACATAAAAGAAATTCGAGAGAAGTACTACCATGTTTTGTATTCGGTATTTGTAGAATTTCATTTATCTATTGAAATTTGCGACTTAATTATGTATCGAATTTAACAACTTAGTTATGTATTATACTTGTATATTGTTAACTGATATTAATTCTATGTCATTACTTAAATATGAATGTTGTCTATTGGTATTCATTGAATTATACTTTTTAAATTGAGAATAATATCTATTTTGGATTTATATTAAATATCGTCTATATTATAATCATGTTAGTTATTGTAAATGAAAATCTTGCAACATGTATAAGCGTTGCAAACAAAAATATTGCAACATGTATAAGCATTGCCAAAAAAAATTACCGACGCTTATAAACGTTGCGAATGAAAATATACCAACGCTTATAAGCGTTGGGAGAGAAAATCTACCAACGCTTATAAGCGTTGGTACTACATTGCCACGCCCCCGTAGCGACACTAATAAGTGTTGCTGAAATTGTTTGCGACGGTTATACTCGTTGGGAATCACCTGTTTTGGTGTAGTGGCAATACCAATTTGTTAACACTGCCCTAACATTCTTCAGTTTGAGCGTGCTAAAGAGGATCACCATAGACCTCTGAGGTTGATGTGAGTAAAATCCTAAAAATAAGATGGATGACAATTGTTAGGTCAGTACAAATTTTTATGAATGTCTAGAAGCACTAGAAAGAAAGTCATATCAGGGAGAAAATTACATGGCTCCAACTCTCTTTGCTAGCCCCAACATGTTTAATGCACCAATTACATCTATTTTGATTGTCCATCAAACATCAATACTTGGACCATATACATTCTGTAAATCACCATCAGACAAATGAATCAACTAAGATTGATCCCCACAAAAAGGGATCAATGAAATATAGATGTTGACACACACACACATAGATGTTCAAACACGTAAGCATACACACAATATGGGTGAAAATTGGCTAACATCTATGCAAGTATTATTACAAAATAAGCAACTAAACTCCAATACAGTTGATTATGTTACATTTCAAGTTTTTATTCAATAATAATCGCGCCATATGTCAATCAGAGACGCAACTTAAAGAACATGGGTTTTGAACCATGATACCAAAATTTCATTTTATGATACACACATGCATTTACATGTACATAAGTTCTGTCTCATCATGTTGTTTCTTAATTGATGCAGCACAAACTTTAGGATTAAAAAAATATAATGTAATTTAATTTATCCCATTTGGTTATAAACATCCAAACATATTGCAGTTAAACAAACTCAAATAAAATGTTGATAAGCCATTGAAAACATCAAAAATTTGTAGCTACATGTGTACTATTTAGAATGAAGAGATATTAACTTAACTAATCAGATGGTAATGCACAGATAACTCATGAATCTTACAGCACTTAATTATTAAATTCCACCCAAAGCTAAATTTACTGTGACATATTTGTTTCCAAAATTATCCACTACCATCAAGTTATATATTTGTCTTACCAAAAATACATAGTCCAATCAAAAGCTATTGCATTGTGCGACAATCATAGAAATGATTAGAATGCACGTAAAAACTTTGATGTCAATAATTAGAAGAATAATCATACTTTCATATGCATATTTTTATGTTTAAGCAGATTTGATGTTCTTTAGTTAATCTTAGTGCACCGCAAACTTTACTATTTCAAAATATAACATAAGTTTATTTTGACCACCCAATCAGAAATATCTAAACATGTTGTACGTAAATAGAGAAGCTCAAATATATTATTGATGATTCGGTGAAACCTCAAAATGCTTAAACAAACTGTGCAATGATTAAGAAGAAGAAACATTGATTTGTCCTATAACAATAGGCTGTTGCCACTCTGCGTTTCATTTGCATTGTTATCTTGTTTTATGTTTTTTTATTGTCCTATAAAAATTCTGTCTATCCTAGTTTTTTTCCTCATCTCAATTCGGTTATTTAATCATTTCTGTGTCCTAGGCTGTGCATTTTTCACATAGTTGTTTAAAAGAATAAAAAATTCACATTGCAATTTTTTATTTCTGTTTGCTGATTTCTTTTGTATCGGACTTTCTCAGTTCAATTCAGCTTGATAAGTTTGAGAAACAAACATGCATTATAAATGAAAGCCTTTTGATTTCTACAGTTCAAATCCGTTCACATTTGCAATTCATGATTGATTTTTTTTCCCTTTTTAACATTACGCTAGCTTACTGTTTTATATTCAATTTTCTTTCGAAAATATTGGAAAATTTTACACAAAAGCTTCTATTTTTCCAAACGAATTCAACTGCCACCATTTTCCAACCAAGACCACAAGTTCAACCATTACAGACCCTACCACAGTCTCATCCAAACATATAGCTGAAAAATTGGCATACCTCTTGCCCAGTTTCGAGTTTAATCTTTAGCATACAGTCTCTTCGAAATCCACACTTGACATGATAGTAAGATATATGGTTCTTCTTAAATTAACAAGATTTGTTTTGGTTTCATCTTTAATTTCCGTGTTTTCTTCTTCATCTTCTTCGTTCATCCTCTCCATCATCAGAGGAAGCATCAAAGCCTTTTTTTATCATCGGAGCCTTAGAACGAAGCTTCATACGAAAATCCAGATTGTTACTATGTGGATTTTCCGATCGAAGAAGAACGGGTATGTGGATTGAAGGAGAACGTACGAAAGGAAGGAAGACAGAAACTTGAAACGCGGAAAACGAGTAAGGAGGAAATTAATTTAGGGAAAGACGAGGAAAGTAATTTAGGTTTTGGCGGAAAAATTGAAATTGAGGAGGGAAGTGAAACGTGTTGGGAGGGAACGGTAGAACGTATCCTATATTTAAGTGATGTTGGATAAATGTAACCAAAACTCTTAAATACAAAATTAAAAACCACATAGGTTGCGTTTACATATCAAACGCAACCAATAAATGTAACCATATGTATGTTTTCTTGTAATGCTTGAATGTTCCGAATATATTATCACCTTATGGTTGGCATACCAACATAACCGTTCCCGGAAGATACAGAAGCGAAAGAAGTAACAAATATGAATATTTTCTAGATGGTGACAATATACCCTACTTGGGTGCGACCCACTTAGCCATGCTACCTGCTCGATTTCTGTCATTTCCCAGTTGATGAGGCTTGAGGTCATAATGTATCTTTTAACAGATCACTCCTTCATTTACTTTGAATGGCACATCGTCATACCCGTCAAATCACAAATTGATTCCCCCAAAAATACAACGGGTATAAGCTAAGAGAAACGAATTCCTCCGCCACCAACGTAAATACGTTTGAAATGATCAACTTACGCGATCTACCAGATATACTCTACCAAACATTCGTCTATTCAAGTTGTCCTAGGACTGGACAATCCGAAGGAATTATTCTATAAATCCATCTTAGGCAATTTCTACCTAGGATTTAATGAACATCCCTTGCATCACTCCGTCTTCAATTATCTTCATCATATTTGATTCACAACGCTAATGTCATACGGAGTGGTTTTCAGATAATATATCTGATCCTGATCTCTCCGTATTGCCAACAGAATTGGTCAAAATCTTCAATAGTCAGTGATTTAACTATCAAAGGAAAACATGTGTGCAAACAACGATAATATATCCAGATGGAAATTCTATCGATCAATCATCAATCAACATTTATTCATCTCCCCATTTCTCGTTTCCATATATTCATCAAATCCTTATTTTTTAATTTTAGAAAATATACGTTATTAACTTTGGAAAACGTTTCCATTTCTGATTCACGCATCAATATCTTCCCACCTCTGTCAGTCTCTAATTGTAAACTAGTAAGAGAACAGCTCCCTACGTATTAACCCTGAAGGCCGAAACCAACATCAGATCAATACCCAGAAAGTCATTCAATTCAACTAATTTCCAGTCAGTTCTAATTTCAGCAATTCCATTTAAATTCCTAATTCAAACCCCCATATCCTTTATAATGCTTTATTTGCGAAATATTTATTTTAAATTAATATCATGTTACACCCGTGTGTGAAGCACGGGTCTAAACCTTCCTAATGTAAAATTCTCTTTTTATAAAACTCTATTCATTTTCCAAACATTTCCCTTTTATAATTCTATTTGTTTTCTAAATAAATATTCCTTAATTATATTCCTTTTATAAAAGTCTTTTTATTTTATAAATATTTCCTTTTATAAATATTCTATTTATTTTCTAAATAAATATTTCTTTTTGTAATAATTCTATTTATTTTCTAAATAAATATTTCTTTTTCAATATAACATTGAAAATTTCCTTTTTAACATTCCAGTATTCCTTATGGTATTTAACGTACCATATAACAATGATCAGTATCATTCAAACATACAAAATCAGCAACAGATTTCATATCACATCATATAACACAATATATGAAAAACAGTAAAATAAATGTTGAGGAATCCAGTTGGATTCCTCCGACCTGTTTCCCGGCATCCACAGATGTTACACAATATAATTCACATCAATTTCATTTCACTATGAAATATTCTGAATAACAGAATCAATATTTAATAAATGATTTCTATATATAACTATAACTATATTTTCAAATAATTAACTAACAATCAATCAAACAATTATCATACACAACATTCAATCATTTTTATCAATTCTAAAATACGTTTATAAAAATATAAACTGATCAGAGTTTGTGAGTTTTACTCACATTGGTGGTTTATCATTAAATAACGATAACCGTTGTCGATTCAGATCGGACAATTTATTTTGCTCTAAATTGTAACGATATCTAATTCACTCCCAGTCAGTTCCATTGTGTAGTGTTCGTCCATACAATCCTAAAGGATCTTGTTTCGCATAATTATGTAATCGTATGGAAAAGTTATACAATTTCTAAGTTTGTATACATTTATAAGTAATTAACCAACTAATTATATATTAACTAATATTAACCTTACCATTATCCACTCACAAGTCCACGTCAGCATTTCTCACCGTCTTCCCCAAATTGATACCAGCGAACCCATTTACCATTTCCGCACTTCATATCTCCACCGCACTCCTTCGATCCTCCACGATATTCAAACCTAACCACACTGTGATGCTCCTCTCAGAAACCTCTTCACTTCCGTTATCACCTCGTAGAACTCGAACCTAGCAAACTGCTCGCGTCGAACAGGTTATCTGCTCCGTGCCAGGGTTTAGATCGACACAAAAAAACCATCGGATCCTCCAAACTTTCGCAAACAAATGCGGTTTTCAACAACAAACCCAAATACGAACTCGATTTCATGAATTAACATCCCGATTTCAAGATTCCTCCAACCTTAGCGTTCGCTGTTCAAAATCCAGCGAAGAAAAACTGCGTCAATCCATTCAAAAAGCACACAGGATCGAAGAGTACGGGATGGAGATTTCACGTATATATATTTGCAGATTTATAGATATTTATTTTGATTTCTTTTGAATTTTTTTCCTCTCTATTTCCACTGTCGATTTTTATATTCATGGCGACTCATTGTTTTGGCAAGAGGGAAATTCAGGTTAGCGTTTAGAAATGGGGTACTGTATTTATAGGGAAGTTAGATATTTTTTTCAGATATTTTAAGATATTTTATTTTTATCATTTTATCTGTTTTCCCTTTTAAAAATCAGTGTGATCACACATGTTACCCAAAAATCACGAAAATGGGCATGTAGCTACAGTTCGACATTACGGACCCAACGAAACTAGTTTCGTCGAAATCCGACTCCGTTTGCTCACACAGCGTATTTTTAACCATCAAAATACTGACTGTTTTCCACATTAAAAATCCGTACGGCCACACAGTGAATCCAAAAATCACGAAACTGGAAATCTAATAATAATTTAATATTACGGATCCAACAAAATTAGTTTAGTTCGTTTGCAAAACTAGCTATTTTTAAAGCTCTAAATAACCCTTTTAAATATATAAATATATTTAAAAATAATTAAATTTAATATTTATAAATAAATATTATCGTATCTATTCACGATAGAATATCATACAACACCAATTGGATTTATAATGTGATATCCAAATCCCGGTTGAATCGATATTCAGTTTATATTAAAAAAATCCTTTTATAATATATATAAATCGTTATAAATTATAAAGGAATTCCATAGTGACTTTTTGAAAATTTGATTTGGACATAAATCAAAATCTACATAACGAAATCCCGATTTTTATCTTTCATTAGAAAAATATACTTCACCGGCTCCGAACGTTTCTTGTTTCACAGAAATCCGATTTAAAACGGGTTCTGTATATTTGTTTAAAGTTCGAATCGCCAAATTACGAACTGCAGCGCCATTTGGAGCTCGATTATAATTATAATATACTTATACGTTCAACTATCATTTATATAATATATTCGTTAATATAATTCAACTCTAAACTGAATTATATATATTTTGAGTTGCCCAGTTTACACCATATTGCCATTTCAGCTAATTCTGGTTATTTCAGAATTTAATATATTATTTAATTATTATATTAATTAAATATTCACTATTATTTAATTCGACGACCATTTAAAACTCTAAATCATATTTTAAATAATTAAATAAATTAATTATTATATTGCTAAAATATGGGACATTACATATATAGTTGCATAAAGATGCATAATTACAAAAACCATGCCTGCATTTATCATGAGTGGCATAGAAGATAGAACTCACACTATCAAGATTCAAGAGACAAATAGATCCAGAAAATGAAACCAAATAATAATCGGTAAAAACTTACCTGCTTAACAAATAATAATCAGTGAAAACTTACCTGCTTGACAACTTTATAGATTAATTTGTCCAAAGTGAAAAGCACATAAGACTGCGTACCAACAATTGAACGACGATCATTTTCGTACTTGGTGTTGTCGGAAGAGCCATCAAGCAAGCCATACAGTGCCTTCATAAATCTGCATAATCTGAAGTAGTAAGTTAAGCAAATGATGATCAAATGTAACAAAAACAAACATTTAATATTAGGCATCATAAATTACTTGGCATATAAATCAGGAGGGCCTGTATCTTTTGTTGATTTCCGCTTCTTTTCAGCAATTTAATGTTACATAGAGCGTAGAAATGTTAAAACCAGATACCGTGATTTGATAAATGCAGAAGAAGCCATGGTTGCAAATGTGAAAAAGCCATGCTAATGGAAGCCGACACCATGTCTGTAAAAACATCATCCGTTGATTCCTGCATGGCATTTTTATTTCGAATTGCCGCCGACAAAGCCGACAATAGTGCATATGCAGTAACCTGTAATATTCACAAGTGCAAGAGTATCAATACTTAACATATCATATGACTCAAATATCATGTACATGCATGGAAAGAAAACGCTATCAGATGTATATAAATAATCCCACCTGATCACCACTAAAGCTAAGTAAACCCATAGCCCTCTTGGACAAAAAAAAACTTATCACAAAACAATACATACACTTGGCAGCCCACCTGAACCATGCAGTACAACCACGCCAGCACAACTATTACCAAGAGATACCTAAGCTAGGCAAAATTGATGTTATTTCTTATACTTCATACATATAACATAAGTTCACGGTTATAAAAGGCATGCTTAATTTGGCTTAACTGGTATTCTTGGTAATCGTAGTAGTTTTTTCCATCACCTTGCTTGTTGGACGCCATAATAACAAAAGAGAGAAAGGATAGAAGAAAACACAGTAGTCTCATGGCGAGTGAGATAAAGATATGTCATCAATTTTAATAAGATTTCTATTAATATATGTCATCGAGCAACAACGTCTTTCTATCCTTAGTCGCCTTATAATATATGTCATGGGAGAAAGGATAGAAGCAAACACAGTAGTTTTTTCCGTCACCTTAGTCGCAGCATCCCGGCTTCGACTCCCTTGGACATCGAGCAACAACATGTTGCGCTCCTTTTCCCCCTTTGTTGTTCGATAAAATGAATTAGGGATTTTTTCCCTCTTTCTAATCCGATAAAATGAACTAGGGATTTAGGGGACTGTGTTTACGAGCTTTGATTTTTGTTTAGTGGTTGGGCTGAGTCGGCTGACAAAGCCTAAAATTAGAGTGCGTGGAGGGAAAATTTCAGCGTTGGAGCCAAAATTCCGAGACGAAGGGAAAATCTGGAGGGTGAATTGAATTGTTTTAAAACTTATATATACTGTAAGCTAAAGACCGTTGTTTTGACACATATGAGGGGAATTTTTTTGACATAAAAGGTAGTGGATTGTTAAATCTATCAACCAATCAATGTTTCGAAAGTGATTCAACATGATAAATTAAATAATATATATTAAAATTGTTTGTTATTTTTTGAAAATTTATATTAAAATAATATATAAATTGCTTGAAAAATTAATCAAATATTAAATATTACTTCATAATAGATTAAATATTAATTATTAGTTACCACTTCATAATTCTTAATTATTTATTAGTGCTAATTATTAATTTTAATTACTTATTATTAGTAATTATTAATTACTAATTATTTCCTAATTAATCATTTTATTAATGGTTTATTTATTACATATTTATTTATTAATGCTTTTCATATTTAATTATTAATTTCAAATTATTATTTGTTAATAAATGATTATTAAATATTTAAAATTTAAAATCTATATACTAATTATTAATTATATCATATTTCACAAATAATAATACTTATGAATTATTAATACTATTATTTAAGGAGTATTACTATTTATAAATTGATAATTAATATTATTATCATTTGCTACTATACTTATCTATTACAACTGGCGAAAAAGAAATGTTGTAATAGATATCTATTACAACAGACAAAATAGAAAAGTTATTGAAAATAGGTTTATTACAATAGTCTATAAAAAAATGTTGTAAAAAATCTTTATTACAACTGTCATTTTGTGACTGTTGTAAAACTACAGTTGTAATAGGGTCTTTTGTTGTAGTGAAAACTCCTTTTATAACTTTAAGAACCCATTTTAATATTCTTAAAAGGAAACAAACCAGATACAAAAAAAATTTCTAAATCTTTAAGACAACATTAAATATCTCAAAAGATAGTTAATCACATTTATGGTCTTCCATAACTAATACATCGATTATTTACAAACCTTTCTTAAATTAATTCCATTTTAAAATCCTTTTAAATATCAGTTAACTATTCTTAAATATTTTATATTAAGTAAATTAAAGTAGTTTAATTCATTTCACTAAATCAATTTTAACTTTATTTTAAAAGCAACTTGATGGGAACAAATCAATCAAACCAAATCTTATTAGTTAAAATAAGATACTGGACTTAAGGCTTTATTCATTAAAATGATTATTAATTTTAGTTAATCATTAATTAAAAATAATTAACTAAATTTAAGTTTCAATAACTATAGTCGAAAATAAAGTTCAATTATCATTGATTAAAATGAATAATCAAATTTCAGTTCATTACTTATATGCAAAAAAAAAAAAAAAAAATCAGACTCAATTGTCATTTGTAAAAATGAAGAACTGAATCTCATTATTATTGATTCGAATAATAAGTAAATTTATAAATATCATAAATTAAAATTATAATTTTATTCAAACCTTAATTTTTGTGAAAACACAAGCTTAAGTTAAACTGGATGTTTAATTTACTTAAATCATGGACAATATGGGAGTATGCATAAGTAAATGAAGGCGATAAACGAGTATAAGCAAAAGAATGCAACAAATATAAATAAAAATGATTGGATGAATGAAAATGACATACGAACAATCACAAAGGAACAATTAATTCTTTATCGACCACACATAAGTGTGCAAATTTCGGAGTATTCCATCGTGACCTAATTCTCTACGTGCACTCCGTCTTTCTTTTTATATTGTACCCTGCAACAAAATGGTTATTTATGTAGATAGAACATATGATATATATAATCTAATTAATTTAAGATTAATCTTCTGCTTAAAAGTAGGTAATGTCAAAGGTCATCCGTTCATAGGCAAGAATATATATCGACAACCACCAAAAAAGCAATAAATCAACCAATCAATCCAAATCACACAAATAAATATCGATTGAACAATAGATATTTATATTATACAATATAATATAATAGTACTCCAGAAAGTGTGAGAGTTAACTCACCATACTTTCCAATTTGACGATTTCGGTTGTTTTATATAATTTCAAATTGGCATTTGAAGTTACATAAAAATCCAAATGGCTCCAAATCACTCCAATCCAACTCGTATACGTAGTGTTCGTTAATACGAACCCAATGCAACTTGTTCTGTGTGAACCTGACCTCGTACGAAAGGGATACGCATGTTACATATTTTATATGAATTAAAATAATAAATAACTTAACGATAGTCATTAAAGTAAGGAAATTACCTTTCTAACCCAACCATTAGCGTGCTTAAACCAAAATTAAAACACACATTTAATCCTTACCATCGTTCTCTTCCAACTGAACAAGTTCGAACGACACAAACGAACAATGCTTCTCCCCATCACAGCCGGACCTCAGGCAAACATCACCACCCGACTCCCCAAGATCCCAGCTACCTACGCCAGGAGGCGCGACCTTCGAAGACCCCAAGTTTACTAGAAAACACAAAAAAACAAAACCGTTCAACTCGAAAAAATCTCCCACCTCCGACCACCATATCACCAGCGACCAAGTCCAATGCCTTGGCCCCCTTCTTCCCCATACTTTTCCTTCAGACCATTATGACAAATCCTCGATGACCAACATGCAATCATCAAAAGAACGAAAGTGGCACTGCCACAGTTTTGGTGAAATTCTGGCCATCCACAACCTCCGATGGTCAAGCGACCGACATAGATGAACTCTAAACGACGATGCGAACAAATTTCCAGTTTGGAGTTGTTGCGAATTGTAGACGGATTGAAAGACTAAATTATGTCCATTGGATTGAAGAAAAAAGTAAGTGGAGGATAGGGTTTAACAAATGAAGAAGGTTACCTTCTAAAATACCATTCATCGTGGTCAAAAAATTTCAAACTTGAAACGAGATGCTCTAACCATCGTTCATAGCTAATAATTCATATTTCGAAAACAATGGGATTTGTTTGAAAGCTAAATCGATTGTATTTAACAGTTATTTTTAATATCGAATTATAAATTCAAATAGATTATCGATATGCGCTTTTATTGCGCACGACCACATACCAACTCCGATGGATACGAAAATTGAAAACTTGCAATAAATTACCATTCCGGATCCAATGAAACTGGTTTCGTCGGATTTCGAGATCATTTGAAAATTGGCTATTTTTCATATTAAAATATTATTTTTAAATACAATATAAATATAGATTTAAATTCAAATTATATATTGTTATGCTAAGTACACTAACTTATAGATAAAGGTTCCATTCTTCCCTAATAGGGATCGTAGTTATGCTATTTAATAGTTGGTCCAAAGCTAAGTATATAAAGGATATAATTCCGAAGGCTTCGGGATTGAGGTCTCATTAGCCGAAGACCCAAGCCAATCCACATGGCCTCTTTGACGAATGTCAGCAACGAAGACATCATTTCCTATTTGATCCCTTTGAATTCCATATTCGAAGGTGCGATGACTTCTTTGTTAATTCAATATTTGTCCGTTCTGCGAAATCAACAAGAAATTCATTTGGTAGTTGCTTTCGCAGCTCCAGTAAAGGCGCAAAGAGCTTCTATAAGCAGGAAAGAGAGCATATTTTCAATGGATTTACAAACTGGATTTAATCAATATTGATTAACTAAACGATGTCAAATGAAATTATCGAATTCGTTTTAGTTAATACTTAATCACAAATTCCAATATTTAGATTTACGAACATTCAATTTTATTGATAATAATTTCTTATTATTGTTCATATCCAAATAGGATTGTCCATGGCTTCAAAATAACTTAAGTTTATTTTAAACTCAAAAGTTTCGAATTTAAGTTGAATTGACGTTCCAAATCAGCAAATCTTAAAGTTAATCGTTTTGAATATTTAAATAATTAAATATCCCTGTAATTAAAATCTGGGTTGTTACATTCACCCGCTTAAAAGAATTTCACTCTCAACATTCCTAAAGGAATGAGACGACCCGATTTCCCGTTCTCACGGAAACAAGGTTATCTTTGGAATATAACACAGAAACATATAATAGCAGAACAAAATTAAATAAATACACCAGATATGAACAACAAAATATACTGGATAAAAGTAATCATCAGAGTTATACAGTATACAGGATCTTACTTAGTACAGATACAGTTCAGCTATACATAAATGCCTACAGCGGAAATAAACAAAATATGTACAATAGGAGCTGAACAGCATAAAAAAAAAAAAATGATAGAATCCATCTTCAGCTCCAGCAATCCAGAAAGAACCAGCTAAACCTGAATACAAGGCTGCCCGTGTAGAAAGAGGGGCACCCGAGTTTGAAAGTGAAACAAACTACGAGTCAGTCATGGGACTGGTATGAGAAATCCACTCAACACATATATATAATTGGCAAATCACAGGACCACGCCACTTTCGTGGAACGGGTTTACTCCATTGGATTGCCAGTGCTTTCATACAAATATTTCTTTTAAACATCGCTATGCTTTTTATAAAAATGAAGCCGTTATAAGACTCAGTTCCCATCACACAATGCAACGCAAACCGGAGGATAGAGTTTTTACCTTATAACGGCCAAGATATGCTTGATATGAATAAAACAAAGGCATTTGATATTATTGCTAGTGTTTATATGTTTTGAAAACAATTTCAAATCATAACTATCAATCATAGACGACATTAATGCCCCATACCACTATGTCGCCCTATATAGGTATACAATCAAAACCGCACGATGTCGTATTTGGAAATTGGATTTCCGTCATGAACCAAGGCAAAAGATAGTCCTTACCGAATTCGAGACGCTCTAGCCCGCCCCTCAGGATCAGAACGCATCAACCCTTTAGATCGTCAGGGCCGGTCCACCGATGTGGATTATTATGCCTGAACACTACGTCTCCCCGCCCTTTGGGGCGTAAACGAGCCAACGAATGACTCCATCGGACCCGGATCGTCTGATCAAACCGAGGCGCCTCGCAACAGCAACAACCACATAGGTGAAAAGTATATAAATGTCAGGGCTGGTAGGTCACTGACACCACCCTAGCTAGAAAGAAACGCAGGCCCTCCCTGATGTCCTCTCCCGTTTTAGGTTCATACCGGGGTGTGAGGCTCGCGAATTCACGTTATACACAAAGCTACGCCACACAGGCGGTGCTTTGATCATCACCACAAGACTTTGCTTTTCAACAGAAGCCCTGACCACTGCATCTTAGCATGCCACACAGGCAATTCACGCCATGCGATTGATGTCCATCGATATACAACCTCTGAGCTCGTACGTCTCAGAGAAGGGCGTTAAGCAAAAGAATAAATTCTCCGCCGCCAAACAGATGTATATTTAACAGAAATCAATCAACACTGAATAAACTCCAATGTCAGACACACAGTCCATCTACAAGTCCGTTCTGGGTCTGAACGAAATCGGAGGCACTAAATACCTCGCAAACCCATCGATCCCCACGTACGTCTGGACGATCACCACTTATTATCCATATTTCAGGATGCCTCCCAATCAGGACCTCGGTTACCATCCAAACGAGGTGAAGATCTCCGGTCTTCGACCATCGTCTTCATCTTCGACTTTCAATCGTCGGCCAATTATTTGAAATGAGAATTAACTCGGCCTTTTCAAATAATTCACGTATATTTAGAATTTCAAATCGATTTATTTCAATGGTTAAATTATTCGACAACACCAATATTGTTCTTTAATGTAATTTTCACACCAAACACATTCAACCATCAAAAGCCACATAAATCGAGCAAATTCAGTTTATTTCCATTCCATATTATAATATTTTATGACGATTTATCGCTATTTTTATTTATTTTAAAATAGCCCATATATTCAAAACGACGCTTCGGGCCATAAAGCGGCCGTGGCGCTGTTTTTCTCCAGATTTGATTTACACATATCTGAAAATCTAACCGTTGGATCTTCACAAAATTTACATCATTAGAAAGGTCTTTTCAAAACGAATCCAACGGTTCCAGTTTCGGGAAAATCCGACGGTCGGATCTCCCGGTACAATCGTTTGAAATTTCGATTTCAAAATACGAACTGCAGCGTCGTTATTCGATTAAATATAATTCTATTTATATTTATATATAAATAAAATCGATTCTGGCGCTGTTTTTCTTCAAATTTGAATTAAACATTCCAGACAATCCAACCGTTGGATTTTTACAAGGTTGGTGCCGTTGGAAAGATTATTCCAAGGCGAACCCGACGGTTGAGGTTTCGGGAAAATCCAATGGTCGGATTTCCCGTACTAGTTGTTTGAAAACACGGTTTCAAAACACGAACTGCACGGCTTCGTTTCATTTTAATTTTATTTATATTTATAAATTTATATAAATATAGTTCATTCAATAATTTCCATATCGTTTTAACTTCAAATATTTTTCTAACGCCTTAAATTTTGGAAAAATTTCGCCATAACCTCCCCTGCACCGGGAGCATCGGGAAATCGCAAATAGCGTTCCCGGTCCTTCTAATCTCAAAAAGAAAAAGAAAAAGCCAAGCGGCTAGCCAACAGGCTCAAAATCATCACCCAAACAAATCAGTAAATGTGTACCTATTTGTCGGGCACAAAATTTTATTCCTCTTCTCTAGCCCCTTTGCTATAACCTGTTCAATGAATATTGCATGTACATATATATACAGTTCTTATCATTTATCAATTTCTATTCGACTTCATATTTGATTTCTATTTGGTTTAAAAACTCCATTCATTCTAATGTTACATAAATAGGTGCAAATCATTTCATTAGCTAATTAATGAATATTTCAACTCATATATGTTTATTTTGAACAAGTGGCTATTTTTAACACTTCACATTTCAACGATTTATGCATACAATAAAAATGCGGTTTTTATTGTAAAACAATTCATTTCAAAACACTATTTTTCTATATAGTTCAAGTTGGTGATAAAAATGGGATTTTTATCATAAAACAATTTCTTTTAAAACGAGACTATTTTACATAGTTCATATAGTCGATAAAAGGTGATTTTTATTATCAAAAAATTTATTTCAAAATATGAATACCATTCAACACATGAATTTCTAAACAACGAATGAATATCAATTCAACACATGAATGTTTTCTATGGTTTTTATATATAGATAAAAATGTGATTTTTATTATCGAACAATTTATTTCAAAATATGAATACCATTCAACACATGAATTTCTAAACAACGAATGAATATCAATTCAACACATGAATGTTTTCTATAGTTTCTATATATAGATAAAAATGTGATTTTTATTATCGAACAATTTATTTCAAAATATGAATACCATTCAACACATGAATTTCTAAACAACGAATGAATATCAATTCAACACATGAATGTTTTCTATACAATGAATAAATATAGTTTAAGCATATGAAAATAATTCAAACACACAAATATTATTCAAAATTTCGGCAGCATAACGGCAGGGTAGTTAAACCGGGACTGTCCCTAGTACGGCTCCTCGCTCTACCTTAAAACGTCGTGGTTTTTGACAATGGGGATCATGCATCTAGTTCGCACGCAGGCGGCATGTATATATTTATTTCATTTCCACAAACTAATCCTATGTGGTTTCAACCAAATATTTTTCAACCACAATGGGTATTTTTCAACCTCAATCAACCAATATCAATCACAAACAATCCCAAACAATCATTCAATTTTCACAACAATTTCAACCAATAAATATCGTCCATGGTTTGTGGACGAGGGGCGTATATATATATATATATATATAAATATATAGCAATTCACTTTCATTTCACACACATATATTTATATTTTTAAATCAGAAATCTCACCAATAGCTATCCAACTTCACGACTCTTCCTTATAGAAATCTTCGCCTACTTCGCCTTCTTGTCGCTTTCGTTGCCCGTATTCTCTACATATGTAAAAATCGAATTTTTACGATGCTATTCAATATATAAAAATATGATTTTTACTTCGACTTTCAATATATAAAAATATGATTTTTACTTCAACTTTCAATATATAAAAATATGATTTTTACTTCGACTTTCAATATATAAAAATATGATTTTTATCCTTTTTAAAGTTCAAATCTTTTTCTCTTTGACGTTTAAACCTTTTCCAAAAATCAGTTTTTATATGCTTTTGAAAATCAGTTTTTATTTCCTTTTAAAAATCAGGTTTTTATTTCCTTTTAAAAATCAGGTTTTTATTTCCTTATAAAAAATCAGTTTTTCCCTTTAAAAAAAAAATCAGTTTAAAAATCCTTTAAAATCTGTTTTTAAAATTCAGTTCAAAATTCTTAAAAAAAAACTCAGTTTTAAAATGTTTATAGAAATCAGGTTTTTACTTTAAAATCAGAATCTAAAAACATAAAAATCAGTTTTTTAAATGTTTTATAAAATCAGTTTTTACTTTAAAAAAACAAAACAGTTTTTATTATTAAACATAATCAGTTTTACAGAATAAATAAAATAAAATAAAATAAAAAAAAGTGCTCACCGAATTAGCTGCAAAAAGGGGGGGGGGAAGAAGATGTCGTCGGCGGCTTCAGCGTCGCGAGCGAGGGGGGGGGGGGGCTTCGTCGGAGATTGCGCCCTGGGTGGAGGGAAGCTGGACGGAGGGAGGGGTGGGTCGGTGGCGTTCGTCTTTGGGGGGGGGGGGAGGCGCTGTCGATCGGTTCTTAGGTTTTTTTTTCTTTCTTTTCGTTTGAAATTATAATGAACCGGGGGGGGGGGGGGGCAGAACGAAGATAAAGGGGGGAGATTATATTTTATTTTATTTTATTTAATTATTTATATTTTGCAAAAAGGTTGACTTTTACATACGACCTCGAAACGAGGCTCACCGCCTGTCGTCCATAGCGTTTTACCCCCATTCCGAACACAATGGGATATGTATCGTAAGCTGATTTGATCGTTACAATCAGTTTCCGTTGAATTTACATTTAAATCACTATATCGAATTTTAAACGTACATTTCAAATTACCGGGGCCACATACTGACTAGAAAAATTCCAGAAAAAATATTTTCTAGCTTCGTATTGACGATACGGTCCTAACAAAACTAGTTTCGTCGAATTCTGAGACCGTTTGAAAAATGGCCAATTTCCAGTCGATTAAAATCAACGGAAACTGGTCAAACGCGTTTTCTTTTGCCACGCTCACATATTGATTCGAAAAATTATGAAATTTGAAACCTAGCAATAACTCGACACTGCGGATCCAACAAAAGTGGTTTCGTCGAAATCCGAGGTCATTTGCAAAATGTCCATTTTTAAGGGCCTGAATTCTATAACGACTATTCAGAATTTTCAACTGGACATATCTTTTGATTCCCGCTATCAAATTTCGATTGTTCGGATTCGTTAGAAAGATACCATCAATTAGATCCTAATGTTTTTGGTTTCACTAAAATCTGGATTGTTTTGCACTCGGTATATTCAATCGAAGTTTGAAATCGAATTATCGAACTACCGCGCCATTTTCAATTCTATATATAATTATAATTAATTATATTCGTTTTCAAATGTCGATTCAAACTCAGTTTTCATCGCCATTATTTAAAATATTTATTTTAAATAATTAAAATCCATTATTTTAGCCAATTTAAAAATTTTAAATTGGTTCAGATTTTCTGGGTCGTTACAATCTCCCCCACTTAAAACTTTTCGTCCCCGAAAAGGAACAAAGTCGAAAGTGGTTTGATAAATCTACAATCACAAAATACAACAACCAATTTGTTTTTAATATTTTTAACTTTCAAATAGATATCTTTTATATATTCAAAAATTATATTTCTAAAACCAGACTATATATATACTCACAAATACGTTATTTAAAAACATATTACTCTCGACTCGTTCTGAGGCACTTCTGACCCCATCTCTAACGAGTTGTTCTGATTCTGCTATACTCATACTAGGATATTACTGATCCTATCTGTATAGAGTTACCCGTCCTAGAACACTTATGGTTCTATTTCTGACGAGTTCATTCAAATGTTATATTCCAGAACTAAGCTTAACCAAAGCTCTGATACCACGATGAGACGACCCGATTTCCCGTTCTCACGGAAACAAGGTTATCTTTGGAATATAACACAGAAACATATAATAGCAGAACAAAATTAAATAAATACACCAGATATGAACAACAAAATATACTGGATAAAAGTAATCATCAGAGTTACACAGTATACAGGATCTTACTTAGTACAGATACAGTTCAGCTATACATAAATGCCTACAGCGGAAATAAACAAAATATGTACAATAGGAGCTGAACAGCATAAAAAGAAATAAATGATAGAATCCATCTTCAGCTCCAGCTATCCAGAAAGAACCAGCTAAACCTGAATACAAGGCTGCCCGTGTAGAAAGAGGGGCACCCGAGTTTGAAAGTGAAACAAACTACGAGTCAGTCATGGGACTGGTATGAGAAATCCACTCAACACATATATATAATTGGCAAATCACAGGACCACGCCACTTTCGTGGAATGGGTTTACTCCATTGGATTGCCAGTGCTTTCATACAAATATTTCTTTTAAACATCGCTATGCTTTTTATAAAAATGAAGCCGTTATAAGACTCAGTTCCCATCACACAATGCAACGCAAACCGGAGGATAGAGTTTTTACCTTATAACGGCCAAGATATGCTTGATACGAATAAAACAAAGGCATTTGATATTATTGCTAGTGTTTATATGTTTTGAAAACAATTTCAAATCATAACTATCAATCATAGACGGCATTAATGCCCCATACCACTATGTCGCCCTATATAGGTATACAATCAAAACCGCACGATGTCGTATTTGGAAATTGGATTTCCGTCATGAACCAAGGCAAAAGATAGTCCTTACCGAATTCGAGACGCTCTAGCCCGCCCCTCAGGATCAGAACGCATCAACCCTTTAGATCGTCAGGGCCGGTCCACCGATGTGGATTATTATGCCTGAACACTACGTCTCCCCGCCCTTTGGGGCGTAAACGAGCCAACAAATGACTCCATCGGACCCAGATCGTCCGATCAAACCGAGGCGCCTCGCAACAGCAACAACCACATAGGTGAAAAGTATATAAATGTCAGGGCTGGTAGGTCACTGACACCACCCTAGCTAGAAAGAAACGCAGGCCCTCCCTGATGTCCTCTCCCGTTTTAGGTTCATACCGGGGTGTGAGGCTCGCGAATTCACGTTATACACAAAGCTACGCCACACAGGCGGTGCTTTGATCATCACCACAAGACTTTGCTTTTCAACAGAAGCCCTGATCACTGCATCTTAGCATGCCACACAGGCAATTCACGCCATGCGATTGATGTCCATCGATATACAACCTCTGAGCTCGTACGTCTCAGAGAAGGGCGTTAAGCAAAAGAATAAATTCTCCGCCGCCAAACAGATGTATATTTAACAGAAATCAATCAACACAGAATAAACTCCAATGTCAGACACACAGTCCATCTACAAGTCCGTTCTGGGTCTGAACGAAACCGGAGGCACTAAATACCTCGCAAACCCATCGATCCCCACGTACGTCTGGACGATCACCACTTATTATCCATATTTCGGGATGCCTCCCAATCAGGACCTCGGTTACCATCCAAACGAGGTGAAGATCTCCGGTCTTCGACCATCGTCTTCATCTTCGACTTTCAATCGTCAGCCAATTATTTGAAATGAGAATTAACTCGGCCTTTTCAAATAATTCACGTATATTTAGAATTTCAAATCGATTTATTTCAATGGTTAAATTATTCGACAACACCAATATTGTTCTTTAATGTAATTTTCACACCAAACACATTCAACCATCAAAAGCCACATAAATCGAGCAAATTCAGTTTATTTCCATTCCATATCGTTTATAATATTTTATGACGATTTATCGCTATTTTTATTTATTTTAAAATAGCCCATATATTCAAAACGACGCTTCGGGCCATAAAGCGGCCGTGGCGCTGTTTTTCTCCAGATTTGATTTACACATATCTGAAAATCTAACCGTTGGATCTTCACAAAATTTACATCATTAGAAAGGTATTTTCAAAACGAATCCAACGGTTCCAGTTTCGGGAAAATCCGACGGTCGGATCTCCCGGTACAATCGTTTGAAATTTCGATTTCAAAATACGAACTGCAGCGTCGTTATTCGATTAAATATAATTCTATTTATATTTATATATAAATAAAATCGATTCTGGCGCTGTTTTTCTTCAAATTTGAATTAAACATTCCAGACAATCCAACCGTTGGATTTTTACAAGGTTGGTGCCGTTGGAAAGATTATTCCAAGGCGAACCCGACGGTTGAGGTTTCGGGAAAATCCAATGGTCGGATTTACCGTACTAGTTGTTTGAAAACACGGTTTCAAAACACGAACTGCACGGCTTCGTTTCGTTTTAATTTTATTTATATTTATATATTTATATAAATATAGTTCATTCAATGATTTCCATATCGTTTTAACTTCAAATATTTTTCTAACGCCTTAAATTTTGGAAAAATTTCGCCATAACCTCCCCTGCACCGGGAGCATCGGGAAATCGCAAATAGCGTTCCCGGTCCTTCTAATCTCAAAAAGAAAAAGAAAAAGCCAAGCGGCTAGCCAACAGGCTCAAAATTATCACCCAAACAAATCAGTAAATGTGTACCTATTTGTCGGGCACAAAATTTTATTCCTCTTCTCTAGCCCCTTTGCTATAACCTGTTCAATGAATATTGCATGTACATATATATACAGTTCTTATCATTTATCAATTTCTATTCGACTTCATATTTGATTTCTATTTGGTTTAAAAACTCCATTCATTCTAATGTTACATAAATAGGTGCAAATCATTTCATTAGCTAATTAATGAATATTTCAACTCATATATGTTTATTTTGAATAAGTGGCTATTTTTAACACTTCACATTTCAACGATTTATGCATACAATAAAAATGCGGTTTTTATTGTAAAACAATTCATTTCAAAACACTATTTTTCTATATAGTTCAAGTTGGTGATAAAAATGGGATTTTTATCATAAAACAATTTCTTTTAAAACGAGACTATTTTACGCAGTTCATATAGTCGATAAAAGGTGATTTTTATTATCAAACAATTTATTTCAAAATATGAATACCATTCAACACATGAATTTCTAAACAACGAATGAATATCAATTCAACACATGAATGTTTTCTATGGTTTTTATATATAGATAAAAATGTGATTTTTATTATCGAACAATTTATTTCAAAATATGAATACCATTCAACACATGAATTTCTAAACAACGAATGAATATCAATTCAACACATGAATGTTTTCTATAGTTTCTATATATAGATAAAAATGTGATTTTTATTATCGAACAATTTATTTCAAAATATGAATACCATTCAACACATGAATTTCTAAACAACGAATGAATATCAATTCAACACATGAATGTTTTCTATACAATGAATAAATATAGTTTAAGCATATGAAAATAATTCAAACACACAAATATTATTCAAAATTTCGGCAGCATAACGGCAGGGTAGTTAAACCGGGACCGTCCCTAGTACGGCTCCTCGCTCTACCTTAAAACCTCGCGGTTTTTGACAATGGGGATCATGCATCTAGTTCGCACGCAGGCGGCATGTATATATTTATTTCATTTCCACAAACTAATCCTATGTGGTTTCAACCAAATATTTTTCAACCACAATGGGTATTTTTCAACCTCAATCAACCAATATCAATCACAAACAATCCCAAACAATCATTCAATTTTCACAACAATTTCAACCAATAAATATCGTCCATGGTTTGTGGACGAGGGGCGTATATATATATATATATATATATATATAGCAATTCACTTTCATTTCACACACATATATTTATATTTTTAAATCAGAAATCTCACCAATAGCTATCCAACTTCACGACTCTTCCTTATAGAAATCTTCGCCTACTTCGCCTTCTTGTCGCTTTCGTTGCTCGTATTCTCTACATATGTAAAAATCGAATTTTTACGATGCTATTCAATATATAAAAATATGATTTTTTACTTCGACTTTCAATATATAAAAATATGATTTTTACTTCGACTTTCAATATATAAAAATATGATTTTTACTTCGACTTTCAATATATAAAAATATGATTTTTATCCTTTTTAAAGTTCAAATCTTTTTCTCTTTGACGTTTAAACCTTTTCCAAAAATCAGTTTTTATATGCTTTTGAAAATCAGTTTTTATTTCCTTTTAAAAATCAGGTTTTTATTTCCTTTTAAAAATCAGGTTTTTATTTCCTTTTAAAAATCAGGTTTTTATTTCCTTATAAAAAATCAGTTTTTCCCTTTTAAAAAAAAATCAGTTTAAAAATCCTTTAAAATCTGTTTTTAAAATTCAGTTCAAAATTCTTAAAAAAAAACTCAGTTTTAAAATGTTTATAGAAATCAGGTTTTTACTTTAAAATCAGAATCTAAAAACATAAAAATCAGTTTTTTAAATGTTTTATAAAATCAGTTTTTACTTTAAAAAAACAAAACAGTTTTTATTATTAAACATAATCAGTTTTACAGAATAAATAAAATAAATAAATAAAATAAAAAAAAGTGCTCACCGAATTAGCTGCAAAAGGGGGGGGGGGAAAGAAGATGTCGTCGGCGGCTTCAGCGTCGCGAGCGAGGGGGGGGGGAGGGGCTTCGTCGGAGATTGCGCCCTGGGTGGAGGGAAGCTGGACGGAGGGAGGGGTGGGTCGGTGGCGTTCGTCTTTGGGGGGGGGGAGGCGCTGTCGATCGATTCTTAGGTTTTTTTTTTTTTCTTTCTTTTCGTTTGAAATTATAATGAACGGGGGGGGGGGGGGGGGGGGCAGAACGAAGATAAAGGGGGGAGATTATATATTTTTTTTATTTAATTATTTATATTTTGCAAAAAGGTTGACTTTTACATACGACCTCGAAACGAGGCTCACCGCCTGTCGTCCATAGCGTTTTACCCCCATTCCGAACACAATGGGATATGTATCGTAAGCTGATTTGATCGTTACAATCAGTTTCCGTTGAATTTACATTTAATATCGAATTTTGAACGTACATTTCAAATTACCGGGGCCACATACTGACTAGAAAAATTCCAGAAAAAATATTTTCTAGCTTCGTATTGACGATACGGTCCTAACAAAACTAGTTTCGTCGAGTTCTGAAACCGTTTGAAAAATGGCCAATTTCCAGTCGATTAAAATCAACGGAAACTGGTCAAACGCGTTTTCTTTTGCCACGCTCACATATTGATTTGAAAAATTATGAAATTTGAAACCTAGCAATAACTCGACACTGCGGATCCAACAAAAGTGGTTTCGTCGAAATCCGAGGTCATTTGCAAAATGTCCATTTTTAAGGGCCTGAATTCTATAGCGACTATTCAGAATTTTCAACTGGACATATCTTTTGATTCCCGCTATCAAATTTCGATTGGTCGGATTCGTTAGAAAGATATCATCAATTAGATCCTAATGTTTTTGGTTTCACTAAAATCCGGATTGTTTTGCACTCGGTATATTCAATCGAAGTTTGAAATCGAATTATCGAACTACCGCGCCATTTTCAATTCTATATATAATTATAATTAATTATATTCGTTTTCAAATGTCTATTCAAACTCAGTTTTCATCACCATTATTTAAAATATTTATTTTAAATAATTAAAATCCATTATTTTAGCCAATTTAAAAATTTTAAATTGGTTCAGATTTTCTGGGTCGTTACAATGAATGACAACAAATCCCTAATTTTAGACTGTTGATTAATTTTACTTCAAAAAAATTTCTTACTATAATTTTGTTAAAATTTTCTAACACCTGAAAATTTCGGGAAATTTCGGCAGCACCTCCTTTGTACGGCTCAATCTGAAAAATTTCACAGCACCCAAATATCACACTATACATCTCATCTCAATGATGAGGCATTCCAAACCATGGGAAAACAATACATTAGACCCACGTACAGTATGTAATTCAAAATACATACCATTTTGTCGGGCATACATGTCTTTACCATGAAACTAAAAGCTACAAGCAAGCAAGCTTTTGCTTCCATGTACATGTAAATACTTACATAACCTGAAAAAGAGTTAAGCAAATAAACAAGTAAAAATAACAACAACTAACATATGTGTAAACAACACAACAATCATGGCGACAACCAAACATGATGCAACAGGAAAAATGATGCAATAAACAATAAACAAACATGTGCAACAGAATTACATAGGGTTATCCTATAACAAATCAATATGCATCCAATTTTTTGAAAGAAAACCCGGGTTTAATATCGAAATCATATATTCAAATCTCTTTGAATACATACAAAACCAAATTAAAATCAGTGATGACAAGGAGAGAGCTCCTCCTACCGAAGCATGGTATAAGTCTAAAACAAACAACTTGGAGCGTCCAATAGTATTCTGGTTCATCCAAAACTAAGTACTAGAGTAATTAAATCTACCTAGCAAGTTTTCCGATCCGAAAAACTCCTAAAAGACCATTTTAGTCATAACTAAATATTTGAAAATTTATATCAAACATTTTTTTATTCATTCCTTTGAAAGTCACCATTTTCAAATTCATCGGGATTTAAGTCCTAATCAAGCAACCAATTTTTTTTTATAAACCATAGTCTATAAAAGCACACTTTCAAGCAACTAAAAATAATGTTTTTATAAACATAGAAAGTTCGACGACTTGAATCCTAATATTTTGAAGTTTTTCACAACAATAATATGATTTGGAAGTATTTGTAAATTATTATTGCAAAATGTTAATAACTTTGAGATATGAAATGAAATGGTTTGTTACTAATATTCGAGTAACCCACGACTAAGTAATGATATGACATGGGTTGTAAACTCTTGATGATGTTCTGCTTGAGGTTCAAAGAGACATCATTTATTGATATCGATGTGTACGTAGGTCGTGCCTAGTGGTTTTGTCGTTGAGAGAAACCTCTCGACTTGGAACATAAATGCTGTTATGTCATTTTATCGTGAAATGTTTGAAATTTTCGAAATGATTTTGGTTTTGAAATCTCGAAGCAAGTATGATTCGATCTGAAGAACTATATAGTATGTCAAATGATTTGAAAATAAATCCGATATTCTAGGTCAAACAAATTATTTCATACTTTGATTTCAAGTTTAAAATCCTATTATTATTTTGTTTTAAACTAAATTTGGTATTGGTGAGTATTTTGTTGTATATATAAGTAAACTTTTACGACCTCTCCTTTCCAAGGACGTAAAGCTTTAAGGGGGAGATTGTAACGATCCAGATTTTCAATGTCTTAAAATAAAAAAGTTAATTTGGATTTAATACTTAAAATTGATTATACTTGAAATTTGTTTAGAATTATAAATCTAATATGTTTTAATCTGGTTTTGAATAAGTTTGCAAGTATGAATTTAATTTCATTTTTTATTGTTTGTTAAATTTTAACGTTATTAATATTTTGAATCTATTTGATATGTGTTGTTTGAGTATTATAAATTTTGATTTTAAGTTTAGCTCGAGAACTTATAATCTATTTAGATTTGAATTTGGTTTTAAAAATTAATTTAAGCTTTTATTCGAAAATATATAAATACACTAGTATACATAGTGTAGTAAAATAGTATATACTTTAAGAAAATATATTTATTTAATAAATTTTGCCACTTGTTATGTATGCTGAAGTATTTTACACTTGTTCAAACTATGCTAAATTTTTTAAACATGTGCCTTGTTCCTTTTGATTTTTTTTCTTCTTCGTTCCTTTCTTTTATTTTCCTCCGCTCTCTTCTTTTCAATTATTTTCTTCCTTCCCGTTTCCATTTCATTATCCTTTCAGCTGGGAAACCTCACCTTTCCCCCAAATCAAAGAACTGGCCACCGTCTCCCACGATAATGGCAGCCACTTGCACCAATCCTCCTCAAATTAAATCGTTCTTCCCTTTCACGGCCACCGAATCGAGTCGTGCCTCCTTCCTCCACCAATACTTGCCTACCTCATCATTACAACCTCTTTCAAAGCCAAGTCCGCAACCAGCAAATTGAAGCCACCAGCACAGCAAAATCTGAGCTTGCTCCTTTCATCTTTGCTAGTTTAAGGTGAGTTTATGCTCATGATTAATTTTATTTAAACTAATTTAACTCCATTAGAAATTAGAATATAATAGTTCGTTGGATATTTTTGTGGGTTGCTAAATTTTTCTGTTTATTCTTAATTGTTGGCCTGTTTGAATACATTGACTTATCACTTGCTGCCTTATTACTTACCTTAAAATGTAGTGTTTCTTGCTATATTGGTTTTTACCCATTTAGTTCATGTTTGCCTACCTTTGTGACCTGCTGTAGACCATTTGATGTTGACTTGGCATTTTTATTATATCACTTGTTGGTACATGTTGACACCCTTGTTGTTGCACCATTGAGTACTTCAGACTTGTGTCAGTGCCTTTATATACCATGCCAGCTTGCCATGATGTATTGCCAAAATCATATATGTTGCACCTTCTTGTTATCTGCTTTTCATGTGTCTTTTGCTACCTTTCCATATCCGTTGGCTCTAACTTGTGTTGCTTGGCATTCTCATACTACTTGTTGCAACACCGACTTGTCATGTGCATATGACTTGTTTGTTAGCCTATGATTTTCACTTGTGTTCCTTGTGCCTTGTTACTTCACACATTTCATGCTTGCTTTAGTGTTTGGGTCTGATTTAAACTCGCTGCATTGACATTGCTCTCATCCTTTACACGTTGTTGGCACCTATTTTTAATGCATGTTCACATTTTATGTTGTAATCTGACTTGCTTAAATGACGAGCATGCAAATGTGTCACATTGTACCTTTGCATGTTGCCATTTTTTCCCAGTATTGCACCCTTCAAATGTGGAAATATTATAATAGACTGCACCTTGTTTTGAATTGGACCATATATTGACATATATTTTTCAAATGTATAAGTACACTTCTAAGTGAACATGCTGCCCTGTCTCTCCATATCTCCCTGATTTGATGTTTTAAATTATGATCGTGGTTGTTTGGATATTTGGGTACTCAAAATTCAATCATTTATGCATGTTGCTCCTCATTGTGTTTAAAACCCACTGACCTGAAATTTAACTTGATATCTATAGCTCATTTGAACATTGTCACTCTACCTTGTAACCGTTGTGTACACTGGTTTGGCATTTCTGTGTTTATTTGCACTTGTCATTTCTGATTTCTGGGATGCTGAGGCAGTGCACACATGTACGTGTACATATATGTATATGTAGGCTCATGTGATCACAGTCCCTAGAGAAATTATGTTATACTTGACTTAAACACTTATATAAAATAATTCTATATAACAGAATATTTTGCGTATGATATACATTTGATTTTAGGATTCACTGTTATAATTTAGTGATTTATTGAAGTTGACTTATTTGAATGAATTTAATCATGACTCGAGTGTTTTATGTTTGCATGGAACGCTCAGGTTAGACCCCAAATGTTGCAGATCTAAAGATTCCATATATCGAAGCTAGAAGCACGTGAAGATGCGCTCGCTTTGGTTCATTCTTCTGTATTTTATTTTTAATTAGATCTAAAGTATGTATTTGAAAAAATTCATTGTATAAAATAAAAATGTTGTATACCCACTGTTATTTTTGTATAACAATTCCACTGTGAGATATTATTGTTTATTCTGTGACGTGGTTCTATGTGAATGATTCTGTTTAAACCATATATGCTAAATAACAATCTGTCTTTGTGAACGTTTAGAGTTAGTTTAATTACCAACTTGAAGCAGTCAAATGGACAGGTCGTTACATTAGGTATATCACGACCCTCTCAATAGTGTGCCAATGCTCTATTCTAGGTCTAATAGTAAACCTGCATAATAATTCCACGACATAGGCAATGTCAGGTCTAGTACAATCAGTGGCATACCGAAGGCTTCCAACAATGCTTGCATAATCAGACTGTTCTATACCTTCACCATTATTCTAAAATAACTTTACATTTGGATTATATGGTGTACATGCAGGCTTGCAGTCAAAGTAATTGTATTTCTTTAATATCTTTTCGATATAATGAGATTGATCCAAAGAAATTCTCTTTTCGGACCTAGTAATTTTAATACCAAGAATTACATTTTCTTTATCTAGATCTTTCATATCAAAATTGACACTTAACGAAGATTTAATCGTGTTTATAGCATGAATGTTTGACCCAAAAATAAGTAAATCATCCACTTATAAACATAAAATAGTGCAAATGTCATTTTCGGATTTATAGTAAATACATTTGTCACTTTCATTAATTCTGAGGCATTGTGAAATCGTTATGTTATCAAAATTTTCATGGCATTACTTGAGTTTTAAGCCATATAAAGATTTATCTAAATTGCAAAATTTATATTCTTGACTATGAATAATAAAGCCTTTAAGTTGGTCCATATAAATTTTCTCCTCTAATTCACCATTTTAGAAGGCGGTATTGACATTCATTTGGTGTATAATGAAATCATAAACATATGCAAGAGAAATTAATATTTGAATGGATGTAATTCTAGTTACAGGTAAAAAGCATCAGAAAAGTCTATATTTTCTCTTTGCTTAAAATGTTTAGCTACCAAACGAGCTTTATATTTATCAATTATGCCATTAGATTTTAATTTCTTTTTAAGCATCCATTTATAGCCAATAAATTTACAATCAGGTAGTAAATCTACTAAGATCCAAGTCTTATTGGATTCTGAAGAATCCATCTCATCATTTATAGTCTCTTGCCAAAAATCGACATCTAATGAAGATAAGGCTTCTTGAAGTTTTATGGGACCCTCCTCTACAGTAAAAGCGCAAAAATCTAAATCAAAATCTTTTGTGGTTCTTACTTTTACTTCTTCTGCGTTCATGTTCAAAAGTCTCAATTAGGGGTGAGCGTTTAGTTGGTTTGGTTTATCCAATGATAAAATTTTCAAACCAAACTAAGACAAATAAAAATGAAAACCAAACTAAACCAACCAAATTAAGTTTGGTTGGTTCGGTTGGTGATCCGATTAAACCGAACTAAAAATGTTACACACTTTGTGTTTGAAATATTCACTATAATTTGAAACAAATTATAAATATGTTATTACATATTATTATTTTTGATTTTTATGCCTTTTAATATTTATTTTGACACATAGTTGATGATTAATATATACTTAAATCACTAAACTAACCTAAAATATTTATTGTAATACTGATAATTTTGGAAATATAGTAAAAATTCGGTTAATTTGGTTAAACCGATAACCGAACTTAATATTTTTTCAGACCGATTACAACTCGATTTAATTTCAAAACCGAACCAAACTGATTAAAATAAATTGGTTTGGTTGTTTTATTCGGTTTAACCGAATAATGCTCACCCCTAGTCTCAATTGGTTCTATTTCATTAAGTAAAGTATTACTAGATGTACCCCACTAGTCCTTAATTTAAAAGGAAATATCAATTCAAAAAAATCAACATCATTAGATTTTATTATGTTATGTGAATTCAAACCATAAAATCTATATTCTTTACTATTACTAGCATATCCAACAAATACAAATTCATATATTGTACTTGCTAATTTAATTCTCTTAGGGTCAGGTATACGAGCATATGTCAAACATACTCAAGTTCTAACATAAGACATGTTCGGTTTATAATTTCTAAGAATTTCAAAAGGTGAAATTTTGCTTTTTGGCTTAGAAATTCTATTTAACACATAACGTACAGCCAATAGTATTTCCCTCTGCCAATTCATTGATGCACCAGATTAAGTAAAATAGCAACAACTAATACAGTTATAGTTCTATTTTTCTTATCAGCCTTCCCATTCATTTCAGGTGAATGTGGACGTTCATGTATTATTCCATGCGATTTATAAAAATCAATTAAAAAAAACTCGATTTGTATGTTGTTCCTCTATTACTAAGCAATCCTTTTACTTTCTTACTAAATTGATTTTCAGTTTAAGTTATAAAAGATTTAAACATATCAAATGCATCACTTTTATTTCTCATGAGTTATGCATAAATAAAATAAAATCAATCATCTATGAAAATGACAAAGTAGAAGTGTCCATTATAGTCATAGTGCCATCATACTCACATATATCAAAATGAATCAAGTCAAAAGTTCCTGATTCCTAATTACATATTTATGAGGGGTTTTGTTATTTTTGCTTGACTGCAAAATACACAATTTTCAGAATCATTCAATGACATATTAGGAATTAAACCTAATATGGAGATGTCCTTTATAATTATTTATTTACATGACATAATCCAGAGTGCCAGATATTAAAATCAAAAAACATATAAGTAGAAGTAGCCATTTTATTACAATTAACATTTAACTTAAACATACCATTTATTGCATAACCCATACCCATAAACATACCATTCTCAGTGATGGTGTACAAATTAGCCCTAATAGTTTGTGTCAACCCAGCCTTATTAAAAATAAAACACAAAACAAGATTCTTTTTCATATCTGGAGTGTGTGTAATGTCTTTCATAATATAGTCTTCCCAGAGGTAACTTAAGCTCTGCGCTCCTAATCCCATCAACAACAGCATTATGAGTCTCCCAGCAACACTTTCTTACCATAAATTTTTGTGTATGTCTTTAACACAACACGATCATAATAAACATTGTATGTTGTGCCAGTATATACCCACCAACCGTCTGATCTCTAACAAGGTGAATCTCATTGGTAATTATAGCCGTAAGAGGCTCCTCACTTGGGTTAGCCTGCGATGCAGATCTTGGATGTTCTGACACTTTTGTGCCATATGACCTAGCTTTTCACAATTGTAGCAAAGAAACAACTGTCCAGAATCATTCTTGTAGAGTGGTTTCTGCTGGGGTTTCTGATTTTACCTATTTATTGTGGTTTTGATTCTTAAAATTTTTGGGATTCATTTTCAAAAGCACATCTTCCTTAGTAGTGCTTGAATCAGCAAGCACTTTCTCTTTCAAATCCTGCTTACAAGATTCCTCCTAAATATAGAGGCACGTAATCTCACTTTCTAAAGAGAACTCCTTAGTTTTGTACCTAAGCGAAATTTTAAATACTTTCCAAGCAGGGGGCAACTTATCAATTGATACTTCAACCTAAAACTATTCCTCAATTATCATACCTTCGAAGATGATCTCATGAGAAATTTTCTAAAGTTCATGAGATTGCATCCCAACCGACCTGTTGTATGTAATCAAGTACTTCAAGTAGCAGCTGACAGCGTACTTTTTCGCTCCTGCCCCTCTATTTCATACTTCTTCTTCTACAAAGTTCCCATATTTCTGTGGCTGACTTATCTAAGTTGTAGTAATCGTAGAAGTCATTACTCAATCTATTGAGAATGAAATTTTTGCAGAGATACTCCTACTTCGTTCAAGCCTGGAGCTCCTTTGATTTATTTGTCCATGCCTGCATTTGGTTTGCGTCAACTTTATCGAGTTTTTCTGGCAGTTATGGTTTGTCCATATGCAGCACAGTGACTACCTTTTGCATAGTAAGGAAGAACTCCATCTTCTGGCGCCATCGCTTGAAGTGCAGACCTTCAAATATGAACGATGTGTTGAAAATATGATTTTAGTGCTTTGATGTTAACAACTGTACAACATTGCTACTAACATTTTTATTGAGTTATTTTAGATTAAGCAACATGTAAAGTAGATAAAAAGATACACAAACTCGAATGATAAAACTCTTATACGTATGTTCTTACGACTACATAATTACATTCATGCAAGGCGCTGCTATCGATTATCAAAGTGGAAAAGCTAGATCGTAGAAAGCACAAAAAAAGATAAAAAGAAGAATATACATATGGCATTTAGACGGAGGAGGTCATACAGCAAGAAGCAATTTATGAAACATAGAAGGCTACCACTATAATGGATATGCAAACAAACAATGAATGAACTACCACTAAAGATTAAAAAAGGCACGAAGAAGTCTACATTGGCTAAGACTCGAACACAGCGCCAAATAAGAATTCAAGCAGGCACCTAAACTACTTTACCAAGCATGTTTTTTTGCTACAACATAGTGGTACTTTTATTTGAATACAAAGAAGGTGGAACTGGTAAGTAAAAAAGGAAATCTACAAAGGCAGGACTCGAGCCATGCTCATGCACTTGGAATGCCCATGCACCAACCAATCCACCCATATGATTTCTTGTTTTGTAATACTACAAAGATTCTTTGAATGGTAAAAAAGGTACAAGCACATTCAACAAAATAGGGATTGATGGGATTCAAACCTTGTAGCGTACAGTGGAGAAGCGCCCATACAAACCAAGGCACACACTAGTTCCAAATGCAAACCAAACAGATGCTTCAAAAAAAAAAATGGTAAAACAAAAAAATGGAAGAACCAGGACTTGAACTTGGGTGCTTGAGGAAGGATGCGGAAGCCTCAACCAAGTGAACCACACATCCATTTACATCTAACTATAAATGACCAGTACATTTTAACGGATAAAAACAAATGCAAGTAGCCATTCAGTGTACTCTTTCAACCAATTGAATTTATCCAATGGACGCTTCTTTTCAGCAGGAGATTTGCTTATGCATTGCAACTATTTGAAGGCTTCTTTTCACATCTATATAAGCTTCCTAACATCTCATAAAAAAGATACAACTCTCTTATCTAAACCATTCTCATATTTCTTCCAAACGCTCAAACTCCATTTTTATTTCAAATCAAATATTAGACCTGCGCAACTTCACTTCACAAATATTCAAATCTAGTCAAAATTTACTTTCTAGCTTCTCCGCACTCAATGTGCATTATTATTATTATTGAAGGTTGTAGAAGTCGTACTACATAGCGACTATCTCGTGTATTGAGGACACAATATATAGTCATCTTTTTACTTTGCAAAAAGTTTCGATGTGCCTGTTGCCCGTTCAAATCAAGTGGGTAAGCTTGTAGCCAGTTCAAATTAAGTGGGTAAGCTTGTGGTGCATGAAATCAAGTGGTATTTGTAAACCTGTTTCTTCGGGTGAAGTGAGGGTTGTTTTGATAGTTAAAAGGCGGAAGAGGAGCTTCGGGACTGAACGTAGGACGGGAATCCGAACCAGTATAAATTGACTATGTGATTTATATTTTCCACTACTATTATAATTATTTTACTTTTGCTGTGGTCATTGCGCTTCAAATTTTACACACACACACACACACACACACACACACATATATATATATATATATTGTCCATCATCGATGTAACGACCCATACTTTTACGGATAATAAATAATTTATTTAATTATTTAAATAATGGTTTGGTAATTTAAAATGAGCAGAATTAAATAATAGTGCATAGTTAATTAATATAATAATTAAATAATATATTTAATTCTGAAATAGTCAAAAATAGTGAATTGACAATATAATGTGAACTGGACAATTTATAATATATATAATCCAGTATAGAGTTGAATTATATTAACAAATATATTATTTAAATGAAGTTTGAACGTATAATTATATTATAATTAAAATCGAGCTCGAAATGGCACGGCAGTTCGTTATTTGGCGATTTGAACTTCAACTGAATATACAGGGTCCGTTTTAAATCGGATTTCTGTGAAACAAGAAACGTTAGGAGCTGGTGAAGTATATTTTTCTGGTGGAAGAGAAAAAGCGGGATTTCATTGTGTAGATTTTGATTTATGTCCGAATCAAATTTTAGAAAAGTCGCTATGGAATTCCTTTGAAATTTATAAATATATATTTATATTATAAAAGGAATTTAATATAAATCGAATATCGATATAACTGAGAACTTTGAAATATCGAGCTGTAAATTCAGTTAGAAATATATTGGAGCTGTATGATATATATAGTGAATATATACGATAATATATATTTATTGATATTTAATTTAATTATTTTTAAATATATTTATATATTTAAAAGAGTTATTTAGGGCTTTAAAAATAGTCAGTTTTGTAAACGACCACCGTTTTCGACGGAACTAGTTTTGTTGGATCCGTAATATTTAATTATTGTTAGATATCAAGTTTCGTAATTTTTAGAGTCAGTGTGTGGACGTACGGATTTTTAATGTGAAAAACAGTCAGTATTTTAACGGTTAAAAATACGCTGTGTGAGCAAACGGAGTCGGAATTCGACGAAACCAGTTTCGTTGGGTCCGTAATGTCCAACTGTAGCTACATGTCCATTTTCATGATTTTTGGGTATTGTATGTGATCACAGGGAATTTTAAACACGAACGCAAACAGCGGTTGCTTAAAAATCAATACAAAATTGAATATAAAAATATTATACTATTCCTATAAATACACATTACTCTTGCCTAAACCTAATTTTTTTTCATTCCTTTAGTCAACAAGAGAAACCGGCCGTCACAAACCAAATACAAACCCTTCTCTTCAAAATTTCTTCATTTACTCAAATAAAATTCAATAATTCATGAAATGATTATTTCTGAGATGCTCAACATTTTCTCTTTGTTTTGGTATAAGTATTGTTGTGACCGATTATGAATCTCGGTTGCTGAAAACTGACCGTGAACTTAGGGTTGATGATCGAGCGAGATTTGGGTTTGAAATCAAGGATTCGAGTTCGTTTTTGATAAGAGAGGATTGAATAGCATCATCTTAGTTTTTATTTGGGGTTTCTGGAGTTACTGTTGTCGCGCCTCACCTGTAGATGGCACGTAAGTGCTGCTCCGACGCATTTTAGTTATGCAGATCGAGGTGAACATTTTGGATATGGGGTTAGTGCATTTTCGAAGAGAGCGAAGCTGGTGCTATTAATTTCGATTTTTATGAAGGAATGGAAGATGTTTTGGGGTTTGAAGTTTCGGTAATGGCTGTTATAAAGAGCACAGATTTTGCTGAGCAGTGGAGAAAGAGTGATTCGAGTGTCTCGAGATTAGGATGGGATGATGTGGTTTTTGACAAAGGGTAGTATAGTATCTTTAGACTTTGATTTAATTAAGGGAAGTGGGAGAAAGGGTGATCCAGTTTCACGGTTTTGGCAAGTTTCGGGTTTGAGCTATCATCGAAGAAGATGATGAGCACAGTGGGAACGTCATTAGGTGAAATGATTAAGTTAAGTAATTATTTAATTAATTAATTCATTAGTGACCATTAATGTATATAAACTTGTATGATGTATAACTTTATCATATGATATCAGAATTGGACGAAACAAGATCCGTTGGGATCGTAGGAACGGTAGCTACACGCTGGAACTGACTGGGAGTGAATTGGAGTCCGTTACAATTTATAGCAAAATAAATTGTCCTTCTGAATCAAGCAATGGTTATCGTTATTAACGATGATCGTTCAATGTGAGTAAAACTCACCAACTCTGAACAGTTATATTTTTATAACATATTTTTTAGAACTGATAATTATCTGTTGATTGCTGTGTGTTAACTGTTTGGTTGAATTGCTTATGTATTGGTTGAAATTATAGATAACGATATATATATATATATATATATATATATAAATCATTAATCAAATATTGATTCTGTTTAGCAGAATATTTCATATTGAAATGAAATCGATGTTAATTATATTGTTTAACATCTGGATTCCTCAACATTTATTTTACTGTTTTTCATATATTTTGATATATGATGTGATATATAATCTGTTGTTGATTATATGGGTTTGAATGATATCTATCATTGTTATTTGGTATTTTAAATACCGTAAGAAATACTAGGATGTAAAAAGGGGATTTTCAAAGTATATTTTGAAAATAAATTATTTATATAAAATCAATTGATTTTATATATAAAAGGAAAAGGATTTTATAAAAGAAAATAATTATAAAATCAAAGAGTTGAAAAGGGAATTATTTGTAAAACAAATATAAAGGAAAATATTGGTAAAACAAATATAAAGGAAAATACTTGTAAAAGAAATGTAAAAGGACTATTTATTTAGAAAATAAATAGAAGTACAAAAGGATTATTTATTTAGAAAATAAATAGAAGTGTAAAAGGAATATTTATTTAGAATGTAAATAGAATAATTTTTAAAAGGAAATATTTATTTAGAAAATAAATAAAGTTATAAAAAGAAATATTTATTTAGGAAATAAATAGAATTATCAAACGGGAATTGTTTGATAAATAAATAGAATTGTGTAAAAAGAGAATTTTACACTAGGAAAGTTTAGACTCGTGCTTTGCACACGGGTATAACAGAACATGAATTTAAAGTAGATTTAAATAGAAATCTATTTTAACAGATAAGTGGAGAAGATAAATTTATAAATAATATTTTATAAATTAAATTAAATATTTATCATTGGATAAATAGAATATATAAGTCAGGACTTATATGGAGAAGTAAGAATCGATTTCAACATCGATATTTGAAACTGAATATTGACGAAGAGTAAATTGGATAGAGTTAACCAATTAGAGTTAACCAGTTAGAGTTAACCAATTAGAGTTCATCAGTAGAGTTAATTGAATATTAGTTATTCAATTAGAGTTAATTGAATATTAGTTATTCGAATAAAGAGTTAACCAGATAGAGTTAATTGAACATGGTTTATTCGAATAGAATTAAAAGAGTTAATCAAATATAGTTTATTCGAATAGAATGAAGGAGTTAATCAAAAGAAGTTAATCGAAATGAGTTAATCGAATTAGAGTTAATCGATTTAGAGTTAGTCGAGTGTTAGTTAATCGAGTTAGGGTTCGTCGAGTATTGATTAATCGAAGATAAGAATTTATCGAATATTAGTTTTTCAAAAGGAGTTATCGAATATTAGTTATTCGAAAGGAGTTATCGAATATTAGTTATTCGAAAGGAATTATCGAATATTAGTTATTCTAAAGGAGTTATCGAACTAGTTATTCGAAAGGGGTTATCGAATATTAGTTATTCGAAGGGGTTATCAAATATAGTTTATTCAAGAGAAGTTAATCGAAATGAGTTATTCGAATGGAGTTAAACCGAATATTAGTTATTCGAAGTGAGTTAATCGAATATTAGTTATTCGAAGAGAGTTAATCGTCGAATTCAATTATATTGAATTCGAGAAAGTACTTATACTTTCTGGTGTTTAAATCAAGATTTATTTATTTATAAATGAGGTGTTTATTTATTTATTCAAATTAAAGAATAAAAGTTATATTTGAAGTTAGATATTTTGGAAGTAGGGATTATAATGTTATCGTTATAACCAATGTTTTTATAAAAGAAGTGGATTCGTAAATAGAATCCGTGAGGTTCGCAAAGAAGTTGTTAAAGGTTTAAAAAAATAAACTTTATCTATTCGGAAGTTAAAACGTTGTTCAGTTAAGGTCTGAGAGGTAATTATACCCCAACTTGATTGACTTCCTTCTTAACTAAGGAATGGTTAAAGTTTGATAGTAAAGGTAGGTTAAGTGAATTTAGTTAATGAGCGTAATGGTTTGTGTTGGCATAGCGATGTTTATTTAAACATCAGTTTAAATCAAATGAAGGAGTTTTGGAAATGTTTTCCAAATAAGAATCAGAAATGTTTTCTGATAATAGAAAATAAGAAATGGGAATAAATATGGAAACGTTTTCCAGTGATTAATAACGTATATTGTCTAAGTTTAAAAAATAAGGATTTACAAATATATGAAAACGGGAAATAAGGAAATGAATAAATTAATGATAAATTAATTTAAAGGGATAAATGTTGAATGTTGATTGATCGATAAAATTTCCATTTGGAAATAATATTATTGTTTGCACACGAGTTTTCTTTTGATAGTTAAATCACAGACTATCAAAGTTTTGACCATTTTTCCATCGTCAATACGGAGAGACCGGTTGGGTTATTATCCGAGAACCACTCCGTATGGGCGTTAGCGTTTCGAATTAAATAGATCGAAGACAAATTGAAGACGGGGTTATGCAAGGGATATCCTGTTTACAGAATAGTGCCTTCGGTTTGTCCAGTCCCAGGACAACCTATATAGAAGAATGTTTGATAGAGTATATCTGGTGGATCACGTGAGTTGATCGTTTCAAATGTATTTACGTTGGTGGCGGAGGAATTCGTTTCTCTTAGCTTATACCCGTGGTATTTTTAGGGAAATCAATTTGTGGTTTGACGGGTATGACGATGTGGCATTCAAAGTAAATGAATGAGTAATCTGTTGAAAGATACGTTATGACCTCCAGCCTCATCAACTGGGAAATGACAGAAATCGGGCAGGCAGCATGGCTAAGTGGGCCGCACCCAAGTAGGCTATATTGTCACCATCTAGAGAATATTCATATTTGTTACTTCTTTCAATTCTGTATCTCCCGGGAATGGTTATGTTGGTTTACCAACTGTAAGGTGACAATATATTCGATACACTCAAGCAAAATGAGTGGTCGGTCATGTGTGGCCGAGTTGCAAGATGTTCTTATTGAACTTCAGTGTATCGCTTCTAGAGTACACTGATCGAAAGGTGGATCCATACCTTGTCAGAGTTGGAATCCATTACCCAATAAGCGCCCGCGGTTTTGATTGTATATTATATATGTAGAACGTTAGATGCAAGCGTTTCTGCTAGATTTCTATTTACTTGATCTAGACATTATTATAATATCAGGCAAGTATCGTTTTAGAAATGTTTTGGGTTATCATAAGGTAAAAGCCATCCGTGTTTATGTGTGGATCAGTCTTATGATTATCCTTTATTTCAAAAGAAATTTTGAAAGTTAAATCAAATGATTTGAGTTTACTCACACCAGTCACATGACTGACCCAGAGTTTATTTTGTTTTGTTTTCCCTAAACTCTTGGGTGCCCAATTTTGTACGGGCAGTCAAGTAGTCGGGATTTACAGATACTTGAAGAGCTGGAGCAGGAGCCTTCAAGATTATATAGCTAATGTTATTTCCACTATGTTGTAAGTGTTGTACTCTGATAATGTTACTGTATACATATACTAGTTTTATTTCAAAGTTATGTATCTATTATATGTTGTTCGTTCCGCTGTGAGATTCGTGTTACTCTGATGATGTTGTATATTTTTCTTCTTCTATTTTAAGTTTCTATCTTATCTATTCTCACCCTCTAACTTCTTTCATGGACTATCTGGTGTTTCCGATGCTTGGTTAGTCGATATGGTGTTCTATATCGATAACCAAGGTCTCAAAAACCCCGGGTCGTTACAATCGATCCAGTGCATAGCGACTAATTATTCACAATTGCACCTAAACTAACAATTGGTGTTAGAGCAAGGGATTCTATTGATTGTCACAACATCATAGAATAATGATCAAAAAGAGATGCGATCGGAATATAGCAAGCAAAAAGTCCCATACAAGGAAAGCTACAATGAATGAGGACTATAAAAAGGTACTTTCTGATTTATAAACTTTAATGAAAAATAATGACAATTTAGGGAAACTTAATTTTATTATTCTAAAGAAGATAAAATTTGTCGGACTTGAAAATGAAAATCTGAGAAAAGAAAAAATAGATTTAGAAAATCAACATAATGCTTTAAAATTAACTTTATGATTTTTAAAGATTTTCTCAAATAATAATATACCATGTTTGAAAAAGAAAAAGAAAATCTTTCAAAAGGAATTTCTGATTTGGAAAACCAAAATAATTTATTACAATCATGTTTAGGTAATTCAAAATCTCGAATTGATCATTTCGAAAATGAGAACAGTACGTTAAAGAAGGAGAACTATGAATTAAATAAGGAAATTGATAATTTGAAAAATAGCAAAATTTATTTTGAAAACGTAAATCGGGATTTTGGTTTCAAATTTGAAAAATGTACAAGTGAGTTCGTGAAATTGATTAAATGTGATTTTATCTAGTTCTAGACCTTTACACGACAAAAGTGGTATAGAATATATTAAAACTGATCGTAAAAATAGTACTAAATACGCATTATGTATAATAAAAATATTAGTGTTATTACTAAATTTCGAGAAAATTCTAAAACTAACTTTTGTAGAAATGCAAGTGCTTCTATGAGTGGTAATGTTTAAATATTTCTAGTAGTACGAAATTAACAGGAAATATGAATAAAAATTATCTATGTATTTGGGTTCCTGTCAATTGAAAAAATAAAGAAAAATACGTTAATGATTATTTAGATAGAGTTGTTAATAATGAAAATTTTATTTTTTAGGATACCATTAAAACCTCTTGGGTACGGTTACCTTTCATCTAACTGATTGGACCCTAATAAAGAAAGTGGGTACCAAAATATATAATTTATTTTCTAAAGGTTTCCAAGAAGAATACAAAGAATGATATGAATTTGACACAGCAAGCTTTCCTCACATATAAGGGAAAATGAGAATTTATGGATAACGGAACTACAACAAATTCGGTATGTCTATTTTTTTCTTTAATTTATTTTGAGGTTGATATTTTAGTTTCTAGAATATCATAACATCTTTAAAAAACAAAAAAGAGCATTATTGTTATGAAAGTGTTTAAATTAATATACGACTCGAAACCATTGATTATTTTCATCTTTTTTGTTGATGACAAATGGGGAGAAAATTAAGCATATCGACAGAAGCAGTATATAAATTTAGGGAAAGAAAATAATAAGGGGGGAGTAATCCAATATTGTTTATTTTTATATAATCGTATAATTGTCATCATCAAAACAGGGAAGAATGTTGAAAATACGATTTAATGTTTTGATGATAACAACTGTACAACATTGCTACTAATGTTTTTATTGAGTTATTTCAGGTTAAGTAGCAGATACAGTAAATGATAAAAAAATACACGAACTCGAATGACAAAACTCTGCTCTTACGACTACATAATTACATTCATGCAAGGTGCTGCTTCCAGTTATCAAAGTGGAAAATCTAGATGGAAGAAAGCAAATAATAATAATAATAGTAGTAGTAGCAGCAGCAGTAACAATAATAAATATAAAAAGAAGAATATACATATGGCATTTAGATGGAATAGGTCATGCAACAAGAACCAATTTATGAAACACTAATGGCTGCCACTATAATGGATATGCAAACGAACAATGAATGAACTACCATTAAAAATTAAAAAAAATGCATGTAGAAGATTGCATTGGCCAATACTCGAACACAACGACAAATAGGAATTCAAACAGGCGCCCAAACAACTTTACCAAGCATGTTTTTGGTTACAACATAGTCGTACTTTTATTTGAATACAACGAAGGCGGAACTAGCAAGTAAAAATGAAATTCTACAAAGGCGGGACTCGAACCATGGTCATGTTCTTGGAATGCCCTTACACTAACCAACCTGCATTTGATTTTGTGTTTCATAATACTACAAAGAGTCTTTTGAATAGTAAAAAAGGCAGAAGCACATTCATCAAAATGAAGATTGATGTGATTCGAATCATGCAGCGTACGATGGAGCAGTGTCTGTACAAACCAAGGCACATACCGGTTCCAAATGCAAACCGAACAAACACTTCAAAAAATGGAAATATGGTAAAATAAAAAAAAATGGATGAAGCAGGACTTGAACTTAAGTGACGAGGAAGGATGCGTAAGCCTCAACCAAGTGAGCCACACATCCATTAACATCTAACTATAAATGACTAGTACATTTTAATGGATGAAAATGAATGTACGTAGCCATTCAATGTACTATCTCAGCCAATTGAATTTATCCAATGGACGCTTCTTTTGCAAAGGAAATTTGTTGAACCATTGCAACAATTTGTAGGCTTCTTTTCACATCTATATAAGCGTCATAACATCTCACAAAAAAGACACAACTCTCTTTTCTAAACCATTCTCATATTGCTTCCAAACGCTTAAATTACATATTTATTTCAAATCAAATATTACACCAGCGCTACTTTACTTCACAAATATTCAAATCTGGCCCAAAATTTACTTCCTAGCCTCTCCGCACTTAATCTGCAATATTATTATTGAAGGTTGTAGAAGTTGTACTACATTGCGACTACCTCGTGTATTGAAGACACAATATATAGTCAACCATCTACTTACTTTGTAAAAAGTTTTAGTGAGCCTGTAGCCCGTTCAAATCAAGTGGGTAAGCTTGTTTCCTATTCAAATCAAGTGGGTAAGCTTGTACCCCGTTCAAATCAAGTGGGTAAGCTTGTGGCCTGTGAAATCAAGTGGTATTTGTAAACCTATTCCTCTAGGTGAAGTAAGGGTTGTTTTGATAGTTAAAAGGCCAAAGAGGAGCTTCGGGACTTGACGTAGTGAGAAGTCCAAACCAGTATAAATCGACTATGTGATTTATATCTTCCACTGCATTATAATTGTTTTACCACTGTTGTGGTTACTATGCTTCAAATTCTACATATACATTGGCCATCATCGATCCAGTGCATAGCGACTTTTAATTCATCGTTGCACTTGAACTAACACGATGCAGTAGTGACCAGTGGAACATCAAAGTTGGGGCAACATCATTCAATTCAGTAGCTGAGGCCATTGTTCTGGATTCGTCTTCAAATTGTTGGAAATATTGTTTTCGGTTGTGTAACAACCCTCTCGGAATGGGTATTGAGTGGTTAGAACTAGGTTTCCCTTGGTTTAGCACTGAAGTCATGGGACCCGCCCTTATTAGGTTTTAAGTGGTCACGGAGTCCGTCTTTCTCTAATATTTATGAGGTATTAAATGGTCTTAGCGATTGCGTATAAATGGGTAGTTCTCCGGAAGTTGTCTGCTTCCTCCAAGGGCTATGTAAGGGCTGACCCAAGGACGATTTATATAAGAGGCCTGAGGAAATCACCATCTAAGGTAAGTAATAAGTGGCTAGGAGTTCACCCGTAAGGACAGTTAGATAGTAACGAAGGGTATCGCCAGAAGGGTCTTAAATGGTGTTGCGCTCCTACCTAGACATGATATATTAAGTGACTGCTTACTACCTCTATATAAAAGGAGAGTATATATTTGGTAAGGTTGACGATAAAGACTAGGTCTTAAGGGATTAGGGTTCCTCCATAGGGTATTAAGTGATAGTAGGAGTCCAACCTTAAATAAATCAAGATAATGGCCTTAAGTGATCAGGTAGAGCCCGTTATTAAGTGACTGCAAGGATGTCAACCATTATATTAGCGTGTAAGGTATTAAGTGACTGTAAAGATGTTAGCCCTATTGTTAACATGTAGCCCTTAAGTGAATGTAAGGATGCCTCCCTCTTGTGTTTAGTCGTGTGTGTTTGCTTGCATAGACATAATTTGACAAACCCATACTGCCAAGTATAGGAAATAGTTATCCCTTAACTAATGTGATTTTCATTCACCAGAACTTTATGTTCTAACCACCCTCCTCTTAACATAAACAAGTTAGTAGGTGAGAACTTTGGAGATTGGTGATGCTTTGGAGATGGAGCTCGACGATGGAGGCATTTCGTTATTTATAGTAGTGTCAGTATTGTATTATTGGGATAGTTATTGATGTGCCTTTTATTAACTCTTGAAACTCGTTGTAACTAACATTTATGATGGTTTTATTTATGGTGCATCTATTTTGAGATATTGTATTTTATCCCTTTTGTTGTGTGAGATTCTAATTTCATTTTAGACTGCTTTGTTATATCTGTTTAAGTATTTCCTTATAAGAACCTATAATCTGTTTAGAATGGCTCTAAGTTCCGATGGAACTTTTCTAGGTCGGAAGTTTGGCCTACTCTGGGCAGGTTTTTACAGGTTTGCGTCATGCACTATGTAATAACCCTCCCAGAATGGGCTTAAATTCCAACTCAGAAAAGGCCCATCGGTATTTAGATCCATTCTAAATGGATTGTTGGTTCTTATAGGGAAATACTAAAATAGATGTAACAGAGAAATATAAACGAACTTAGAGTCTCACATAATGAAAGGGATAAAATATAATATCTTAAAATAGATGTACCATAGAATTAAAATATCATAAATGTCTAATACAACGAGTCTCAATAGATAAAAAGGTACATCAAAAATCATTCTAGTACATGATGATAACAGTAACAATAATACTGCCATGAATAACTAAGCCTCCATCGTAGGGATCAATCTCCAGACAATCACTGATCATCCCTGACCCAAGCGTCCTCACCTACTAACTTGTTTATGTTAAAAGAAGAGAGGACAAAACATAAAAAATATAAGTTTAGGAATGACTATTTCCTATATTTGGCAATGTAAATTCTCCATGTTATGTTTATACAAACAAATATACACAACTAAACATATGAGGCAGACATCCTTGCAATCACTTAAGGCATATATGTTAATTTAAGGGCGGATATCCTTACAGTACTTAATATCCCCATAAGGCGGACTATACATGGTCACTTAAGTCCGTTATCTAATTTATTAAGGGTAGATTCCTATTATCGCTTAATACCCTATGGCGGAGCCCTATCCACTTAAGACCTCGTCCCTAACGTCAACGTTATAATATATATAGGATGTGTTTGTCTCAGGTCCCTAAAAAGTTTCAAAAGTAGGCTCACATCCGGTCCTAAAATTATTATAAATTACATCCCTATTTTTTTGAAAATTCATAAAAAAATAAAAAAATCATGTAAAATCATATTTAAATTAAACACGGAAACACAATAAAATTCAAATGAAAAAACAACCAAAAAACGCATCAAAAATGAAAAAAAAAAAAAAAAACAAAGAAACTGCAGTATTCTACATCAAATCATGCATATATTTGAAATTCTTGCATACATGCATGCAACTATTTTGGTGATGCATCTGTGTTAACTTTTATTTATACATGTATGCATGTATTACAGAATAAACGCATACATGTATGCATATATTGGCGCCCATGCATATCAGTCCATGTTTATTTGCATACATGTATGCATGTATTCAGAATAAATGCATACATGTATGCAACAATCCGTAGGCATAAATGTTAGTCCATCTTTATTTGCATACATGTATGCTATAATACAGAATATTTGCATACTTGTATGCAAATATTCATGCAGATTTTTCAACGTAAAATCTGCATGAATTGTTTCATACATGTATGCATATATTTATAATAGTTGCATACATATATGCAAGAATTCAAGCAGATTTTCAGTGTAAATTACTTCATGTATTTTTGCATACATGTATGCAAGAATTCATGCAGATTTTCAGTGTAAATTGCTTCATGAATTGTTGCATACATGTATGCAACTATTGGATTTAATCGCATACATGTATGCAAAAAAAAAAAAAAAAAAAAATCCAAAATCTTCTGGGAATATTTTTAGATTTTTGAATTTTTTTTGGTTGACCAGCGCATTTTGTGTGTGAAAAACACGTAACTTCCCAAAATAGGGACCCACTTTATAAATGAAACATGGGAGGGATGATGTTCTTATTTTCAAACTTTTTAAGGATGCGTGAGTAATTTTCACATATATATATACCTTTCTAGGTCGAGAAAAAGTAGTAACCACTTAATACTAGGTTTAGGTAGGAACACAACTTCATTTAAGACCCTTATGTGGACCATCTTGTTACTATCTAGCTGTACATATGAGTGAACTTCTAGCACTTAATACTTTCCTTAGATGGTGGTTCCTCTAGTACTTTCATATAAACCTTCCCTAGGTTAGTCCTCACTAACTCTAAGGCCCTATATAAGAAGCAAACATTATTTGAAGAACTACACCACTCATAAACGACCATTTAATACCTTATAAGAGATGACCACTTAAAACCTAGAAGAGCGGGTCCCATGACTTTGGTTCAGAACCAAGGAGTGAACCTTTGGAACAGACCTAGTCCTAACCCCTTAATAACCAACAAGAGGTAGTCAACCACTTCATACCTTTCTCAAGGCAAGCCTACTTCGCACACAAATACACATGTCATCTCACATTAAACCGACCACTTGTAGCTGTTGGATTTGCCAGCGGATCCGGGCAGGCTTCTACTACAAGTTGGGCTTAACCTCGCGACTTAGGGTACCAGTTATAATGGCCCATGAATTTAGTGCTCTCACATTAACCAGTTTTACTCGTAGATGTTAGATATTTAGATCAGTTTGGGGAAAGCTTCTACTACAAGTAATGATTAACCTTATGTCTATGTGTCATTAATTATAGATAAAGTCATTAACTCGCACGCATGCATACAAATTCCTATGGAGACATTCAAATTCTATTTCCTAATTTAAACATTTAGTATGCACTTAATATGCATTAATATTACATTAAATTATGCTATAAATATATACATAAATAGGCTTGAATTATGCAAACGAGATAACGACCTAATACGTTTGAAATGTAAATCCTAACAATCACGATTAAGGTATACAAGTTAATTTCCCTATCAATTAACATGGTCCAACATGCATATTCTCAATTAATTGTAAAAAGGGAAATAACAACACATATGAATAAAACTTGCCATCTAGGCTTAAATAGTTATTTAAATAGTATAAATATAGGCAAGGTGCAATAAATCCAATTGCATATGCAAAAACCTTGCTTTTGGTGCTGCTTCACTTTCTAGTTAATATTGCATACAAAAACTTATGATAATATATTGTATATAATTCTTTCAAACCATTCTATTCAAAATAGACATTTAAACCTATTAATTTACAATGCACAAATCTAATGTTTTTAGCACATAAACATATACGAACATTTAAAATAAGAATCAAATGAATCAGAACAAAAAACTAAGGATTTCACAACATGTGAAGCCTAACTTCTATTATTCAAATAACACAAACCCAAATATATCACTTTTGATTGACCATTTCAGCAATAAATAAAATATTGGAATCGTAGGGTTTATAGCATTTTATTTTTGATTAATCCAAATCCCATACAGGCATAATAATCCAATTCCAAACAACAAAAGATAGAAAATAGAAACTGATAGGGTTTCCACTAACAGTGATTTTAGAATGAGGAATGGTAGGATATGTGTAGAATCTGATTTGGATTTAGCCTTCGAAATCGTGTCCCAATCCTTCTAATGATATATATATATATATATATAATAATCAATTGAATTGGAATCTTATATATATAAAGTAAATCCCAGAAATTAAATCTATTTTAATCTTAGAATATAGAGCATAGAATTGAGGTTAAAGGAGTAAAAGAGAATCCTAACCTTTTTCTCTAGAGTTAGCAGTGGAAGAAGGAGAATATGGAGGCGTAGAGAGGAATGAAAGTAGGTTTTGGAGTGAGGCTAGGGAGTAATATTTATAGTTGCAAGTATGAGTATAGACTGTTGAATTATTTAGATTTAACCTGGATGTTCTAACTGGTGCAATTTATATAAATCTCCCTAGAAAAATACACATCTACCACCACTTCACCCAGAAGGGTGGTTGACCCCCTCTAAAGGAGGGTGGTCGACGCCTAGGTAGACCCCTTCCTATAGGGGTGGTTGACCCTCCTTCTGGGGTCTAGCAAGGAATATTTGATCATCGTGTAATGCCGTTTTTAATTAATTCTGAATTGATTGCTTTGATTTATTTCATTATGTTGATTATCTTTGTCCCCTTTGCATATGAATATATACACTCAAATTCCAATCATCTTGGAATATTCTTTTATGTCAATTTATAATCAATTATATTTCAGATTAATCTATTTGAAATTTCAAACCTTGTGTGTTAATATTTATGCATAACTTGTTTTATTAATATCTTTTTCATACGGACTCCGTTTTCAGTAAAAATAATAATATGAAAACGGATTAGAATATCACCACGAACGCAATAACAATACTTTTGTGGCCTTATTATTAATTATACAAAATTCCCTTTTTTAGCATGTTAATAATTTCTGATTATTAATATTTATTTTAAATTAAATTATCTTATGTCTATTTAGGTTTATTTTATGGAGTTTTACATTCTGCCTCCTCCATTATATGCGATTTCGTCCCAAAATCTTTTGAAAGGGAGAAGAACACAACTTGCTCTAAACAACCATGTTGTACTCCCTGTCATTTTATAAGCATACATAAATATCAATAACTCATAGTGATTATGTACCGCAGACTTGCTAAAGTGAGCTTATTCCTAACGTGTATGTGTAGTAAGTGATCTTATATGTATGCAAAACACCCTAATATGCATATAATTCTATTTGAGTGCATGGTGCATTTATGTTACAACCATCTCCTACCATCTAACGTAGAAACCACAATGCAACTATAAACGGAAATTGGAGAGGAACTAATTACTCGAGAAAAGCTCTGGATGAGTTTGCCTAATCTTCTCCTTAGTTTCCCAGGTGCTTTCCGCAAGGTTATCTCCCCACTGTAATCGGACTAGGCGAATAGATTTGTTGCGAAGTCTTTTGATTATGTGCTCCACGATCTTTGTAGTGGAACGGGGCACCCTAGACTCTAACTCATAGCTCCCTAAGTCCCTAGTATCATCTAGCTCGAGTATGACGGGTGAAATATAAAGAATTTCCGAATATGAGAAACACGTAAAACGTTATGAACCCTCGATAAGCGCTCGAGATGGTCCACACACAAGGCAAGTTTCCCAATCTTATACATGATCCTAAATGGCCCAATAAATCTAGGAGCCAACTTCCCAGTCTTTACAGACCAGACTGCCTTCCTAAGAGGGGAAACTTTAACAGATACCAAATCTCCATTGCTAAATTCAAGTTCCTTCCTCCTCATATCCGCATATGACTTATGGCGGTCATGAGCAGTCTTCATCCTCTGTCGAATCAAAGTGATTATCTCCTTGATTCACAAATAAGGTCTAGTCCGAGTAGAATCTTGTTGGTAGTTTTTTACTAATAAGTAGGCAACTTTCATGGTTTCCTGTACAATTCCTCATAAGGGGTCATGCCAATTGTTGCTTGGTAACTATTATTATACAAAAATTCTACCAAAGACAAGTGCTGCTCCCAAGGTCCTCTGAAGTCGGTGATGAAGGCTCTAAGAAGATTCTCTAGAAATTTGTTGACTCCCTCCAACTGACCACTGGTTTGCGGGTGATAGGTTGTACTCAGACTCAGCGTCGCCCCTAAAGCTACTTAAATGCTCCTCCAAAATTCACTAGTAAACAATAGGTCTCTGTCACTAATTATACTAGTCGGAATCCCATATAGTCTAACAATTTCCTTGATATACAACAGAGTTAATAAAGCAACGATCCTATTCTTCTTGATCGGGATAAAATGGACGCTCTTCGTTAATCGATCCACAACAACCCAAATAGCTTCATTTCCTTTCTAACTCCTAGGAAGACCATCAATAAAATCCATAGAAATGTGTTCCCATTTCCAAGTGGGAATATCTAAGGTTAACAATAACCCTCCTGGGTTACCTTGCTCTGCCTTGACTTTTTGACAAGTCAAACATCTGACTACAAACACTGCAACATCCTTTTTCATTCCTTCCAAATAGAAGCTTTTTCTCATATCCCTAAACATCTTGTCTCCTCCGAGGTGTATGGTCATCTTCGACTGATGAGACACCTCAAGAATTTCCTTTAAAAGGTCTTTATTCCTAAGGACACAAAGTCGATTGCCCTCCTCAGACTACCACTACTATCTACATAATATCTATCCAAATGAGAAAATGATTTTCCTTTAATGACCTCAACTCATCATCACGGTCTTTCCTCTCTTGATCATTTCAATCAAAACTAGTCTTGCCTCTATAACTCTAAGGAACCCTTGAGCTGCCTCAAGTGGTGGCTGCAAATTGAAACTAGAAAGAAACTCTAACTTCTTTCACTAGGTGATCATATTAGGGGTAGCATGACTTCGACTCAAAGCATCGTCCACGACATTACCCTTCCCAGGGGTATATTGAATGGAAAAATAGAATGATGCTAGATACTAAATCCATCGTTGTGGTCGAAGGGTCGGATCTCGCTGAGAAAACAAATATCTAAGATACTTAAGTTTGGTAATGAGATTAAAATTTTCTACTAAAAGGCAATGTCTCCACATCTTTAGGTAAAAATAACGGCTGCTAAATCTAAGTCATATACATGGCACCTCTTTTCATGGTCCTTAAGTTTTCTAATTGCATAGGAAACTACTCTACCCTCCTGCATGAGTACTGCTCCTAAACCAGTCCCACAAGCATCGGTGGAAACTGTGAATATATACGTTCCATCAGGAATAATAAGAATAGGCGCACTTTTGAGAGATTTGTTTAACCTTTCAAAGGTAATACCACACTTCTCACACCACACAAGCTCATGATTCTTTTTTGTCAACTAGGTTAGAGGAGTTGTGATCCTCGCGAAGTCCTTAATAAATTTCCTGTAGTAGCCTGCTAAGCCAAGGAAATTCCTAACCTCCATTGCATTGAAGGTTATCCTCTGCTCTTGAACAACCTCTACCTTAGCAGGGTCCATGACTAATCCTTTTCCCTAAATAGCGTGCCCTAGAAAATTGATTTCTCTCTTCAAAAGTGGCACTTCGAGAATTTGGCCTTAAATTGGTTTTCCCTCGAAGTTCCTAGTATTTTTCTTAAGTGATCCTCATGCTCCTTAAAGTCTTTGGAAAAGATAAGGAAGTTATCTACAAACACAATCACTATCTTTTTAAGTTTTCCCCTAAGTACCCTACTAATAAGATCCACAAAGAAAGCAGGGGCATTCGTCAAACCAAAGGGAATAACTGTTAGAGTTTGTGCCCTAGAGGCAATTCATTTAATGAGATTGATAACACTGTTGATGTTATTATTTTATTTTGAATAAAATATTGTTTTTTTATATTATATTTACTGCGTAATATAAATATTAATATAATAGAAGTCCTTAGAATAATAATACGAAATTATATAGTTCGAGTAAGACTGAACTTGAGATTATATAATGTGATAAGTATTATAATTCTTAAATGTCCCTAGTCTAGTTTTATTGTTTATACAGGGTAACAATAAAGCATTTAGACTAGTATATTGATTGACTGATGATCACATCTCATTGATCATTGATATACGTGATATTAAAGTCAAGATATAAATACGTATTGGAGAATATCGTATTGGGCTGACCCGCCGTGAGATAACTCCATGGAATATAATTAACAGTATCATAAGTTATTCTTATAGTGAAAGTGATGTAATGGTCCTTAGACCTGAAATCATTATAATTTTATTCGAGTATATTTGTGTTTTGATATCATCTAAAGTTATTTCGTAACAGAGTAACGATAACGGTGATTGTTGGATACATCTGGAATCGAATAGAAATTATGAATGATCTAGATGGAATTTAACCCTGCAATATATTTGTGGTGATATCCATGGGCCTCTTGATTGAGTGAGACTGTGAAATGCATGGCCATGCTCAAATATTGATTTGTTTTGAACAGTCTACTCATCGATCAAGATAAAGGATTAAATTATAAAGTGGATGATACGATCCATGTCTCTAGTTTAATCCTGGATATACTGGTTAAAAGGATTATATTACATTGATACACTGATCACAGAAAAGGTTGTATCGAATCGATAATATTATTATGACTTAGGTAGCAGCGATGTATTGCTAGATGCCAATCACTGTTTATAATTTAAATATGATTTAAATTATTGCCAACGTTGTAGTAACCTGTAGGGTCACACAATATAGAACATTATGAAGAAGAAAATATTTTGGACGAATAAAATATTAAGTTGTTAATATTTTATTTATAGTTGGAATAATTATTTAAAAGAATCCTATTCTTTTGGGTTAAGCTTTGTTATTAAAAGGATATTTGACTCCTTTGTATAAGATGTGAAAAACGGGCTAACCCTAGGCCATATATGTATGTGATGATGTATACCCGATAATTAGATTCCAAACCAAAACCCTAAAGTATCATGGCGGCTAGCACCGTCTTCTTTTTCAATTCCTTTTTCCCGATTCGATCGAAAGAGGAAGGTGTTCTTGTGGATATCTATGGAGGCAAGACGACATGTCGAGCTCTCCGATTCGATTCAACCCCAATTCGTGCTCCAATTTTGAGGCAAGGAACCCTAGGTATGAATTCTAATATCAGTTCATTGTTTTTCATAATAGATCCTGTTTAGGGTTTGTTTATTCCGCTGTGAAATCCTTTTTGAAACCCTAATTAAAACCTTCAATGGTATCAGAGCAAGGGTTTACGAGAAATTATGAATTGAACTATGATTTTGGGTTCGTTGTGTTTGTAATCGATTTCATTGACTGTATAGATTCAAAATTCAATACTTAATCATTTCAGAATTGAAATTGTTTCACTGTCTTGTAAGATCTGTATTTGATACTAGAAATGAATTTGTTTTTCAACATATGAATTTTGTGTGTGATATGGGCATTGAAATAAACTTGTTTGACACTCGACTCTGGTATTAAATTGATTCAGGTGAACAAAATTTGTTTTGTTATCTGTTTTAACATCCAAATTAAAATTTGATTTTAACTCGTATGTATGTATTTAATATCTCTGTTTTTACATGCCAGAACTTATGAGGTAGATTAACTATTAAGAATTAGTCTGAATACATATATATGGTTTTGGATCTGTGAACTGTTAGATCACTCTAACATTCTATGATCATTCTGTATTTGATTATTTTAAAAATCATGGATTCAAGATCTAAACTTATAATCATTTTAAAAGTGAAACAGTTTCACTGTTATTTAGAATCTGTATCAGATGCTTACTGTAAAATTGGTTTACTGTATTTGAGTTTTATATATGATATAAAATCTCGGAACTAATACATATATGATTATAAAATTCAATTTTATTTGATATTGTTATTTGATTAACTTTGGAACCCCATAGATTAATCACAAGTTAATTTTGATTAATCAAAGGTGTTAAATCAATTATAGATCAGGTTTTGTAAAACCCTTTAAAACTGCTTATCTGTGTAATTACAATGTTTGTCCTGATCTGAAATAATCTGGAAGGATTATGAATTAATATATGATACTAATAATGACATATATATATTGATTATTTTACTTGTTAAAATATGGATATATATTGTTATATTATAGCCTGTGTATATTTTAATGTACTAATATCAATATGGTTTTAGAATGATATGAAACTGTCGAATCGAAGCAGAGTTTATAGTATTATGGACAATGATATAAAAGGATTTCATCATGAACTCATTTATGACATGAAATCGTTTCATCATAGTATTTTATATATGATATAAATTTTGAAATGAATTCTGGATTTTATTCGATAATTCCATACGGATAAACTCAGTTATCCCAACCAGTTGTAAAATTTTCAGGATCTGGAATGATTCCACAAGCTGATGAATTTGGAATCATTCAATGTTCACCCAGAATTGATATGAAATCTGTTGGACAGTATTTTGGAGAACTTAAGTCAATGAATATGATTTAGTGTTTTATCAGTATAAATCCGTCCTGAATATATGTATATTAGATCCCCACAAACCTGATTGGGTATTTAAGAATACCAAACCCATTATCAAAATGTTTGATAGAAATTTTGATTTTATTAAAAGAATGGTTTACTGATTGATGAATCAGTAAGATAGCTTCATGATGAATTTTGATTCATTGAAATCATCATTCGATAAATCTGTAAAATCAACCAAATTTTCAAATTGTTATTACTTTGTTAATTAACATTGGAATCCTGCATATCAACCAAACCCAGTTTGATTGATCAAAAATGACTAGTCACTATGAGTACTGATTTCCTGGAACAAATTATTCCTAGTTAGATCTGGAATAATGTTGATTAACTAGTCGCCTCTGTTCATAAGATAGATATGAGACAGTAAGTCAAATATTGAAAGTCAGTATTGATATATTTTATCACTATAACCAAACCAGTGTGCATGGGAATTAGGCTATAATTAACATGAATGGTACATAGCTCTGAATTATGATCTAGTTGATGGTTCAAATTTTATTGATACCAGTTTGGATTGAGTTATTGACCCATTGAACCAGTTTTATAATGACATAACTTAATCAGGCCATAGTGTGTTACATTTAGTTTTGTTTTTGTGCATCTGGTTCTAGTTGACTATAAAACTGAATTATGTATTTGATACACCTAGTCATGCATCTTGTATGTTTTAGAATTTATTTTTGTTCACAAAATAAGTCTGAATACTAGGATTAATGTTGTAATTTGATTATGGCTTGGATCTTACACCAGATTAAATGTGTTTGCTGGTGATGTGTTAAATCAGTATGTATATATATATATTAATCACTGTTTTTGGTGAACTCATATGATAAGATGGCCTCTACATAAACCCCTTTTGTTGCCAGTTGGATCTGATATGCATATGCCCGTTTGATTAATATATACTAAACAGAGGTGGGGTTTATATTTAAAATTTAAATCTGACATTTATTACAGATGATTGTATACACAATAAGGCATTGAGCTGTATTGCAATTATAAGCAGTATGATTATGTAAATGTTACATAATGAACATGTATGCTAAAATATAGCCTGAAACCGCATACAATTAATTTTTATGTTGGATTAGAATAATCAGTGTCAAAAATATATTTGTTTCCTGAATGTAAGGACATATATGTGTATATGTAGACAGATATACATATGTATAACAAAGGATACCGTACTGTTCATGTATATATGTAAATTTATATTGATAAATGTACGTACATACGTTGCAAGTATGATTTATGATAAACTGCAAGCAAAACTTGATATCTGAATCCATGCTCATAGCATATTGATGCTGAAATGGTGTCAAATTTATTCACCAGCATATTGACAGCATAAACATATGAATAATTGATTCATATTGGTTGCTGCAATGCGTAGTTGAATTTTATGTACATTTGATGTATCAAATTTATTGCATATATGTCAAATACAGTTGATATATTAACCCTCTGAATTAAAGTTTGTTTAACAGGGTAAGCTGGCAATCGTTAGCAGCATACTGAAACTGTTTCGGTAAAAGAAGCAATAAAGTTGTGTGGATGGAACTGCAGATATACATACTGCCTGTATATATGATTAACAAGTATGACTTGTATAATAAATGTAAATATATTTATGTTTGTTGATTACACTATGAAAAACGATTACAAATTTTGTGTCTGTATAGTGTGTGAGCTGATTCATCTTTCAGATCTTAATACTTGAGTCAATGTACTTTATATATGTATTCAATTCCATCTTGACTACATTCGATGTAAATATTATTGATGTGAGATGTCTAATATAAATATATATGTGATTGTTTTGCATATAAAATGCTGATATGTACAAGTCTACTGGACACGTCAGAAGTAGGATGGTTTTGCAATTTAGGTCTGAATGGATTGTACATGAGTAACTACAATGATAAACATTATTACACCGTTTAATTTTTCGTTACTGATATTTATATGATTGAATATGTGAAAGTTAACAAGGCTGAATTGAATATATATAATGATATATTTAGTTTGCCTCTATTTCATTTTGATTAATCTGTTTTTCAAAGTGGGTTTGCAAATTTATAAGGATATATTTTGTAAATTTCATATAGACTCAAATTTAATTGGACTCTTCAAAACAAAAGGGTAAGCCGACCATAACTTTGAAATGTTCAATAAAAGAAGAGGTCATTTACCCATATACACTATTGAATTTAGTTATAATATATGTATGATTCATATATTTATTTAAATCCAATTAATATTTCGAATATAAAATACATATATTTAGATATATGTAAATAACTCTAATAATGTTTTCCACTACGAATTATAAATTCTCTCTAAAGCAATTTATTTTTGTTATATTAAGTCATGGTGACGTCTTCCAATAATATACTCATCACTGTCCAAAATCACTGGATGTAACTAACGCCAAAGCGTTGTGCACCTTTTATTTTGGTTATATGCGATGGAGTAAGATGTGGTGCTCCAACCTATTATTGGGTCTGACTTAACTAGGCTGCATAATACGATTATGGCCTTAGAGACAACAGCGTGAATTATTCTATATTTGAGCAAATGAATAATACTGAACAAAATGTTCATCATGCGATCCAAGAATTATATATGATATAATTGACATAAGATGTCTACCTAAAAGGTCGTGTTTTGAGTTCAGCCAAAGCAGGGTCAAGGCATGACTAGATATGGATCTTGGAACACCATTATATATATATATACTAATATATGTATATAAATAAAGGGATGTTAATTTGAGTGGGAGCATATTTTAGTTTAAATTACACATTTATGTTAATATAAAATTTTGATTGTTAAAGTTTATATTAAATAAATATTAAAGAATCAGATATCATTTATTATCTACTGTAGATATTAAATAATAAATAATTCCGATAATTTAAATTAATCCTTAAGAAGGATAAATTGAATTAAATCTAATTTCTTGACTGACATTGAAATTTGAGGATTGTCCTCAAACAATTAAAATGTAATTGTTCTAACAAAATTAGAGGATCTAAAATAAAAGTTAAAGTGTGACTTCAACTGACTAAGATATAAATGTTATAATAATCTACTTATACATTTCTAGTATTAGATACTAGATATAAATTACATAAATGTATGTTGATTTACAGAGATTGCAGAATAAGTAGAAATCTGATAAAATGACAAGTGGACTTACGATTGGAAATGAAATGTTCTTAGATTATCCATCGAAAGTTGATTCTTGTTGATTATACTGGCTTAATTAAATAAATAAAATAATTGTTATAATGAAATTCCACTTAAGATAAATGTTATTATAGATCTTGTTTAGACAAGTTTGAATTTCATTTGTAATAAAAGGAACAATTGTTATTCATTTTATTTAAGTGAAATATCATATGGAATATCACAAATAGTTAATGATCTTTGTAAATCCTTAACTGTAATGTACTTGACATTAAAAATGAGTGGATTAAATTTAGTGATTTAAATCCAATATACCTTTAGTATTACCGGTTGGCCCAGTAAACAAGAAAGTATATCAAAACTCCATAATGATGGAATTTTGAGATCATTTGGTTTTGAATTATATGAAGAATACAGATCTTGTTTATTAGGCAATATAACTGAATCACCTTTCACTTGACATAGTAAATAAGTGATAAGTATTGGGCCTCATACATAATGATGTATATGGAGTAATGAATACATAAGCTAGAGGTAGGTTTTATTACTTCATTATATTTACTGATGATGTCAGTATATATAGATATGTATATCTTATGAAATACATATCAGAATCATTTGAAAAGTTCAAAGAATTCAAAGTGAAGTTAGAAACCAATTTTAATAGAAAATAAATTCGCTCTGAAAGGATCAAAGATAATATTTAAGCCAATTAATTAATGACTGTCCATATGAGTTTGAAATTGTTTCATAACTTGCTCCATCTAGAAGACCATATTGGATTGGTGTATCTAAAAGGAGAAATCGTACCTTATAAGATATAGTATGATTAATGACAAGTCATATAGATCTTCTGAATAAATTGAATTAGAACAATTATATTAAATCCCACTAAAACGATTTTAAAGAAGCCATATAAGATATGGACTAGGAAATATCCTAGTGTGTCTAATTTGAAGATTTGGGATATAAGGCGTTTGTTAAACGACCTTCCTCTGATAAGATCGGACCCAAATCAAATAACTATTTTGTGTAATATCCACAAGAAACAAATGGATATTAATTCTATAAATCTTTGAGAATAAAACGTTTTATTGCTCGAATTGGTATCCATTTTATGGAGATCCAGTCTCTAAGATACCGATGGGAATGAAATAGAAATCAAAATGTCTCGAAAACCTCATAATGTCATTGAATCTTGTATACACAAGAAACTGAGTAGGAGTGACATAATAATTCTAATGTTATTTGATAACACATTAATTATTGTGAATAATATTAATTTAAAAACAAGAAATAAATACTGATTCTAAGCAAGAAAATGTTTGGATTAAGAAGTTCATGATTGAACTTAATTCATTGTTGATCCAATGATATACGTTGCGATAACAATGTGGCTGATGCTCAAGCCTAAAACCTTAAACTCACTATTAATCCAAATATATATTAAAGAAATATAATTCCTATGTGAAGTTGTTCACAAAGGAAATGAACATATCTGCAAAGTTACAAACGTTGTAATGTTGCAGACCTACTGAATTAAACTCTGTTGCAGCAGACGTTTAATAGTCACACTAGTTTCATGAGTATACGATACATAAATGATTGACTCTAGTGCAAGTGGGAGATTGTTAGAGTTTGTGCCCTAGAGGCAATTCATTTGATGAGATTGATAACACTGTTGATGTTATTATTTTATTTTGAATAAAATATTATTCTTTTATATTATATTTACTGCGTAATATAAATATTAATATAATAGAAGTCCTTAGAATAATAATACGAAATTATATAGTTCGAGTAAGACTGAACTTGAGATTATATAATGTGATAAGTATTATAATTCTTAAATGTCCCTAGTCTAGTGTTATTGTTTATACAGGACAACAATAAAGCATTCAGACTAGTATATTGATTGACTGATGATCACATCTCATTGATCATTGATATACGTGATATTAAAGTCAAGATATAAATACGTATTGGAGAATATCGTATTGGGCTGACCCGCCGTGAGATAACTCCATGGAATATAATTAACAGTATCATAAGTTATTCTCATAGTGAAAGTGATGTAATGGTCCTTAGACCTGAAATCATTATAATTTTATTCGAGTAGATTTGTGTTTTGATATCATCTAAAGTTATTTCGTAACAGAGTAATGATAACGGTGATTGTTGGATACATCTGGAATCGAATAGAAATTATGAATGATCTAGATGGAATTTAACCCTGCAATATATTTGTGGTGATATCCATGGGCCTCTTGATTGAGTGAGACTGTGAAATGCATGGCCATGCTCAAATATTGATTTGTTTTGAACAGTCTACTCATCGATCAAGATAAAGGATTAAATTATAAAGAGGATGATACGATCCATGTCTCTAGTTTAATCCTGGATATACTGGTTAAAAGGATTATATTACATTGATACACTGATCACAGAAAAGGTTGTATCGAATCGATAATATTATTATGACTTGGGTAGCAGCGATGTATTGCTAGATGCCAATCACTGTTTATAATTTAAATATGATTTAAATTATTGCCAACGTTGTAGTAACCTGTAGGGTCACACAATATAGAACATTATGAAGAAGAAAATATTTTGGACGAATAAAATATTAAGTTGTTAATATTTTATTTATAGTTGGAATAATTATTTAAAAGAATCCTATTCTTTTGGGTTAAGCTTTGTTATTAAAAGGATATTTGACTCCTTTGTATAAGATGTGAAAAACGGGCTAACCCTAGGCCATATATGTATGTGATGATGTATACCCGATAATTAGATTCCAAACCAAAACCCTAAAGTATCATGGCGGCTTGCACCGTCTTCTTTTTCAATTCCTTTTTCCCGATTCGATCGAAAGAGGAAGGTGTTCTTGTGGATATCTATGGAGGCAAGACGACATGTCGAGCTCTCCGATTCGATTCAACCCCAATTCGTGCTCCAATTTTGAGGCAAGGAACCCTAGGTATGAATTCTAATATCAGTTCATTGTTTTTCGTAATAGATCCTATTTAGGGTTTGTTTATTCCGCTGTGAAATCCTTTTTGAAACCCTAATTAAAACCTTCAATAACCTCTCACTCAAACAACCCATCTAACATCCTAAACATGGTCTTAGGCTTATACTCTTAATAAATCCTCAGTTGGTGATATCTGGTAGCCAAATCTAATTAAGAAAATATTTGGGCACCTCCCAAATTATCAAACAGATCACCAATCCTCGATAAGGGGTATCTACTTTTCTTAGTCAGCTTGTTGAGTTCCCTATAATCCACAAACAATATTAACGACCCATCAGATTTTTTGGCAAATACTATTGGCGCACCCTACTCGGACGTACTCCTTCGAATAAACCTTTTCTGCAATAACTCAGAGATTTGTCCATCTAGCTCTCTCCTTTCCTTAGGAGCCATGTGCCTTACAAGCAATTATACTGGCCTCGCATCCTTCTCGAGGTCCATCCTCAATGAGAATTCTCTTTGGGGTGGGAGTTCTATGACCTCCTCAAAGACATCCGGAAACTCATATACAATCGACATTGAAGATGGTCCTTCTAAATCAAATGGTAAGGAATATAATAAAGTCGAATCCCAATTCCCAGACCTATAAGGGATCTCTAAGCTACGCCTCCATGACTTCTCAAGCAAACAAATCTCTTATCACAATTAAGAATGATCTCATAAAATGATAGTCAGTCCATTCCTAAAATGAGACCGTACCACCTAATATTCAAGTACATGTGCATCGCAAAAGAAGTCGACATCACCGATGTCTAATACTAAGACTTTACACATAAGCGAAAGTTGCATAATCCCTCCGTTAGGGTCGTTAGGCACCCCTATTGGATGGCTAGCAAAGGTTAAGGGAAGATTTAAGGAATCAACTATCTTTCTAGAAATGAAGGAGTGGGTGGCTCCTGAATCGAACAGGGCATCAAAGAAATTCCTAGGATATAAATTATATTTTCCAACGCTGGTTGTCCTTGATCTCTAGGGGTTGACTTCGAATTGGCACTACCTCCAAGGCATAGTTTTTCCCACTCTGTACTACTCTTGATTTAAGCCAGTTCCTTGCCAAATGCCAATCATCATGACAACTGAAGCATTGTCCTTTGAATTCCATCTTCACTAGGTTTACCCTTTAGTCCTTGGCCATATGCCCTTTTGTGTGGCACCTCGAACACACCTTGACCTCCTTCTTGAATTTTCCACTTTTTTTCTTCTTAAGCCAAAATCCTTTCATTTTTTTCTTCCCAAAACTAGAGGTACCTTCGCCTTTCTCATTCTTCACTTCCTTTATTTCCTCAGCCTATATAGGACAACTGTCTCAACAAGGGCTTCGAACGTAGCTCATCTGAGCCAGTACTATTTCCCTTAATAGAGAATTAAGTCCCTTAAGAAACCTAAAGGCATTATTTATAGGGGTGTCCACCAACTCTATCCCAAATTTGGATAACTCCGTAAATCTTTCCACATACTCTCTCAGACTTAAACTCCCCTTACTTCAACTAAATAAACTTTTCCATGTATAGGCTCATCTCCGCATTAGGTAAGGACATAGTCTCAAAGTGGGTCCTAAACTCCTACCAAGTAAACACTCTACCATATTCTCTTTCGAAATAATGTTTCACCACTCTAGGGTTTCTTCCTTCAACTGACAAGCTACTACCCTACGCTTAAGCTAGTCGTCCCATCTAGTAGCCTCGACGGTTCGTTCGCACTCGGTAATCCATGCTTTAGCTTCAAGGAAGCTCTTAGTTCTTAAAAATGGCTTGCTTTCCAAACTCATGAAATCTTTGCATATTCTGGGAAGTTGAAGGCCCCTTCAGCAGGTTGAGCTGCTGGTTCCACTGGGGAAGGATTGGTAGTAACCTTTTCCACGGCCCTAAGGTACTATTAGAACCATTCAGGAAAGTACAGAGGCCTTGCCCGGTTCCCTTGCTCGGGCTGGTTATCGACCATTTCTGTTTTTGAAAAGAGAAAAAAAATCCTTTAATGGACTTCCTAAAATAGTACCAAGGCCCAAAAGGAATAAAAATATGGTTGCCTAGTATAATTGTGTATGTTTTTAGGGTATAATACTTATATATAATTTTGAAAACCTTTAAAATATCAAAAACATCTCTCTTACGTATACTTTCCTGTAATCGGGTGACCTATGCTCTAATACCAAATGTAACAACCCGCCCGGAATGGGCCTAAATTCCAACCCGGAAAAGGCCCATCGGAACTTAGAACCATTTTAAATGGATTGTTGGTTTTTATAAGGAAATAAAAAACAGTTATAACAGAGCAATGTAAACGAAATCAGAATCTCACACAACGAAAGGGATAAAATATAGTATCTCAAAATAGATGCACTTTAGAATTAAAAGACCACAAATGTTGGATACAACGAGTCTTAATAGATAAAAAGGTATACCAATAATCATCCCAATACATAATGATAATAATAACAATAATACTTCCATAAATAACTAAGCCTCAATAATAGGGCCCCATCTCCAAGCAATCACTAATCAGCACTGACTCAAGCATCCTCACCTACTAACCTGTTTATGTTAAGAGAAGGGAGGTCAAAACATAAAGTTTTGGTGCATGAAAAATATATAAGATTAGGAATGACTATTTCCTATATTTGGCAGTGTAAATTCTTCATGTTATATCTACGCAAACAAACATACACACATATGAGGCATACATCCTTACAATCAATTGAAGTTTATATGTTGATCTAAGGGCAAACATCCTTATAATCACTTGATACCCTACGAGGCGGGATATACCTACTCACTTAAGGCCATTATCTAATTTATTAAGGGCGGATTCCTATAATTGCTTAATACCCTATGTCAAACCCCTAGCCACTTAAGAACTCATCCCTAACGTCAATGTTATAATATATATACTCTTTTTGTAGGTCGAGAAATAGTAACGGACAACTTAATACCAGATTTAAGTAGGAACAAAACTCCATTTAAGACCCTCCTAGCGGACCATCTTGTTAATATTTAGTTTTCACTATTGGTGAACTCCTAGCAACTTAATATATCCCTTAGACTGTTGTTCCTTTAGGCCTTTCATATAAAATGTCCCTAGGTCATTCCTCATTAAGCCCCTACATAAGAAGCGAACATTATTTCGAGAACTACCCCACTCATACATTATCGTATATTAGGACCATTTAATACCTTATAAGAGAAAGGCAGACCCAGTGATCACTTAAAACATAGAAGGGTGGATCCCATGACTTTGGTCTAGAACCAAGGAGTGAACCTTAGGAACAGACCTAGTCCTAACCGATTAATACACAATAAGAGGTAGGTCAACCACTTAATACCTTTCTTAAGGCATGTCTACTTCACACACAAAATATATATTTACACTAGAAATCTCACATTAAACCGACCACTAGTAGATCTGGATTTATCGGGCGATTCCGGCCAGACTTTTACTACAAATTGGGCTTAACTAATTATAATGGCCCATGACACCTAGACTTCTCACATTAACCAGCCTTAAGATGCAGGTATGCTGGTCGGTTCTGGGAAGGCTTGTACTACAAGTAATGGTTAACCTCGTGTCTGTGTGTCACTTATTATAATTGAAGCCATTAACTCACACACATGCATACAAATTCCTATGTGCACATTCAAATTAAATTTCCTAATTGAAACGTATTTAATACACAATTAATACACATTAATATGTTGAATTCGGTGTTCTTCGATTCTATTGCAGATCAATATAAGAGAATCACACAGAATTGAATCTCATATATAAATTATATAGAATTCCAGAATATTATCTAAATAGGGTTAGATTAAAAATGAAAATAGGTATGGGATAGAAGGAAACCTAAATTTCTGGAATGATGGCAACAGAATGGAGGCATAGAGAGAAGTAGGGTTTAGAGATTTGTGAGATGAGTTAGGTGGTATTTATAGGTGTATAGATTAATAAAAACCGTTAGATTAACATAGGTTTAATCCTTGCTATCCATTTTATAAAAACCGACCAAAAACACCTCTCAAACCAGCCACATGGGCTCTAGCTGCACCAGGCGGTCGATCTTTCCCCTAGGAAGGCGGTTGATCGGCGGTCGACACCCCTCCTAAGGGGCAGTCGACCTCTTGGTCGTAAATTTGGCCAGTGGCCTGTGTTTATGGCTGGGAATATAATATATAACGTTATTTATTTTCCTTTATATCTTGCCTTTTAAACTTTATTCTTATGCCTATTGTATATGTATGTATATACACACAATTTAAAATTGAATGGAATATTCAAATCACTCATTTTTTGGTCATATTTGATTCCATATCTTTATATTACAATTTGAATTTCAAACATTATTGCATATATATTTAACGTACAACTTCTTTTAAATGTAATTCTTTCATACGGGCTTGGATTTTGACATACTATATATGAAAATTAATCAAAATTTTGTCACGAAAATAATTATGATACTTTTGTAGCTAAATCTTTGATGCTACAAAATTCCATTTTTCAGCCCATTTATATATATTTTTATTACTGACTTTCATTACTTATTATTATTAATTTGTTTAAGTATATTTTTACAGGGTGTTACATTCTTCTCCTCTTAAAATAGATTTCATCCCGAAATCTGTCTGATGTGGCGAAAAACACAACTTGCTCTAAACATCCATGTTGTTTTTAATTCATCCATAAACATCCATGAATCGCATTGATTATGAACTCTAAACTCACTAAAGTGAGCTCAATCCTAGCTTGTATGTGAGATAAGTAATGTAGTTGTACGCAAAACACCCTATTATGCATATATTTCTATATGAGTGCATTGTTCCATTGTGTTGCATACATTTCTCTAACATCCAATCTAGCAACCACAATGGGAAACCTTTACGAATGCCAGGTCTCCAATATCGAACTCAAGTTCCCTCGTCCTCTTATCCGCATATGATTTCTGGCGGTCTTAGGCTGCCTTCATCCTCTGCTTAATCAAATAGATCTTCTCCGTGGAATCACAAACAAAGTCTGGTCCGAGTAGAACCTTGTCGGTAGTTTCCCACCAATAAGTTGACAATTTGCATGGCCTCTCGTAAAGCACTTCAAAAGAGGACATACCAATCGTCGCTTGAAAACTATTGTTATACGTAAACTCCACAAGTGGTAAGTGCTGCTTCCAAACTCCTCCAAAGTCGACAATGCAAGCTCTGAGCAAGTCTTCTAGGATTTGATTTATTCATTTTGTCTGGTCATCAGTTTGCGGGTGATAAGCTATACTTAAGTTGAGGGTCGTTCCCATTGTTACTTGTAAACTTCTCTAAAATTCACTCGTTGATAATGGATCTTGATCGCTCACTATACTAGATGGGATACCATGCAATCTGACCATGTCTCTGACATACAACTGGGCCAATGAAGCTGTAGTCCTATTCTTTTTTTATCGGTATAAAGTGGGCACTCTTGGTCAAATGGTTACTATAACCCAAATAGCCTCATTTCCCCTTTGACTTCTTGGAAGCCAATCCACAAAATCCATGGAAATATGTTCCCACTTCCACATGGGAACTTATAAAGGTAACATTAATCCTTCGAGCCTTCCTTGTACCACTTTTACTTTTTGGCATGTTAAACACTTGGCTACAAACTCAGTTATCTCTCTTTTCATCCCTTCCCAATGGAGATTCCTCTTCATATCTTTATACATTTTATCTCCACCAGGGTGTATGTTCATCCTCATCCTATGGCACTCCTCTAAAATTTCCTTTCTTAACTCCTCATCTTTGGGGATGCAAAGTCGTGCATCCCTAAGAAAACTTCCATCATCGCACAATGAGTATCTGACTGAATGGGGGGAAAGGTCTCCTTCTTCCGCACTTCCACCTTCAAGTTTCTTATTTCTTCGTCAAAGTCTTGCATACTCCGAATCCTTTCTCTTAGAGAGGGTCTAACAAGCTTAATTCCAAGAAAATACTAAAAGCTACGGGGAGGGGGGCTGCAAGTTAAAGTTAGAGAGAAACTTCAACTGCTTCCATTCCAAAGTCACATTCAAAGATGCATGCTTTCCACTCAACACATCTACCACGATGTTCCCTTTTCCTACGGTATACTAGATCTGTAACACCCCGTAATTCTACAACACTAGGATTCACAAATCAAGGCAGAATTAAAAGTTAAAATCAAAATCAAGGGAAACGGGCTGCACCATTGCGTTCGTCTCGGAATTCTGCACGAAAACGAGTCCGAGTTTGCGTAAATCGGAGTCCGTATGAGGAAGATATGGCCTCCGGAAGATTCAGCGAAGTTCAAATTTCAAAACAGTTCAGAAAAGCGAATTCAAATTCAAAATCGGATCCATATTGGGTTGGGCGGGAATTTTCCCGCCCAAGGCACCCAGGTCGTCTGGGTAGTCGACCTAGGGCACCCAGGTCGACTGGGTAGTCGACCTGGGTCACCCAGGTCGACTGGGTATCGACCTGGGGGTCGACCCCCCGACCAGGTCGACTGGGTAGTCGACCTGGGTCCCGAAATCCAGTTTTCTGCACCTAGTTCGTTTTTCTGTATCCGGACGCCATTCTGACCATATTCGTCCGCCTAACACTATATAAACAGCCCTAGTCTCCTTCTCTATTCATAATTCTTCTCTACCCTTATGCTGCAAAGATTCTTGTTAGACATGGCTTCTTCTCCTCCTCTAAATTAAATAAAATAACATATAAAATAAATCAAGACGAGGAAATGCTGCTCAAGACTTTCAAGAGGAGATTCAAGTCAATCTAGAATTCAAGTGAAGATTCAAACGACTTCAACGACTGTTTTTCTATGAATCATAGCAACGCCATCTTTCTTTTCTAATATAATTTCGGTAAGTCGGTTACTTTTTAGATTTGAACGTTTTTCTCTGTTCGTGACATGAAATTAAAGGAATACAAGAATATGCCAAACCTCTCTCTATTCGTATCAGTGCCTATACTCTTGGACCTAATTAAGAACTGTTATGATTCGAGGACAAATGAAACTATGGATCTTAAAACCATATGCCTCTTTGACTATGAACATTGCCTATGACTATGAACACTGCCTATGACTGTGACTGTGACTATGAGAATTATTTCCTTGACTAAGCCTATGCCTTTGATTAGGAAACATAAACTATTGCCTATGACATAACAAGGACATCTGTGATTAAACACCTGTGATTCATGACTAGGAAAGTGTTGCTTAAGTTTTGTGACAATGAAATTGGATCTAAACCCGATTATCTATTCTGTCTGTTCTTGGTTATCTTTGGTTTTAGACCTTGGGAATTTACCTATTAAGTTAGGTCTACCCATGTTCTTGAACCTACTCTGTCTATTCTTTGTTTTAGACCTTGGGAATTTACCTATTAAGTTAGGTCTACCCATGTTCTTGAACCTACGTCATTATCCAAACCTTTTTATGCCAGTTATTATGTCCATCCTTTTTCATAGCATCTTTGGTTCATTCCCTATTTTCTACGAATCTAGATTTATCTATAATCTAGACTGAATCACGATTATACGAACGGTGGGAATACGATTTGGGCAAAATATGAAATTTACTAAAAACGTAGTTATAAACTTGGAAATTGGCATAAATTGGGAACATGTGTTATGGCATGTTCATAGAAGTGCAAATTGGATAAATTTGACATGAATTATAGGATGTGTAATTTGAATCTAGTATTGACTTGTAAATCTAGCATTTACATGAATTGTGAACTAGAATAATAAGTCTAGTTTGACATGAACCGTAATTAGAATGTAAATCAGAATCTGATTAGCTAATTTGGCATGATAAGTATATTGGCATAAATTTGAAATAAGCCATAATTGGGAGTACTTGTCAGGTTTAGCAAAATCATGGTTTGTGACATTTAATTTGGTATAGTTCACATACCAAAAGGCATAAATATGATATAGAGGGGAAAATGGGCCGTAAGAATAAATGTTGACAATTTACATTAAAAGAGGAATTAGGATATAAGTAAACAAGGAATGATTTACTTATAGAATTTGTCCTAAATGAGAAATGTAAATTTAGGCAAATTAAAGGTTTCTTAACGACATCTCTTTTAATAATACACCAGAAAGTTCTAGGGTGACAGAGAGGATAGTGTTTAGGCTTGGGTTTGGAAAATACAAGTTTCCTGCTCTCCCTAACTGATCCGACGGATGGGATGGTTACCTTCAAAATATGATTTGAAAATTAATCAAAACCCTTTGAACTTAGAAAACACGAATATGTCTAACCCGAGGTTAGACTGAGTTGCGATGTAAACCTGCCCGGAACCAACCGGCACATCCAGTATTCGCAACAATATCTGTCTAATGTGAGTGGTCGTGGCTTTAATTTAGTTAAAGCTAGAACAGGAATGGTAGGGTTAAGTTAACTAAGACACTTAACCAATTCAACATGATAACCAGACTTGTGGGTGGGGTTAGGTTCATACAGACACAGTTAAGCTAGAATGGGAGGGTTAAGTCCATAGGAACACTTAACCAACTTAACATAGCTAAGCTATAATGGGAGGGCTAAGTCCATAGGGACACTTAACCAACTTAACATGGTGACAAGCCAAGACTCGTAGGGGTTAAGTAACTAAGAGAACACTTAGCCAAATTAACGTGTTAACTAGACTAGAAGGTGGGGTTAAGTAAAGTTAATACACTTAGCCAAATTAACATGTTAACTAGACTAGAAGTTGGGGTTAAGTAAAATTTAACACACTTAGCCAATTTGATATGTTAGCTGGGCTAGACCGTAGGGTTACGTAAACTTGAACACATAACCATCAAACTGTGATAAAGGAATAGGGTTAAGTCTAAAACGTGAAGGGATAATACTTAACCATTAATAACATGTTAGTTAAAATAGACGGCCGAGGTTAAGTTAAAAAGGAACACTTAACCACTACAAGGTGAATGGGTAGGGTTAAGTAATAAGAAATACTTAACCAATATAACTTGGTTTGTGATGAGGTTAAGTCAACATGAATTACTGATAACACTTAACCTGTTTAACGGATAAATGAAGGGGGTTAAGTTAGCTTGAATTGACTAATGACACTTAACCAATCCAAATTGACGGGAAAGAGAACTAAGTAGTAAACCTTAGTTAAGAAAACAACGATTCTGGAAACTAAGTGGTAAATCTTAGTTAGTAAAACTAAGTAGTAATTCTTAGTATAACACGGGAAGGAGCGAATGTCCGTCTGAGTAAAAAGGAGGCTCCAACGAGTTGGGTTGCGAAGTCCGAGGCTTCGAGGGGACGTGAGGGTACTCTTGATATCTCTTTGTGAGGCTGCAGATGATCCTCTTGGGCTCACAGAGGTTAAGGTCTGCGTAGAAGAACCAGGGGTATGCCTTGGTTGCAATATATGGCAACCTAAAGACTAGGATGGACCGGCGTCATTCGGCGAGAAAACGGTAGCCCTGTGATAGCAACTCGTCGTCTACCATCCATCTTCAGTCAATCGAGATACGTGAAGCGGAAAGGCGGAGAACTCCAAAAGACCATATACTTGATATCTAGTTATGGGTGAGGATGGCCATAGGATAGTGGGGCACCGGGGGCCGGCGTATAGTTCTCATTTTTCAAGGTGTGCCTTTCATTAGCTGAGGGAGGGGTCAAGTGGGACCATAGCCACTGGAATAAAAACAGACCTTAGCATCTGCATCGGTAGATATCTGAAAGCTCCCGACCGAGTTCTGTATTTCTTGATTTGCCCTGCCACAGGACTCGGGCCGCACATTACAGGACATGTGCATCTAGACAAGCGATAACGATTCGCGATACATGCGTGGGGAAGTATAGGAACATATACCACTCTTGGTAGTGTGTCCTAGACTTGTGGGCATCGTTCGAAAGGTAGCACTAGTTGGACTAGGTGGCATAAACCCTGAATCCGAGAAGCGTTCAGCAGATAACGTAAACTCTAGTTAAATCTAGAAGGCACTTGGTAGAAAACCCTAGATTAAATCTAGGTGACAAATAATAAATGTATGCCTGAAGGCGATGGAAAATACAGGGATTGGGATCACGTTATCGTTACTAGTTGGGGCATTAGTTAGGTGGTGCAGAGATAATAGAAATCTGTATAACAAGGAAATAGCGAAGCGGCGAAAGTATTAGAGCATATCTAGTTTATCTTAGCTTAGTATATCTTGTGTTACTCTTGTCTAATCTTGCCAATCCTTTCATCATGGTGTTATCTTGTATTCAGTTAATTCATGTCATTTTTTTTTTCCATGTTCACATGCTAGAAGTTACTGAACTTACTCAGGCTTTATGTCTGACTCTGTTTTTTTTTTCGTCTTCTTTTCTTCCGTTCCCCCCCAGGTAGTAAAGGAGGGAATAGTATAACTCAGTTTTGGTTGGACTGTCACTCTTTCCCAACTTGAAGATTTGTCGAAGTTTTGCTTGGATTCTCTTTTCAGATGCTATGGCTAGCTCTTGCTAATATTGGGGAATATAAATATTGTTTTATGCTTCTTTATTTTGTAAGACAGATGATACTCTGATATTGTAAAGAAATCATTGTACAAACTATTTTATCAAATAAGTAAAGTTTTATTTTCCGCTGTTTAATTTCTGTCTGTCTTGTAATTTATATGCATCTTTTACCCTAAATGCTCCACAGAACTTAGTGCATTACCTTTGTGAGTGACACTAACGGACGTGGGGTGTTACACGTGGTATCAGAGCTGAAGGTTACTGGATCAGATAAAAGATTTGAAAATTTGTTTTCAACTCGGTTTTAAAAGAAGCATTTTCAAAAGAAAAGATTTGTTTTAAAGGCATATTCCCCAAAGCCATACGCATTATCTTCTCTTCCTCTATTTGAATTCTTGGCTCCTTCTTTCTTGAGTCTCTGGGGCTCCTGGCTTTCTAGGAGGTAACCTCATCGGTGGGCGAAGTAGTGCCCGACTTCCATCCATAGCCATAGTTGTTTCACTTACGGCCAGTTTTCTTTCAAAGCTTATAGGGTTTTCCGTATGATGGAGGCAGCATCCGAGAGATTTGTCAACATGGTTACACACGGAAGGGGATGAGGAGTTTGGCTAAGGAGCATAACCCTAGGATGAGGAATCCATGGATGTAGATTTAGCTCACGAAGGAGGAAGAAATTATAAAACCTAAGACAGGAGGAAGTATTTTTACTAGGGTATGATAGGGTAAGAACGAGGAACAAGATTCTCAGAAGGGCAAGAACCTACTTTCGCCACCAAGCGTACCTAGGAGAAAGGTAGTAAAGTTCTGATGGAAGAGTCTAGTTTTGCTATTCGTACTATTTCCTTTGGCTTTAGCGCTTCTCATTTGTTCATATCCACTTCCATAGTTGAGTCTCTACACCATAGTACTTGTATAGTAGAAAGATCCCACTAGAGTCTCAAATCCAATTGGTGGTCCGACTAGTTTATTTTTGGTTAGTAGGGATTTCAGAATAGCTATCGAATTTGCTTATATCATCTCACGTAGATCGTCTAAATTCGGAGGAGATATTCCTTGGGTGCTTGTCTGATATTGGTTTAGGCCTTTGGGGCTTGTACTTGAGGAATGTTGAGTTCGACTAGGATGGTTTGCGTGAAAGATGAATAGTTGTGGCAGGCACTCCAAAAAGCACGTAGTGACCTTTCGACCCTTATAGTTATGGCATGGCGGACAAGAGGAGAGACCTCAAGCCATCTTGGTATGTACACTTGGTACCGTGATTGACATCTGTTTATTTTGGAAATGGAGATCGAAAACTTCACAATTGTGAAGTTAAATTAGTTAAGATACAGTGGAGTAAAGCTCAAGAAGGCTAGATACTAGCATCATACCCTTTTTCCTTAAGGGTGCATCCTTGATTTCTTCATTTGCAGGAGCTTTACGCATAATTGTTTCTCTCTTTCCAAAGTGTATCCTCTAGGTCGTATCTTCGATCCCTAGGTAGAAGCCAATGGATGTAAACATGTATTTGAAACATGTTATGGTTGATGGTTGCAAGTGGTTGCTAATGGTTGCTCGTGAATGCATATGCATACGTATTAGGCACTAAATCAAGTTCGGACGCTTTCATCTTGCATTTTACAAATATGTATTTGTTTGTAAGTTGAACTTGATATGTTAACATATGGGTGTTGCATATGGATGAATGGATGTGCACACATGTAGTATTTACATGACTAGGGATGCTTGCATACATGATTGGACGCATGGCACTGACATAATTCGCATTAAGGAGGTCAACTGAATCAGTAGACCACCTAATTTTGCATTAGATAAAGGCATGTACACACACTATGCATATGAACATGAAAGCATTAGAAATTATTTAAGGACAATGGATGCCTGTGAGTGAATGGTTGAGTAGATGGATGATTGGATGGTAGGACACATTCTTCCTAACTTGAAGATTTCGGGGACGAAATCCTTTTAAGTGGGGGAGAATGTAACACCCCGTAATTCTGCAACACTAGGATTTACAAATCAAGGCAGAATTAAAAGTTAAAATCAAAATCAAGGGAAACGGGATATGCCATTGCGTTCGTCTCGGAATTCTGCCTGAAAACAAGACCGAGTTTGCGTAAATCGGAGTCCGTATGAGGAAGATATGGCCTCCGGAAGATTCAGCGAGGTTCAAATTTCAAAGCAGTTCAGAAAAGCGAATTCAAAATCGGACCCAGATTGGGCTGGGCGGGAATTTTCCCGCCCAAGGCACCCAGGTCGACTGGGTAGTCGACCTGGGTTACCCAGGTCGACTGGGTAGTCGACCTGGGGGTCGACCCCCCTGACCAGGTCGACTGGGTAGTCGACCTGGGTCCCGAAATCCAGTTTTCTGCACCTAGTTCGTTTTTCTGTATCCGGACGCCATTCTGACCAAATTCGTCCGCCTAACACTATATAAATAGCCCTAGTCTCCTTCTCTATTCATAATTCTTCTCTACCCTTATGCTGCAAAGATTCTTGTTAGACATGGCTTCTTCTCCTCCTCTAAATTAAATAAAATAACATATAAAATAAATCAAGACGAGGAAATGCTGCTCAAGACTTTCAAGAGGAAATTCAAGTCAAGCTAGAATTCAAGTGAAGATTCAAACGACTTCAACGACTGTTTTTCTACGAATCATAGTAACGCCATCTTTCTTTTCTAATATAATTTCGGTAAGTCGGTTACTTTTTAGATTTGAACGTTTTTCTCTGTTCGTGACATGAAATTAAAGGAATAAAAGAATATGCCAAACCTCTCTCTCTCTATTCGAATCAGTGCCTATACTCTTGGACCTAATTAAGAACTGTTATGATTCGAGGACAAATGAAACTATGGACCTTAAAACCATATGCCTCTTTGACTATGAACATTGCCTATGACTATGAACATTGCCTATGACTATGAACACTACCTGTGACTGTGACTGTGACTATGAGAATTATTTCCTTGACTAAGCCTATGCCTTTGATTAGGAAACATAAACTATTGCCTATGACATAACAAGGACATCTGTGATTAAACACCTGTGACTCATGACTAGGAAAGTGTTGCTTAAGTTTTGTGACTATGAAATTGGGTCTAAACCCGATTATCTATTATGTCTGTTCTTGGTTTTCTTTGGTTTTAGACCTTGGGAATTTACCTATTAAGTTAGGTCTACCCATGTTCTTGAACCTACTCTGTCTATTCTTGGTTTTAGACCTTGGGAATTTACCTATTAAGTTAGGTCTACCCATGTTCTTGAACCTACGTCGTTATCCAAACCTTTTTATGCCAGTTATTATGTCCATCCTTTTTCATAGCATCTTTGGTTCATTCCCTATTTTCTACGAATCTAGATTTATCTATAATCTAGACTGAATCACGATTATATGAACGGTGGGAATACGATTTGGGCAAAATATGAAATTTACTAAAAACGTAGTTATAAACTTGGAAATTGGCATAAATTGGGAACATGTGTTATGGCATGTTCATAGAAGTGCAAATTGGATAAATTTGACATGAATTATAGGATGTGTAATTTGAATCTAGTATTGACTTGTAAATCTAGCATTTACATGAATTGTGAACTAGAATAATAAGTCTAGTTTGACATGAACCGTAATTAGAATGTAAATCAGAATTAGATTAGCTAATTTGGCATGATAAGTATATTGGCATAAATTTGAAATAGGCCATAATTGGGAGTACTTGTCAGGTTTAGCAAAATCATGGTTAGTGACATTTAATTTGGTATAGTTCACATACCAAAAGGCATAAATATGATATAGATGGGAAAATGGGCTGTAAGAATAAATGTTGAAAATTTACATTAAAAGAGGAATTAGGATATAAGTAAACTAGGAATGATTTACTTATAGAATTTGTCCTAAATGAGAAATGTAAATTTAGGCAAATTAAAGGTTTCTTAACGACATCTCTTTTAATAATACACCAGAAAGTTCTAGGGTGACAGAGAGGATAGTGTCTAGGCTTGGGTTTGGAAAATACAAGTTACCCGCTCTCCCTGGCTATCCCTAATTGATCCGACGGACGGGATGGTTACCTTCAAAATCTGATTTGAAAATTAATCAAAACCCTTTGAACTTAGAAAACACGAATATTCCTGACCCGAGGTTAGACTGAGTTGCGATGTAAACCTGCCCGGAACTAACCAGCACATCCAGTATTCACAACAATATCTGTCTAATGTGAGTGGTCGTGGCTTTAATTTAGTTAAAGCTAGAACAAGAATGGTAGGGTTAAGTTAACTAAGACACTTAACCAATTCAACATGATAACCAGACCGGTGGGTGGGGTTAGGTTCATACAGACACAGTTAAGCTAGAATGGGAGGGTTAAGTCCATAGGAACACTTAACCAACTTAACACAGCTAAGCTAGAATGGGAGGGCTAAGTCCATAGGTACACTTAACCAACTTAACATGGTGACAAGCCAAGACTCGTAGGGGTTAAGTAACTAAGAGAACACTTAGCCAAATTAACGTGTTAACTAGACTAGAAGGTGGGGTTAAGTAAAGTTAAGACACTTAGCCAAATTAACATGTTAACTAGACTAGAAGTTGGGGTTAAGTAAAATTTAACACACTTAGCCAATTTGATATGTTAGCTGGGCTAGACCGTAGGGTTAAGTAAACTTGAACACTTAACTATCAGACTGTGATAAAGGAATAGGGTTAAGTCTAAAACGTGAAGGGATAATACTTAACCATTAATAACATGTTAGTTAAAATAGCCGGGCGAGGTTAAGTTAAAAAGGAACACTTAACCAATACAAAGTGAATGGGTAGGGTTAAGTAATAAGAAATACTTAACCAAAATAACTTGGTTTTTGATGAGGTTAAGTCAACATGAATTACTGATAACACTTAACCAGTTTAACGGATAAATGAAGGGGGTTAAGTTAGCTTGAATTGACTAATGACACTTAACCAATCCAAATTGACGGGAAAGAGAACTAAGTAGTAAACCTTAGTTAAGAAAACAACGATTCTGGAAACTAAGTGGTAAATCTTAGTTAGTAAAACTAAGTAGTAATTCTTAGTATAACACGGGAAGGAGCGAATGTCCGTCTGAGTAAAAAGGAGGCTCCAACGAGTTGGGTTACGAAGCCCGAGGCTTCGAGGGGACGTGAGGGTACTCTTGGTATCCCTCTGTGAGGCTGCAGATGATCCTCTTGGGCTCACAGAGGTTAAGGTCTACGTAGAAGAACCAGAGGTATGCCTTGGTTACAATATATGGCAACCTAAAGACTAGGATGGACCGGCGTGATTCGGCGAGAAAACGGTAGCCCTGTGATAGCAACTTGTCGTCTACCATCCATCTTCAGTCAATCGAGATACGTGAAGCGGAAAGGCGGAGAACTCCAAAAGACCATATACTTGCTATCTAGTTATGGGTGAGGATGGCCATAGGATAGTGGGGCACCGGGGGCAGGCATATAGTTCTCATTTTTCAAGGTGTGCCTTTCATTAGTTGAGGGAGGGGTCAAGTGGGACCATAGCCACTGGAATAAAAACAGACCTTAGCATCTGCATCAGCAGATATCTGAAAGCTCCCGACCAAGTTCTGTATTTCTTGATTTGCCCTGCCATAGGACGGGCCGCACATTACAGGACATGTGCATCTAGACAAGCGATAACGATTCGCGATACATGCGTGGGGAAGTATAGGAACATATACCACTCTAGGTAGTGTGTCCTAGACTTGGGGGCATCGTTCGACAGGTAGCACTAATTGGACTAGGTGGCATAAACCCTGAATCCGAGAAGCGTTCAGCGGATAACGTAAACTCTAGTTAAATCTAGAAGGCACTTGGTAGAAACCCTAGATTAAATCTAGGTGACAAATAATAAATGTATGCCTGAAGGCGATGGAAAATACAGGGATTGGGATCACGTTATTGTTACTAGTTGGGGGCATTAGTTAGGTGGTGCAGAGAAAATAGAAATTTGTATAACAAGGAAATAGCGAAGCGGCGAAAGTATTAGAGCATATCCAGTTTATCTTAGCTTAGTATATCTTGTGTTACTCTTGCCTAATCTTGCCAATCCTATCATCATGGTGTTATCTTGTATTCAGTTAATTCATGTCGTTTTGTTTTCCATGTTCACATGCTAGAAGTTACTGAACTTACTCAGGATTTATGTCTGACTCTGTTTTTCTTTCGTCTTCTTTTCTTCCGTGTCCCCCTCAGGTAGTAAAGGAGGGAATAGTATAGCTCAGTTTTGGTTGGACTGTCACTCTTTCCTAGCTTGAATATTTGTCGAAGTTTTGCTTGGATTCTCTTTTCAGATGCTATGGCTGGCTCTTGCTAAAATTAGGGAATATAAATACTGTTTTATGCTTCTTTATTTTGTAAGACAGATGATACTCTGATATTGTAAAGAAATCATTGTACAAACTATTTTATCAAATAAGCAAAGTTTTATTTTCCGCTGTTTAATTTCTGTCTGTCTTGTAATTTATCTGCATCTTATACCCTAAATGCTCCACAGAACTTAGTGCATTCCCTTAGTGAGTGACACTAACGGACGTGGGGTGTTACAAGATCAGAAAATCAAAAGAGGCAATATACTCCATCGATTGTTGCTGTCTTAGGTTCAGGTCACGTTAAGAGAATAAATACTTTAGAGATTTATGGTCAGTAAAAAGTTCAAACTTCTTCCCTAAAAGGTAATGGTTCCACATTTTAAAGGAGAACACTACTACGGCTAACTCTAGGTCAAGAACTGGATATCTCTTCTCGGGGTCCTTGAGTTGTCTACTGGCATAAGCAACAACCCTTCCTTCTTGCATGAGAATCACCTCTAAACCAATTTCGCATGTGTTAATGTAAACCGTGGACATCTTTGAGCCATCAGGTATAATAAGAACTGGCACACTAGTTAGTACTTCCTTTAGTTTCTTAAAAGCCACGTCACATTTACTACTCTAAGAAAACACCAACTTCTTCTTCGTTAGTTGAGTTAAAGGGGTAGCAATCTTTGCAAAATCTTTAATAAACTTTCGGTAATATCCAACCCATCCAAGGAAGCTTCTCACCTCTGTAGCATTTCGAGGTACTCTCCATTCCTTAATTGCCTCGATCTTCGTGGGGTCAACTGCCAAGCCTTTGCTTGACACTATGTTTCCTAAAATTTAACTTCTTCTCTCTAGAAATGACACTTCAAAAATTTGTCTTTCAACTAGTTCTCTCTTAATATCCCTAGGACCTATCTTAAGTGACTTTCTTGCTCTTTATTGTCCTTTGAAAATATAAGGATATCATCTACGAAAACTACCACAATCTTATTCAGAATGCTCCTAAACACTCTACTCATGAGGTCAACAAAGAAGGCAGGTGCATTCGTCAGTCCGAAAAGTATAACTTCCTATTGGAACAATCCATCCGACGTCCTAATCACGGTTTTATCCTTATTGTCCTCTGAAATTCTCAATTAGTGAAATCCAGTTGCAAGGTCTAATTGGGAAAATACTCGTGCTCCTCCCAAGTAGTCAAATAGGTTATCACTTCTGGGTAAGGGGTACCTATTCTTCTTGGTTAGGTTATTAAGCTCCCTATAATCCATACAAAGTCTTAGAGATCCATCCGCTTTGGTGGAAACACTATAGGTGCACCCCATTCAGACGTACTTCGTCGTATGAAGCCTTTCTATAACACTTCTAAAATCTGTTTATCCAACTCTCTTCTTTCCTTTGGAGCTATATGCCTTAAGGGTAAAGCTACTGGTTTAGCATCCTTCTCTAGGTTAATACGAAAAGAGAATTCTCTATGGGGTGGAAGCTCAGTGACTTCCTCAAAGACGTCCAAGAACTCACATACTATAGGGACTGAAGATGGCGCTTATAGACTAGGAGATAAGGTAAATAATAGGGCTTTATCGTTGTTTCTAATACCATAAGGAATTTTCAGACTATGTCCTCCTTGGCTCCTAAGATGAACAGTTATCTTATCGCAATCTAGGACGACCCCATAAAATGATAGCCAATACATACCTAGGATAAGGCGATACCCCACAAAATCCAATGCATATGCTTCACAGGTGAATTCGACATGATATCTAATACTAGGTCTTTATAGATCAACATAAGGTACTTAGCTCCTCCGATAGGGTTGGCCACCTATATCAGATTACTGGTGATAGTTAAGGAAAGGTTCAACAAATCAACTTGTATCTTAGAAATAAAAGAATGGGTCATTCTAGAATCAAACAAGGTGTATACAGAAACTCCTAAAAAAAGTTATACCTTCATGCACAGGTTGACCTTATTCTCTTGGGGTCAGCTTTGTATTAGTGTTGCCTCCAATGCATAATTCTGACTGCTCTAAATAACCCTTGGCTTTGGGAAATCTTTAGACAAGTGTCATTCCTCATGAAAATTGTAGCACTTTCCTTTGAAATCCTTGTTTTCTAAGGTAGTCCTGCAGTCTTTGGCCTCATGGCCTCTACGATTGCACCTCGTACAAGTCCTAACTTCTTTCTTAAACTTACCCCCTTTCTTCTTATTCCTTCACCACACTTTCTTCTTATTCTTAGTAGAACCAGAATCTCCTTCTCTCTTCCCCCATTCTTATTCTCCTTAGATCCTTCAGTTGTGCACAAAAAGGTCGTTTCCACTATTTTTACAAAGGTTGCTCTAAATGCCACTTATGCCAACAAAGTGTCTTTCAATGGGGAGTTCAAGCCTTTAACAAACCTTAAGCTTTGCTCATTAGGGTATCCATCAAGCCCTTACCAAACATACATAACTCGGTGGATTTAGCAACATAATCTTGTAGACTCAAACTTCCTTGTTTGAGATGAATAAACTTCTCTAATTAGATCGTAATCTCAGCCTTTGGTTGAAACTTTGTTTCAAAGCAGGTCTTGAATTTAGCACATGCAAACACTTGACCTACATTTTCTTCAGATATAAGGTTCCACCGCTCAAGAGCTTCTCCTTTTAAATGACAGGCAGCAACCCTCCTCTTAACTTCGGCTGACCATCCCATAGCCTTAAAAATTCTTTCGCAGTCCATTATCCGAGTTTGGGCACTAACAAACCCTTCTGTTCCTAAGAATGTTTTTCCACAAAGGTTTGCGAAACTCTTACATAATTAAGGAAAGTCAAAGGCTACGTCAATGGTAGGAGCTACAGGCACATCTTGGGCGGGAATAACAATAGGGACATGCTCCATAGTACAGAGATACTATTGGAACCATTCTGGCGAATACCGAGACCTTACCTGATTTCCCTGTTCGAAAGGATTATCAACCATTATACTCTTTGGAAAATAAAAAGAAGAATCCTTCAATGGATACTCTTGAGATAGTATTTAAGCTGAGAAGGGAAGGAAACGATAAAGTTGCCTAGTATAGTTGTGTATGCTTATTAGGGTAAATATATATATAATATATATGGTTTGAAAACCTTTTTCAAAATACAAATACGCCTCCCATATGTATAGTTTCCGTATAATCGGGTAACCTAGGCTCTGATACCAAATGTAACAACCAGCCCGGAGTAGGCCTAAATTTCGACCTAGAAAAGGCCCATGAAACTTAGATCCACTCTAAACGGGTAGTTGGTTCATATAAGGAATTACATTTGCATAGAATAACAGATAATATAACATCATGGTATCTCACACAGTGGAACCAAAAATTATAATACCAAAATAAGATGCACCATTTATTAAAAACAACAGATTCATGTACAAATTATCAAATACACTTATTCATAATCATACATCATCATTGTTCATAATCTAGAGTTTCCATAAGTAAAATAGCAATAATAACTAATAATAACATAATAGTCTCATCTCCTTCTTCAGTCTCCATCATCGTTTCATCCATTGAGTCGCTACCCCACCTATATACTTGTTAGATATGTTAAGGAGGGGTCAGATCATAAAGTCCTATGTGACTGAAAATAATATTTTCTTAAAAACCATACCCTAGATTTGGCAGATTATATATGTTAAGGTATGTCTACAGAACACATAAGTACACACATGCAAAGAAATATTTTAATCAAAGAGATGGACATCCGAATCAATCACTTAGGACCTATATTGATGCATTTAGGTTGAAGACCCAATGAGGTGGACATTCTCGGTCACTTAAAGTCCATTTTAACATATTTATTGAGGGTGGATTCTCATGATCTCTTATGACCCTAAGGAGGACCCTAGCCACTTAAGACCCCATCCTAGCACGTTGATGTTCTTAAATATGTATTCTCATAAGTAATATGTGAAGTAGTATCTCACCACTTAGTATCGTCTTAGGGTAGACTCGCATATAACCATTTAAGACCCCTCTAGTGGATGCCTTATGTTACTACTAATCTGATATTATGGTAGAATACCTATGTCGCTTAAGACTTCCCTTAGACAGTTGGTGAAATAAAAAACATGCTATGCCCCATGTATACCAAATATGTCCGTAGGTTGGCCCTCACAAAGCTCCTATAGGAAGTTGACATTCAGTAAAACCCTACTCCATTATTGCCAATGACTAAACCACTTTTAGAGAAGGAGGAACCATAGACCAACTTCAAATCTAATTAGGGAGGGTCCTATGACTTCGGTCCAAATTCAAGGAATAAACCTTCGAAATAGTCCTATTAAGACCCAAACTAGATAAGACAAAAGTAATCCACTTAATACCTTCTCAAGGCGTAGTAAGCCTACCTATTTACACATATAATAGGCATATATATATATATATATATACTAGACCTCTCAAATTGAACCGTCTACCTATAGATGCTGGATATGCCAGACAATTCCGGGCAGACTTCTACTACAAGTGGGCTAAACCTCGTGTCGTAGTGTACTAAACTAAATGGCCTATGACACCTAGACCTCTCGCATTAGCCGAACCCACTTGTGGTCGCTGATTTGCCGGTTGGTTCCGAGAAGACTTCTACCACAAATGACAACTAACCTCGTGTCCGTGTGTCATTATTTAATATATAAATAAGCCATTTTATACGCACATGCAAATAACCATTTAAATGGGGACATTTCAAATTTCTAAACTTATTCTAACGTATTTATTATGTTATTATTACATTGAATTACGTTGATTATGCTATATAAATATAATATTTTATATGTATGATAAACACTAATTTCCGTTCGAATGAAGAAATGTTTTAACGACGTAAATTGTCAATTCGGTCTACATTAAAGGCATGCAAATTAATTCCCACATCCAACCGCTAAATACATGACATAATGGCATAATTAATGATAGCAGTAACGGGAAAAATAACACCATATTTATCAAAACTTGCATCCTAGGTTTGTTAGAATAATCCAGGTAATGAATTAAGATCAAGGTGTTAATTTCATACAACATATATACATATGTACCCATATATATATATGATTTTACACACGTATATACATAAACCTCAATTTAATCCAATTTACCCTTTTATATGTTGCATATAAAAACATTGACATTGTTTCAAATCTGAATCATTCAAATTATCCATTTAGAATGGAAATCCAAACCTATTCAAATAATAAAACTAAATCAAATCTGAACCTTTTTACATCACAACACTTTTAATTAAAAAGAGATAAATAAAATTAAACATAAGTAGATCACCCAAAATGTTCTTCATCCATAACTCAAACAAATTCACAAACCCAAATATTTATTGACTACTTTGCAAAACATATATAAAAATAGGAGATTTGGGGTTTTTACAATTTGATGTTATCGTGAATCCAAATATCCCTAGGCATGCTAATAAATATAAAAATCTACAAAATGTAGAATATGCCTTAACAATTATTATTTCCACTCACAGAGATTTGAAAAAGCGATAACACTGATTTGAGATGCTGAATACGGCGTTCTACGATTCTGCTGCAGATCTATATAAGAGAACCATATAGATTTGAATCTTATATATAAATTATATAGAATTCTAGAATATAATCTAAATATGATTAGTTTAGAAATGAAAATAGGTTTAGGATGGAAGAAAACAAAAATTTCTAGAATGACAAAAGCAGGATGGAGACACAGAGATAATGAGGGTTTAGAAATTTGTGAGATGAGTTAGGTGGTATTTATAGGTATGTAGATGAATGGAAACCGTTAGATTAACATTGGTTTAATCCAAGACATCCATTTTATAAAAACCAACCTAAAAACCTCTCAAGCAAGCCTCATTAGGCTCTGGACGCACCAGGCGGTCGACCTTTCCCCTAGTAGGGCAGTTGACCAGCAGTCGACACCCCTCCTAGGGGCCAGTCGACCTGCTGGTCGTACATTTGTCCAATGGTTTGCGTTTATGGCTAAGAAGATAATTTATACAACATTATGTATTTTCCTTTATATCTTTCCTTTTAAACGTTATTCTTGTCCCTTGTTGTATACTTATATATATACACAATTTCAAATTGAATGGAATATTTTAATCACTCGTTTATTGGTCATATTTTATTCCATATACTTATGTTACAATTTGAATTTTGAACACTATTGCATATATATTTAACATTCAACTTCTTCTATATGAAATTCTTTCATGCGGGCTCACATTCTGACATATTATATATGAACACTGATCAGAATTTCGCCATGGATATAAATACGATATTTTTTGGCCAAATTCCGGATGCAGCAAAATTCCATTTTTCAGCCCATATATATATATATAATTTTATTGCTGACTTCATTACTTATTATTATTAATTTATTTAGGAATATTTTTATAGGGTGTTACATATATGAACATTTAAAATAAGAATCAAGTGAATCAGAACCAAAAATTAAGGGTTTCATAACACCCTAAGCCTAACTTTTATTGTTTAAATAACGCAAACCCAACCATATCACTTTTTATTGACCAACTCAGCAATAAATAAAACATAGGATTTAGAGGGTTTATAACATTTTATTTTTGTTTAATCCAAATCCCATATAGCTATAATAATCCAAATCCAAACTACAAAAGATTAAGAAAAATAGAAACTTATATGGTTTCCACTCACAGTGATTTGGGAATGAAGAACAACAGGATATGCGTGGAATCTAATTTGGGTTTTGCCTTCGAAATTTTGCTCCAATCCTTCTAATAATATATATAAGAATCAAGTAAATCAGAATCTTATATATATAAACTTAATCCAAGAACTTAAATCTATATTAATCTTAGAATAGAGAGGATGTATTGAGGTTAGAGGAATAGAAGAGATTCCTAACATTTTCGTATGGAATTAGCAATGGTAGAAGGACAATATGAAGATGTAGAGAGGAATGAAAGCAGGGTTTGGAGTGAGACAAAGGAGTTATATTTATAGCTGCAAAAGTGGGTAAAGACCGTTGGATTATTTAGATTTAATCTGGATGGCCTAATTGATGCAATTTATATGAATTTCCCAAGAAAAGTACAAATCCACACCACTTCACCCAAGAGGGTGTTAGACCCCCCTTCTGGGGTCATGCCAGGAAGATTTCATCCTCCTGTAACATCGTTTTTAATTAATTCTGAATTGATTGCTTTAATGTATTTCCTTACGTTGATTATCTTTGTTCCCTTTGCATATGAATATATACACACAAATTCAAATCCTCTTGGAATATTCTTTTATGCTAATCTATAATTAATTATATTTTGGATTTATATATAATCTATTTGCAAACCTTGTGTGTTAATATTTATGCATAACTTGTTTTACTAATATCTTTTTCATTCAGACTCCATTTTCAGTAAATATAACATGAAAATGGATCAGAATCTCACCACGAACGCAATAGAAATAATTTCGTGGCCCAATTCCAAATTATTCAAAATTTCATTTTTTAGCACAGTAATTTATTTCTGATTATCATCATTTATTTTAAATTAAATTATCATATGTATATTTAGATTTATTTAAAGGGTGTTACACACCAAGTCACTTTCTTGAAGACGTTTCAGTAATTTGCTTAGACGTGCAAAGTAGTTCTTGAAATTTTATCGTTGCCTCTAGGATAAATAGTCTCTATAATATAAAAATATTAATCTTGTTTGCACTGACAAAGTCAATTCTAATTTGCACTCTAAAATACTGCTCAACATTTAATCTTGTTGCAGGAAGAAAGAAAAGAAAATTGTCTCTCATTTTAAGAAGAATAAAAAGAAAAGTGTATGTTATTATTGTCCTTTCTCTTTTGTCTACCTACCATTTAAATAGGCAGAGTAGAAAATGTATATGTTACTAAACTGATGGAATGTTAACGGTTTTAATTTATTCTTATTTAAAACAGTAGTGTAATATCATTAGTTTTCGTAACAACTCAATAATAATGTCACATAGATATATTACATTTTTGCAAGTGTAACGATTCAATTATAATAATGAATCAAAAATATATCACTATTTTTCAGGTGTAATAAATTAATTATGATAATGATTCATAAATATATTACCGTTATAAACGTGCAACGACTCAATTATTATAACGATTCATAAATATATATGCTACCGCTGTAAATTTGAAATAGCTCAATTATCATAATAGTTCATTAATAAATTACCATTAACCTGTTTTTATTCAAAAAATTGTGACTACCTATCATACACCACCGCTGCTCAAAACTAAAGATTTGCGCCGTACAAGCACCCGATCTAAGTAAAGTGATCGTACAAGAAAGAAATGGCAGAGAATAAGAGAAAAAGGAAAGAAAATAAGGGAATAAAAGAGAACAGAACATAAACGTAATCCCAGAACCTATCATATATCTCAAAGAGCATTACATAACAAATAATAGTAACAATCACAGATATAAAGTAGGCGAGATAGACTATAGAATCAGAGCACATAGGCTCATACAGTTATACATAATAGTAATAAAGTTTATACAAGGGATAAATAAACTCAAACTTGTAAATTGTCTCTACTAAGGATACATAACACTGACAAGGCTCCACAGTGCTATACAGTGGAATAACAATAATGACACAAGTATAAATAGGTAAAACGTCGCCTCTTAAGAATCCGCGTATGCAGCTCCAGATAATACTCATACTTATCACTTGGTATGCTCATCAGCATTGTCGATGAGCACCTAAGGTGATAATCGAGAAATAAAACCTTGGGTTGGACAACAGTCTGGTGTGAGCGATAGCAAATCTCAAGGTATCGTAAAAGTCGTAATAGTATATACAACATGAAGGGTGTGAAGAATATTACATTCTGTGCCATTGCATCCACTGAGTTAGCACATTTAATGAATGCATGAAACACCTCACACCCCGTAACGTTATTCAAAATAGAGTCCCATTAAGAAATGTTTAGCATTTGTAGATATAAAGACATAAATACATCACATAGACTAAGATTTCACAAGACATAGATAAATAAAAATATAGTGGAAGAAGAAGACAATTTACACAATGATGAAAATAAGCATTTATTTCAGACCATTTATTTTAACAGAACCAAATTGTCTCAGACTATCATGTCTCAAAAATCTTAGTCAAAAACAACATCAGAGTACATAATAATAATATTCCCCAAGTAGTCGAAAGAAGTAAAGAAACAAAAAGTGATACATCTGCTGCAAGAATCCTTCAAGATAGAATCAACAAAGAAATCTGAAATATGCACTTCCTTCTTGCGGGCCCAGGGGAAGAAAAAGGAAAGAAGGAAGGAAAACGGGTCAGATATAAAGTAGTGAGTTGTTATGATTATTAACACGATTGAATAAGCAAAGGAAATAGGTAAAACAATAGTTCTAGTGTCATGAAAGTTATGTGTCTGTGCACACATAAAAGTGAACATAAAAGATTATGGATAGGATTTACTATTCTCACTAACTATTAACTTTTTGACTATTTGCACTTCTATAATTTTGGAACATAATATAATTTGGAAGAATTATCCTAATAATACCCATTGATCGGCTGCTTATACACAAAGTGATAACCTATTCCCACTATGCGCCTGGGGCTTATTAGGCCCAACACATCAACTAAAGACATAGCAATTATCACATGCATCACAGTGTCTTATTTTCCCTCATCGGATCAATGCGTGCACATTGAACCATCGGTACACACCCGTACCCACCTATATTGGACCAACTTACTACCACTCCACAACATGGTTCATGTCCCCGCCTCCTAACTGAGACCATATGTGATACAAACGGTATCTGCATGGTATGGATCCATAACAAACAATTTGGCCCAAATCCCCCTTGATTTGGCCCCACATATAATTTTAGTTTCAGGCCCGTAACTTAAATCTTACAAGTCAACATGCTCACATTAAGGCCTAATGCAATTTGTAAGGACCCCAGCTTTAATATCTTTAAAATAACACTATTTTATTAGTAAATTTATTTGCATATATGAAGAGCGAATAAATAAATTATAATTCTTTGTTTATGTATGAAATTAATGGATAAATTGATATGAACATATATATGTTGATTTGTATATTGCATACAACATGGAAAATTTGGTTTAAGCATTACAAACATGGGCCTAAGTGTGGTAATAAGGCTAAATTAAAACCCTAGGGCAAATTGAAAATTGGCAATTAGAACCCAAGCCGTACGATTGAAATAGTGTTAATAAAAAGAAAACGATAGGTTGCAGTTTCATTTATCCCAATCAAAACCAAAAGAAATAAAAATGGCCAAAGCCCTAAACAATAAAATTAGGGCAAATCAAAAATAGGGTACGTCGCATCAACTCGAGAGGGAAGCCAACAATCGATATGAAGAGATCGAAGGCCAATCGAGATCTCAGCGGAGCGAAATCGAAGATAAAATTATGTGAGTGTATTTCCCAATTTCTTTGGCACTAAGTCCTTCTATAGGCAGCCATATTTACATACCTTTCTGCGTATGATTGCTTCGATAACATATAGTCGTGTTTGTGTGACTGATGAGTAGAATGGATGGTTTCTCTTTATAAATAGATGTAGTATAAAATCCAAAAGTATATTTTATAGCAAAAAATTGGAAGTGTATTACTGGTTATTATTTACTTATGTGGGTATGTAGATCTAAAATATAATAACAGTGGTTTTATAGGAGTCATATTTACACAGCTATAGAAGTACTTGAATATCAATGTAGAACCAGTGAAATAAACTCTAGTTAGATATATAAAAAATATGAATGTCATGCTAGCTCATGAATAAATGCTTAACCCTGTTACCTAGTGTACAATTGTCTGAATACATATTTACAATGTAAAGTTGTTGATGGGCGTGTTCGTTGACTAGTTATATCTATTGAATGCTGAATATAACGTGGATGCATAAATTTAATGGTTGTACGATGTTTGTATCCTTGGTTTACACATATATGATGTTTTGTGTTGGTTTGACCAACAATAGATTAATATGGGGAATTATTTTTAATGACTTAAGGCATTATTTGTTCATGGGTGCATGAATGATATGTTATGTACAAAATTGGGGTGTATATTGAATTTTATTTGGGTATTCATGTCAGCGTTGGGGAATGAATACAAGGGGAATAAGGAAGGGGTGTACATACACTACAAATTTACATAAATATAGATATAATTTATATATAAATGGGAGGATGGGCAAGCATGTTAAAGTTAAATAACATGAAGTGTTCTCTGGATTGCTTAAATAATGCATGCATATGATATTTGAATACATCTTTACTTAAGCTTGAATAAATGAATTATTCTTGGAAATGGGAATTTGTGTATGTAATAGGTGCTTTTTCTTGGTTGTATGGTTGCATTGGTTAATTAATTTGAAATGCACTTATATTAATTGGTAAACACCTATGGAAGTTGAACCTGAGAAGATATATGTATGTATGTATGTATGCATGCGAAAGTGTGTGTATATATATATACATATTAGAAATGATCTGCTAAGGTTGATTAGAATATGATATCAGTTAATAATGATGTTTATTAAATATTACACATAGATGTGAAGGGTTGAATACATATGCATACATACATGAGATTGTGTGTATATACGTATAAAATTAAGCTGCGTGATAGTTCTGAAATTACGTGAGAGTATATGTATATATGCATGAAGTATGTGTAACGACCCGGATTTTTGGCCATTTAATTCTGAATATTTAAATTTGTTTTAAATATTTTATTTGAAATATAAATCGATTTTTATATGGAATTTATTTAATTAAACAACGTTAGAACGTATAATTTATAATATAATTTAAAATAATCTCGTAACGTCGCAGTAGTTCGTAATTTAACATTTTAAACTTTAATTGAGTACACAGGATCCAATATAAGTCGGATTTCTTTGAAACAAGAAACATTTCAATCTATGAAACTGTATCTTTCTAATGGAAGTGAAAAATCGAGTTTTCGTCTTATAGATTGTAAGTTATGTTCAAATCAAATTTTCAAATAGTCGTCGTGGAGTCGTGTATAAGCCATAATGGTTTATTTAATATAATTAAATATTTGTATTGAATTTGGACATGATTTTTGAGGTGTAGTTATAATTTAATTTATAGAATTTTTCTGTAAATTTTATTTTGGAAAATAAACAACTTTTTATTTAAAGTATTTTACACCATATATCAGCATTTTGGGATATCACAAGACATGTTAACTAGGCTATTTCTTTATATTTCTATAATCGTAGCACGTTGCTCAGTATAATGATATTTTTATATTTGTCCGTAGCGGTCAAGAAATAACTGGAATTCCATGTAATCGGTACCCCATGAACTTTAACTTTTCAAAATAAATATTACACCGTAAATCTTGTTTCAGACTGACCCTAAATAGGTTTTAGATAGATGGACAGGTACAAACTTATATTATAAGTTATATTCCCTTATTTGTATATGTATATTCCAAATACTGAAGTGTTTAAATGGTCGTTCTTAATGTATTATATAATAATAATAATAATCTTTCTCTGTAAGCTTCGGAACATCGTGCACTCCACTTATTCAAGTCCGTGCGCCTCAAGCTACAGTCATCCGTGCTCTCCAAGCTATTACATGCCGTGCCATCTAAACTACTTCTTCTTTAAATACTAGTAAATCCAACATCATTTCTTTTCCTGGTTCTTCAGTTAACAACGAAAATCGGCACTACTAAATTAAATCCAAAATCTCTTTCTATCCTCTTCACACTCACACGTAATTTGCTGAGTTCCAACATTTCTTTCTCTGCTCAAAATAAAACAGCATCACCTAAAATTTCAGTTTTTGGAGAGAATAAGCGCTGATGCACGAAATCGTTGTCACCTGTGGGATCAAGGAATTAAACCGCATCTAGCATGAAGATCTGAGGGGATTCAGTGTTCTTTTCTGTCGCAGTTACTGTACGGGTGGAGGACGTTATCTGATTCGCGGTCGTCATGGGGCGGTGTTCGAGTGCAGTAAGATGGGGATGGCCGGGTAATGATTTCGAAGGGAATTCGAATTTCACTTCAAGGCTTGCGTTGGGGTTCTAGGAGTCAGGCGCAATGTTAAAAGAAGGAGGAGGTAATTTTGGGAATATTTGTGTTGTGACACGATGGTCACTGTCTGCTGTGTGAAGCCCGAAACCGAGGCTGTGAAGGGGCTGAAACGAAAGGGAGAGTACGGTTTTGGTCAGTGTGAATGTGGTGTTATCGAGTTGGTTGGTGATGGTGTAGGATGTTTATCGAACGATGGAGGCTTGGTGGCAGTTCGAAAATTTGCAGTGAGGTATTATTATTTGCGTACATAATGGAGGTCTTGTGTTGGGGTTGGACTGAATATTGAAGAAGGAAGTGTCTGTATTTATCAAAGGGGAGTGGGTTTCATGAGTTCAACAGGGAAGTTACTCTTGTTTGGAAATGAATGTGTGCGATGTCAGGGATAGTTTCTGTGGAAAGGAGGAGGAGTGATGAGGAAAGAAGATTAGTGGGGAGGAAAAGTTGCAAACTGATTTGTTAATACTAAAAAAAAGGGTGTTGTTCTGTGTTTTCAAATGGGAATAATTTTAAGCAAGGTTGCCAAGCGAGGAAAATTGGATCCAGTTATCGTTCATGATGATTCCTTAAAGACCTCCAAATATTGGAAAAGGAAAAAAATGTTGTACTACACGATAGCCAAAGAGTAACTGATCAGAACCCAGAAGGAAAGCATCCAACATTGTATAAATTTTAAGCAAGGTTAGTAATATAAGCACAGTATTTGACAAATGGATGAGTTTAGGGAGTTTTGAAGTGCAGGAGATGGTTGAGCCAACTATTTTGAACTAATGTTGCAGGAATGGTTTGTTTGCAGCAATGATGTTGTGGAGAGTTTTGTAGCAGCAGGGAAAACCAAGTTGTGTTGAATTAACAGGATGGTGAAATGGTAATAGTGGAGTACGGCCTTTAGCCAAGTGTGACGGAGGTGTTCAACGTGGTGGGGAAGTTCGAACAGTATTCATATTGAGAAAAGGAGGAGGAAATGAATGCTAGAGAAGGAAATATCGGGCTTAGACTACGAACTTAACCGTAATTGGTATAAATAATTATTTGGTTAAGAAATTAATCAGCTTAATTTAAATTGTATGCTTTTGAATGTATAACTATCTCATATGAAAACAGAACTTGACTAAATTAGTCACCTTGGAATCGTAGTAACGAGATCAACACTGTGGAACTGACATCGCTAAAAACTGAAGCAATTGGAATTTCATAATAAAATCAAATGCTTATTTGGTTTTAAAACAAAACAAAAGCAGAATCGTCAACTGAAAAACAAGGTGAGTAAACTCACTAACTCTACCCCGTTTATATTTTTATATAAACGAGTTTTAAATTTATTTATGGTAATTTTATACTATGTGATGGTTGTTTGGATGAATGGTTGATAAAATTGGTTGATATAGTTATATCATTGATCGTTTAATAATTCTGTTCACCATGATATTTCATATTGATGTGAAAATAATATTATTGATGTTGATTAACATCTGTGGATGTAGCGAAATAGGTTGGAGGAATCCAACTGGATTCCTCACATTTATATTACTGTTTTTATTTGACTGTAACATATGATGTGTTATATAATCCATGATTGGATATGTTGTGTTTGATTTACCCTGGCTCTAGAAACTTGGCATTTTAGATACCGTAAAATACTTTTAAATGTGTAAAAGAAAATTGAGATTTAAAAATGGAATTTATTTCCAAAATAGAAATTAAATTTTGAATAGAGTTGAAAATAGAAACACGTTCAAGTGGATAAATCAAGATGTTGTTTATAAATAAGAATATAAATTAAGTGAATTAATAACTAATGGATAAATTGAAATATAAGTTCAAATATGAATTTATATGGGAAAGTGGAAATGGGTCTTAAAACCAATATTTGAAAATAGATTTGAACTTAGCAAATTATAAAGGAAATTATAAAATAGATTTTAAATGATTGAAATAAAAAGAGATAAGGCTGGTATGAATAATTCTGAATCGAAGTTATAAATAAAATTTGGGTTTGAGATATGTTTAAATGTATGAAATCAAAATGTATATAAAAGAAATATATTCACAATTTAAGTGAATGGTTTAAAGAAAATATTTTTTTAAAATGAAATATCTATAAAAGAAATTTAGATTTGAAATATGAATCCAGATTGGAAATTGAATAAAAAGGGAAATGGGTAATCGTTTTAAAAGAGAACGATGAGTTTTAGTTCAAATTCGAAATATAAAAGAAAGTGCAATAACGTTTGTGGACTGGAATGATTGTAAATGAATTGGGCAATGATTTGGAAAGGATAAATCTAAAAGTGAATTTGGAATTTGAATTAACCTAAAATGGTAGATAAATTCCGAAGTTCTGAATACAAATCGAATATAATTTTTTCGAGAGAAGGTTATTTATTTGATTCGATTATATCGAATTTAGGAGAGTAGTTATTTTTCCGTTTGAATCAAATTTAATTATTTAATTATTATCTTATTAATTTATTTATTGAAATTAATAAGTACAAGTTATATTATTATAACTCAAATATTTAGAAACATCAATTATAACACTACAATTATAATAAATGTTTTGTAAATTTAAACAGCGATTATAATGCTGTTGTTGTAATAAATGTTTTGTAAATCTAAACAGCGATTTTAATGCTGCCATTCTAATAAATGTTTTATAAATCAAATATTTGGACACAACGATTATAACGCTACCGTTATAATAAATGTTTTTTCGTAAAGGAAGTGGATTCTTAGATTGAATCTGAGAGTCGCGTAAGTAATGTTTTGTTTGAAGTTGTGAGCTTTGACTATTTCAAAGTTGAGAATGTTGTTCAGTTAAGGTCTGAGAGTTAATTATACCCCAACTTGATTGACTTCATGATTGATGGAGAAATGGTTAAAGTTCGATAGTGAAAATTGGTTAGCAATATGGTTAGTTAATAAATGTGTAACATCCCACCTTTTTGACCACTTCAAATTGGTAATTAAACCAACTTAAAACATCCAAATCGACGAAGCGTATTTAGCTTACAGAGTTTAAAAGCAGAATTAACACAGAAACACAAAATAAATATATAACACAGTATTAAACGACGAAATAAACCTTTGTTTATAAACCAGAATTTTTGAATACACTATTTTCCTGTATATAGCGGAATATGAAAACATGCTTTAAATACAAAAATAATTTACTATTTTGAAATCTTCAGAGCGCGCCGTCTTTTGAAATCCCCAGTGTTTGCCAATCTACGAATCTGCTGCTGTGATATGTAAATCTGTACGCTCGGGTCTGACCCGAGCATTCCATGCAAAAAACATAAAATACTCGAGTTAGGATTTGAAACACCCCACGTTCATTAATGTCAGTCACAAAGGGAATGCATTAACTTCAGTGGAGCGTTATAGGTAAAAGATGCAGATAAATTACAAGACAGACAAATAAAGCAGCGGAAAATAAATAAAACTTTACTTTATTGATAAAACAGCAGCTTTTCCAACACTAATACCCAGTACAACAAAATATCTGTCTTGTTTAACAAAATAAAGAAGCATAAAATGACAATGATATTCCCCAATAAAGCATGAGCCAGCCATAGCAGTGGAAAAGAGAATCCAAAGCAATACGTCAACTATCTTCGAGCTTGGAAAGAGAAACGGTCCAAACTAAGCTGAACTATTCCCTCCCTGACTACCTGGGTGGAGGGGGGGAACGGAAGAAAAGAGGCGAAACAAACTAGGTCAGACATAAGTCTGGTAAGTCCAGTGACTTTCAGTATGTAAACAGGTAAAAATAACATGACATGAATAAACTGAATATAAGACAATACCATGATAACATGGATAACAAGATAACACAAGATTAGAATAATATATGATAAGGCAAGATAAACTGAATGCACTTCTACTCTTTCTCTGCTTTGCTACTACCTTGTTATTCTGATTTTATATCTCTGCACTGCCTAACTAGTAATATGTATAAAATGATAATATTACAATGTGATCCCTATCCCCACAATTGTGGTAGCCTTCAGGTGTACATCTAGTAGGAGGATCTTACCTCAATCAGCGTAATTGCCACGAAGATGTTAGATGTACCCTTACTACCCTATCGATCGGTTCCCTACTTGTATTAATGTTCCATGTGTCTGTGTCAATCGGCCCTCTCTTGCGTGTAGATACCCTAAGATGGTCCCACCATAAGGTGTATCAATCCTTATGATAGCAACCCGACACGATTCAAGATGCACAGTGTGTAACTACTGGTACCCAGTGCCTTCTTTTTCCCACTCCGGAGTACGTGCATGCTCGTAAACCGTCGGAACCTACACTGACGTACCCCTGCCACTATTTTGACCGCTTATAATCAGCCCAGTAATCGTGCCCCACCCTGCCTAGTTCAGGGTACCATGATACATCTATGTGGGTTACTGCTGAAAAGGGTCCCCGTTACTAGGGTTTCCTACTGGTTAAGTTTGTGGGCATATATATACAAATATTACCCACCTACACGAGATGTACTTAGCCCTCCCACCGATTCAAGCATGTTTATTTAATGGTTACGTTTGTGGGCCTATATATACTAATATTACCCACCTACACGAGATGTGATTAACCCTCCCACTGATCAAGTCAATACGTATTATTGGCTAAGCTTGCCTTAACCCTATCCACTTCGTTCATGTAATATTGGCTAAGTGTTGTACATTCATGTTAACTTAACCCACCCACACATCATGTTGTATCGGTTAAGTGTTTTCTATTAACTTAACCCCACTCGTTCATCATGTTATATTGGTTAAGTGTTGCCCTCTTGTGTTACTTAACCCTATCATACATCATGTTATATATATTGGTTAAGTGTTGCCTTCTTGTGTTACTTAACCCTACCATACATCATGTTATATCAGTTAAGTGTTGCCTTCTTGTGTTACTTAACCCTATCATACATCATGTTATATATATTGGTTAAATGTTGCCTTCTTGTGTTACTTAACCCTACCATACATCATGATATATCGGTTAAGTGTTGCCTTAGTTAACTTAACCCTTCCATTTGTTTAATTAACATGTCCTGTTCATTAGCATTAATTGATTTATTAATGCACCAACCTCTCACATTAGATCTGTGTTGTTGCGGTTACTGGATGTGCCGGGCGGTTCGAGGCAGTTTTACACCACAACTCAATCTAACCTCGGGTTTTTCTTGGGCATGATGCACTAACCTCTTACATTAGATAGGTGCTGTTGCGGTTACTGGATGTGCCGGGCAGTTCCGGGAAGTTTTACATCGCAACTCAATCTAACCTCGGGTTAGGCATGTTTATCTTTTAGCATATTTACCATACATGTCCAATTCTAGATTTTATATGCTAATCATCCCAAATTCACAAAACTAGTCATGTTCCAATTCTCAACTTATACCCCCAACAAAGCTAATTGCAAGTTATGCCCCACAAATTCAAATTCAAGTTATTACTCAAAATAGGTTACACCCAATCTTCCCAAATTTGCAATAATAGTCATGCCCAAAATCACAATATACATTATGCTTGGTGTCCCAACCAACAGTTATGCCCAATCTAGATTAATATCCCAATTTACAGTTTACGCCCAATCTAGATTTAATATTTCAATTTTACCCCAAGTTCGCAACAATAACAATTATGCTCCAAAACTTGATTTATATGCCAATTAACCCAAACTTGCAGTTATAATGATAATAATGCCCCAATACAAGTTATACCCAAATCACAATTAAAAGTTATGCCCGAATCTCAATTACAAGTTACGCCCAATAGTACGTAAAATAGATTAGGCCCAATTCCCCCGTATTCCAATCGTATATATAACAAGATTTCGCCTAGGTTCGAGACAACCTAGATCCATAATAAAAGTGGAAGAAGAGGAAACATAAAAGATTAGACATAAAATAGCCATACGACGCAAGATTTGATAATAGCAATGTCAGGAACATAGAAGAAGTATAGATCTGAATAAAATTACATCGCAGGCATAAATCTGATAGATTAGATTAGAAAAACATCACAGGCACAAATCTGATAAAATAGATTTGAATAACATCGCAGGTACAAATCTGATAAAAGAGATTTGAATAACATCGCAGGCACAAATATGATAAAATAGATATGATAAATCTAAAAGGATTATCTCATGATCAGGTATAGCTTGGATTCAGATTATTACATGCCAAGAATTTCAATTAAGAAGTCACATCTGAAAGTAACTTGAACTTACAATGCTTAGATTAGGAGAAAATAGGTGAGCAGATGTTGATTCTTCCCCAAGGTTGATTATTGATGAAGATCTTCTAATATGATTTAGGTTTTTAGAGGCGGTGACTAAGAGGATTGAGAGTTCAGCAGCATAAAGGTGTCAGAAGGAATTGTTATGAATTAGGTTAGGTCTAGGCACTAATTTATAGGTGTAGAGAGTGTTTTAGAATCTTTAGATCACCTCATAAGCCATCAGGTCCGTCCAACGTATCAAAACACGTCATACGAAGCAGCTCAGTCCGTTTGGGCTCGGATCCAAAAAGGGGTTGACCCCTCCCCTAGGGGGTCGACACCCCTGGGCGGGAAGTTTCCCGCCCAGCCCGCTTCTCTGATTTCGAATGTTTTTGAATTATTTTTCTAGGTTGGTTAACTAATTATTTAAATCTCTAAATTCTTGTAATCTTCCGAGCCCCATAACTTCCTCATACGGAGTCCGATTTATGGAAACTCGGACTCTATCTCAAGCAGAATTCCGACATGAACGCAATGGCGCAACCATTTTACTTAATTCTCAATTTTAAAATTATGTATTCTTTAATGCGTTACTTTAATGTTCACAGAAAATATGGGGTGTTACATTCTCCCTTCCTTAAAGGATTTCATCCCCGAACATCCAACATCCATTTACTCAACCATTCAGTCACAGGCATCCATTGTCCTTAAAAGGTATCTAATGCTTTTCATGAACATATGCATAGTGTGTGTATGTGTCCTTATCTGATGCAAAAGCAGGCGGTCTACTGATTCAGTTGACCTCCTTAATGCAAATTATGTCAGTGCTATGAGTCCATCATGTATGCAATTATTCCTAATCGTACTTTATAACTTCTACATGAGTGCTCAATCATTCATACAAATGAAACATCCATATGACAACGCATCAAGTTTCAATCCATATATATACACATACATGCATATGCAATATGAAAGTGACTGAGCCGATCTAGTACCTAGTGTGTGTGTATATGTATCCACGAGCAACCATCAATCATAACATGTTTCAAATACATGTTTACATCCATTGGTTTCTACCTAAGGATCGAGGATTGGACCGAGAGGATATACTTAAAAGATAAAGACTAGCAAATAAACTTTACAGAAAAAGAGAGATCAAGGATATACCCTCAAAAAGGGTATGATGCGCGTATCTAGTCTTCAGTCTTCTAAGTTGCATCTTCTTGAGCTTCACTCCGTATTGCTCTGACTGTCTTAACTTCACGATTTCGTAGCTTCTTAATTTTTGTTTCCAGAATATGCGTTGGAACTCATTTCACTATCGCCTCTCATTCCACCTTTTCTTCTTCAAGTATACTTGGCACTAAAACTTCTGCCGTGTCATGCTAACATTTCCTCAAAAGGCCATCCAAAATCCTATTCACCCTTTTCATCATAGGATGATAAGCAGTGCTCAAACATAACTGTGTACTCATGGCTTCTTGCAAGCTTATTTATTAAGGTGACTAGAGGTCTCTTCTCTACTTAATTTATCCATTGCTTCAGCTATCTGAGAATCTTTTCTTTGTGAAGTCCCTATTTAATTCAAAAGCGTAGGTCTTATTCCTAGCGATGCCGACTACTAACTTAACCGAAGGTTTTAAAATCAAGGTTTGATATGTATTCTGAACTTTTCCTTTTCACATAAAGAGGACTTGAAGTCAACCTTTTTCTTCTTAAGGCATTCGCTACAAGCTTACCCTTACATCAAAATGGCACCTAGTCACGTGCCGCATGCATCCGTGTATACCGTAAGCCTTTTACTACCATAAGGTAAAAGTCAAAACTGGGGTCGTTGTAAGAGCCCTCTTCGATTGTTGGAAAGCGATATCACAACCAATATCCCGAGCAAAGGTTAGATTCTTCTTCGTCAATCTTGTAAGTGGGGCTAATACCATTGCAAAGTCCTTAATGAAATTCCTATATTAGCCCGCTAGTCCAAGAAAGCTTCTTACTTCTGTTGCATTTCTTGGAACCTTCCAGTCTTGCACTACAACTACTTTTGCAGGATCTACTGCTATCCCTTCTTTGGACACCACATGTCCAAGAAACCTTACTTCTTCTCTCCAAAAATGGCATTTTTGGAGAACTTTGCCTTAAGTTGATGCGCTTGGAGGGTATTCGAGACTTCCCTTGGATGCAAAGCATGTTCTTCCTCATTCCAAAATATCATCTATGCACAAGCGAAGTGAACCATCCGCCTTTATAATGAAAATGACTGGAGCACCCCATTCAGAAATACTTCGCCTTATGTACCCTTTTTCAAGTAACTCTTTTACTTGTTTACTAAGCCCTTCCTTTCCCTTGGATTCATGTGTCGTATAGGTAATGCAACTGGCTTTGCATTGCCAACTAGATATATGCGGAAGTCTATCTCATATTTTAGGGGACAAACCCCTAACCTAATCAAAAGCATCTGCGTACTCATGGACTACTCCAACGGATCGCAAATCGTCGATAGATGCATCGAGTGATTCTAGGTAGCTAAGACAAACTGGTCCCTTAGGATTGCACGAAATCTCGAAGGTATTCCCGAGGTAAGTCAAAAGTCTAACTACCCTCCTTTCACAATTACTAGCTAACCAATCCATGCCTAGAATCAACCCATAGCCTATGAAACCAAAAACAAAAGCTTTACATTTAGACTCAATACTTAATATAGCTATTCTCAGATCCTTACAAACCAAAGATAAATGAGCCAAATCACCAATTGGATTTGAGACAATAATAGGATCTTCTACTATACAAGCACTAAGGTGCAGAGACTCAACTATGGAAACAGATATAAACGAATGTGAAGCGCTAAAATAAAAAGAGTATTAACAGGATGATCAAAAAGAAAAACTAGACGTTTTCAACAGAAACTTTACTACCCTTCTGTCAGGTACGCTGGCGGTGAGAGCATGCACTTGCCCTCCTGAAAATCCTGTCCTTTGTTCTTGCCCTTGTCCCGTTATACCATAACAACGACACTTCCTCTTGTCTTAGATTTTTCTATTCTTTCCTCCTTCGTGAACCAAGTCCATATCCATGAGTTTCTCATTCTTGGGTTGTGTTCCTTAGCCAAACTCCATTATTCTCATCTTTGCCATCTTTGTGTAACTTGTTGAAAAGTCTCTTGAAAGCTGCCTCCATCGCACAGAAAACCCTATAAAGCTTGAAAGAAAATTAGCCACAGGTGAAACTACCGCGGCTATATATGGAAGTTGGGCATTTCTTCGCCCTTTGACAAGTGTCGTAGTCTCATTAAGCCTACAGAACCATGCCGCGATGAGGTTACCTCCCAGAAATCTAGGAGCCCCAGAGCCACGGTAAAGAAGGAAAACGAGGATTCAAACAGAGGATCAAAAGATAGTGCATATGGCTTTGGGGAATATGCCTTTAAAACAAAACTTTTCTTTAGAAAATGCTTCTTTTAAAACCGTCTTAAAAATAATTTTTCAAATCTTTTATCTGATCCGGTAACCTTCAGCTTGGATACCAAGTGAAGCACCCCACGTTCATTAATGTCACTCACAAAGGGAATGCATTAACTTTAGTGGAGCGTTATAGGTAAAAGATGCAGATAAATTACAAGACAGACAAATAAAGCAGCGGGAAATAAATAAAACTTTACTTTATTGATAAAACAACAGCTTTTCCAACACCAATACCCAGTACAACAAAACATCTGTTTTGTTTAACAAAATAAAGAAGCATAAAATGACAATGATATTCCCTAATAAAGTATGAGCCAGCCATAGCAGTGGAAAAGAGAGTCCAAAGCAATACGTCGACTATCTTCGAGCTTGGAAAGAGAAACGGTCCAAACTAAGCTGAGCTATTCCCTCCTTGACTACCGGGGGGGGGGGGATGGAAGAAAAGCGGCGAAACAAACAAGGTCAGACATAAGTCTGGTAAGTCCAGTGACTTTCAGTATGTAAACAGGTAAAAGTAACATGACATGAATAAACTGAATATAAGACAATACCATGATAACAGGGATAACAAGATAGCATAAGATATGATAAGGCAAAATAAACTGAATGCACTTCTACTATTTCTCTGCTTCGCTACTACCCTGTTATTCTGATTTCTATATCTCTACACCGCCTAACTAGTGTCCCAACTAGTAGTCTGTATAAAATGATAATATTACAACGTGATCCTAATCCCCGCAATTGTGGTAGCCTTCAGGTACATCTAGTAGGAGAATCTTACCTCAATCAGCCTACTTGCCACGAAGATGTTAGATGTACCCTTACTACCCTATCGATCAGTTCCCTACTTGTATTAATGTTCCATGTGTCTGTGTCAATCGGCCCTCTCTTGCGTGTAGATACCCTAAGCTGGTCCCACCATAAGGTGTAACAATCCTTATGATAACAACCCGACACGATTCAAGATGCACAGTGTGTAACTACTATTACCCAGTGCCTTCTTTTTCCCACTCCGGAGTACGTGCATGCTCATAAACCGTCGGAACCTACACTGACGTACCCCCTGCCACTATTTTGACCGCTTATAATCAGCCCAGTAATCGTGCCCCACCCTGACTAGTTCAGGGTACCATGATACATCTATGTGGGTTAATGCTGAAATGGGTCCCCGTTACTAGGGTTTCCTACTGGTTAAGTTTGTGGGCCTATATATACAAATATTACCCACCTACACGAGATGTACTTAACCTTCCCACCGATTCAAGAATGTTTATTTAATGGTTAAGTTTGTGGGCATATATATACTAATATTAACCACCTACACGAGATGCACTTAACCCTCCCACTGATCAAGTCAACATGTATTATTGGTTAAGCTTCCCTTAACCCTATCCACTTCGTTCATGTAATATTGGTTAAGTGTTGCCCATTCATGTTAACTTAACCCACCCACACATCATGTTGTATTGGTTAAGTGTTTTCTATTAACTTAACCCCACTCGTTCATCATGTTGTATTGGTTAAGTGTTGCCCTCTTTTGTTACTTAACCCTATTGTAACGACCCGTATTCTACGCACCATAGGACCGTAGGATATTTGTTTCTTTCACATACGAAGTCGTATGGTCATGTAACTTTGGGAGACGACTATCCCATGTTCATGATTTTTCCCGATTTTTAAATGACCATTTTACCCCTAGTTATTACTGTTTTGGCCATAACTTTTGACTGGAAATGAATTTTGACCTAAAACCACTTCCATTGGCTCCGGATGATGGTTTACTATTCCGTAGAGTGGTCACATTAGCCAAACGAAGTCACCGTTCGGGAGATATGGCTGGAACAAGTTTCATATGGTGAAAAACAGCTTAATTGGGCTTAACCGGGTGATTAGCAGCTAGGCCCAGAGGGGAATTTCGGGTTTAGAGGCATAGGAGGGCTGATTAGGGTTAGGAAATCACTTTCATTTCAGTTTTGAGCCGCCACAAACCTTCTTGAGACCTTAGTAATGGCTTCCATCCTCTAAAACCACTTCAAAACACATTTTTAGTGAAGATTAAGCCTAAACTACATCAAAACAAGGCCAAATAGCAACAGAGCAACGTTGGAGCTGCTGCTATACATAGGAATTCGACCCAAACAGAGAGTATTCCAGATTTGGTGTTTTATTTTGTGGCCAAGGTGAGTGATTTGCATAGTTTTTGCACTAATTACGGTAATTAAGGGTAATTAGTGAAGATTAGCGAATTAATACACTAATAAATTCTGGAAAAATGTTTAGAAATTCTTAAATAATATTTTATGCCTCTGTTAGAAATTTGGTTCGATTTGATTAAGTTTCGTTAACCCTATGATTAGTTTTATTTAATCATGCTTAAGGGAAAAATGGGATTTTGGGCATCTTTGATCCATTTTGACATGTAAATTCATTGTTTTGGTGTTTGTGGTTAGTTTGCTATATTGCTATGACTGTTTGGGATGATTTGTGATTGATTAGTATAGTTAGATTTGCCGAATACGTCGTCGAATGGCGTAAACAAGTTGCTGGAAAAGTGCAGGAAAGTACCCGAACCGTACCGGATCGGATCCGTTCCGAACCGCAGTGAAGTGGAAACCCGTTCCGAACCGCATTGAAGTGGGAACCCGTTCCGAACCGCATTGAAGTAGGAACCCGTTCCGAACCGCATTGAAGTGGGAACCCGTTCCGAACCGCATTGAAGTGGGAACCCGTTCTGAACCGCATTGAAGTGGGAACCCGTTCCGAACCGCATTGAAGTGGGAACCCGTTCCGAACCGCATTGAAGTGGGAACCCGTTCCGAACCGCATTGAAGAGGGAACCCGTTCCGAACCGCATTGAAGGGGGATCCCGAACCGAACCGCATTGAAGAGGGAACCCGAACCGAACCGCATTGAGGAGCTGAACCCCAACCGAACCGCATGGAGGAGGTGAACCCGAACCATGGCGAAGGAGGGGAAATAAGCTGAACTAAACGGGGAGCCTGAGCACCACAGACCGAACCAAACCGAGTTTGAACCTCTACTCCAACTACGCGATGGCCCTTCTGAAGACCAACACCAATTCAACCAAAACCCGAGATGCAAAGGAAGTCCAAATAGGAAGAAGAACTCAGGATCCAGTTGGGAACCAACGAGTTACCTTCATGAGCTGGGCTTTGCTGCGGGACGTGTGCTAAGGGGTTGTCGATGTTTATGACTTTGGATCACTATGTATGGGAAGTACGTGAACGAATTCAGGGCTGAAAGGGCCTAGGTACGACTAAAGGGCTATAAACCAATGAAGTGGGGTCATTTGTAAAGATTTGGTCATGACTCCATGTGGTAAGCTTGGTAGTAGCAGTAGTTGTACAAGTCAAACTCCGTCACTACTTCAATGGGTCTAGCGATTGACAGTGGTGGACATCGTATGGTTTACGCACTGAGTGGGAGATGTGAGGATGGTTGCTGTGGTTGATTTGTTTGCTATCATTATGACATGCACACCCCACCCCCGTATTCTTGCACTGCTTATTATGGCACCTTAGAGTATTGTACGGTATGTGGTACTAACTCTTTGGTTGCAGGTCCAGGTTCAGGTATGGTTTAGTATACCTGTTATTATTTTGTTTATATGCTTATTGCTCATACCAGGCTTTATGTCTGACCCAGAGTTTTATGTCTCCTCTTATTACTCTGGGTGCTCACACTAGCATACTAGAGACAGGTTAGCTGGTGATGCACGGGTAGATGATCCGGAGACGAGCAGGAGGCTTCCATGTAATATATATATAGTATTCTCCCTGTGTTGTTGAAGATCACTGCTTGGGCATTGGTGGTGCATCTTCCACTTTAGCTTTCTTTTGTTTAGAGACAGTAAATTTGGAAAGTTGTAATAAGCTGTATTGGGATTTCCGCTGCTTTGATGTTGATGTTGATTTTAGTTATCAGCTTATGCACTGTCTCACCTGTTTTATGTCAAGTATGTTATTAATATTATATTTTACTCTATGCGCTGTGAGACATTCTACAGGTTCTTGATTAGTTCATTCCCTTCTTTCCTTTCTCCTGACGACCGTCCCGTGCTAGTCGGGCATGTGTACAACGCACTTTCGGAGGAAATGCAGGCTGGTGCGGGGCGGGCCGTCACACTTGGTATCAGAGCTCTAGGTTGCGTAGTTAACCTAGGGAAGTTATCAGGGAGAGATAGTATACGTATACGAGAGAACGTATTTGTGATTACTTTGATTTTTAAAAGCTATATATATATATATACTATCACTAGTATAAGAATGAAGTCGTGCTGCACTAGCACCACTATGGGGTCAATAATCGTTTCCTTTTTCAGATTGACGATGAGCCGATATGTTAGAGGTACCGGTAGAGGGGCCAATAATGGGAATGCTGCTGACATGAGGACGATGTTTACTGACCTCATGAGAGAGATGCTTAGAGATGTACAGAGGGCAGCTCCCAATGGTGGAAATGGTGGTGGTCCAATAGTGCAGGCGCTGAGGGTCGACTTCGCCAAGCTAAATAAGGATTATACTAGCCTTGGTGGGAAGCCGTTTCACGGAACGGAGTCGGCCACGGATGTTCAAGATTGGTTGGATAGTTGCGAACGTATCTTCGAGGATTTGGGTATCGAGGATGCGATGAAGAGAAAGCTAGCGTTCCGTCAGCTGCAAGGGCGGGCAATGAATTGGTGGAATGCTATAAAGGCAGCTACTCCCGAAGATCAAATTACTTGGGAGCAGTTTAAGGTTCTCTTTAGCGAGAAGTTCATTCCAGCTTCTCAGAAGTCAGTGCTGTTTAAGAAATTCTTGGAACTCAAGCAGAATGGCAGAGCTGTTTCGGAGTATATTGCTGAATTCGACACTTTGTCGAAGTATAGGTTATCTCTTATTGATACTGCCGAGAAGAAGAATGAGAAATTCATAACTGGTTTGGATCAGTACTTGGGGGAAAGGCTTATTAACCACATCGATGAGACGTTTGAGTCGATTGTGGGGAAAGCATTGAGGTCAGAAAGTCTCTACCCTAAGCCGAGGACTGAGGTTGCATCTGCAGAAGAGCCAAAACCACAAGCAAGTGGTGGGGGCAAGGGTGGTTCCCAGAATAAGAGAAAGCAGAGTCAGACCAAGGGTGGCCAGAAGAAAAAGAATAAGCAAGATGTGGAGTGCTTCAGCTGTGGTAAAAAGGGCCATTATGCTAGTAATTGTCGGGCCAAGCCAGCGGATAGGAAGTGCTTCAACTGTGGCTAGATGGGACATCACAAGGACAAGTGTCCGCAACCCCCCAAAGAAAAGCAAATGGTGAAAGCATATGCCCTTAATGCTATTCCTTCTTCGTCGAATGCCCCAACTGCGACGGAGAAAGGAAAGAATGTCGTCATTCAAGGTATGCTTTCTGTTTACGATGTTCCTGATAGAGTTTTGTTTGATACTGGAGCTTCCAGTTCTTTCATATCTAGTGACCTGGTAGATAGGTTGGGATTGGAGCCCGAGATTGTCGATAGACCTTTAGTAGTGACGAACCCGATTGGTGGTTCTACTAGCCTTAGCATGATTTGTCGTAATGTGGTCTTATCGAGTCATGGATGCATGTTTGTTTGTGATTGCTTTATTTTGGGCTTTTCTGGGTTTGGCATTATTTTGGGAGTAGACTGGCTCCGAAGATACGGGGTGGTGGTAGACTGTGAGGGCTTTTTGGTGACAGCTAGAGCGGATGATGGGCGGAGGATAGTGTTTGGTGGTCTACCCAGTGAGGGGGTATTGGCTAGTTTTCTAAACTCCCTCGACATTCCGCATAGTGAGTTGTCAGGTTTGCCCGTGGTTGGCCAGTATCCGGATGTTTTCGAAGAAGTGACCGGACTTCCACTACACCGAGAGATTGAGTTCCGTATTGATTTGGTAAAAGATGCCAGGCCTATAGTGATGCCACTTCGTCGTATGGCACCAAGGGAGCAGCGAGAGCTCAAGGTGCAAGTCAGCGATCTTTTGAAGAAGGGATTTATCAGAAGGAGTGTTTCTGAATGGGGAGCACCAGTTGTGTTTGCTACCAAGGCGGATGGTTCCCTTCGTTTGTGTGTAGACTACCGCGAGTTGAATAAAGTAACGAGGAAGAACAAGTATCCTCTACCGCGGATAGATGATTTGTTCGATCAGTTGAGTGGCGCGAGAGTATTTTCTCAGTTAGATCTCGCGACAGGTTTTCATCAGCTTAGAGTGGAAGCTGACAGTATAGCTAAAACAGCATTTCGGACGCCGTCTGGGTTTTATGAGTGGTTGGTCATGCCATTCGGGCTGACCAATGCCCTAGCATATTTTGTGGATCTTATGAATAGGGTATTCAGAGATCAGTTGAATAAGTTTGTCCTTGTGTTCGTTGATGATATTTTGGTCTACTCGAGGACAAAGGAAGAACACAAGGGACATTTAAGAATAGTGATGGAGGTGTTGAGAAAAAACCAATTGAAAGCAAAGTTTTCTAAGTGTCACTTCTGGAAGAGGGAAGTGAGGTTCTTGGGCCATGTTGTATCAGAGAACGGTATTGCTGTAGACCCGGCGAAGGTGGCTACGGTACAGGATTGGCCTACGCCCAAGAATGCAACAGACGTAAGAAGTTTCTTGGGATTAGCTGGATATTATCGTAAGTTTATCCAAGGTTTCTCCAAGATAGCAGCACCATTGACCCAGTTGACTAAGAAGAATCAAGCTTTTGTCTGGGATGGAAGGTGCGAGAATGCATTCAAGAGTCTAAAGGACAAGTTGACAAGCGCACCAGTGTTAGTCATTCCTAAGGGGAATGAAGAGATGACGGTATACACGGATGCTTGCGGTACCGGACTAGGTGCTGTATTGATGCAAAGTGGTAGAGTGGTAGCCTATGCAAGTCGGCAGTTGAAACCGCACGAGAAAAGATACCCTACCCATGATTTGGAATTGGCAGCAATCGTGTTCGCGTTAAAGATGTGGAGACATTATCTTTTGGGAGAAAGATTTGAGTTGTTTACAGATCATAGGTCGTTGAAGTATCTCTTCTCCCAGAAGGATTTAAATCTCCGGCAACAAAGGTGGTTAGAATTCTTGGCTTCCTATGATTTTGACATCACATATACACCGGGAAAGGGCAATGCGGTGGCTGATGCATTGAGTCGAAGACATGCCAGCTTAGGGGCTATGTTTCTAGAATGGAAGCAACTGGAGTACATCGCTGGGTATGATTTCAAACCAAAGTGCGAATTGGATCCAGAAATGTTAGCAAGTTTGACGATCAGACCCACTTTGATTGAGCGGATCGGCTCCAGTCAGAGGGACGATCCTAACCTATTGGAAATCATCTCCAAGTTAGAGATGGGTATCGATGAGGAGATGAACAAGTATGGGCTTGATCAAGATGGATGGCTTAGAAAGAATGGAAAGCTCATTATAACCAATGTCAATGGATTGAGAGATGAAGTGCTTAGAGAATGTCATCACTCAAAACTGACTATACACCCCGGTGGTAATAATATGTATCGAGACATGAGACAGACTTACTACTGGGAAGGGATGAAAAGAGACGTTGGGGAGTTTATTTCCAAATGCATGAATTGCCAGCTAGTTAAAGCCGAGCAAAAGAAGCCTAGTGGGTTGTTACAGCCATTAGAAATTCCCGAATGGAAATGGGAGCAAGTCTCGATGGATTTCATCGATGGTTTACCAAGGACTAGATCGGGACATGATAGCATTTGGGTGATTGTGGACCGATTGACCAAAAGTGGAAGATTTATGCCAGTCAGATCGACCAGAACGGCAGCTAAGTTAGCAGAATGGTATATGAAGTGGGTAGTGAGATTCCATGGAGTACCTAAAAGCATTGTGAGTGACCGAGACCCGTTGTTCACTGGTGGGTTTTGGAAGAGCTTACAAGAGGCTCTAGGGCCAGAGTTACATCTCAGTACCGCATATCATCCTCAGACCGACGGTCAGACGGAGAGGGTGAATCGTATTTTGGAAGATCTCTTGAGAGCATGTATATTGGATTTTGGTGGATCATGGGATGACCATTTGCATCTAGTAGAGTTTGCATATAATAATAGTTACCAATCCAATATCGGTATGGCTCCGTTTGAAGCTTTGTACGGAAGACCATGCAACTCACCATCATGTTGGATAGAGACTGGTGAGAAGTTTATGCTTGGACCAGATGTGGTGAGGGAAACTTCAGATAAAATCAAGACCATTCAACAACGAATGAAGGCTGCCCAAGATAGGCAGAAGAGTTATGCTGATAAGAGGAGAAGAGACTTAAAATTCTCCGTTGGCGACTTGGTGTTTGTCAAGATTTCTCCATTGAAGAGCGTAATACGATTTGGCAGGAGAGGCAAGTTGGCACCAAGATTCGTTGGCCCATTCCCTGTTCTCGAACTAGTCGGGAATTTGGCATATAGAATTGACTTACCAGAGAAAATGGCGGGAGTTCACAATGTATTTCATGTTTCCCAACTAAGGAAGTTCGTTCACGACCCAGATATAACTATTTCACCGGATCAGTTAGAGGACTTCGAAGTAGAACCCAAGGCGGTTGGGAACCGCAAGCCGACCCGTATTGTCGAGCACGACATGAAACAACTTCGAAGGAAGGCGGTGAAGCTAGTCAAGGTTCAGTGGGGCGAGGACGAGAATGATTGTACTTGGGAGACAGAGGAGAACATTAGGAAGACTTATCCAGAACTCTTTGCCTAGTAAGATTTTGACTTCGATTTAGTTTTCCGCATGCTAGGGTAGGCTTGTTTGTTTGTTTTGCATGTTTGATTGTTGTATATGGCTGTTAGGCATGCAGGGTCTTTTGTATGTTTTGGGTTAAGGAATTTCGGGGACGAAATTTCTTAAGGGGGGGAGAGTGTAGCGACCCGTATTCTACGCACCATAGGACCGTAGGATATTTGTTTCTTTCACATACGAAGTCGTATGGTCATGTAACTTTGGGAGACGACTATCCCATGTTCATGATTTTTCCCGATTTTTAAATGACCATTTTACCCCTAGTTATCACTGTTTTGGCCATAACTTTTGACTGAAAAGGAATTTTGACCTGAAACCACTTCCATTGGCTCCGGATGATGGTTTACTATTCCGTAGAGTGGTCACATTAGCCAAACGGACTCACCGTTTGGGAGATATGGCTGGAACAAGTTTCAGATGGTGAAAAACAGCTTAATTGGGCTTAACCGGGTGATTAGCAGCTAGGCCCAGAGGGGAATTTCAGGTTTAGAGGCATAGGAGGGCTGATTAGGGTTAGCAAATCACTTTCATTTCAGTTTTGAGCCGCCACAAACCTTCTTGAGACCTTAGTAATGGCTTCCATCCTCTAAAACCACTCCAAAACACATTTTTAGTGAAGATTAAGCCTAAACTACATCAAAACAAGGCCAAATAGCAATAGAGCAACGTTGGAGCTGCTGCTATACATAGGAATTCGACCCAAACAGAGAGTATTCCAGATTTGGTGTTTTATTTTGTGGCCAAGGTGAGTGATTTGCATAGTTTTTGCACTAATTACGGTAATTAAGGGTAATTAGTGAAGATTAGCGAATTTATACACTAATAAATTCTGGAAAAATGTTTAGAAATTCTTAAATAATATTTTATGCCTTTGTTAGAAATTTGGTTCGATTTGATTAAGTTTCGTTAACCATATGATTAGTTTTATTTAATCATGCTTAAGGGAAAAATGGGATTTTGGGCATCTTTGATCCATTTTGACATGTAAATTCATTGTTTTGGTGTTTGTGGTTAGTTTGCTATGTTGCTATGACTGTTTGGGATGATTTTTGATTGATTAGTATAGTTAGATTTGCCGAAAACGTCATCGAATGGCGTAAACAAGTTGCAGGAAAAGTGCAGGAAAGTACCCGAACCGGACCGGATCCGTTCCGAACCGCATTGAAGTGGAAATCCGTTCCGAACCGCATTGAAGTGGGAACCCGTTCCGAACCGCATTGAAGTGGGAACCCGTTCCGAACCGCATTGAAGTGGGAACCCGTTCCGAACCGCATTGAAGTGGGAACCCGTTCCGAACCGCATTGAAGTGGGAACCCGTTCCAAACCACATTGAAGTGGGAACCCGTTCCGAACCGCATTGAAGAGGGAACCCGTTCCGAACCGCATTGAAGGGGGATCCCGAACCGAACCGCATTGAAGAGGGAACCCGAACCGAACCGCATTGAGGAGCTGAACCCGAACCGAACCGCATGGAGGAGGTGAACCCGAACCATGGCGAAGGAGGGGAAATAAGCTGAACTAAACAGGAAGCCTGAGCACCACAGACCGAACCAAACCGAGTTTGAACCTCTACTCCAACTACGCGATGGCTCTTCTGAAGACCAACACCAATTCAACCAAAACCCGAGATGCAAAGGAAGTCAAAATAGGAAGTAGAACTCAGGATCCAGTTGGGAACCAACGAGTTATCTTCATGAGTTGGGCTTTGCTGCGGGACGTGTGCTAAGGGGTTGTCGATGTTTATGACTTTGGATCACTATGTATGGGAAGTATGTGAATGGATTCAGGGCTGAAAGGGCCTAGGTACGACTAAAGGGCTATAAACCAATGAAGTGGGGTCATTTGTAAAGATTTGGTCATGACTCCATGTGGTAAGCTTGGTAGTAGCAGTAGTTGTACAAGTCGAACTCCGTCACTACTTCAATGGGTCTAGTGATTGACATTGGTGGACATCGTATGCTTTACGCACTGAGTGAGAGATGTGAGGATGGTTTCTATGGTTGATTTGTTTGCTATCATTATGACATGCACACCCCACCCCCGTATTCTTGCACTGCTTATTATGGCACCTTAGAGTATTGTATGGTATGTGGTACTAACTCTTTGGTTGCAGGTCCAGGTTCAGGTATGGTTTAGTATACCTGTTATTATTCTGTTTATATGCTTATCGCTCATACCAGGCTTTATGTCTCCTCTTATTACTCTGGGTGCTCACACGAGCAGACTAGAGACAGGTTAGCTGGTGATGCACGGGTAGATGATCCGGAGACGAGCAGGAGGCTTCCACGTAATATATATATATATAGTATTCTCCCTGTGTTGTTGAAGATCACTGCTTGGGCATTGGTGGTGCATCTTCCACTTTAGCTTTCTTTTGTTTAGAGACAGTAAATTTGGAAAGTTGTAATAAGCTGTATTGGGATTTCCGCTGCTTTGATGTTGATGTTGATTTTAGTTATCAGCTTATGCACTGTCTCACCTGTTTTATGTCAAGTATGTTATTAATATTATATTTTACTCCATGCGTTGTGAGACATTATACAGGTTCTTGATTAGTTCGTTCCCTTCTTTCCTTTCTCCTGACGACCGTCCCGTGCTAGTCGGGCATGTGTACAGCGCAATTTCGGAGGAAATGCAGGCTGGTGCGGGGCGGGCCGTCACACCTATCATACATCATGTTATATATATTGGTTAAGTGTTGCCTTCTTGTGTTACTTAACCCTACCATACATCATGTTATACCAGTTAAGTGTTGCCTTCTTGTGTTACTTAACCCTGTCATACATCATGTTATATATATTGGTTAAGTGTTGCCTTCTAGTGTTACTTAACCCTACCATACATCATGTTATATCGGTTAAGTGTTGCCTTAGTTAACTTAACCCTACCATTTGTTTAATTAACATGTTGTACTGGTTAAGTGTTACTTTAGTTAACTTAACCCTACCATTTGTTTAATTAACATGTCCTATTCATTAGCATTAATTGATTTGTTAATGCACCAACCTCTCACATTAGATCTGTGTTGTTGCGGTCACTGGATGTAACGGGCAGTTCCGGGCAGTTTTACACCATAACTCGATCTAACCTCGGGTTTTTCTTGGGCATGATGCACTAACCTCTCACATTAGATAGGTGTTGTTGCAGTTACTGGATGTTCCGGTCGGTTCCGGGAAGTTTTACACCGCAACTCAATCTAACCTCGGGTTAGGCCTGTTTATCTTTTAGCATATTTACCATACATGTCCAAATCTAGATTTTATATGCTAATCATCCCAAATTCACAAAACTAGTCATGTTCCAATTCTCAACTTATACCCCCAACAAAGCTAATTGCAAGTTATGCCCCACAAATTCAAATTCAAGTTATTACTCAAAATAGGTTACACCCAATCTTCCCAAATTTGCAATAATAGTCAAGCCCAAAATCAAAATATACGTTATGCTTGGCGTCCCAACCAACAGTTATGCCCAATCTAGATTAATATCCAAATTTACAGTTTACGCCCAATCTAGATTTAATATTTCAATTTTTCCCCAAGTTCGCAACAATAACAATTATGCCCCCAAAACTTGATTTATATGCCAATTAACCCAAACTTGCAGTTATAATGATAATAATGCCCCAATACAAGTTATACCCAAATCTTAATTACAAGTTACGCCCAAATCTCAATTACAAGTTACGCCGAATAGTACATAAAATAGATTAGGCCCAATTCCCCCGTATTCCAATCGTATATATAACAAGATTTTGTCTAGGTTCGAGACAATCTAGATCCATAATAATAGGGGAATAAGAGGGAACATAAAAGATTAGACATAAAATAGCCATACGACACTAGATTTGATAATAGCAATATCAGGAACATAGAAGAAGTATAGATCTGAATAAAATTACATCGTAGGCATAAATCTGATAGATTATATTTGAATAACATCGCAGGCACAAATCTTATAAAATAGATTTGAATAACATCGCAGGTACAAATCTGATAAAATAGATTTGAATAACATCGCAGGCACAAATATGATAAAATAGATATGATAAATCTAAAAGGATTATCTCATGATCAGGTATAGCTTGGATTCAGATTATTACATGCCAAGAATTTCAATTAAGAAGTCATATCTGGAAGTAACTTGAACTTACAGTGCTTAGATTAGGAGAAAATTGGTGAGCAGATGTTGATTCATCTCCAAAGTTGATTGTTGATGAAGATCTTCTAATATGATTTAGGTTTTTAGAGGCGGCGGCTAAGAGGATTGAGAGTTCAGCAGCATAGAGGCGTCAGAAGGAATTGTTATGAATTAGGTTAGGTCTAGGCACTAATTTATAGGTGTAGAGAGTGTTTTAGAGTCTTTAGATCACCATAGAAGCCATCAGATCCGTCCAGCGCATCAAAACACGTGATACGAAGCAGCTCAACCCGTTTGTGCTCGGATCCAAAATGGGGTCGACCCCTCCCCTAGGGGGTCGACACCTATGTCGACCCCCCCTTAGGGGGCCGACACCCCTGAGCGGGAAATTTCCTGCCCAGCCCACTTCTATGATTTCGAATGTTTTTGAATTATTTTTCTGGGCTGGCTAACTAATTATTTAAATCTCTAAATTCTTGTAATCTTCCGAGGCCCATAACTTCCTCATACGGAGTCCGATTTATGGAAACTCAGACTCTATCTCAAGCATAATTCCGAGACGTACGAAATGTTGCAACCTGTTTTACTTAATTCTCAAATTTTAAAATTAAGTATTCTTTAATTCGTTACTTTAATGTTCATAGAAAATACGGGATGTTACAGGATTTATCATAGCTCAAGTAAAACAATTTCAATATAAACTAAAAGAAAATAGTTAATCCATACACCAGTGCAATGCGTGTACTATATCGGTTTTTATGACAGGGACAAATTTTTATGGGAGCCTGCATATACACACATGTACAGGTACATGTGTGTTGTAACGACCCGGAATTTTGGGCCGAATTTAAATTTTTTATTTTAATTATTTTAATAAGTTTATAATATTTAAAATAATTTATTTTATATAATAATGACTACAAATATATTTTAATCGAAGTTAAAACGAATAAATTTTATTTAAATTATAAAAGGAGTTAGAAATAGCGCAGCAGTTTGAAAATTTGAATTATAACTTTGACTGACTTTACAGGATGCAAAATAAATCGGATTTTAGTGAAACCAAAAATATTAGAATCTATTTAAAAATATCTTTCCAACGAATCCGAAAAATTGAAATTTCATAGTGGGAATCAAAAGTTATGTCCAAATTAAGATATCAGAAAAATATGGGAAAGTTTTTATATATAATATATATGGCCCAAACAGCTACTTTTTGCATATGAATGAATTTGGACTCGAAACCAGTCCCATTGAGTTCAAAATGACATTTCTGAATCCAAAAAGTATAAACATCGATATATTCCGAGATTCAAAAATTATTCATTTAAATATGTATTTTTTATATTAAATATATACGCCTTAAAAATTGGAATTTTGCAAACGACCTCCGAATTCGACAAAACCAGTTTCTATGGATCCGGAATATTAAATTATTGCTAGATTCCAAAAATCGTAATTTTTGGAGCTAGTATGTGGTCGTTATTAAATTTTAAGTGAAAAACAGTCAATTTTCAATCGTTAAAATTTCACTATTTATTCATACGGACTTGGAATTCAACGAAACTAGTTTATTTGGATTCGTAATGTCAAATAATATTTGTGTTCCAATTTCCATCGAAATTGGAATCCGTATGTGTTCGCAAGAATTTTAAAACCGTTAAAAGGATTGAAAATTGAATAACTTTAATTGCAAAAGGGCTATAATTATAAAGTTAAACAAGGATTAAAACATAATTACCCAGCCCATATATAATATCTCCAATAGCTCCTAAACCTAAGAGAAAACACTAGCCACCTTCTTCTTCACTTTCATGGCCTCCACTCTAAATTCTTCTTTGCAAATAAGACCCTGATTCTTCAAAAATTTATATCTCTCAAATGAAACAAAATCAGACCAAACCCTTTCTGGGTTTTGTGCATCATTATCGTCTCTACCTCCCATGAAAAATCCATGGCCTAACGTCGCACGGATTCGCCGGGATCTGAGTTCAACGGCAAAAAAATGCTATTGGAAATTTGGGTTTTCTAGCCAGTCCGTGAAGAATTAGGCGATGGCCCAGTTGGGGAAGTTGTAGAGGGAAGATATATGCACAACTTTGCCGAAGGAAGTTTGGTCTGAAAGTGTATGGTTTGGCGAGAAAATGACGAAAACAGCAAAACAACAATTTCGAAATTGAAAACAAAAACGGTTTTTTTTCCCGTCGATCCGTGCATTTTCAGGCGAAGTGACCTGAATGAAAGTTGTTCGGGAGGTCGAGATCTAGCCACTGACAAAAATTGGTGGCATTTGGAGCACCGAGGCGGCCGCAGCACTAAGATGAACGGAAACTTCACTTTTCCGTTCATCTACAGACCGTGGGCCCCACGTGGCGAATTGGAGGGGGGACCACCCGGCGTGGAAAGAGGGGGAGAAGTGGACAGAATGGCGCTAGTTTCGTGCAATTCCGACTTACGGTTTCGCCGTGGCGAGCATTTTAAGTTGAGGGTGTCGTTTGGAGAAGAAGGTGAATAGTGATTTTATTATATAAATAATATTCCGTGTTCGTATATTAATATCTTTCTGCCACGAACTCAGAATCACGCAAAACTGGATCCGCCGCGATGTTGGCGATGAGACCTCCGAGTGGACACCAATTTCGTCCAATTTGGAGGAAGTTGAAATTTTGGGTAATTTTTACAAATTCAAATATTATTTAAATCGATTTGTTAACTTCGCAAGTGCATAAGTCTTTGTCACGTTATCGAAATTGCATGAAACTGAATCCGCTGAGTTCGTTATGTCGAGAGCTTCGAGCGAGCAGTAATTTTGTCCAATTTTGAGCAAGTTCAAAATTTCGGTAATTTCCATATTTTAAATTAATTATTAAATTGTTACGAACTTTGAAAATTCATATCTTTTTGATACGAACTCGAAATTGCGCAAAACAGGATTTGCCATGATCGTTGAGTCATAAGCTCCGCGTAGACTCCAAATTTTTCAATTTTGGAGCATGTTGGATTTTGGGCTAAAATTGCGCCCGAACCGTCAATTAAAGCCCGGAAAAGGTGAGAACTTTTATCTCACTCAAGCTTTTGAACAGTTAATTATTTTTATGATTAAATATTAATTAATTATCTATGTTGGAATTATTGTTTGTTGGATAAATGTTGATTTGGATGACTATTGTGAATTGTTTGAAATTTGAAATATGTAACATGTTGTTATGACATTTATGATATTTAAAACATGTTTACACTGCTATTTACAAGTTGCCTGACTTGTTTATGTTGATTGGACGATAAATTTTCACACATCGTCCAAAGGCACAATTAATAATATATTATTTGAATTTGTGTTGGTTGAAACCCCACACGGGTCTTGGGTTGATATTCTGACTACACATCGCCCTTGTGATTAGTTTAAAATGCACTTTGGCTGTTATTGAATGTTTTATCATTATTATAAAATTAATACAATGTTTGAAATCCATATAATTAAAATTATATGGTAATGGATTAGGTCTCATTCCAATTTTGAATTAAAGGAATATTTTAATTTAATATTCAGTTAATGGAATTAATTGACGTATGAATTAGAAAGATTATATCTTTATTGTTTAAAAGTTATAATAAAAAGGATTCAATTAAAAAGATTACATCTTTACGGTCAGTATGTTAAGATAAGAAGGTTCGATTTCAAAATTTTGAACATTTTGAAAAGATTATTATTATAATATAATAATAATATAGAAAGTACAATTTTTATTAAAAAATTGAAATGTCAGTTAGGATATTCGAAAACAAAGGGTTTTATAAAATTAGTAACAATTTAATGTAAAGATCATATCTTTATTTTAAAATAATATTTTTAAATAATATTTTCAGTGAATTAATTATAATTATTAATTATAATTGTACTTGGACACGAGGTTAGGTTACATTTGTGGTATAAGTCTGCCCGGACCTGCCCGACATATCCAGCAGCCACAAATGTTGAACCTAATGTCAGAGGTCCAAGTGCGCAAATACGAATTGAGCCAAGATACGAGGTTATGCCCAACTTGTGGGATAAGTCTGCCAGAAACCAACAGGCATATGCAGCATTCGCAGGTTGTAGGCTTAATGTGAGAGGTCTAGCCCATAATAAAATATAAATGGATAAGATAATGAATTGACCTTTTTAGTCCAGTAACGCCATTTTAACTCGAACGTATTTATCGATTTACGTTATCCATTTAATTATGAATATTAAAAGAGAAATTTCAAAATTAATATTTTGGAAAATAATATTATTCAAAAAGGATAATATATAGAATATTCAACTCATTTTTTAATTTAAATACAAGTTGGAATCATTTTCAAAACGAATTTATAAACATTTTAAAATACGTTTAGAAAGGAAATCGATGATAATATATATTAATATATATAATGGTTTGAATAGAACGTTTCGCGCAGCGACCGTTCGCGAATTTCGACACTTTGATTAGACATAGCAGAAGATCCGATCGTCGGATTCTTCAGGAACCGGAACCGGAACCTACGGGTTCGTATCGAAAAGAGCTTTTAAATGAGTATTTTAGATTTGAAATCCAACGGTTAGATTTTCCGAAATGTTTAAATCAAATTGGAATAAAAAATATAGCGGCGCGGCCGTGTAGTTGAATGACCTGGAACGTCGTTTAAATTAAAATGGCCTATTTTTAATTAAAAATAGGGAGAAATTATGTAAAATCATGATAAATGTTTTAAAAGGGTTTTTGATGAAAATTCCAAGTTTATAAAGATAAAAGATATTTTTGTCAAATAAGTGATTTATTTATTTTATAAATGATAAAAAGGGATTTAAATGGATTTAATTTTTATTAAGAATTTCCAATGAATAGAGTGAATTGGACTTGAATGGAAATTATCTACGGATTATTTCAGTATTGATTTTCTGTGATTATATGGATATTATGTTGGAAATTTGGAAGATATTTAATATCGTTATTTCTGATATGATATCCGTTGGTTTTAGAATTTGATACTGAATATAAGTCATTATAGTGCCTATTCAAAGCCTTATATTTAATATCAAATAAGAATTTAGGTTTGTCGTGAATAGTGTCTTAATTAACACTATTCTTGAACCTTTTTGAAGAATAAACCTTTTAATTAAGATTTAAATGTGATTTCTCTAATTTAATATATTAAATTAGAAATTAACGAAATACAAATCTGGGTTTATCGCGAATTATGTTTTAATTGACATTTATTTTTAACCCGGATTGAAGATAAGGTTAATTCCCGAAAGTTGATAATCATTTAATAATGATTTTAGAAAATTAAAACTAAATAAAGTTTTAATAAATTTTTAATTAGATTGAAGGGGAATTAAGTAGTTAAAATTACGGAATTAAGGAAGTGATCGGAAATGGAGAACTACCAGTTTTACTCCATGCAATAGTTAAGTCTTTAATTAGATTTAAACGGAAAATGGTAATTAAGTTTACCGGAACAAATCGGGATGAGTAGGTTGGGATTGGGATTAATTAATAAATAATTACTTCGGTAAGACGTAAATCCCGACTAGTTTGCATAAACCATAATTTGGTTAATATGGAGAAAGGATAAAGTAAAATCATTTGAAACAAAGATCAAAAGGAAAAATTAAAGAATAAAGTTGAAGGATTTATCTTTGATAAAATTAATGGGAATCTTTCCCTAAGAATGTGAATATTTTATTCTGAATTGGAATGAGGTGTATGTTATGTTTTTATAGCACTTGATTATAAAATACGCGAATTATTCAGAAAGACCGGGTTTAACCCATTCTGAATAATAAATACGACGATCAAGAGTCGAAGATGAAGACGGTGGTTGAAGATCGGAGTTCTTCACATCTTTTGGATGGTTATTGCTATCTTGATTGGACCGTACGCCCAAAACGATGGAAAAGTGGTGATCACCCAAACGTACTTGGAGATCGATGGGAATGCGAGGAATAAGGTGCCTCCGGTTTCATTCAGACCCAGAACGGACTAGTAAATGGATTGCGTGTCCGACATTGCATTCCTTTATGCTATATTCGTTGATCTCTGCTAAATATATATCTGTTTGGTGTTTAACACCCTTCTCTGAGACGTACGAGCTTAGAGGTTATATATTGGTAGTAATCAATGGTATGGAATGGATTGACAATGTGGCATGCCAAGATGCAAATGATCAAGGCTTTTGTTGAAAAGCAGGGTCTTGTGGGATGATCAAAGCATAGCATTATAGGCATAGCTTTGTGTACAACGTTACTTCGCGAGCCTCACACCCCGGTATGAGTCAAAAACGGGATTAGGATTGCAGGGAGTGCACACGTTTCTTTCTAGCTAGAGTGGTGTCAGTGACCACCAGCCCTGACATTTTTACTTATGTGGATGATGAATTATGAGGTACCTCGGATTTATAAGTTGTTAGTGGCCATAAAGAGGTTCAAAGGAACCGGGAAACGTGTGTTCAGGCATAACCAATCCAGCCGTTGCACTATGGGCGGACCGACCCTGAAGATCCAAGGGTTCACTACGGGGAATCCTAAGGCATTTGCTAGAGTGTCTCGAATCGGAGAGGAAGATCCCTATCGTCGATCTCATGATGGAAAACCAATTTCCAATACGACATTGCGGTTTTGGTTGTAAACCCTATATATGGTGACATAGTGGGATGGGGCGCTCATGCCGTCTATGATTAATACATTTACTTTCGAAATTGATTTCTGCACTATGCACTTATAGTAATATTAAAAGATAAATTTCGCGTACCAATCATATTTGGCTATTATAAGGTAAAACTCTATCCTCCGCCTTGCGTTGCATTGTGTGATGGGACCTGAGTCTTATAATAGCTTCATTTCCCTTTATTTAGCATTGCGCTGTTTATTTTTATGCAGTGGTATTCTTGGGGGTAAACCCGTTCCGTGTTATATGGCGTGGTCCCTTGATTTACCTAACTTTAAAATCAACTTAACAACTGTTTTGAGTTCTGATACCAGTCCCATGACTGACCAAGAGTTTATTGTTTTAACCTAAACTCTGGGTGCCCATATTTTCCACACGGGCGGCTAGTAGTTTTGGTTTTGCAGATATTATATTCACAGGATCCTGGTTTACAGCTGAAGCGATATTCAGAAAGCTCTGTATTCGTGTATTCCTTTCGATTGTATTTTGCATTATTTTTCCGCTGCTATTTAAATGTAATTTAAACTCTGATATTGTATTTCCAATGTATATTATTCGTTCATACTCTGGAATATTCTTGTACTCTGATGTAATTGTTGTAATAGCAATTAAATGTTCTTCTGTTTATGTCCTGATGTGTGTTGTTCTCAAAGCAATCCGGGCTTTCCTTTACTGGGAAGTTTGGGTCGTTTCATTTGGTATCAGAGCCCATTCTGAATAATTCATACGACGATTGAAGATCGATGATGAAGACGGTTATTGAAGACCGGGAAATTTCCATATCGAATGGATGATTATTGATATCTTGATTGGACCGTACACCCAAGATGAGGGAAAAATTGGTGATCATTCAAACGTATTTGGAGATCTACCGGATATGGTTGCGTTTAGACCCATAACGGACTGGTAAATGGATTGCGTGTTTGAGATTGTATTCCTTTATATGGTATTCGTTGATCTCTGCTAAATATGTATCTGTTTGGTGTCGGAGAATTTATTCTCTTGCTTAACACCCTTCTCTGAGACGTACGAGCTTAGAGGTTATATATTGGCAGAAATCAATGGTATGGTATGGACTGACAATGTGGCATGCTAAGATGCAAATGATCAAGTCTTTTGTTGAAAAGCAGAGCCTTGTGGTTGATGATCAAAGCACTGCTTTAATTAGCATAGCTTTGTGTATAGCGTTACTTCGCGAGCCTCACACCCCGATTGGAGTCTAAAACGGGAGAAGGGAACGCAAAGAGTGCACACGTTTCTTTCTAGCTAGAAGTGATGTCAGCGACTTACCAGCCCTGACATTTTTACTTATGTGGATGATGGATTATGAGGTACCTCGGATTTATTGGCCGGAAGTGGTCATATTGGAGTTTCAAAAGGACCGGGAAGCGTGTGTTCAGGCATAACTAATCCACTAACGTAGGTGTGGACCGACCCTGCAGATATCCAAGGGTTGCCCATAGGTGAGATCCTGAGGCATTTGCTAGAGTGTCTTGAATCGGTAAGGAGCTCCTCGCTAGCCTTGACTCATGATGGAAACTCAATTTCCAATACGAGACATTTCGGTTTTGATTGTAGAACTAGTATGGCGGCATGATATATGGTACCCATGCCCTCTATGATTGATACATTTATATTCGAGTTGTTTTATACACTATACACTTAGAGTGATAATAAAAGATGAAATTTCGCGTATCAAGCATATTTGGCTATTATAAGGGGAAACTCTATCCTCCGGCTTGCGTTGCATTGTGTGATGGGACCTAAGTCTTATAATAGCTTCATTTTTTCCAAAAAACATTGCGATGTTTATCTATGCACTGGTATTCTTGTGGGTAAACCTGTTCCGTCTTAACGGCGTGGTCCCTTGAATTACCTAACTTTAAAATCAATTTAAAATAACTGTTTTTGAGTTCTCATACCAGTCCCATGACTGACCTGGAGTTTATTGTTTTAACCTAAACTCTGGGTGCCCATATTTTCCACATGGGCAGCTAGTAGTTTTGGTTTTGCAGATATTATATTCACAGAATCTTGGTCTACAGCTGAAGCGATATTCGGAAGGCTCTGTATCCGTGTATTTCTTTCAGTTGTGCTTTGTATTATTTTTCCGCTGCTATTTAAATGAAATTTAAACTCTGATATTGTATTTCCAATATATATTATTCATTCATACTTTGGAATATTCTTGTACTCTAATGTAATTGTTGTAACAGCAATAAAACGTTCTTCTGTTTGAGTTCTGATGTGTGTTGTTCTCAAAACAATCCAGGCTTTCCTTTACTGGGAAGTTTGGGTCGTCACATTTGGTATCAGAGCCAGGTTACATCTTTACGGTTAGTATGTTAAGATAAGAAGGTTTGATTTCAAAATTTAAACATTTTGAAAAGATTATTATTATAATATAGTAATATAGAAAGTTCAATTTTTCATTAAAAATTGAAATGTCAGTTAGGATATTCGGAAACAAAGGGTTTTATAAAATTAGTAACAATTTAATGTAAAGATCATATCTTTACTTTAAAAGAATATTTTAAAATAATATTTTCAGTAAAATAATTATAATTATTAATTATAATTGTACTTGGACACGAGGTTAGGTTACATTTGTGGTATAAGTCTTCTCGGACCCGCCCGACATATCCAGCAGCCACAAATGTTGAACCTAATGTGAGAGGTCCAAGTGCGCAAATACGAATTGAGCCATGACACGAGGTTAAGCCCAAGTTGTCGGATAAGTCTGCTCGGAACCAACCGGCATATCCAGCATTCACAAGTTGTAGGCTTAATGTGAGAGGTCTGACCCATAATAAAATATAAATGGATAAGATAATGAATTGAGCTTTTTAGTCTAGTAACGCCATTTTAACTTGAACGTGTTTATCGATTTATGTTATCCATTTAATTATGAATAATAAAAGAGAAATTTCAAAATTATTATTTTGGAAAATAATATTATTCAAAAAGGATAATATATAGAATATTTAACTCATTTTTTTTAAATTTAAATAAGTTGGAATCATTTTCAAAATGAATTTATAACATTTTAAAATACGTTTAGAAGGGAAATCGATGATAATATATATTAATATATATAATGGTTTGAATAGAACGTTCCGCACAGCGACCGTTCGCGAATTTCGACCATTAACTTTAAATTGGAATAACAGGAGATCCGACCGTCGGATTCTCCTAAAACCAGAACCGTTGGGTTCGTATCGAAAAGAGCTTCCCAATGGATATATTAGATTTGAAATCTAATGGTTAGATTTGGAGATATGTCCAAATCAATTTCAGAAAAGGTCGCTATAAGTGCAGTTGAATGGCCGTTATTGGAAACCGACTGTATGAGCGAAAATAAAAAATTTAAAAATATGGAAAAATTATGTAAAATCATAATAAATGATTTAAAAAGGTTTTTGATGAAAAATTCCAAGTTTATAAAGATAAAAGATATCTTTATCAGAATTAGTGATTTATTTATTTTATTAAATTAATTAAAATAAATAAAAGGATTTAAATGGTTTTAATAAAACCAAGATTTTCCAATACATATATTGGAATGGATTTGAATGGAAATAATCTTCGGATTATTTCAGTATTGGATTCTGTGATTATACAGATATTATTGCGAGAATTTGGAAGATATTAATATCGTTAGTCCCGATTTGATATACGTTAGTTTTCAGAATTTGATATTGAACATAAATCGATATAATTTCTATTCAAAGAACGGTATTTAATATCTGATTAGAATTTGGGTTTGTCGTGAATAGTGTCTTAAATAACACTGTTCCTAAACCCATTTGAGAAATAATACATCTTTTAATTAAGATTTAAATAAGATTTCCAATTATTAAACATAATTGAAAATTTAGTGTGTTAGACCAAAAAATGGTCCTAACACCCAAATCATCGTATTTCGAGCATAGGATATGAAGGAATAACTGAACAATAAGAGAAAAAGAAAGTCATCAGGATTTTTATAGTGGTTCGGCGTTAACGAGCCTACGTCCACTTCATATTTTTCTCATTTCATTCACAGATTACAATTACAATAAAGATTGTCTCTCAATCATTCGAATTCAATGAATAATTCTCTTTGAATTCATTGATTTTATTGAGGAAGATGGTGGTTATTCATAGGGAAGTGTTAGCCATGGCATCCATGGATGTTGAGATGCAAAAGTCCCTTGAAAATGCTCCCTGGAGGTGTATTTATAGCTGTAGGAAAGCCCATATGGTGATCAGGTCGTGGTTGGACAAGTGGCACCCAATCCGGGAAAGTAGGAGCGGTCATAGCCTCAAGAATAAGTCAACATTCATGCATAGAAGCAGGTTCGGTCCAGGCGGTTCATGACCATGTTGTGCACCACGGATCGGGTCGTGGTCATGAGGGGCTCCACGAGTCGGATCGTGGATCATGGGCGTGTCACGAACGGATCGTGATGAGGGCGAGCCGAGGGGGGCGATCCGATGAGGGGCGTGCTGGTCCAGGAGGTGATGCTTCGTCACTTCATCCAAATGATTGCCAGATCACACCCATTCACGGAAACGGGCGTAACTTTCAAACCATAAGGCCGATTGGGCCAAACGAAAGCTCTACTTGAAGCTAATTCAGAGGGTTACAAGTATTTGATGTGTTTAGATCCAAATGAGGTAGTTTGATAGGAGTTTCGGGCCAGTTTATACTGATGTTGCGATTTTGACCAAACCGCCCTGTGTCTTCTAATGATGCGTTCAATGCCGGAGAGAGATGTTATTCCACCATTTCAACCAAGCGATTGCTGATCAATTCATGTTCATATTAAAATCCTTTGCTTTGGGTAGCCTGGTCATAAAGCAGGCTAACATTTTGCCCCCTAAAGTACATCTTATCGCAGGTGAGATGTGCTTTGAATATGTTGAGCTAATTCTCTCTGGAACTTCATTTATCCTTGAGAAGGCTTTATCCAACTGTTGCATTGCTTCCCTGGAAGCTAGTCAGGCCATGTTCCATGGAAGGAGTATTCGAGATGATCAAGAAATTGTTTAAACCTTGTCGAATCAAAAGATCTAATTCATCCGTCAGAAGTCATGCTAAATCTTCGGCTCCCGAGCGTGATTCTACATGCACAGGTCATTGACAAACAACATCATCATTCTATACAAGCCAAGCGCGTGGTAGGGTTGGACTTTCTTTTTCATATGAGCCAATGTATGAAGTAGCCACCCAAATCATGGGGCAATGTAAGAATCTTTGGGCTCTGAGCTAACAACTGGACTGTTGGGATGAAGCATATCAGAATCAACGTATGAATTTGTCATTTGTACTCAAGTTTGGATTATCTTGATATCTTGGTATTGATTCAGGATCTTAAAATCGCATTGAATCGTAACAGTAAGGAATCCGGGAGCCATGATCACTCTGGAATGTAGTCGACGGAATCCACAATTGTTATGGAACATTTCTTAATCCCATATTCACATATGAAGTAGTCAGTAAGGGATGTTGTTAAAATCATGTGGACCAGTGCCTATAGGATCGTCACCATCGCAAGGTTGTAGATAGGTTTGTCACACCTTCCATCCGGTGTAGTTTGACTCTTTAAGTTCACATTTGATCCGCAATTTAGCTCGCTTGGTCTGGGAAGATGAATCAGGTTATACTCTGGAGGCATAACGTACATGTTTTGAATCTCATTCCATGCCAGGATTGTCTTTAGAGTTAGTCTACGAATCGACACTTGTGCTCTAAGTGCCATCGGAGGACAAGCAAAGTCAGGGCTTATGCCCCCAGCATCCATGGGGGTTAAAGTAAGTCAATCAGGCATCCAATCTTCAAGGTCTTATACTTCCAGTCATTGCATTGGTAAGAGTTACAGGTTCAACAATCTTAGTCGACCCAAGACATTCTATGCTCTCTCGATTCAGCAAGAGTTGGTGTTGTATACACAAATTTTCGAATTATATTTTCTTTGATATCGTCTCTACTCTTTAGTCGGATAGTGAGGATTGCCTCATCGGACGTCAGCGAATTCGGTTACTCCCATTGGATCAGTTGTGAATTTAATTAAGCTTGCTAAATGCGAGTGGATAAATATCGTTATGAAGTTAGTTGGTCCCCTCCGTTTATGCTTCAGCATAGTCTAAAGTGGTCGTCACAGTCTTGTTGAGTCTCTTTCTCATGCTCGGTTCAATTGAGCTTGACAAACAAGATCATGAGCTCGATTAGTGGTATAGATTAGGGCTGTCAATGGGTCGGGACGGGTCGGGTTCGGGTCAGATCAAGTCGGGTTCGGGTCAATTTTTAAATGGGTCAGGTCAACCCGTTTAATAAACGGGTCATATTATGCCAACCCGAACCCAACCCGTTTATAAACGGGTCGGGTCGGGTCGGGTCAACCCGTTTTGACCCGTTTAATTTTGCAGATATCCCTTTATCACCTACATTTTGCAAAATAAAAGCATACCGAAATAGAAAAATACATTGCTAAAAAACATAACACTTAAAAAGGCACATACATGGTTTTACACTTAAAAATGCCTCTCTGCTGGACGTATGAATTCCATGGTTTTATACGGCTTGGGCTTGGTATGTTTTATGTTAAACGGGTTGGGACGTGTCAACCCACAGGTTCGCGGGTCAACCCGTAACCCACCCGTTTATTAAACGGGTCAGAGGGGGTTGACCCGAAAATGACCCGTTTATAAATGGGTCGGGTCGAGTTTTTTTCGTGCGGGTTACGAGTCGTGTTTCGGGTCGTGTACGAAATTGACGGCCCTAGTATAGATTCTCTTTGGAATTGCACATTCTTGTCATTGTTTTCCAGGGCTTCTCCTTTGTCCTTATCGTTTCAGGAATTGGAAGGTTCTCCATTCTTCAGTTGAAAAAGCATCTTGATCATTCTTCTCGATGTTAACACCTTTTTGTCATGAAAGTCCATCCACCTCAGGGTTGAATTCATCAAAGTCTCTAAGCAAGTCTCGTTGTGGTGAAACATCGAAATCTGTGGGAATACCAGGATATTCTGATGTCCTGTGTGAAAAGACTATGATGGTCGTTACCCACATCATCGTGAGAAGTACCGTTTCTCGAGAGGTTCCGAATCAAACTGGCGAGCAGGTTGCCGTCAAAGAATTGATGCACACTGTTAAGATCATGGTTGGTGCCCCCAGCGTCGAATCTGAGATTACAAATGGGGGTCTTTGTTGATTTCTTGTTTCCGTGTCGACATTGCCCCCGAGTCGTGGTTCGAGTCATTCAACCCGACCGGGTTCCTGTTCTTCGAATTGTTGCGTTCTTGATTGGAGCTGAGTGTGTAATGTCGCTTGAGTATCCATTCGGGTTGGAGCTAAAGCTGGTCGTGCATGACCTGAGTTTGTTACCATTTTTGCATTTTCATCTAGGATGCTTCAGGTAGCTGTTCCATTGTCCATGTTTCCATCCACGACTTTCTGAATCGAAGTCGCATGCTGCATGGCTGCTGATTAGTTCGTGTTCAACCGGAGCTGATGGTTGCTATCTGACAGAGCCAAGTTAGTCACTGCTTGAACTTCGATTTTATCATTTCCAGCGAATTGATGATTGTTGCTCGACCTTCTGATTCAGCACCGGTTCCCCCAGCATGAAGTCTTGAAATAGGTGAAGGTCGACCTCGGGCTTCTTGGTTCCACATGAGAAGTAGCCGCCAATCAGGCTTCTATCATTCAATTCTGAATATAGGCATCGGGTGGTTGAACTATGTTGCTTGAGGCTCGTATTTCGTGCCCCCATCCTCGGGGGTTTGTTCTAGGTAGTAGACTTTGAATCCATATCTTTCATACTCCCTCTTCGCATCATGAGTCAGGGTCAGGTGAAAATCGATTTTTTGGTACGCAGCCCCTGCCATTCTCTTGTCTCTTATCCAGGTTCCGAGGATCGGCATCAGATGGAAAAAGGCCAGACTTTAATCGTCTGGAGTGTTGCCGCTTGCCCCCTGCATCATGGGAAAGGTCTAAGATAGGTTGGCTATTTCACACCTAATTATTGCATGGGATATGTCCAGCCTCATCTGAGCTTTCGAGTCTGGAAGTAGGTTAGGACCACCAAATGAACGTTCGCTTTGCATTTGTTTCTTGGTCCTCAAGGGGCATGTCAAAATCACAACACAAGTTAAACACATGCACATAAGCTATGTCATTTGTAAATATTTTCAATAGTTATGCCCCTAGTCCAGAGGTAATGGCATAAGGCAGGTGGTCGGATTACTTCCCTTTCAAATTCAGACACGTGTGCATGAAAAGGAGTTGTTGCTTTCAGGACTTAATTGATACTATTTTTCAAATATGAGGGAAAACATTTTTCTGACAATTCAAGAAATTCATAGTCCATAGGAATCTAGAATGTCATGATCGCATTGGATCGTATTAAGGTCAGGTAGAAATCCAAGGATTCTAGGACTTCGCCGGGTCCTTCCAGCTGCGAGAATTGAGTCACGTGACATGTCAGTGAACAATCCACTCCTAAGGTCTCCTCGCTGTTGCCGCCTTGAGTCTCACATGCAGTTTAGAGTCATGCACCCACGTCATCCTTTTGGACGTGGCCCTTTGTTTGTTTTCCACTGGCATGTTGTTGTTGTTGCGAGAATGTCCCTCACTTTCGATTAGCTTTGTCTTGTGAACCTGCACTTGGTAAATGAAATTCTGTTTCTTTGGCATTATTGCGTACCTGCAAGTTTATCATTCTTAGTCACGAACATTTGAATCATAACTAAGTTAGAACCATGTGCGATGAAAATTAAAAATTTCTGCATCATGCATAAATGTGTATATGAGCATGCCCCCAATCAATCATTAATACGATGCCTGGACAGGGCTTATTGAGGATTGATTAGATTCAAATATGTGCTGCTCCCCATTCCCGGGAATGAGGGGTTCGGGCTCCACTTTTCATTCCTATTTCCAGTCGTGTGACATGATAGGAGCCCTTTTGGCGGCATACGTCACCGTGCCTCTATATTCTTCCGATCCTTCAGCGGGGTAAGAGTCCTTGTGGTGCTAAGTATCTAGCACCTTTATACTCTCCCGATCCTTTAGCGGGTTAGAGTTCGAGCTCGGTTCTTAATCTTCTCACCGATCCTTCAGCGGGGCAGAAATTCTAGGGGCGCTAAGTCTCTAGCGCCTTTATACTCTCCCGATCCTTCAGCGGGGTGGAGTGTTGTCAAGGCGGTTTTTATCATGGTGCACCTTCACGCCTTATGGACGCCATCTTCGCGTCCTTTATACTCTCTCTCGCATCTGGAGAGTTAGAGTGGTGGACGCCATTTCTCGTCCTTTATACTCTCTCTCTCACATCTGGAGAGTTAGAGTGGTTCAGGTGAATGGTCATACTGCTTGCCCCCGGCATTCCTTTTGCACTCTAGTTCAAAGAGCGGGATTCAGCCGTCTCGAGTGTCGTTCCCGAACTTGGTTCTAGTCCATACTCCATGTTTCACTTTGGCGCATGGAGCTTTTCGGGAAAGCGGACGGATCACACTCGCCGAGGCGCTACCTCATAATCTCTAATTCATGAGTAGAGGCGGCCGCTTGCAATAATCAAGTCTCTCTCGTCCCGTCGACTCGGGGGATGGAGTTTGATCGGACGTCGTGATATCATCCTTTATACTTTTCTCTTAAGTCATGAGAGTTGGAGTCACAGATCGAGTGATTTTTAATCATGGTGAACCCATCACACTCGTCCTAGATTTATGCTTCTATCCAAGCTCGGAGGATTAGAGTCAGTCGGGCAAATAGTCGAAAGACGTCTGCCAAAGCTTTGAGGTTTTGGTCTGAAAGGATTGGCACCGAACTTCGGGTACCTGCATCATTCATATCGCACGAATTAGTCATGTCAATAAATCAAGAAGCATGTAAAAAACAAATTTCATGATTGGAAAGTAAGGATATCGATGTGCATTGCCGCCCCTATCAGGGTTCATGCAATCTGGTGGCATCGAGAATAGGATTGAGCCATATAGACGGTCACACTGCGTCCAACTAAAGTAGAACCCCAGCCTTGCAATTCAATGATTTATGTACAATGGTCTTGTAGTTTGCCACGTGTGAGCCAAGAATTGGGTGGTCATCTCAGATCCACCTTGAGCTATACAACTTTCTATAAATGGGGGGCGTGGCTTTGTAGGCGAACAGTTCGGTCGAGCTCGTAAGGGTTCTGTTCCATAACTCCATATGCAGATGTTAGAAATCTGATCGATATCAAATCTGGGGTACCTATACCATCCATATATTAATTCGTCTGAGTTAATTTCATAAATAACTCATAAGGCATGCAAATATAATAGTCATGGTTAAAGAGTAATCCTGTTAAATGAATGAATATCATTCAGAGCGAAAATGGCATTGCTGTTTCTTTGCAGGTCCATTTTGCATCGTCATGTCCCTGTTAGGGGATGGCTGCCAAGATCTCAGCTGATGACGAATGCCTTTTCAAACTATCGTAGAGCGGCAGTCCCAAGAATGAATAGATCTGGACCGGGGTGTTGTGATGGAAAAGGTGGTTAGGTAAGTATCATAAGCGAGTGATGAGGTCGCATCTCCTTTAAATTGCCTTTTTGCCCCTATGCTGAGGGTAAGGATAGAGTGCTGGGGAATCATGTTTGTACCGCTAATAATAGCACACCATCACATTGCTGCTAGGATGGTAATTGGCATGAGGATAATGGATTCATGCTTATAGAAACTTTTGCACTTTCTATGTTAGGAAATAGTAATGTCTCATAAATTTGCTGATGCACCTTCGATCCCATATTGAGGACAAGGGTTGGTGTGCAAACAATCAATCAGCATTCAGGCATAATCGTTCTAAACCTTCAACTCGCTAACCTTCAGGCGAGACTAAGGCAATCGACCATGCAAACTCTTGATGTATCTGCTTTGAATTAGACGATGTAATCTCGAGCGATTCATGCTCAAATCTCCAGTTGCCCCCAGCATTTGGGGAATGAGTCACTTGGCAGATAATTGATGAAAGGAGTGGAAGTGTGAATCTTCACTTTCTGATTCCAAAACATCGCTCATTAGTGGTTTCATTCATATATATGTACCTTCAAGCAGGAAGTTAATTAGTGATTTTGTCGAATCATTTAGGGTGGTGAATTCAGCAATGAGGCTTGTTGGTGTCTGTCTTGGGACAACCATCCAGGGAAAATAAGCAGTATCGACATGCATGTCATATCTCGAGGCACAAAGAATGATGGCACACCTTTCACTTCACCTTGCTAGATGCATTCCGTGTTGCAGGAAGCTTATCATGGAATTATCCACGACTTTCTCCCGGGTTCGGTCTCCAACGCTGGATCAACTTCCATCTGATCAATGGTTGGATTTTATAGTGTCTCGATAGGGATCATCTCCATCTTTTCTGGATTTTCAAAACCTTCTAACTTGGTCAGATTATCCGCCTTCTGATCTTCTGTGTGCGGAATATGAGGTATGTTGTAACATTCCAATCCATCCAACAGCTCTTCTACTGGTTCTAGGTAAGCTGCGAGTTGTGGTTTCTTCGACTGGAATTCCTTTCAACCCGTCCTTCGGGGGTTATCTGCAAAACTCCGGCGTTGGATCGCCGATCATTTCTTGCACCGTCTGTATACAGTTTCCAGGGGTTTGATTTCATCTTTCATTTCGAGGCGTCATTTTCTATTAGCGTTCTTTGACGAGGACGGGATTTGATACCCAAGCGGGATATGTGGCATATCATATAAAACCATTGCCTTTCAGCCTTCCGACTTCTTCTTTCAAGGCATATGCTCTCCCTAGATCGAGCATACGTCTTGCTTTCTTGGCAAGAGCACACTTCAGGTTTATACTTGACAAATGACTCATAATTTATGGTAGAATCCTGCGAATATTAGCAAGGGTCCAAGCGAACACATCCAGGCTCGCCTGTAGAAAGCATGTCAGTTCCCTTGTTCGGAAGAGGTCTAAATGAGACCCGATTTCAAGACCTTAGTCAGGTCGGTGTCACCAATCGGAACATGTGCAGTTGCGTCACTAGATGTCACCCTGCTGCATCCCGAATCACCATCCTCTCTGGGAACTATGTCTTCGGGCAGATCATCAGGCAATTCCTTTTGTGATGCTCCATTTATTCGCAATATTGACACCTCCTTCACACTCCATTTCATCTGGAGGGGAAGCGTCTTTGGGTTTCATGCCATCTCTGTTGCGTAGCATAGTCCATCCGGCCAAATAGTCGCCTTCTCCAATAACTTGGTCACCATAGACCATTTCCACTCCATCTTCGGTTGGGATATTTAGCAATAGGCACTAGGGTCTAATGCAGGCTCTGAATTCTGTTGGAGCTGGTCTATCTGGACCTTGATCAGATAAGCTGCTTTGATTCCGAGCTCTCGTCACTTGACCAAGGTCATATGGTGGCTGGTGAGCAGTCAAGGTTGCTATCGTCCGGGCAAGGATCCCTAGGTCCAACCATGGCTTGCAGTGGTTCAACTGGTATCTGACTCTGGGTACCAAAGTGTGTTGATCTAACCCTTATTCGATGGCAATCAATCTCTCTCGATACAGTTGAAATCAAATAGGCACTGCAAAGGTTAGCTGAGCTATTCAGCGAGCAAACCACGAGACATATGTTTTTCACCATGCCATTCAAGCGAAGGGTAACTTTGTAGTGCTAGGATCCTAACTTGCTGTTGGGTATCCCATTATTGAGAATCATGGTCATTGGGATCTTCTGAGTCATCTTCAGAATAGTGTCCGGATTGTTCTATGTCAATGCCACCTGGGATTCCGCCTGTTGGACAGGTTTAAGTCACATAAACTAGGTGATCACTACTCATTCAGGAGCATCATCAGTTGCATTGGGGAAATCTGTACACCATCAGAGCTCTGGAAGAGGAGGTTGCCAAGAGGTAATCATTATCTCGTATACTGTTATAGCCGGAAAGTCCAATCTTCTCAATAGCTCCTCGTATTGAATAACATCAGTAAATAGGTGTTATGGCTCTAAGGAGAATTCCCGTCATTGCCAATTTGCTGTCGATTTCCTCGGACTATCTACTGAATCTCGATTGATAATCCTTAATGATTATTGCAGGACAAAACGTACTCCGAGCCGAAGGCGAGGCCGTCAGTGGGTCCGGGTGGCGCGCCGGTGGGGGTCCGAGGCCCCACAGTCCCGGCGGCGATCGACCTAACCAGTTAGGTCGAAAATGTGGGCACCACACGATTTTTTCGATTTCGGAAGATGGAGCCTTTTCTGAAATGATCTGAAAATTGCATTTTTCTCACAAACTGCCACTTTTTCGGATCGGGTCGTGACCCTTGTTCATCGTCACTTTTTCGGGTCGCGGTTCGCCATTTTCCTCCGGTTCGCGGTTCGCTAAACTTCATCGGGTCGTGGTCCAGCTTGGCGATCGGGATCCTCCAACCTTCCAGCTCCAGATCGGTTCGTGATCCTCACTGAGGGGTCGGGTCCGATATGCCTCCACGAGCCAGTTGAATATGCCCTCACGAGCAGATCGAAATGGACTTTTCACGAGCTGGTTACATGTGTTTGTACATTCCACGAGCCATCATCACGAGCCACTAGCCATCTTCACGAACCAATTCCATAGCCCTTCATCACGAGCCCTGTTCACGAACCCTTCGACCTGCTCCTACAAACCATCTGTTCGCTCCTCATTAGCTCGGGAAGCTTGCGATTTCTTACTTCTTTTACGAGCCGTGAAGTTCTGATTTTACCAAAATCACTAAAATCTTCCAAAATGGTAGAAACGCGGACTGTTTTCTTCGGACTTTCAAATCCAAATAGTAGAATAGCAATCCGATAGGCTAAGAATTAAATTCTCAGTGAAAGCACTAAAATGTTAGACCAAAAATTGGTCCTAACACCCAAATCATCGTATTTCGAGCATAAGATATGAAGGAATAACTGAAAAATAAGAGAAAAAGCAAGTCAACAGGATTTTTATAGTGGTTCGGCGTTAACGAGCCTACGTACACTTCATATTTTCTCATTTCATTCACAGATTACAATTACAATAAAGATTGTCTCTCAATCATTCGAATTCAATGAATAATTCTCTTTGAATTCATTGATTTTATTGAGGAAGATGGTGGTTATTCATGGGGAAGTGTTAGCCATGACATCCATGGATGTTGAGATGCAAAAGTCCCTTGAAAATGCTCCTTGGAGGTGTATTTATAGCTGTAGGAAAGCCCATATGGTGATCAGGTTGTGGTAGGACACGTGGCACCCGATCCGGGAAAGTAGGAGCGGTCATAGCCTCAAGAAAAGGTCAACATTCATGCATAGAAGTAGGTTCGGTCCAGGCGGTTCGTGACCATGTTGTACACCACGGATTGGGTCGTGGTCATGAGGGGCTCCATGAGTTGGATCGTGGATCATGGGTGTGTCACGAACGGATCGTGATGAGGGCGAGCCGAGGGGGGCGATCCGATGAGGGGCGAGCCGGCCTAGGAGGTGATACTTCGTCACTTCATCCAAATGATTGCCAGATTACACCCATTCACGGAAACAGGCGTAACTTTCAAACCGTAAGGCCGATTGGGCCAAACGAAAGCTCTACTTGAAGCTAATTCAGAGGGCTACAAGTATTTGATGTGTTTAGATCCAAATGAGGTAGTTTGATAGGAGTTTCAGGCTAGTTTATACTGATGTTGCGATTTTGACCAAACCGCCCTGTGTCTTCTAATGATGCGTTAAATGCCGGAGAGTAATGCCATTCCACCATTTCAACCGAGCGATTGCTGATCAATTCATGTTCATATTCAAATCCTTTGCTTTGGGTAGCCTAGTCACAAAGCAGGCTAGTAAAGTGAAACTGACTTTTGGGTTGATTGTGAACAATGTTTTTAAATGACATTACTTCTTGAAACCCGATTGACAGTGAAATTTAGATTGGTAATTCATAAATCTTTTAATTAAGATTTGACGAAATATTCTAAAGAGAACTTTTCAATTTAGTATATTAAATTGGAATATGATTTTGAGTTTATTGTGAATGATGTTTTAAGAGACATTTGTTCTTTAACCAAGTTAAAGGCAAGATTATTTCTTGAAAGTTAAATAATCATTAAATAATGATTCTTGAAGATTAAAACTAAATATAGTTTTAATAAATCTTTAATTGGATTGAATGAAGATAAAAGTAATTAAATTTACTTAATTCAAGAAACGAACGATAATGGAGTACCACCAGTTTTACTCCAAGCGATAGTTAAATCTTTAATTAGATTTGAACGATTAAACGGTAATTAAGTTTACCATAACACAATGGGTGTTAAATTTGGGGTACCACCAGTTTTACTCCATGGGTTGTATAGGTTGGGAATGGGGTATTAATAAATGATTACTTCGGTAAGATGTTAATCCCGACTAGTTGAATAAAACTTAATTTGGTTTAAATTAAAATCAAAGAATATTCTTGATTGGAATGAGGCGTTGGTTGTGTTTTAAAACACATGATTTTAAATTGCGCAAATTATTCAGAAAGACCGGGTTTAACACCTTACCGAAGTAATCATTTATTAATACCCCATTCCCAACCTATACAACCCATGGAGTAAAATTGGTGGTACCCCCAAATTTAACACCCAATGTGTTACGGTAAACTTAATTACCGTTTTATCGTTCAAATCTAATTAAAGATTTAACTATCGCTTGGAGTAAAACTGGTGGTACTCCATTATCGTTCGTTTCTTGAATTAAGTAAATTTAACTACTTTTATCCTCATTCAATCCAATTAAAGATTTAATAAAACTATATTTAGTTTTAATCTTCAAGAATCATTATTTAATGATTATTTAACTTTCAAGAAATAATCTTGCCTTTAACTGGGTTAAAGAACAAATGTCGCTTAAAACATCGATCACAATAAACCCAAAATCATATTCCAATTTAATATACTAAATTGAAAACTTCTCTTTAGAATATTTCGTCAAATCTTAATTAAAAGATTTATGAATCACCAATCTAAATTTCACTACCAATCGGGTTTCAAGAACTAATGTCATTTAAAAACATTGTTCACAATCAACCCAAAAGTCAGTTTCACATAATTTTCAATTATGTTTAATAATTGGAAATCTTATCTAAATCTTAATTAAAAGATGTATTATTTCTCAAATGGGTTTAAGAAAAGTGTTATTTAAGACATTATTCACGACAAACCCAAATTAGATATTAAATACCGTGCTTTGAATAGAAATTATATCGATTTCTGTTCAATATCAAATTATGAAAACTAACGTATACCAAATCGGGAATAACGATATTGATATCTTCCAAATTCTCGCAATAATATCCATATAATCACAGAATCCAATACTGAAATAATCCAAAGATTATTTCCATTCAAATCCATTCCAATATATGTATTGGAAAATCTTGGTTTTATTAAAACCATTTAAATCCTTTTATTTATTTTAATTAATTTATTAAAATAAATAAATCACTAATTCTAATAAAGATATCTTTTATCTTTATAAACTTGGAATTTTTCATCAAAAACCTTTTTAAATCATTTATTATGATTTTACATAATTTTTCCATAATTTTAATAATTTTATTTTCGCTCGTACAGTCGGTTTCCAATAACGGCCACTGAACTGCAGTTACAGCGACCTTTTCTGAAATTGATTTTGACATATCTCCAAATCTAACCGTTAGATTTCAAATCTCTTATATCCATTGGGAAGATCTTTTCGATACGAACCCAACGGTTCCGGTTTTAGGAGAATCCAACGGTCGGATCTCCCGTTACGCCAATTTAAAGTTAATGGTCGAAATTCGCGAACGGTCGCTGTGCGAAACGTTCTATTCAAACCATTATATATATTAATATATATTATCTTCGATTTCCCTTCTAAACGTATTTTAAAATGTTTATAAATTCATTTTGAAAATGATTCCAACTTATTTAAATTAAAAAAAAATGAGTTGAATATTCTATATATTATCCTTTTTGAATAATATTATTTTCCAAAATAATAATTTTGAAATTTCTCTTTTAATATTCATAATTAAATGGATAACGTAAATCGATAAATACGTTCGAGTTAAAATGGCGTTACTAGACTAAATAGCTCAATTCATTATCTTATCCATTTATATTTTATTATGGGCCAGACCTCTCACATTAAGCCTACAACTTGCGAATGCTGGATATGCCGGTTGATTCTGGGCAGACTTATCACACAAGTTGGGCTTAACCTCGTGTCATGGCTCAATTCGTATTTGCGCACTTGGACCTCTCACATTAGGTTCAACATTTGTGGCTGCTGGATATGCCGGGCGGGTCCGGGCAGACTTATACCACAAATGTAACCTAACCTCGTGTACAGGTACAATTATAATTAATTTACTGAAAATATTATTTTAAAATATTCGTTTAAAGTAAAGATATAATCTTTACATTAAATTGTTACTAATTTTATAAAACCCTTTGTTTCCGAATATCCTAACTGACATTTCAATTTTAATGAAAAATTGAACTTTCTATATTATTATATTATAATAATAATCTTTTCAAAATGTTCAAATTTTGAAATCAAACCTTCTTATCTTAACATACCGACCGTAAAGATGTAATCTTTTTAATTGAGTCCTTTTAATTATAAATTTTAAACAATAAAGATATAATCTTTCTAATTCATACGTCAATTAATTCCATTAACTGAATATTAAATTAAAATAGTCCTTTAATTCAAAATTGGAATGAGACCCAATCCATTACCATAAAATTTTATTTATATGGATTTCAAACATCGCATTAATTCCACAATAATGATAAAACATTCAATAACAACCAAAGTGCATTTTAAACTAATCACAAAGGCGATGTGTAGTCAGAATATCAGCCCAAGATCCGTGTGGAGTTTCAACCAACACAAATTCAAATAATATATTTTTAATTGTGCTTTCGGACGATGTGTGAAAATTTATCGTCCAATCAACATAAACAAGTCAGGCAACTTGTAAATGGCAGTGTAAACATGTTTTAAATATCATAAATGTCATAACAACATGTTACATATTTCAAATTTCAAACAATTCACAATAGTCATCCAAATCAACATTTATCCAACAAACAATAATTCCAACACAGATAATTAATTAATATTTAATAATAAAAATAATTAACTGCTCAAAAACTTGAGTGAGATAAAAGTTCTCACCTTTGCCGGGCTTTAATTGACGGTTTGGGCCCAATTTTGGTCCAAAATCCAACATGCTCTAAAATTGACGAATTTGGTGTCTACAAGAAGCTTATGACTCAACGATCATGAAAAATCCATGGCCTAACGTCACACGGATTCGCGGGATCTGAGTTCAACGATAGAAAACTACTGTTGGAAATTTGGGTTTTCTGACCAATCCGTGAAGAATTAGATGATGTCCCAGTTGGAGAAGCCGGAGAGAATGGCGCCGATTTCGTGCAATTTCCATATCGAATTAAGGAATTAAGGAAGTGATCGGAAATGGAGAACTACCAGTTTAACTCCATGCGATAGTTAAATCTATAATTAGATTTAAACGGAAAATGGTAATTAAGTTTACCGGAACAAATCGGGATGAGTAGGTTGGGATTGGGATTAATTAATAAATAATTACTTCGGTAAGACGTAAATCCCGACTAGTTTGGATAAACCATAATTTGGTTAATATGGAGAAAGGATAAAGTAAAATCTTTTGAAACAAAGATCAAAAGGAAAAATTAAAGAATAAAGTTGAAGGATTTATCTTTGATAAAATTAATGGGAATCTTTCCCTAAGAATGTGAATATTTTATTCTGAATTGGAATGTGGCGTATGTTATGTTATTTATTGCACTTGATTATAAAATACGCGAATTATTTAGAAAGACCGGGTTTAACCTATTCTGAATAATAAATACGACAATCAAGAGTCGAAGATGAAGATGATGGTTGAAGACCGGAGTTCTTCACATCGTTTGGATGGTTATTGCTCTCTTAATTGGACCGTACACCCAAAACGATGGAAAAGTGGTGATCATCCAAATGTACTTGGAGATCGATGGGAATGCGCAGAATAATGTGCCTCCGGTTTCGTTCAGATCCAAAATGGACTTATAAATGGATTGTGTGTCCGACATTGCATTCCTTTATGCTGTATTCATTGATCTCTGCTAAATATATATCTGTTTGGTGTTTAACACCCTTCTCTGAGACGTACGAGCTTAGAGGTTATATATTAGTAGGAATCAATGGTATGGTATGGATTGACAATGTGGCATGCCAAGATGCAAATGATCAAGGCTTTTGTTGAAAAGCAGGGCCTTGTGGGATGATCAAAGAATAGCCTGTATAGGCGTAGCTTTGTGTACAGCGTTACTTCGCGAGCCTCACACCCTGGTATGAGTCAAAAACGAGATTAGGACGGCAGGGAGTGCACACGTTTCTTTCTAGCTAGAGTGGTGTCAGTGAATTACCAACCCTGACATTTTTTACTTATGTGGATGATGGATTATGAGGTACCTCGGATTTATAGGTTATTAGTATCCATATAAAGGTTCAAAGGAACCGGGAAACGTGTGTTCAGGCATAACCAATCCAACCATTGCACTATGGGAGGAATGGCCCTGAAGATCCAAGGGTTCACTGCGGGGAATCCTGAGGCATTCGCTAGAGTGTCTCGAATCGGAGAGGACGATCCCTAGCCTCGATCTCATGATGGAAAACCAATTTCCAATACGACGTTACGGTTTTGATTGTAAACCCTATATATGGCGACATATTGGGATGGGGCGCTCATGCCACCTACGATTAATACATTTACTTTCGAAATTGATTTCTGCACTATGCACTTATAGTAATATTAAAAGATAAATTTCGCGTACCAAGCATATTTGGCTATTATAAGGTAAAACTCTATCCTCCGGCTTGCGTTGCATTGTGTGATGGGACCTGAGTCTTATAATAGCTTCATTTTCCTTTATTTAGCATTGCGCTGTTTATTTTTATGCCTTGGTATTCTTGGGGGTAAACCCGTTTCGTGTTATACGACGTGGTCCCTTGATTTACCTAACTTTAAAGTCAACTTAACAACTGTTTTGAGTTCTCATACCAGTCGCAGGACTGACTTGGAGTTTATTGTTTTAACCTAAACTCTGGGTGCCCATATTTTCCACACGGGCAGTTAGTAGTTTTGGTTTTGCAGATATTATATTCAAAGGATCCTGGTTTACAGCTGAAGCGATATTTGGAAAGCTCTGTATCCATGTATTCCTTTCGGTTGTATTTTGTATTATTTTTCCACTTCTATTTAAATGTAATTTAAACTCTGATATTGTATTTCCAATGTATATTATTCATTCATACTCTGGAATATTCTTGTACTCTGATGTAATTGTTGTAATAGCAATAAAATGTTCTTCTGTTTGTGTCCTGATGTGTGTTGTTGTCAAAGCAATCCGGGCTTTCCTTTACTAGGAAGTTTGGGTCGTTTCATTTGGTATCAGAGCTTTGGTTTACAGAGCTCGAGAACAAGACACAGTAGAACTGAACGGTTGAATTCATCAGAGATTGGATTAGTAATATCCAATAAGAATAACTCGTTAGAGATGGGATCGATAGTATCCTAGAACGAGTGTTAAGAGTATTATTTATATAAAAAAATAAATTTAGTTTTGAAATTTAATCTAATAATACGTATTTCAGTATATTATTTTATTTTGGACAATCGAGTATATAGAGATTTGCATGTACGCCTAGCTAGCGTGTATACGAAGCCCCCAATATACTGGATAGATATAGAATCACACTCTAGTCGCCCAGAGATGATTCTGATGATGAGCATGGCATCATCAGCGTTTATGTTCGAGTATTCGAATGTGCGATATCTATATATTTCCAACTGACTGGTATGAGAACCAAAACTAGCTAGGATTTATTGTTGTGATTTGCACTAAAATATGATTTTTGACTATATATAAAAGTTATATATATTTGAAAAGTAAATCACTTAACTAATTGCTGGTTATGATGTTTGATAATTAGTTTAACTAATTAAAATATTGAAATGAAAATTAATTTAACCAATATGAGAAAGAATGATAAATTTAGCTTAATCGAATTTAACATTGAACTGAAGTGAAAATTGATTAGAATTGAAAGTTGAGTTGGTTATTTAAACAACTTTTAGCTTCGTTCCTTTTCGAGAATGAAAAGATCTTAAGTGGGGGAGATTGTAACGACCCAGAATTTTGGCCCAAATTTAAAAATTTTATTTTAATTATTTTAATGGGTTTTTAATATTTAAAATAATTTATTTTATATAATAATGACTACAAATATATTTTAATCGACGTTAAAATCGAATAAATTTTATTTAAATTATAAAAGGAGTTAGAAATAGCGTGGTAGTTTGAAAATTAGAATTTTAACTTTGACTGACTGTACAGGATGCGAAATAAATCGGATTTTAGCGAATCCAAAAACATTAGAATCTATTTAAAAATATCTTTCCAACGAATCCGAAAAATTTAAATTTCATAGCGGGAATCAAAAGTTACGTCCAAATCAAGATATCAGAAAAATATGGGAAAGTTTATATATATAATATATATGGCCCAAACAGCTGCTTTTTGCATATGAATGAATTTGGACTCAAAACCACACCCATTGAGTTCAAAATGACATTTCTGAATCCAAAAAGTATAAACATCGATATATTCCGAGATTCGAAAATTATTCATTTAAATATATATTTTTAATATTAAATATATACGCCTTAAAAATGAGAATTTTGTAAATGACCTCCGAATTCGACAAAACCACTTTCTATGGATTCGGAATATTAAATTATTGCTAGATTCCAAAATTCGTAATTTTTGGAGCTAGTATGTGGTCGTTATTAATTTTAACTGAAAAACGGTCAATTTTCAATCGTTAAAATTCCACTATTTATTCATACGGACTCAGAATTCAACGAAACTAGTTTCTTTAGATTTGTAATGTCAAATAATATTTGTGTTCCAATTTCCATCGAAATTGGAATCTGTATGTGTTCGCAAGAATTTTAAAACCGTTAAAAGGATTGAAAATTTAATAACTTTAATTGCAAAAGGGCTATAATTATAAAGTTAAACAAGGATTAAAACATAATTACCTAGCCCATATATAATATCTCCAACGGCTCCTAAACCTAAGAGAAAACACTAGCCACCTTCTTCTTCACTTTCATGGCATCTACTCTAAATTCTTCTTTGCAAATAAGACCCTAATTCTTCAAAAATTTATATCTCTCAAACGAAACAAAATCAGACCAAACCCTTTCTGGGTTTTGTGCATCTCTATCGTCTCTACCTCCCACGAAAAATCCATGGCCTAACGTCGCATGGATTCGCCGGGATCTGAGTTCAACGGCAGAAAACTGCTTTTGGAAATTGGGTTTTCTGGCCAATCCGTGAAGAATTAGGCGATGGCCCAGTTGTGGAAGTTGTAGAGGGGAGATAGATGCACAACTTTGTTGAAGGAAGTTTGGTCTGAAAGTGTACGGTTTGGCGAGAAAATGACAAAAACTGCAAAAAAGCAATTTCGAAACTGAAAACAAAAACGGTTTTTTTCCCGTCGATCCGTGCATTTTCAGGCGAAGTGACCTGAACGAAAGTTGTTCGGGAGGTCGAATCTAGCTACCGACAAAAATTGGTGGCATTGCGGCCGCAACACTAAGATGAACGGAAACTATACTTTTCCGTTCATCTACAGATCGTGGCCCCCAGGTGGCGAATTGGAGGGGGGGACCACCCGGAATGGAAAGAGGGGGAGAAGCCGGAGAGAATGGCGCTGGTTTTGTGCAATTCCGACTTACGGTTTGGCCGTGACGAGCATTTAAGTTGAGGGTGTCGTTTGGAGAAGAAGGTGAATAGTGATTTTATTATATAAATAATATTCCATGTTCGTATATTAATATCTTTCTGCCACGAACTCAGAATCACACAAAACTGGATCCACCGCGATCGTGACGACGAGACCTTCGAGTGGACACCAATTTTGTCCAATTTGGAGGAAGTTGAAATTTTGGGTAATTTTTACAAATTCAAATATTATTTATATCGATTTGTTAACTTTGCAAGTGCATAACTCTTTGTCACGTTATCGAAATTGCATGGAACTGAATTCGCTGAGTTCGTTATGCCGAGAGCTTCGAGCGAGCAGTAATTTTGTCCAATTCTGAGCAAGTTGAAAATTTTGGTAATTTCCATATTTTAAATTAATTATCAAATTGTTACAAACTTCGAAAATTCATATCTTTTTAATACGAACTCGAAATTGCGCAAAACAGGATTTGCCATGATCGTTGAGTCATAAGCTCCGCGTAGACACCAAATCTGTCAATTTTGGAGCATGTTGGATTTTGGGCCAAAATTGGGCCCGAACCGTCAATTAAAGCCCGGAAAAGGTGAGAACTTTTATCTCACTCAAGCTTTTGAACAGTTAATTATTTTTATTATTAAATATTAATTAATCATCTGTGTTGGAATTATTGTTTGTTGGATAAATGTTGATTTGGATGACTGTTGTGAATTGTTTGAAATTTGAAATATGTAACATGTTGTTATGACATTTAAAACATGTTTACACTGCCATTTACAAGTTGCCTGACTTGTTTATGTTGATTGGACGATGAGTTTTCACACATCGTCCAAAGGCACAATTAATAATATATTATTTGAATTTGTGTTGGTTGAAACCCCACACGGGTCTTGGGTTGATATTCTGACTACACATCGCCCTTGTGATTAGTTTAAAATGCACTTTGGCTGTTATTGAATGTTTTATCATTATTATAGAATTAATGTGATGTTTGAAGTCCATATAATTAAAATTATATGGTAATGGATTGGGTCTCATTCCAATTTTGAATTAAAGGAATATTTTAATTTATATTCAGTTAATGGAATTAATTGACGTATGAATTAGAAAGATTATATCTTTATTGTTTAAAAGTTATAATAAAAAGGATTCAATTAAAAAGATTACATCTTTACGGTTAGTATGTTAAGATAAGAAGGTTCGATTTCAAAATTTTGAACATTTTGAAAAGATTATTATTATAATATAATAATAATATAGAAAGTTCAATTTTTCATTAAAAAATTGAAATGTCAGTTAGGATATTCAGAAACAAAGGGTTTTATAAAATTAGTAACAATTTAATGTAAAGATCATATCTTTATTTTAAAAGAATATTTTAAAATAATATTTTTAGTGAATTAATTATAATTATTAATTATAATTGTACTTGGACACGAGGTTAGGTTACATTTGTGGTATAAGTCTGCTCGGACCCGCCCGGCATATCCAGCAGCCACAAATGTCGAACCTAATGTGAGAGGTCCAAGTGCGCAAATACGAATTGAGCCAAGACACGAGGTTAAGCCCAACTTGTGGGATAAGTCTGCCCGAAACCAACGGGCATATCCAGCATTCGCGGGTTGTTGGCTTAATGTGAGAGGTCTGGCCCATAATAAAATATAAATGGATAAGATAATGAATTGAGCTTTTTAGTCCAGTAACGCCATTTTAACTCGAACGTATTTATCGATTTACATTATCCATTTAATTATGAATATTAAAAGAGAAATTTCAAAATTAATATTTTGGAAAATAATATTGTTCAAAAAGGATAATATATAGAATATTCAACTCATTTTTTTAATTTAAATATAAGTTGGAATCATTTTCAAAACAAATTTATAAACCTTTTAAAATACGTTTAGAAAGGAAATCGATGATAATGTATATTAATATATATAATGGATTGAATAGAACGTTTCGCGCAGCGACCATTCGCGAATTTCGACACTTTGATTAGACATAGCGGAAGATCTGACCGTTGAATTCTTCTGGAACCAGAACCTATGGGTTCGTATCAAAAAGAGCTTTTAAATGAGTATTTTAGATTTGAAATCCAACGGTTAGATTTTCTGAAATGTTTAAATCAAATTGGAATAAAAAAATATAGCGGCGCGGCCGTGTAGTTGAATGACCTGGAACGTCGTTTAAATTAAAATGGCCTATTTTTAATTAAAAATAGGGAGAAATTATGTAAAATCATGTTAAATGTTTTAAAAGGGTTTTTGATGAAAATTCCAAGTTTATAAAGATAAAAGATTTTTTTGTCAAATAAGTGATTTATTTATTTTATAAATGATAAAAAGGGATTTAAATGGATTTAATTTTAATTAAGAATTTCCAATGAATAGAGTGAATTGGACTTGAATGGAAATTACCTACGGATTATTTCAATATTGATTTCCAGTGATTATATGGATATTATGTTGGAAATTTGGAAGATATTTAATATCGTTATTTCTGATATGATATCCGTTGGTTTTAGAATTTGATTTTGAATATAAGTCGTTATAATGCCTATTCAAAGCCTTATATTTAATATCAAATAAGAATTTGGATTTGTTGTGAATAGTGTCTTAGTTAATGCTATTCTTTAACCTTTTTGAAGAATAAACCTTATAATTAAGATTTAAATGTGATTTCCCTAATTTAATATATTAAATTAGAAATTAATGAAATACGAATCTGGGTTTATCGCGAATTATGTTTTAATTGACATTTATTTTTAACTCGGATTAAAGATAAGATTAATTCCCGAAAGTTGATAATCAGTTAATAACAATTTTAGAAAATTAAAACTAAATAAAGTTTTAATAAATTTTTTAATTAGATTGAAGGGGAATTAAGTAGTTTAAATTACGGAATTAAGGAAGTGATCGTAAATGGAAAACTACCAGTTTAACTCCATGCGATAATTAAATCTTTAATTAGATTTAAACGAAAAATGGTAATTAAGTTTACCGGAACAAATCGGGATGAGTAGGTTGGGATTGGGATTAATTAATAATTAATTACTTCGGTAAGACGTAAATCCCGACTTGTTTGGATAAACCATAATTTGGTTAATATGGAGAAAGGATAAAGTAAAATCTTTTGAAACAAAGATCAAAAGGAAAAATTAAAGAATAAAGTTGAAGGATTTATCTTTGATAAAATTAATGGGAATCTTTCCCTAAGAATGTGAATATTTTATTCTGAATTGGAATGAGGCATATGTTATGTTTTTATAGCACTTGATTATAAAATACGCGAATTATTCAGAAAGACCGGGTTTAACCCATTCTGAATAATAAATACGACGATCAAGAGTCGAAGATGAAGACGGTGGTTGAAGAACGGAGTTCTTTACATCGTTTGGATGGTTATTGCTATCTTGATTGGACCGTACATTCAAAACGACGGAAAAGTGGTGATCTTCCAAACGTACTTGGAGATCGATGGGAATGCGAGGAATAAGGTGCCTCCGGTTTCGTTCAGACCCAGAACGGACTTGTAAATGGATGGCGAGTCCGACATTGCATTCCTTTATGCTGTATTCGTTGATCTCTGTAAATATATATCTTTTTGGTGTTTAACACCCTTCTCTGATACGTACGAGCTTAGAGGTTATATGTTGGTAGGAATCAATGGTATGGTATGGATTGACAATGTGGCATGCCAAGATGCAAATGATCAAGGCTTTTGTTAAAAAGCAGGGCCTTGTGGGATGATCAAAGCATAGCTTGTATAGGCATAGCTTTGTGTACAATGTTACTTTGCGAGCCTCACATCCCGGTATGAGTCAAAAACGGGATTAGGGCTGCAGGGAGTGCACACATTTCTTTCTAGCTAGAGTGATGTCAGTGACCTACCAGCCCTGACATTTATGCTTGTGTGGATGATGGATTATGAGGTACCTCGGATATATAGGTTGTTAATGGCCATATAGAGGTTCAAAGGAACCGGGAAACGTGTGTTCAGACATAACCAATCCAGCTGTAATGAACTGGGATTTTCGACCCAGAAAATCAAAACCCATGTTAATTATTCAGGTATCGAACATTCCATATCATTAATAGAAAGAAGTTAGAGGGTGAGAATAGATAAGATAGATAATTAGAATAGAAGAAGAAGAAAAACACAATCAGAGTAAACACGAATCTCACAGTGGAACGAACAAAATATAATATATAACATAACTTTGCAATAAAACAGTATAATAACATTATCAGAGTACAACACATACACACCGCGGAAATTACAATAGCTATATAATCCTGAAGCCTCCTGCTTCAAGCTCCTCCAAGTATATCTGTAAAGACCTGAACTACTTGACTGCTCGTACAAATTTGGGCACCCAAGAGTTTAGGGAAACAAAACAAAATAAACTCTGGGTCAGTCATAGGACTGGTGTGAGTAAACTGAAATCATCGGTTTAACTTTTCAAAATCCTTTTCAAAGAAAAGATAATCGTAAGATCGATCCACACATAAACATGGACGGCTTTTACCTTACGATAACCCAAAACAGTTTCGGAAATCAATACTTCTCTGATATTATAATAATGTCTAATCACAAGTAATTAGAATCTAGCAGAATGCTTGCATATCACGTTCCACATATATAGTATACAAACAAAAACCGCGAGCGCTTATTGGAGATTGGATTCCAACTATGACAAGGTATGGGACCACCTGCCGATAGTGTATCTCTAGAGACGAATACACTGGGTTCAACAAGAACGTCTTGCAACCCGGTCCACACATGACCGGCCACTCATTTCGCTTGAGTGTATCGAATGTATACCACCAACGGTTGGGAGCTACCCACCGTCTTCCCGAAAAGGGACAGCATCAAATAGATAAAAGAATGAATTGGATTTTCTCTAGATAGGTGATATACACCCTAATGGGAGCGACCCACTTAGCCATGCTGCCTGCCCGATTTTTGTCATTTCCCAGTTGATGAGGCTTGAGGTCATAACGTATCTTTGACAGATCGTACATTCATTTACTTTGAATGCCACATCGTCATACCCGTCAAATCACAAATTGATTTCTCCAAAAATACCACGGGTATAAAGCTAAGAGAAACGAATTCCTCCGCCACCAAACGTAAGTACGTTTGAAGAGGTCAACTTACACGATCTGTTAGATATACTTCGCCAGACATTCGTCTATTCACGGTTGTCCTGGGACTGGACAAACCAAAGGCACTATTCTGTAAACATGATAGCCCTTGCATAACTCCGTCTTCAATATACATCATCAATTTTTGGAACACATTTCCATCTCTATTTCACGTATTACTGCCATTCCAGTATTCTTTCTCATTCACATTTCATTTTCTATGATTAGAAAGTATCTCTGATTTTATTTGGAAAATGTTTCCAAAATGTATTCGTTTGATTTAAACATATGTTTACATAAAACATCACTAAGCCAATTTAACCCATTACATTTATTGACTAAATTTACTTAATCTCTCTTCACTATCGAACATTACCCATCCCTTAGTTAAAAATGAAGTCAGTCAAGTTAGGGTGTAATTACCTCTCAGACCTTAACTGAACAACATTTCTAACCTCGAAATAGAAAAAGCTCACCTTTCAATTTTTTAACAAATTTCCTTACGAAACTCTTGGATTCTATTTATGAATCCGCATCTTAATTTTAAGACATTGGTTATAACTATAGCGTTATAATCCCTTCTTCTTAAATATCCAACTTCAAAATATAGCTTTTATTCCTTAATTTAACTCAATAACTAACCCACTCGTCTATAAATAAATAAGCAAATCTCGATTTAACTGGAAAGTAAATATTACTTTCCCGAATTTTGATATAATTGAATTCAGTGTAAAATTTTCTTTTTCGAATAATCTTTATTCGATAACTCTTTTTCGAATAAACTATATTGATAACACTTTCTTCGAATAACTATATTCGGTAATACCTCTTCAAATGATTTACATTCGATTAATCTCCTACGAATGATTACATTCGATTAATCTCCTTTCGAATAAACTATATTCGATTAACTCCTTCAATTTTATTCCAATAAACTATTTTGAATAACTCCTTCGATTCAACTCATTTGGATTAACTCGGTTTGATTAACTCAACTTGGCTAACCCAACTCGATTAACTCAACTTGATTAACTCAACTTATTTACTCTACTTATTTAACTCCTATCGAATAACTAATATTCGATTAACTTATATTCAAATAACTATGTCAGTTTTTAAATTTATTTCGAATGGCTAATATTCTATTTAACTCCGTTCGCTTGACTCTAGATCGCAGCGATCACAATGGTAACGTCTGATTCCCTCAGGAAACATCCGACCGCCATAGGCTATCTGCAGCCCTGCGAATTATGCTAGTAGTCGTACGAAATGGCAACACATTCTAAATAACTAAGTTTGACTAACTCTATCTCAAATAACTACATTTGATCACCTCTAATTGAATAACTAATATTCATAAATTTCTAATTCGATTAACTCTATCTAATTAACCCTAACTGATTAAATCTAACTGATTATTCAGTTTCAAATATTGATGTTGAAATCAATTCTTACTCCTCAATATAAGTCCTGACTTATATATTCTATTTATCCATGATAAATATTTCATTTAATTTATAAAATATTATTTACAAATTCATCTGATCAATCCATCGATTAGAATAAATTCTATTTAAAATCTTTACTATAAATCCATATCAAGTTGTACCCGTGTGCGAAGCACGGGTTTAATCTTTCAAATGTAAAATTCTCCTTTTATACAATTCTAGTCACTTTCAAGTATTTCATTTTATAATCTATTTATTTTCTAAATAAATATCACTTTTATTTTATTATAAAATGATAAATATTCTTTTTATAAAATCCTTTGATTTTATAAATATTTTATTTCTACTATACACTTTTAAAAGCTCTTATTTATTTTCTAAATAATATTTCCTTTATTATTTGCTATACAAATACTTTCCCTTTCCTATTCGTTATACAAATATTATTCTTTACTATTTGTTATACAAATACTTCTTCTTTCTATTCTATTTATTTTTCAAATAAATATCCCTTTTCAATTCTATTTGTAAATGGTTTACAAATATTTCTTTTTCAATTCTATTTATTTGATTTACAAATAAATATTTCTTTTATATCTATTTATTTTCTAAATAAATAGTTTTCTTTTTTATAAAATCTATTGATTTTATAAATATTTCTTTTTCAATATAACATTGAAGATTTCCTTTATAACATTCCAGTATTCCTTGTGGTATTCAACGTACCATATAACAATGATCGGTATCATTCAACCATACAAAATCAACAACAGATTTCATATCACATCATATAAAACAATGTATGAAAAAACAGTAAAATAAATGTTGAGGAACCCAGTTGGGTCCCTCCAACCTGTTTCCCTGCATCCACAGATGTTAAACAATAAAATTAACATCAATTTCATTTTACTATGAAATATTCTGCTAAACAGAATCAATATTTGATTAACGATTTATAACTATATCGTTATCTATATTTTCAATCAACTGACTAGCAGTTCAACCAAACAGTCAATACACAGCAAACAACCATCTCTTATAAATTCTAAAATATTCTATAAAATATAAACTGAGCAGAGTTAGTGAGATTACTCACATTGGACGGTTATCGTTAAATAACGATAATTGGTCGTTGATTTGATTCATACGTTTAATTTCACCATAAATCCAAACGAGCTCCAATTCACTCCTGGTCAGTTTCCTGGTGTAGCCACCGTCCGTACGATCCCAACGGATCCAGTTTTTTTTTTCTGAATTTCGATAACGTATGGCATAATTATGAATTTTACTAGTTTATACTATATAAAAAAAACAAAAACTCAATACTTTATATGATGGGGCTCACCCTCACTTAACCTTGGCCCAACTCCTTCCAACCCGTTATGAACAGTGGTCTTCCCCAATGAAAAATCGCGATGTCCAGTTTTGTTCCTCCTCCATTTTTGCCTCTTCACCGATCTCTACCTCCCTCGTTTCTCCATCGATCAACCTGAAACCACAACCAAACTTCACGTCGTTCGAATCTCCATCTCCTCCTACCCTTAGATCTAAACTTAGTGGCCTCCTCGAAAATGCATCGCGTAGCCTTCTCCGTTGGCTACAGGAAGGACAGCGACCCCAAATGCTACCGAGTACCCCAAAACTTGGCCAACGGCCTCTACTCCACCTCCTTCATCCATTTATGAACTTCATTTCTACCAATAATCAACACAATCTCGATGAATCCGAACCCTAGCTGCTGTAGATAACAACACAGCGAACGAAACATGAATCGAAGTAGGTAAAAATAGTATGGAATCGAAGAGGACGCCTTCAGGAATAGAAATATATATAGATTATGATTTTTAGGATTTTGATTGGTTTGTTTTGGATTTTAGAAGAGGATTTTTACTGTTGGAATTTTATTTCAGTGGCAGCGTGATTTCCTTGACCAGAGAAAATAGAATTTGGGTAAGGGTGATGGTAGGTTATTTATAGGTAGATAAAAATATTTTTTTATTCGATTTTTATATTTATTTTTAAGCTATCGCTGTTTGTATTTGTTCTCTAAAATCCCTGTGATCACATACGATACCCAAAAATCACGAAACTAGATATGCACCTTCAGTCCGACATTGCGGTCCCAACGAAACTGGTTTCGTCGAATTCTAACTTCGTTTGCTCACACAGCGTATTTTTAACTGTCATAATACTGACTGTTTTTCACATTAAAATCCCGTACGGCCACAAAATGACTTCAAAAATCACGAAAACTGAAATCTAGCAATAATTTAATATTGCGGATCCAACAAAATTAGTTTCGTCGAATTCTGAGGTCATTTGAAAAACTGGCTATTTTTAAAGCTCTAAATAGCCCTTTTAAATATATAGATATATTTAAAAACATTTAAATTTAGTATTTAAAAATAATTATTATCGTATATATTCACAATAGAATATCATACAGCTCCAATGGGATTTATAACTCGATATTTCAAATCCAATGTTACATCGATGTTCGATTTATATTAAAAATCCTTTTATAATATAAATAAATCGATATAAATTATAAAGGAATTCCATAGCGACTTTTCTAAAATTTGATTTGGACATAAATCAAAATCTACTCGACGAAATCCTGGTTTTTCTCTTCCACTAGAAAAATATACTTCACCAGCTCCGAACGTTTCTTGTTTCACAGAAATCCGACTTAAAACGAATCCTGTACCTTCAGTTGAAGTTCAAATCACCAAATAACGAACTGCCGCGCCATTTCAAGCTCGATTTTAATTATATTATAATTTATATGTTCAACTGTCGTTTATATAACATATTCGTCATTCAAATTCAATTCTAAATTGAATTAAATATCACCGATGATCCAATTCACACCATTTTGTGAATTCCACTATTTCTGACTATTTCAGAAATTAAATATATTATTATATTATTTATTTTAATTAAATATTCAATATTATTCAATTCTGGTCATTTTAAATAACCAAAACATTATTCAAATAATTAAATTAATTAATTATATCGCTGAAAAATGCGGGTCGTTACATTCTTCCCCCCTTAAAATAATTTCGTCCTCGAAATTGCTAAGGTCGAAGACAGACCCTATTAACAGGTTTAAAAACTATTCGTTCACTTTTAACTTCAGTTTTAACTGAATTAATCGATTCCAATTAAACTATTAATTTATTCCTACTAACGAAAATCTTCAAAAATCCTGAAAATTTTCTAACACCCGAAATTTTCGAAAAATTTCGCCAGCACCTCCTTTGTACCGGTCAGTAGTTCAAACTCCAACTCGCCTCTCTAGGCCTTCTCCAATCCAAAGAAAATCAAACAGCCAAGCGGCTTGCCAAATCGGCCCATAAATCACCAAATCCATAAAAATAAACATGTACCTTTTTGTCGGGCATATCATTAAATCCTTTTATTCTGCTACCAATTCAGCATATACCAAAGTCATCCCAATCAATCTCTAATCAATTTATCCTCAACACAGCTATTCTCTTAAACAAGCCAATTACCATCTCAACTCAAGTTTCATTCTCGATTCCAAACTCCTAACCTTCCAATCCAATACCATTTCAGATTTTTATCTCATAATTCAAAATTTGATTTTACTTGATATACTATATTCCAATTCAATTTACAGTTAATTGGTTTCAATTCAATTCATATTTTCTTTCACAAATTACTTTAAATTAGTTTTAATTCATACCATTTTCCTGGGAGTTTTAAACAATTTAACTTTGCTTTTCACAAAATATCAAATATTCCCTTTTAGAAATCAAAACAACTTGTTTTCCTCAAAACAATTTGAAAACAAAATCTTTGGTAGTAATCCGTCACTTATAACTCGAAAATGAACACTGATGATGTGGCCAGCATCATCAAAGTTATTTTCCAGTTATCAAAGTGAGTTCAATACTATATCACTTATCAAAACCATATTTAAACACTTCTATTTTGAAAACTTTTTTCAAAATATCATTCATGATACTTCTAAACAATTTAAAATCTCCTTGGATTTTAAAATTTTCTTATACTTAACTCAAATCCCTTTATGAACACTCATTCCCCAGTTTTCAGAATTTTAATTCCAATTCATATTTAATTCAGATTTAATTAATCTGCTTGTATATTATACAACTCAAATTGGTTATTTATATAACCATTTCAATTATAATCAACCAACACATCCAATATATGATAATAATTCCAAGATATACCTTTCTTTTATATCAAAATATATTTTGGGTAAAATTATTTCATTTACCCTCTTTCAAAACATACCGTGTCGGTTTATCGTATTCAAGTGTTTGGAAATCCCTATCGATACAGTAGATCAAACTGATCGACCAGAATTCACAACAACTCTATCAATAAATCTCCACAATATAAAACAATTTTATACCAATCTACAAATACGTTCACTCGTATATATACACTCAAACTCAATCTAGGGTATTACTAACCCCATCTCTATTGAGTCATGCCATAGAGCCAAGGTAATCACTTAGCCTCGCTCTGATACCACTGTAACGAACCGGGATTTTCGACCCAGAAAATCAACATAAAACCCATGTTAATTATTCACGTATCAAACATTCCAGATCATTAATAGAAAGAAGTTAGAGGGTGAGAATAGATAAGATAGAAAATTAGAATAGAAGAAGAAGAAAAACACAATCAGAGTAAACACGAATCTCACAGCGGAACGAACAAAATATAATATATAACATAACTTTGCAATAAAACAGTATAATAACATTATCAGAGTACAATACTTATACACAGCGGAAATTACAATAAATATATAATCCTGAAGCCTCTTGCTTCAAGCTCCTCCAAGTATATCTGTAAAGACCTGAACTATTTGACTGCCCGTACAAATTTGGGAACCCAAGAGTTTAGGGAAACAAAATATAATAAACTCTGGGTCAATCATGGGACTGGTGTGAGTAAACTCAAATCATCTGTTTAACTTTTCAAAATCCTTTTCAAAGAAAAGATAATCGTAAGACCGATCCACACATAAACATTGACGGCTTTTACCTTACAAAAACCCAAAACAGTTTTGGAAATCAATACTTCTCTGATATTATAATAATGTCTAATCACAAGTAATTAGAATCTAGCAGAACGCTTGCATCTCACATTCCACACATATAGTATACAAACAAAAACCGCGAGCGCTTATTGGAGATTGGATTCCAACTATGACAAGGTATGGGACCACCTGCCGATAGTGTATCTCTAGAGACGAATACACTAGGTTCAACAAGAACGTCTTGCAACCCGGCCCACGCATGACCAACCACCCATTTCACTTGAGTGTATCGAATGTATACCACCAACGGTTGGGAGCTACCCACCGTCTTCCCGAAAAGGCACAGCATCGAATATATAAAAGAATGAATTAGATTTTCTCTAGATAGGTGATATACACCCTAATGGGAACGACCCACTTAGCCATGCTGTCTGCCCGATTTTTGTCATTTCCTGGTTGATGAGGCTTGTGGTCATAATGTATCTTTGACAGATCATACATTCATTTACTTTGAATGCCACATCGTCATACCCGTCAAATCACAAATTGATTTCTCCAAAAATACCACGGGTATAAAGCTAAGAGAAACGAATTCCTCTTCCACCAAACGTAAGTACGTTTGAAGAGGTCAACTTACGCGATCTGTTAGATATACTCCGTCAGACGTTCGTCTATTCACGGTTGTCCTGGGACTGGACAAACCAAAGGCACTATTCTGTAAACAGGATAGCCCTTGCATAACTCTGTCTTCAATATTTGATCGCAACGCTAACATCCATACAGAGTGGTTTTCAGATAATGCATCTGATCCCGGTCTCTCCATATTGACGACGATAAAATGGTCAAAAATTCTGATAGTCGGTGATTTAACTATCAAAGAAAAACAGTTGTGCACCCAACGATATTATTTCCAGATGGAAATTCTATCGATCAATCATCAATCATCACTTATCACTTTCTATAAAATTATCTTTAATTTATCCATTTCCCCATTTCTATATATTTGTAAATTCTTATTTTCTAAATTTAGAAAATATACCTCATCAATTTTTGGAACACATTTCCATCTCTGTTTCACGTATTACTGACATTCCAATATTCTTTCTCATTCACATTTCATTTTCTATGATTAGAAAGTATCTCTGATTTTATTTGGAAAATGTTTCCAAAATGTATTCATTTGATTTAAACAGATGTTTACATAAAACATCACTAAGCCAATTTAACCCATTACATTTATTGACTAAATTTACTTAATCACTCTTCACTATCGAACCTTACCCATCCCTTAGTTAAAAACGAAGTCAGTCAAGTTGGGGTATAATTACTTCTCAGGCCTTAACTGAACAACATTTCTAACCTCGAAATAGACAAAGCTCACCTTTCAATTCTTTAACAAATTTCCTTACGAAACTCCCGGATTCTATTTATGAATCCACTTCTTAATTTTAAGACATTGGTTATAACTATAGCGTTATAATCCCTTCTTCTTAAATATCCAACTTCATAATATAGATTTTATTCCTTAATTTAACTCAATAACTAACCCACTCGTCTATAAATAAATAAGTAAATCTCGATTTAACCGAAAAGTAAATATTACTTTCCCGAATTTCGATATAATTGAATTCAGTGTAAAATTTTCTTTTTCGAATAATCTTTATTTGATAACTCTTTTTCGAATAAACTATATTCGATAACACTTTCTTTGAATAACTATATTCGATAATCTCTCTTCGAATGATTTACATTCGATTAATCTCCTACGAATGAGTACATTCGATTAATCTCCTTTCGAATAAACTATATTCGATTAAATCCTTCAATTTTATTCGAATAAAATATTTTGAATAACTCCTTTGGTTCAACTCATTTGGATTAACTCGGTTTGATTAACTCAACTTGGCTAACCCAACTCGATTAACTCAACTTGATTAACTCAACTTATTTACTCTACTTATTTAACTCCTATCGAATAACTAATATTCGATTAACTTATATTCAAATAACTATGTCAGTTTTTAAATTTATTTCGAATGGTTAATATTATATTTAACTCCGTTCTCTTGACTCTAGATCGCAGCGATCACAATGGTAACGCCTGATTCCCTCAGGAAACATCCGACCGCCATAGGCTATCTGCAGCCTTGCGAATTACGCTAGCAGTCGTACGAAATGGCAACACATTCTAAATAACTAAGTTTGACTAACTCTATCTCAAATAACTACATTTGATCACCTCTAATTGAATAACTAATATTCATAAATTTCTAATTCGATTAACTCTATCTAATTAACCCTAACTAATTAACTCTAACTGATTATTCAGTTTCAAATATCGATGTTGAAATCGATTCTTACTCCTTAATATAAGTCCTGACTTATATATTCTATTTATCCATGATAAATATTTCATTTAATTTATAAAATATTATTTATAAATTCATCTGATCAATCCATCTGTTATAATAAATTCTATTTAAAATCTTTACTTTAAATCCATATCAAGTTGTACCCGTGTGCGAAGCACGTGTTTAATCTTTCAAATGTAAAATTCTCCTTTTATACAATTCTAGTCACTTTCAAGTATTTCCTTTTATAATCTATTTATTTTATAAATAAATATCACTTCTATTTTATTATCAAATGTTAAATATTCTTTTTTATAAAATCCTTTGATTTTATAAATATTTTATTACTACTATACACTTTTAAAAGCTCTTATTTATTTTCTAAATAATATTTCCTTTACTATTTACTATACAAATACTTTCCCTTTCCTATTCGTTATAAAAATATTTTTCTTTACTATTTTTTATACAAATACTTCTTCTTTCTATTCTATTTATTTTTCAAATAAATTTCCCTTTTCAATTCTATTTGTAAATGGTTTACAAATATTTCTTTTTCAATTCTATCTATTTGATTTACAAATAAATATTTCTTTTATATCTATTTATTTTCTAAATAAATAGCTTTCTTTTTTATAAAATCTATTGATTTTATAAATATTTCCTTTTCAGTATAACATTGAAAATTTCCTTTATAACATTCCAGTATTCCTTATGGTATTCAACGTACCATATAACAATGATCGGTATCATTCAACCATACAAAATCAACTACAGATTTCATATCACATCATATAACACAATATATGAAAAAAAACAGTTAAATAAATGTTGAAGAACCCAGTTGGGTCCCTCCAACCTGTTTCCCTGCATCCACAGATGTTAAACAATAAAATTAACATCAATTTCATTTTACTATGAAATATTCTGCTAAACAGAATCAATATTTGATTAACGATTTATAACTATATCATTATCTATATTTTCAATCAACTGACTAGCAGTTCAACCAAACAGCCAATACACAGCAAACAACCATCTTTTATAAATTCTAAAATATTTCATAAAAATATAAACTGAGCAGAGTTAGTGAGATTACTCACATTGGACGGTTATCGTTAAATAACGATAATTGGTCGTTGATTTGATTCGTTTAATTTCACCATAAATCCAAACAAGCTCCAATTCACTCCTGGTCAGTTTCATGGTGTAACAACTGTCCATACGATCCCAACGGATCCAGTTTTTTCTTCTTCTGAATTTCGATAACATATGGCACAGTTATGAATTTTACCAGTTTATACTATATAAAAAAACAAAAACTCAACACTTTATATGATGGGCCTCACCCTCACTTAACCTTGGCCCAACTCCTTCCAACCCGTTATGAACAGTGGTCTTCCCTAATGAAAAATCACGATGCCCAGTTTTGTTCCTCCTCCATTTTTGCCTCTTCACCGATCTCTACCTCCCTCGTTTCTCCACCGATAAACTTGAAACCACGACCAAACTTCACGTCGTTCGAATCTCCATCTCCTCTTACCCTTAGATCTAAACTCGGTAGCCTCCTCGAAAATGCATCGCCTAGCCTTCTCCGTTGGCTACAGGAAGGACAGCGACCCCAAATGCAACCGAGTACCCCCAAACTTGGCCAACAACCTCTACTCCACCTCCTCCATCCGTTTATGAACTTCATTTCCACCAATAATCAACACAATCCCAATGAATTCGAAACCTAGCTGATGTAGATAACAACACAGCGAAAGAAACATGAATCGAAGTAGGTAAAAATAGTATGGAATCGAAGAGGACGCCTTCAGGAATAGAAATATATATAGATTATGATTTTTAGGATTTTGTTTGGTTTGTTTTGGATTTTAGAAGAGGATTTTTACTGTTGGAATTTTATTTCAGTGACGGCGTGATTTCCTTGACCAGAGAAAATAGAATTAGGGTTAGGCTGATGATAGGTTACTTATAGGTAGATAAAAATATTTTTTTAATTCGATTTTCATATTTATTTTTAAGCTATCGCTGTTTGTATTTGTCCTCTAAAATCCCTGTGATCACATACGATACCCAAAAATCATGAAACTAGATATGCACCTTTAGTCCGACATTGCGGTCCGAACGAAACTGGTTTCATCCAATTCCGACTTCGTTTGCTCATACAGCGTATTTTCAACTGTTAGAATACTGACTGTTTTTCACATTAAAATCCCGTACGACCACAAACTGAATTCAAAAATCACGAAAACTGAAATCTAGCAATAATTTAATATTGCGAATCCAACAAAATTAGTTTCGTCGAATTCTGAGGTCGTTTGAAAAACTGGCTATTTTTAAAGCTCTAAATAGCCCTTTTAAATATATAAATATATTTAAAAACATTTAAATTTAATATTTAAAAATAAATATTATCGTATATATTCACAATAGAATATCATACAGCTCCAATGGGATTTATAACTCGATATTTCAAATCCAATGTTACATCGATATTCGATTTATATTAAAAATCCTTTTATAATATAAATAAATCGATATAAATTATAAAGGAATTCCATAGCGACTTTTCTAAAATTTGATTTGAACATAAATCAAAATCTACACGACGAAATCTTGATTTTTCTCTTCCACTAGAAAAATATACTTACCAGCTCCGAACGTTTCTTGTTTCACAGAAATCCAACTTAAAACGAATCATGTACCTTCAGTTGAAGTTCAAATCGCCAAATAACGAACTGCCACGCCATTTCAAGCTCGATATTAATTATATTATAATTTATACGTTCAACTGTCGTTTATATAATATATCCGTCATTCAAATTCAATTCTAAACTGAATTAAATATCACCGATGATTCAATTTACACCATTTTGTGAATTCCACAATTTCTGACTATTTCAGAAATTAAATATATTATTATATTATTTATTTTAATTAAATATTCAATATTATTCAATTTTGGTCATTTTAAATAACCAAACCATTATTCAAATAAATTAATTAATTAATTATATCGCTGAAAAATGCGGGTCGTTACACCAGCCATTGCTGTTTGGGCGGACCGCCCCTGAAGATCCAAGGGTTCACTGCGGGGAATCCTGAGGCATTTGCTAGAGTGTCTCGAATCGGAGAGGACGATCCCTAGCCTCGATCTCATGATGGAAAACCAATTTCCAATACGACATTACGGTTTTGATTGTAAACCCTATATATGGCGACATAGTGGGATGGCGCGCTCATGTCGTCTATGATTAATACATTTACTTTCGAAATTGATTTCTGCACTATGCACTTATAGTAATATTAAAAGATAAATTTCACGTACCAAACATATTTGGCTATTATAAGGTAAAACTCTATCCTCCGGCTTGCGTTGCATTGTGTGATGGGTCCTGAGTCTTATAATAGCTTCATTTTCCTTTATTTAGCATTGCGCTGTTTATTTTTATGCACTAGTATTCTTGGGGGTAAACCCGTTCCGTGTTATACAGCGTGGTCCCTTGATTTACCTAACTTTAAAAATCAACTTAACAACTATTTTGAGTTCTCATACCAGTCGCATGACTGACCTGGAGTTTATTGTTTTAACCTAAACTCTGGGTGCCCATATTTTCCACATGGGCAGCTAGTAGTTTTGGTTATGCAGATATTATATTCACAGGATCCTGGTTTATAGCTGAAGCGATATTCGGAAAGCTCTATATCCGTGTATTCCTTTCGGTTGTATTTTGTATTATTTTTCCGCTGCTATTTAAATGTAATTTAAACTCCGATATTGTATTTCCAATGTATATTATTCATTCATACTCTGGAATATTCTTGTACTCTGATGTAATTGTTGTAATAGCAATAAAATGTTCTTCTGTTTGTGTCTTGATGTGTGTTGTTCTCAAAGCAATCCGGGGTTTCCCATACTGGGAAGTTTAGGTCATTTCATGTGTACTGCCTCAGCGTCCCGCAAATACAAATGTGATGAAAGTCTCGCTGTTTGCATGAATATGAAATCAATATCCAACCTTTGCAGGTGAAAATATGTACTAATAACCATACGTGCCACATGTATGTGTCACATGAAGCATGAAAAAATTTAGTAGGACTCATGTACATAGTTCCGCTCGACAACTCAAGGCAGGGTTCAGAAATGACAGTTAAGAATACGAGGATTCAAAATAGCCCAAACATGGTCTAGAACAAATTAAAGATTATGGTTCAAATATAAACTGATGCATGCGCAGTCAGATGAACCACATGCAAGAGCACATGATCAATGTGCTCACTCCAAATGGCCAGTTTCAGCAATCAAGACTTAAGTAAAAACAACAATGATACTAGGTACTGTCATGATATGGCGTGCAAATGTAAGATACTACAAGGTGAAGTATCAAGCCAGTTTATGGGTCCAAATAATATGAAAATTCAAGTTTATCAGATAGGACAACAAAGTTTAATCCCCTCTATCCCGACACATCCATTCCCATATGCAAGTCTCAACACTAAACCGAATAAGTATAAATACTACATTTCAGCAAAATGGTGTGACCCCCTAGTAAATGTAGAAAAAGAAGGAAATGTCCAGATTGTATCAGATTTTAGATCATAGGAGAATGTTAAGTCTTGAACCATTAAGCCCAGCATGAGACCAAATATGCAACAATTTTACTATTAATACCCAAATATATATATATATATATATATATATATATATATATATATATATATATATATATATGCACCAAGTTGTCACCACCCTGAGATACACAAGCAAGTCCTTATAGGAAGATAAAGAACACAAGTACAACAGGTAAGTTCAGTTTCCTTTAATTTATTCCTCTCTTTCCTTTTCCTTTGAAATACACATATTCCTGTTTCAGTTTTTCTTCAAGTAAATGATCAATACAAGTGATAAGCCCATCTTGACATACATGTCTACCCTTATAAACACGGCGTAAGAAAGATCCATGTTGGTTTCTCAATATAACATAACCCATAGATTAAAACTGATCAAGTGCTTTAAATGTTTTCCCAAATTTTTGAATGTATGTTCACATATACAACCATTTGTATTTTCGTAGTTGAAACTAATCCAGGCAACCAAAGATTATAACATGCTTTTCAATGCAACCGTGAATATATGTGTGATACCGCATGTGAACGTCTATCATATGTACATGCTCAAACTATTATACGTATGTAGGGTCGATGTATTTCAGATTTTGTTGAATTCATTTCAGGTTTCAGGTCATACAAACATAGTGTTCAAATATGTATATCTCAAGTTTGAAACAAATCCTGATATGTCCCAAGTTCATTATTATATCAAAAAAAGTAACAAGGTGGCTATTTGCAAACCTGCACATGAAATGTGTCTTTTACAATTGACACCTTTTAAAAAAAAAAAAAAACATGCATCTGTGAACTTAATCGAAACATTTCAGGTTAGCCTTTAAATTACATGGGTGCATCCAAACAGTACAACTCATGGTGGTGCCCTGTAATTATCAACCCAAAACCGATGTACATATCAAAAATACTCTAGTTAACTTAAATTAAATTAGTTAGTAACTCTTTAGACTTAGACATATATACATAATAACTCAATGATGCCGCGCTATTAGTAAAACCAGTAACACGATTTTGAAGGTGACCATACAACCCTCACACACATGATGTTGTATATAAGGGTTTAAAATGCAAATTTTAGGTCATGAATAAACTGCCGAAGTGCAGATCTTAAAGACATACAATTTTGCATGATATTTCCCAGCGTATATAATTGGCTTACACTATCAACCATATACTACTCAAGCAATTTAGATAATAAAGATGTTTTCAGCATGTATGGACATCTACAACAAGAGTGTGTCAAACAGTCTAGTAGACCAGGCAGCCAAAGAAATCAAATAGGATTACACAGCCAATACCACATGTCAACGCAACCAACTAGCACGGTTTTGACTAATATATATAGCTTATACGGAAATCGAATTACTTGAAAATAGGATAAATCGTGAGTGAATATCTCACCTATAGGCGTGCTATCCTAGGGTTGAGTGCTGAGTTTCGATTCGAGATGTTAGCGGCTTCGAAATGCTGGAACAAGAACAAAAGCCGATGCTGGCTTTGATTGAAGAAGCGAAAGAAGGAGAAAGCAAAGTGTGGTGGCTCCGATTTGAGGAGGGGGTTCATGCAAGGCTGAAAAATCGAGGCGGGGACCGCAGCGACAATTTAAGGTGGAGTAGTGTGACTTTTGTGGGTTAATGGTGGAGGCTCTGTGTTGAAACAAATGGAAGAGTGGAACTTTGACAGTGGCGTTCGGTGGTAGGTGCGAGACCACCTGGTGACGGAAAAAGGTAGTGCCAGAGGAGATTTATCGGGGAAGCTTGGAGCAGCGTGGCTGCTTCAAATCGAAGGCATCAAATATAATTTTAGTGGAAGGCCATTTGATGAAATCGATTGGTAAAAAAATGATTTTGGGGTAATTGGGATTTGGCCATTGCAATTGAAAAAAAAAGAGACGATTGTTTTCTGAATGAAATGAAACTAGCATGTGCTTTTTATAGAATAAGAGAAAGGATAAGAACGAAGTTAAATCGTATGTTTCTAGGTTAGTAGTGGAATTTCAGATGTAGGTCGGCGCGTTACTAATTTGGGGTAGGTGATATCTATGTTTAATTTAATATCATTTTCTTCCATGAGCACCCTGAACTGCTCAAAAACTGCACTGCCCACACAATCTACGAACACGAGAAAAATATACGTACCCTTCCGTTTCAACATTCTGAATTCAATAAATTAAATTAATTGTAATCGATTCTGTTTGTGTCCAACGTAATTTAATTTTTAAATTATATATCGGTTCACCGATTCCATTCCGTTTGTCCGCCAACAACTCAATTCGCTTCCAGATTTCCAACATTATGTTTAATCTTTATATATACATGAATTCACACATATCCCAATCGATTTTCCAAATATTTTGACATATAAACTTTCTAATTTATTTAATGGTAATTAACGTTTATTTTTAATTCAACCATTTATATTTTTCAATCGAATCTCAAATCAATTAAAAAATCTGACCGGCTTCAATTCAAATATTCCTCAATAAATATTTGATTTCAACCATCCATTCTGAATTAAATATAGAATCCAATTCAACATAAACAATATTTTTTATTTTAAATTTCTAACGTCAGTATAAATATAAAATTGATTATTAACAATTAGTTCTATTTTAAACAGGCCGAATTTCTGGGACATTACAATCTCCCCCCTTTAAAACTTTTCGTCCTCGAAAAGGAGAGATCATTAGAGCTTTACATACTTTAAATTTCATACTTATGTGAAATTCGTCCACAATTAATTTAAATATCGATATTAAGTCATCGATCATTTTATTTATCCATCATATTCCGTTAACTCGCAAAACAGCTTTCCTTTCTTATAGTTGGAGATCGAATTTGATCAAACACGGTTTTTCTTTTATCTTCCACATCGGGTTTCCCTTTATTTCCCATGCTTTTTTTATCTACATTAAATTTTCTTAGATCGAATTCCTTCTCAATTTATTTTGAGATATCTGACAATTTCTTATTTTATCTAATCTTTTACGAGATTCAAACCGTATAATCTCCCTTCAAAACCAATCTCGTTAACATTTCAATATCCGCATATATTGGGTTTATGCATCTCAAATAATTATCAAAATCTCATCCTCGTTTATTTCATACCATCCGAATTCAATCCATATAATCTTTCTCGATACTCATTGAAAAGTGTAAAAAACATCTCCTCTTCAAGTCACAATTTATCGACCTGAAAATTTTCAAAATCCAAAACTGTTTATACTTCTATATAGAAAATATTGGTATTATTATTCCAAAATTCTCCATCTTTATTTTAAATCTCAAATTATTTATTTGAAAATACTTTATAACTCGAAGTTTGACAAGTCTATTGTCATTCTTATAGATGTTAGACATACATTGGCCAGGCGCACGACTAAAATCTTTAAGTGCTAAATATCCTTGCTTCAACCCCAAGTGAAAATATTTTAAAAATTCTCTTTTATTTTTAAAAACAGATACGGAAAGTACCAGTGTAATATTGATATGTTGATTGTTCATGAATCGCAGATACACAATGGTTTCATCTGGATCTCCCAGAAAACATCCGTATCCATAGGAATTCACTTCCCCACGAATTTCGTCATGGGAAAATCAACGGAAGATATTTTAAGAATCACAAGAAAATCTGAGGTCACTGAGCGTTGACTGCTCTATCTCAGGGTCACGAAATCGATCAAATTATGAAGACAAAACAAATTATGAGGATCAACCAAGTCACAAAGACAAATCAAATCACAGCGATAAATTATGTCACAATGACAAATCATGTGTCGAAGACACATCAAGTCACGAAGACACAGTGCTGCATCAAACAGGTGGCTCCACATCACTAAGATATCCACAAATCACATGGCTCCATTCTACCTTTAGTAACTCTAGTGGTTGCATCTCTTTCACTTGTAGATATGCCATGGGGACCGCAGGTATACAATGGTTCCGCCTGATTCCCTCAGGAAACATCCATCCCCGTAAGCTCTCACAGCTCTGCGGATTACGCCCTTATCACGACTGTAGATCGCAGTAGACAGAATGGTTACGCTTGATTCCCTCAAGAAACATCTGTCGGTCGTAGGCCATCTCAGCCCTGCGAATTACGCTACTCGGTCGTGTTCTCCAAGGAACAATGACAACTCGAGTTTTATGTCCGGACAACCTACTACCACCAGCAGCACATCTCACTAGGTGCGAAATTCAAAGGAGAAAGGTACTTTCCTTATTTTTCTTTGAAAATATATAATACTATATTCATATCGTACTTTTGTTACTTTCTGCATATCTCGTACTTATAAAATTCTCTCAACTCATTTTCCAAATCATATTTTTTTCCAATCCTTTGTTCTTATATAAATTCTGTTGTATAAGATTTCATCTTAAACCATTACCTTCCAAAACAGTAGCTACTGAATTCACTATCTTCTCACATATATTTCTTTGTACAAGTTTGAAAGACTTCTATATCCGATGTCTAATATCAAATACCCACGAGTTCTATTCAAATTTTAAAATTCCAGTTTTGATTTCTTAACTATTCAGATATTTGATATCTTTTCAAACCTAGATTCATAAATCTATTTGTTACAATCCAAATTCTGTCCAAACTCCAATTATTAAGTTCATTACTTAATTCCAACCTTGTCGATTTAAACTTTTCCATTCAAATCTATTAGATTACTTACATCCTTGTATTAATAAACTCGAATTCAGATTCAAGTATTATTTAAATCTTTCTTATTTTTAACTTTATAAAATAGTCAACCAATTCATTTCAACTTAAATCTAAATTTTTTTATTGACAAAAATTTTATTATTCAATAATCGGCAGTTTACTTCTCAATTTAATCGTTGGAAATTATAATTCAATTATTCCCACCAAACATCTCTTAAGATGTGCAAGTTCATTGGTTTGATATATATTGGATTACCATCCAACCCGACTCGATAATCAATTCCGGATTTTGTTTCCAATTAAAATTTTATATATCCATTTATATATCAAACGATACTTTAGAAATCAATTTGTTTTATTCGAAACAATTAAGCAGTAAAGCCTCTAAAATGATTTCTTCCCAACAATTTCTATTTGAAAATATTTGTATACACTACTAATATTGATTTCCAAATTAATTTCAAAATATTCCGAATTCGAATTCTCTAATCAAATCAAACGATCTTCTTAATTGTTTTATAGACTGATATGCAATTTATTTCACAATCTGGTTTCGTTTCGAATACACTACATCTCCTGTAATGATTTCTTCAATTACATCAATCATTTATTTGGTTAAATGAAATACGTTCCTTTTCATCTCTTTTAGCAACTTAATACTTTCCAATTTATTTTCTCCTATTCCATTTCGACGGGACTAGCAAGGAAGACAAGAATAGGCCTATATAATTTCAACCATCATTTCTTTACAAATTCATAAGCTGATATCACCTATACGATTCCCATTATATTATAGCTTTAAATTCCAAGGACCCTTCTATAGAATCATTAGAACTTCTAAAAATAGATATTCCAATTTTTTTTAATCTTTTTTTATTATTATTCATTTATTGGTTGGGATCTACAATCATCAATGATGGTCTTCTTGCATAACAAGCTCCATGGTATTCATCATCCCCATGCACATCTTTATCCTCTCAAAATTCCAAAAAAATTCTTCTTAGCACAAATTTCTCCTTCACGTGTTATCACTTCTTTGCATTCACATATTTCAATCATAAATTAGCAAGTGAACGACTTTCTAAGTATCAACCCTGAAGGCCTAAACCAACATTAGATCAATACTCAGAAAGTCATCCAACTTAACCAATCTCCAGTCGGTTTCCAATTTTTTTAACTCTATTACTTATCGAATTGTTGCTTACGAAATCTTCGGATTTAATTTACAAATCCACTTCTATTACGTTCTGCCGCTCTTCGTTCTCATCGTATGGCTTTTTATTCTTTCGTTCTTGCCATTCCGATTTATCAAAACCCGTTAGCCCCTCACGATCTAAAAAAACATTTTCAATTATCATATTTATTTTCTAAACTTTTATCAGATCTCTTATTACCATTGGAAAACATTTCCATATATTCACGAATCTTTATTTTCTAATGACCATATACTTTATTCTCATGCGAACATTTCCAAATTCGTTATTTGGATTTAAACAGATATCAAATACAACACCGCTATTTTCACTTACTGTTGGCACACATTTACTTACTTCACTTAACTACTCATACTATCGAATCTTAACCATTTCTAAGTTAACAATAGAGTCAATCAAGTTGGGGTATATTTACCTCTCAGACCTTAATTGGACAACATTAAACAGATAAAATTCACCACTTCAAACACCAACAAAACATTTATTCTTGAAATTTTTGATTTTGAGTTAAGAATTTATTCCCTTTACAATAATGGTTGATTGTACCAATAATTCATGCCTACGAAATATTTAACTTTAAAATATTCTTTATTCATTAATATGGATATCTACACAATTAATTAATAATATATTAAATTTTAATTAAATGGAAAGTAAATAATACTTCTTCGAAATTCAACATAATTGTCTCCCACAAATAACTCCTTTCTAAATAATCTCTTACCCGATAATATATTTCGAACTTTAGAAATATCTTATTTGATTCATATTCTGAACTTCAGAATAATCTAACCGTTCGGGTCAATGCCATTTCTTTTTTTCTCAATTTCATTTGTAGCATCTCTGCTTTCAAACGTTATCTACCTCTAATAAGTAAATATTACTACTTTTTTACCTCTGAAATCTGAACTCATCGTATCAAATTATTATTTTATTTTATTTTATTCAAATATCGATTCAAATTTCTTTAGAATCCTTATTCATATATTGCTTCATTTACAGTTCTTGTTTACAATTCACTTCTTGCTCATTAATCAACTGGTTCATAATTTACAATCGAATTCATTTATTCGATCATACCTCATTGGTCTGAAACCAATTATAATTTATCTTGTCACGTTGTGAATCAAATTTAACACACTAGCATTCCAATTATATCTCCTTTTCGATTTTGTTTTCATTTATTTCTATTCCGAATATCCAAACAAAATTCATCGTTTTATATTTTTCCCTTTTCATTTAAACTTCCTCAAGAATTCTTATTTCCGGTAAATTTCAGTTATCTTTAATTGCCGAAACCCACGACTAGAAAAATTTATTCGTTGATCCTTTTATGCTTATATTACTTAGATATCATTCGATGATGGATTCAAGATTCAATTCTAAGGAGAGTTATCGAAGAAAGCTCTGGCAAACGAGATCCGAAGACTGGGGATTTTGAAAAGAATTTTAAATCTCAAATCAATTTTTGTTTCCGCTGTATTATTTTCAAAATATAAATTTCTGAAATATAAAATATTTGCGAAATAATTTCCTTTCCAGAATTTACTTTAAAACTATTTCCATTTTCAAAATTTATATTTCAAAACCCCTTTTTTTTCCAAAATTCGCTTTTCTTGTGTCGATCCCGCTTATTTTAAACCCGATAAGCTACGCTTTGAATAAACCAAAGCTCTGATACCACTTGTAACATCCCGCCTTTTTGACCGCTTCAAATTGGTAATTAAATCAACTTAAAAAGTCCAAATCGACAGAGCGTATTTAGCTTACAGAGTTTAAAAGTAGAATTAACACAGAAACACAGAATAAATATATAACATAGTATTAAACGACGAAATAAACCTTTGTTTATAAATCAGAATTTTTGAATACAATATTTTCCTGTATATAGTGGAATTTGAAAACATGCTTTAAATACAAAAATAAGTTACTGTTTTGAAATCTTCAGAGCGCGCCATCTTTTGAAATCCCCAGTCTTTGCCAATCTACGAATCTGCTGCTGTGATATTTAAATCTGTACTACTCGGGTCTGACCCGAGCATTCCATGCAAAAAAATATAAAATACTCGAGTCAAGATTTATCATAGCTCAAGTAAAACAATTTCAATATAAACTAAAAGATAATAGTTAATCCTTACACTAGTGCAATGCGTGTACTATATCGGTTTTTATTACAGGGACAAATTTTTATGGGAGCCTGCATATACACACATGTACAAGTACATGTGTGTACTGCCTCAGCGTCCCGCAAATACAAATGTGATTAAAGTCACACTGTTTGCATGAATATAAAATCAATATCCAGCAACGCAAATTAACCGGCCAAGTCACGAAGTGGGTATAACACCATGCAGACACCTTTGCAGGTGAAAATATGTACTAATAACCATACGTTCCACATGTATGTGTCACATGAAGCATGAAAAAATTTGGGAGGACTCATGTACATAGTTTCGCTTGACAACTCAAGGAAGAGTTCAGAAATGACAGTCAAGAATACGAGGATTCAACATAGCCCAAACATGGTCCAGAACAAATGAAAGATTATGGTTCAAATATAAACCGAACTGTATATAAGTATCTTCATGCATGCGTAGTCAGATGAACCACATGCAAGAGCACATAATCAATGTGCTCACAACAAATGGCCAGTTTCAGTAATCAAGACTTAAGTAAAAACAACAATGATACTAGGTACTGTCATGATATGGCGTGCAAATGTAAGATACTACAAGGAGAAGTATCAAGTCAGTATATGGGTCCAAATAATATGAAAATTCAAGTTTATCAGAAAGGATAACAAAGTTTAATCCCCTCTATCCCGACACATCCATTCCTATATGCAAGTCTCAATATTAAACCGAATAAGTATAAATACTACATTTCAGCAAAATGGTGTGACCCCTTAGTAAATGTAGAAAAAGAAGGAAATGTCCAGATTGTATCAGATTTTAGAGTACAGGAGAATGTTAAGTCTTGAACCATTAAGCCCAACATGAGACCAAATATGCAACAATTTTACTGTTAATACCCAAATATATATATATTTATGCACCAAATTGTCACTACCCTGAGATACACAAGGAAGTCCTTATAGGAAGATAAAGCACACAAGTACAGCAGGTTATTTCAGTTTCCTTTTATTTATTCCTCTCTTCCTTTTCCTTTGAAATACACATATTCTAGTTTCAGTTTTTCTTCAAGTAAATGATCAATACAAGTGATAAGCCCATCTTGACATACATGTCTACCCTTATAAACACGGCATAAGAAAGATCCAAGTTGGTTTCTCAATATAACATAACCCAGAGATTGAAACTGATCAAGTGCTTTAAATGTTTTCCTAAATTTTTGAATGTATGTTCACATATACATCCATTTGTATTTTCATAGTTGAAACTAATCCAGGCAACCAAAGGTTATAACATGCTTTTCAACGCAACCGTGAATATATGTGTGATACCACATGTGAACGTCTATCATATATACATGCTCAAACTATTATATGTATGTAGGGTCGATGTATTTCGGATTTTGTTGAATTCATTTCAGGTTTCAGGTCATACAAACATAGTGTTCAAATATGTATATCTTAAGTTTGAAACAAATCCTGGTATGTCCCAAGTTCATTATTTTATCAAAATAAAGTAACAAGGTGGCTACTTGCAAACCTGCACATGTAATGTGTCTTTTACAACTGACACCTTTTTCTTTAAAAAAATAAGAAACATGCATCTGTGAACTTAATTGAAACATTTCAGGTTTGCATTTAAATTACATGGGTGCATCCAAACAGTACAACTCATAGTGGTGCCCTGTAATTATCAACCCAAAATTGATGTGCATGTCAAAAAAAACCTAGTTAACTTAAATTAAATTAGTTAGTACCTCTTTAGACTTAGACATATTTACATAAAAACTCAATGATGCCATGCTATCAGTAAAACTAGTAACACGATTTTGAAGGTGACCATATAGCCCTTACACACATGATGTTGTATATAAGGGTTTAAAATGCAAATTTCAGGTCATGAATAAACTGCTGAAGTGCAGATCTTAAAGACATACAATTTTGCATGATATTTCCCAGCGTATATAATTGTCTTACACTATCAACCATATACTACTCAAGCAATTTAGATAATAAAGATGTTTTCAGTATGTATGGACATCTACAACAAGAGTGTGTCAAACATTCCAGTAGACCAGGCAGCCAAAGAAATCAAATAGGATTACACAACCAACACCACATGCTAACGCAAGCAACTAGCACGGTTTTGACTAATATATTTAGCTTATACGAAAATCGAATTACTTGAAAATAGGATAAATCGTGAGTGAATATCTCACCTATAGCTGTGCTATCCTAGGGTTGAGTGTTAAGTTTTGATTCGAGATGTTAGCGGCTTCGAAATGCTGGAGCAAGAACAAAAGCTGATGCTGGCTTTGATTGAAGAAGCGAATGAAGGAGAAAGCAAAGTGTGGTGGCTCCGATTTGAGGAGGAGGTTCATGCGTGGCTGGAAAATCGAGGTGGAGACTGTAGCGACAATTTAGGGTGGAGTAGTGCGACTTCCGTGGGTTGATGGTGGAGGCTCTGTGTTGAAATAAATGGAAGAGTGGAACTTTGATAGTGGCGTTCGGTGGTAGGTGCGAGACCACCTAGTAACGGAAAAAGGTAGTGCCAGAGGAGGTTTATCGAGGAAGCTTGGAGCAGCGTAGCTGCTTCAAATCGAAGGCATCAAATATAATTTCAGTGGAAGGCCATGTGATGAAATCGATTTGTTAAAAAACGATTTTTGTGTAATAGGGATTTGGCCATTGAAATTGAAAGAAAAAAAGAGACGATTGTTTTCTGAATGAAATGAACTAGCGTGTGCTTTTTATAGAATAAGAGAAAGGATAAGAACGAAGTTAAATCGTATGTTTCTAGGTTAGCAGTGGAATTTCAGATGTAGGTCGGCGCGTTACTAATTTGGGGTAGGTGATATCTATGTTTAATTTAATATCATTTTCTACCGTGAGCACCCTGAGTTGCTCAAAAACTGCACCGCCAACACAATCTCCGAACGCGAGAAAAATATACATACCCTTCCGTTTCAACATTCTTAATTCAATAAATTAAATTAATTGTAATCGATTCTGTTTGTGTCCAACATTATTTTAATTTTTAAATTATATATCTGTTCACCGATTCCATTCCGTTTGTCCGCCAACAACTCCATTTGCTTCTAGATTTCCAACATTAAGTTTAGTCTTTATATATACATGAATTCACACATATCCAAACCGATTTTCCAAATATTTTGACATATAAACTTTCTAGTTTATTTAATGGTAATTAACTTTTATTTTTAATTCAACCATTTATATTTTTCAATCGAATCTCAAATCAATTCAAAAATCTGACCAGCTTCAATTCAAATATTCCACAATAAATATTTGATTTCAACCATCCATTCTGAATTAAATATGGAATCCAATTCAACTTAAAACAATATTTTTGATTTTAAATTTCTAACCTCATTATCAATATAAAATTGATTATTAACAATTAAATCTTTAATTAATTCAATTTCAGACAGTCCGAATTTCTGGGACATTACAAAATGATTAGTGATTTGAGTTATAATAACGATGTTTATAACATCGCGTTAACGTAAAGGAATTTGGAATGTTCCCCCAAATAAAATGGGAGATATATTCTACGCATAGAAAATGAAATGTATTGGTCAACGAGGAATTATGAAATGGAATATGGAAATATTTTACCGATATTAATAAGGTGTATTTTCTGAATGTAGAAAATAAGGGTTCATAAATCTATAGAAATATTTTCTAACTGGAATAAGAGATATTTTCTCGAATAAAGAAATTACGATATTGCAAATATTCTTCCAAGAATCGAGAGAGAAAATCGAGCTTTGAAAGGATACGAAAGACGGGAAATGGTAATTGGAAACGATAATATAATAAGGAATTAATATAAAAAGGGGTCAGTGTTGTTTGATGTTTGATTGGTAGAAATTTCCAATTGGGAAACAGGACCATTGATTGTATGGATGTTTCTTTGATAGTTAAATCACCGACTATCAAAGTTTTGATTTATTTTATACCTCCGTTGTCAATACGGAGAGACCGGGATCAGGTTTGATATCTGAAAACCACTCCGTATTGGCATAGGAGTTACGAATCAACTTATGCTGAAGATAATTGAAGACGGAGTAAAATGAAAGGGCGGTTCTGTTAATCCTTGGTAGATATTGCCCAAGATAGATTAATAGAATGGTGCCTTCGGTTTGTTCAGTCCCAGGACAACATATATGGATGAATGTCTGATGACGTGGAATCCAAAGTAAATGGTGACAAAATGTTCTAGGAGGAAATCGTGACCTCAAGCCTCATCAACCGGGAAATGACAGAAATTGGGCAGGCAGCATAGCCATGTGGGTCATTCCCATTAAGGGTATTATCACCTGATCTAGAGAAATTTCATTTGCTTCTTATTCTATTCGCTGCTGTATGCTTTCGGTAATGGTTGCTGATCACAACCGTTGGTGATAATATGCTCGATACACTCAAGTTAAATGAGTGGTCAGCCATGTGTAGGCCGTGTTGCAAGACGTTTTTGTTGAACCCAGTGTATTCCCCTCTAGAGATACACTATCGGAAGGTGGTTCCATACCTTGTCATGTTGGAAATCCAATCTCCAATAAGCGCCCTGTGGTTTTTGATTTAATATTATATATGGAGCGTGAGATGTAAGCGTTCCCCTAGATTCTATTTATTTGTTGTAGACACTATTTTAATATCATCGGATTTAATATCCAAAAATATTTTTGGCCATCGTAAGGTAGAAACCATCCGGGTTTATGTGTGGATCGGTCTTACGACTATCATTTCTTTCGAAATGATTTTGAAAGTTAAACAAATGATTGGAGTTTACTCACACCAGTCCTATGACTGACCCAAAGTTATTTTCCCTAAACTCTTGGGTGCCTAAATTTGTACGGGCAGTCAAGTAGTCGGGATTTTATAGATTCACTTGGAGGAGTTTAAAGCAGGAGGCTTCATCAGTTAGCTATAGACTATCATATTTTCTGCTGTGTACTGTGTTGTCTCTAGAAACATGTGTTTATAACTATTCCAGGAAAAACTGTCGTGCTCTGATGATGGTATGTATATACAAACAGATTTTTATTTCAAAGATTATGTTATACATAATATTTTATTCGTTCTGCTGTGAGTTTGTGATCTTCGTTTTCTTCTATTCTAATATTTCTTTCTTTTTATTTCTCATCCTCTAACTTCTTTCTAATAATGATTCGTATTTCTGTGCAATTTGGGTTGGATGTGTGGTGTTATTAGTCAACTCAAAGGGTATGGAAATTCGTCATGATTTTTAACATCATGGTTGTTGAGATATGTCATGATGATCGGAAAATGAACCTTGATCAAATTCCGGCGATCAAGGCAATTGGATTCCATGCCGTTAGGAGGAGAGCAACGTGGAGGGTAGGAGATTATAGAAAAAATATTAAAAGATTTTTCTATTGCATAGATTTTGGGCTTCCAACCGTTTGTTGTAACAACCCGTATTTTTAAATAACATGTTATAACATAAATCAAGGCAGAATTAAACTGTAAAATCTGAATCAAGGGAAACGGGCTGTTCCATTGTGTTCGTCTCGGAAAAATACGCGAAATAGAGTCCAAGTTTTCGAAAAACGAAGTCCGTATGACCAAGTTAAGGCCCAATGAAGTTTTCAGAAAATTCCAAGCCCGAAAACAGTTCAAATTCGAATTCAGATTTAAATTTCAACCAAGGCAGAATGGGCGGGAATTTTCCCGCCCCAGGCAGGGTCAACACAGGGGTCGACACCAGTGTTGACCCCCCCCAATGGGTCGACACCCATGTCGACCCATGGGTCGACACCCATGTCGACCCAGGGGTCGACCCCCCCCGGTCGGACCAGTTTTTCTGGTGCAACATTTGTGATGTGTTGAGTCTGCTCTAGAAGCTTCTGACGAGATTTGACGGACCTGATGTGTTTTAGGGTTAATCCTATGGTCTAAACTAACCTAATCACCTATAAAAAGGCCCCTAGACCTAGCCTAAACCCTCATTAATCATTCCTACAACTAAACTATGTCAAAATGTTTCTCAATCATGGCCTCCATCTTCTTCATGAAAGCATGAGTGTCTCAAATCAATCTATGTCATAAAAGAGTCATCTTTCTTAAGTAAAAGAGCCTCCTTTCTTTGTTTTTGGGGTTATTACTTCTTGTTTCAAGGCGTTTAAGTGGAGCTTATTATTTTCTTTGCGGATTTTGCTTGTGGCTTCGTCTCAATCTTTATATATATTGATCTAGATCGCATAACCGCTCATAGTAAGCCCTATACTACTCTTAGATTCTAACTATGAAGTTAAATATGATATGTTGCAAGTTGAGTTTGGGCCTAAGTATGATATATGCTTTGATCATATCATGATATGCATGTTTGTAAACCTATCATCCTTGACCTTGTGGGCTAAAAGCTATAAGCTTTATGTTGAAATGTTGCATTATACAACATGAGAACTCTCATAACCTTTATGATAACTTGCATATAATGTTATATGCGAACTTCTAGCCATCATCCTATGCCATTCATAATCATGTTTCACCTATTTGCTTAAGTTGATATTATGCATGTTTTGAGGCCTATGATGTAATATGCAAGCTTATGAACCTATTTATGCCTCATATGCCACCATGTTTAACTTGTGGCCAACCTTATTACCTTATGCCCTTTTTGTCATGCTTTTGCCAAGTTCCCTCTTTTGATCTATGTTATGTTATGCGAAACGCACATGCGATGGGAATGCGTTGGGTTTGGGTAATATTAATGACATGAAAACATGGTTTTAAAATATGACATAAACATTGACTTGTGATTATGTTTGTAAACATAATGGTGGACATGACACTTAGAAAATATGAGTGTGGCCAACTCGAGGTTGGGTTGAGTTTGTAGCATAAATCTACCGGGAACTGACCGGCTTAACTAGTGGCTACAAGCAATAGGACCCAATGTGAGTAGTTGGTCATGTTGCACTAGAAACCCGAGGTTAGACCAAGTTGTGGTGTAAAGCTACCCGAACCCGCCCGGCTTAACTAGTAACCACAACAAAGTCTAATGTGAGAGGTTGGGTGCATTAAAATAATTAATGCCACATGATAGGGTTAAGTCATGGACCACTTGAATACTTAACCAATTAAACATGATGGGTTCACGCGGTTAAGTCATGAACCTTGGGTACACTTAACCAACTTGATACTTGATTGGGTAGGGTTAACCACATTTAACCCGCTAGAAACCCTAGTTTCGTGGTCCTTTTCACCAGTAACCCTCTTGATTGTATCATTATACCCTAGGGACTAGGCTAGGGTGGGGCACGATTACTGGGTTGACATGTAAGCGACCAAAACGAAGGCTGAGTAGGTGTGTCGGTGTAGGTTCAGGCGGACTATGGTCGTGCACATGGTCCGGAGTTGAAAAAGTAGACACGGGCACTCGTAGGTTTAGACTGTGCGTGCTTGATCTGTGTCTGTGGTTGGCACCCTAGGGCTTGATACACCCTAGGGTGGACCTAGCACAGTTTGACTACACTTCGTGATTGGGCCGTATGACACCGACACTTGACGAGTTAGGCTTATAGGGAGCCGATCGACTAGACCGTGTTGTTGGACCTTGATCTAGGTCATCTCATGATGTGGGCCAACTTTGGGCCAAGGGATCATTTCTTGTTTATACTTGACATGGATTGGAATACTAGTACACACCTGGTGCAACTTAACCTTGTATATGCGATGCCACACTTAATCTATCCAGTTAACTTTTCACCATGCCAGTTATCACCCTACATCTCATCTCTGTTTTACATGTTCAGTTAACTTTATTAGTTTTTATACTAATAGTAGATAGGACTTACCAGTCTTTTTGACTGACCCGTTTTCTTTTGCCTCTTTTCTTCCGCTTCCCCCCCCCCCCCCCCAGGTTTACAGGGTGGGAACACTGTTACTTAGCTGGATCTTTTGCTGCTTTTCTGGATAGCTTACGTATGGTTTGAGCATGCTATGGCCTTATGCTACTTTGGGGATAGTTACTTTATATTTCTTTTTCAGTTTTCAGTTTATGTTCTAGACTTTGTTTTGTGGGAAAATAATGAACAAGTACTTTGATGTAACTTGACCATGGTTTTGAAATGCTAGTTATATCCGCTGCTTTATTTACTCTGTTTTACTTACATGTTTACCTTGTTTAACGCCCCTCCAAAGCTAGTGTACTTGCAAGAGTGGCATTGGCGGAGGTGGGGTGTTACATTTGGTATCAGAGCATAAGGTTTACAAGATTTGAGCAAAAGGTTTTTAAAACTTACCTTTTGAAAAACTATTTTTCAAAACCAATTAAGTATTTTCCAAGAAAAGTCTAGTTTATTTTAAAAGGCTATTCCCCAAAAGCCATTAGCACTATCCTACGTTTCCTTGTTCTAAATCTATCTTTTCCTTTTTCAGTATGGCCGATCTTAACCTTCCCAAGGGAGTGACCATTCAAGGATGGTTCCGGAGGTACTTGGAAGCTAGGGCCAATAATGTGGGCCCAGCAACCACCCCCACCGTAACTGAGGTTCCTCCTCCTCCTCCTCAGAATCCACAAGCAGATTTCACTAAGATTTGCAAAGACTTTAAGGCGATGGGTGGCAAGAATTTTATTAGGACGGAGACTTTTGTGGAGGCACGAAATTGGTTGAAAGAAATTGAAGATCTCTTCGCTATCTTCGATGTGGAAGATCATAGAAAGGTTTTATTGGCAGCATGGTTATTAAAAGAAGAAGCTTCTTATTGGTGGGAGGTCATCAATGCTACGAGGCCTATAGAGACTTGGGCCGACTTTAGGACAAGATTTGGGCTTAAGTTTCTATCATCAGCTGAGGCGAATCTGCAATTGGAGAATTTTATATCTTTGAAGCAAGGGGACATGACAGTGAGGGAGTATGTGAATAAGTTTAATCAGCTTGCTCGATGTGGTTTAGACATGGTTAATACCCCCCAAAAGAAGGCTTTACGCTTTGCACGAGGGTTGAATGAGCCATTACAAGGTTTAGCCCTATCTCATATACCCATGGGGGCCACTTTTGAAGGCCTAGTAGACATGGCATTGCTTCAAGGAGACGATAAGAACGACAAGAAGGAAGTCAAGGCTAATGAGACTCAAGCAAAGAAGACAGACTCCAAGTGGGGAGGAAATCAGAGCAATCAGAACAACAAGAACAACAAGGGCAACAAGGCCAAGGCAAAGGACCCAAGAAAATGCAACTTCTGTGGGATTGTTGGGCACATAGCCAAGGATTGCAGAAAGAAGAAGAGGAAGCGGGGCGAATGCTTTCATTGTGGAGAGACTGGACACTTTAGCAAGGATTGCCCCAAGAAGCAAGGACAAGGGCAAGGGCAGAATCAGCGTGCAGGACCTTCTGGAGGGCAAGTGCATGCTCTCAACGCTGCTCCAGTTCAGGACCGAGGTAGTATTTCTGTAGAGAGTCTTGTTTATATTTCTGATTACCCTGTTCGCACCTTATTTGATTCTGGCGCATCGCATAGTTTTATTTCTTCTGACATTGTTGAAAGTTTGCACCTAAGTACTAGTCTAGTTGAGGATCCCGTTTGTGTTTCAAATCCAATTGGGGGTTTCGCCCATCTATCTATGATTTGTGTGGATTTGAAGATTTCTATCTTGACCGTAGAATTCACGTGTAATGCTTATGTTCTCGGGTTCACGGGATACGGGTTGATCTTGGGCATGGATTGGTTGTCCAGTTATGGAGCCATTCTCGATTGTGAACATAGGGTGGTGAGGCTCATGACTCGCCTCGGTAATACCCTAGAAATTTCTTGTAACCCTAGAGGTCCCGTCATGTTATGTTATCTTGAATCTCTTGACTCGTCCATCGATGATCTGCAATCTGTAAGGGTGGTCCAAGACTATCCTGATGTCTTTGAAGAAGTTAAGGGGTTACCCCCTAAACGAGAGATAGATTTCCGCATTTATCTAGTCGATAATGCCAGGCCAGTATCATTGCCCGTTAGGCACATGGCCCCACGAGAAAGAAGAGAGCTCAGTAAGTAAATCAAGGAGTGTAACAACCCAAAAATCTGGGCCAGTTTAAAATTTTTATTTTGGCAATTTTAGCAAATTTTGATTATTTAAAATGAATTATTTTAAATAATATCGACGAGAAATTTATTTTTGAATAGAATTCGATCGTATATATTATACGCGTCGTCGTTAGAATATAAATATTTATATATATAATTATAAATAGAATTGAAAATAGCGCGGTAGTTCGATAATTCGATTTCAAACTTTAATTGAATGTACCGGGTGCAAAACAATCCGGATTTTAGTGAAACCAAAAACATTAGAATCTAATCGATAATATCTTTCCAACGAATTTGAAAAATCAAAATTTCATAGCGGGAATCAAAAGATATGTCCAGTTGAAAATTCTGAATAGTCGCTGTGGAATTCAAGCCCTTAAAAATGGGAATTTTGCAAACGACCTCGGATTTCGACGAAACAACTTTTGTTGGGTCCGTGATGTAAAGTTATTGCTAGATTCCAAATTTCATAATTTTTCGAATCGATATGTGAGCGTGGCAAAGGAAAACGCGTTTGACCAGTTTCAGTTGATTTTAATCGACTGGAAAATGGCCATTTTTCAAACGGTCTCAGAATTCGACGAAATTAGTTTTGTTAGGACCGTATCGTCAATACGAAGGTAGAAAATATTTTTCGAGAATTTTTAGAGTTAGTATGTGACCCCGGTAATTTGAAATGTACGTTTAAAATTCAATATAGTGATTTAAATGTAAATTCAACGGAAACTGATCAAAACGGTCGAATCAGCCTACGATACATATCCCATTGTGTTTGGAATGGGGGTAAAATGCTATGGGCGACAGGCGGTGGGCCTCGTTTTGAGGTCGAAAATAAAAGTTGCTTTTAGGTGGAAAATAAAATAATTAAAAATTAATATTCACTCTCCCTCTCCTTTATTTCTCTCTGCCCCCCCCCCCCCCCCGTTATAATTCATTTTACAGAAAAAAAAACAAAAGAAGGAAATCGCGATGGAAGCCGCCACCCCCCCTTCCTCCCCGTTTGCCGCCGCCTGGAAGGACTGCGCCCCCCCTAATCGCGCTGACGCGACGAACCCCCCCCCCTCTCTCTCGATTCCGTCTCCTCTTCTACCCCCAGACAGCCGCCGCTACCAACGAAACCCCCTACCCGTGCCCTAGCCAAATGAGACGCGTCGCCCCCCTTATCCGCCACGTCAGAGCCGCAGCACCCCTCCCCCCCCCCCCCCCCCGCTGTAAGTTCTTGACCCTTTTTATTTTTATTTTTAAAAACAGTAAAGGTTTGATTTTTTTTTGGGGGAAAATATGATTTTTATATTTTTAAAATTATTAAAAATACGATCTTTATATTTTTAAAGTAATAAAAATATATTCTTTACTATATAGAAGATGTAAAAATATGATTCTTATATTTTTAAAGTATTAAAAATATAATTTTTACATGATAGGAATATTAAAAATAGCATCTTTATATGTGTAGCAAAATAAAGATGTGATTTTTTTATAATGATATATTTGAAAAGGTGAAATCTTTCTATTTGAAAAGGTGAAATCTTTATTTTTGAAAAGGCGAAATCTTTATATAGAGAATGGCGAGGTAAAAATATAATTTTTATCTATATAGTAGCGGGGTAAAAATTTGATTTTTATATATTGAATAGAATAATAAAAATTAGATTTTTATATGTTGAACAACGAAGTAAAAATTCGATTTTTATATATTGAATAGCATAGTAAAAATTCGATTTTTATATATTGAATAGCAAAGTAAAAATTTGATTTTTACATATGTAGATAATACGGGCAAAGAAAGTGAAAAGAGGCAGAACGACGAAGGTTTCTATAAATGAAGAGTCGTGGTATTGGATAGCTATTCCGTGAGAATTTCTCACTCTTCAATTTCTTTTTCTAGTTATATATATATATATATACTAGGATGCAGACGGTGTTTAGTAGCACCTGACACAATCGTCCACTGACCATGGACTTGTTTGTTTGGTTGCATAAATTAGTTAGATGATTTGATTTGAATTTGGTTGTTTGGTAAATTTGATTGATGTGTGAATGGCGTGGGCCTTCACTAGATCGGGGATAAGGCTAGGCCTCGTCCCGTTTCTAGTATCGTGCCGTTATGCCGCCGAAATTTTCTAAAAATAAGTTAGAAAAATAAAGATAACATTTTATTTAATAAATGAACCGAATAGAATATTCATAGGTTGAATAAAATGGTTTGATCGTTAAAAATATAATTTTTAACGTGAATGTGAATAGATAAATATTCATTTACAAATCGGACGGTTTGTTTATGTACACCTATTTGAAGGACATTGATTGGGACGATAAATTTTACACATCGCCCAACTGCACAAATAAAATCTGTGTTTGATTGTTTGAAACCCCACACAGGTATTGGGATGATAAATGACATACACTAATCCCAATAATTAGTTGTATGTCGATCGATTGATTGACAGACTGTTATAAGCATTAAACATCTATATTCGATGCTTATACGGTGTAGAATGCACTTTGGATGATGGTTGATTATTCATCGTTGTTATTGTATACATGTGTTGTAGAAAATCCATATAATTAACATTATATGGTAATTGATTGGGCCTCATTCCAGTTTCGAAATAGAAATATTTGAAATAGAAATATTAGAAATAGAAATATTTGAAATAGAATATTTTGAAAATAGAAACATATGAAGCCGTGTTGGTTAGATTGACGCCATTTCGACGTGAACGATATTTATATCGATTTTATTCATTCTTCAATGAATATTGAATAGATTTGAAATTGAATAGATTTGAAATTCAAACTATATTGAGAATGAATTGAATTTCGAATTATATTTAAAGTGAATTGAAATTCGAATTAAACTGAATAGATTTGAAATTCGAATTATATTTAAAGTGAATTGAAATTTGAATAGAAATGAATTCGAATTGAATTCGAATAGAAATGAATTCGAACTGAATTCGAATAGAAATGAATTCGAATTGAATTTGAATAGAAATGAATTCGAATTGAAATTGAAAATGAATTGAAATGAATTCAAATTGAAAATGAATAGAAATGAAAACGAAATGAAATCGAACTGAAATTGAATTAGAAATCAATTTGAATTGAAATTGATTTGAAATGAATTTAAAACGAATTTATATTGGAATATTCAATTTTGATTTGAAATTGAATATGAAGTTGAAACCGCTTTGAAAATGAATTGGAAACGATTTATAAAGCACGTTCTAAATTGAAATCGACAAAGTATATATTATATATATATATTATATATATAATATAATGGCCTGAATAGAACGCGCCGCGCCGCGGCAGTTCGCGAATTTCGACCATTGACTTCGAATAGATATTACGGGAGATCCGACCGTCGGATTCTCCTAAAACCGGAACCGTTGGGTTCGTATCGAAAAGAGCTTTATAACGAATATTAGAAATTAGAAATCTAACAGTTGGATTTGGAATTATGTCCAAATCAAATTTGAAAAAGGTCGCTGTAAGTGTAGTTCGATAGCCGTTGATGGAAATCGACCGTACGAGCCTTGATAAAATTATTAAAAATAGTAATAATTTGTGTAAAATCATAAGAAATGATTTAGAAAGAATTGGGATGAAAAACTCCATATTTGAAAAGATAAAAATAGATTTTTATCGTAATGAACTAGTTTTGAACTAGAATTATAATTCTATTTATTTTTAAATAAATAAATTGAATTTGAAATGGTTTTGAAAATAACCAGAATTTCCAATGATTGCATTGGAATGGGTTTGAATCGAAATTGTCTTCGGAATATTTCGATGTTGGATTTCGTGATTATACAGATGTTGTTATGGAAATTTGAAAGATATAGATATATATATCGTTATTTCTAATACGATATCTGTTGGTCGTAGAATTTGATATTGAATATAAGCCGATATATTTTCTATTCAGAGCCTTGTATTTAATATCAAATGTGATTTGGGTTTGTTGTGAATGGTGTCTTGACTAACACCGTTCTTGAACCCAGTGGAGAAAAGATTAAATCTTTTTATTTAGATTTAATGAAGTGTAACAATTAAATGATATTTAATTGGTAATGAAGTGATATTGATTTTTGGGTTTATCGTGGACAGTGTTTTAAATAACACTCGTTCTTTAACCCAATAATTAATGGAATGTGATTTTGGGTTTATCGTGAACCGTGTTTTTAAATGACACTGATTCTTTAACCCAGTTAACGATTAAAACTAAGTGGAGTTTTAATGAATCTTTAATTAGATTGAAAAGATCGAGAACGGAGTATCACCAGTTTTGCTCTAGGCGATAGTTAAATCTTTAATTAGATTTAAACATGAACTGGTAACTAAATTTACCGATGACATCGTGGTGTTAGATATAAAGTAAGACCCGTTTTACTTCATGGGATGAATAGGTTGGGATTGGGAAATTCAAACAAATGATTACTTCGGCAAGGTTCGTTAATCCCGACTAGTTTGAATTGATATTCAAAAGGAGATTAAAGAATAAATTCAAGGAATTTATCTTTGATAAAATTAATGGGAACCTTTCCCTATGAATGTGAAATTTAGAAACTAACAGTCGGTTAGCTAAGCAGAATGGTTTTCTGCATATTGATCTGATGTTGGTTTCGGCCTTCGGGGTTAATATTTAGGGAATTATTCTCTTGATTAATTTATGGTTAGTGACTGATGAATTGGAATGAGGCGTATGTTGTGTTTGTGTAACACTTGTTTATTATATACGCGAGTTGCTCAGAAAGACCGGGTTTATCCCATTCTGAATAACTGAATCGACGATAAGAAATCGAAAATGAAGACGGTGGTCGAAGACCGGAGATCTTCACCTCGTTTGGATGGTAACCGAGGTCCTGATTGGGAGGCATCCCGAAATATGGATAATGAGTGGTGATCGTCCAGACGTATGTGGTGATCGATGGGTTTGCGAGGTATTTAGTGCCTCCGGTTTCGTTCAGACCCAGAACGGACTTGCAAATGGAATGTGTGTCTGACATTGGAATTCATTATGTGTGATTGATATCCATCAGTTGCACGGCGTGAATTGTCTGTGTGGCATGCTAAGATGCAATGATCAGGGCTTCTATTGAAAAGCAAAGTCTTGTGGTGATGATCAAAGCACCGCCTGTGTGGCATAGCTTTGTGTATAACGTGAAATCGCGAGCCTCACACCCCGGTATGAACCAGAAACGGGAGAAAGGACCTCAGGGAGGGCCTACGTTTCCTCCTAGCTAAAAGTGGCGTCAGTGGTTTTACACGCCCTGACGAGTTTGACTTTTGTGGTTGTTGCTGTTGCGAGGCCCCTCGGTTAGACCGGACGATCTGGGTCCGATGGAGTCACTTGTTGGCTCGCTTACGCCCCAAAGGGCGGCGAAACGTAGTGCTCAGGCATTTTTAATCCATTCCGTGTGGACCGGCCCTGTCGCTCCAAGGGTCGATGCGTTCTGATCCTGAGACTCGGGCTAGGCAATCTCGAATTCGGTAAGGACTATCTTTTGCCTTGGTTCATGACGGAAATCCAATTTCCAAATACGTGATCTTGCGGTTTTAGTTGTAATCCTATATATGGCGACATAGTGGGATGGGGCGCTCATGCCGCCTATGATTGATACTTATGATTTGAAGTTGTTTTATACACTATGCACTTATAATAGTATCAAATGATTTGTTTTAAACGTATCAAGCATTCTGGGCTATTTTAAGGTAAAAACCCTATCCTCCGGCTTGCGTTGCATTGTGTGATGGGAACTGGGTCTTATAATAGCTTCATTTTTCTTTATTTAGCATTGCGTTGTTGTTTTATGCACTGGTGTTCTTGGGAGGAAACCCGTTCCGCGGAAGCGGCGTGGTCCCTTGATTTACCTAACTTTAAAATAAAGATTAATAACTGTTTTAGTTCTCACACCAGTCCCATGACTGACCTGGAGTTTATTGTTTTAACCTAAACTCTGGGTGCCCCTATTTTGACACGGGCAGCTAGTAGTTTTGGTTTTGTAGATTTATATTCACAGGATCCTGGTTTACAGCTGGAAGGATATCCGGAAAGCTTTGTATCCGTATATCTCCTTCAGTTGTGTATTGTATTATTTTCCGCTGCTATGTAATGTATTGTAATCTCTGATATTTCTGTGTAATATTTATTTGTTTATACTCTGTATATTCTTGTAATCTAATGCATTGTTGTAATATACTATGAAACGTTCTTTTTGTATGCGTTCTATTTTGTCGTGTTCTCAAACGATAGGGCGTTTCGAACGGTCTGGGTCAGTTTAGCGACTGGTTCGGACCGAGCGAAATTCCTTTTCGTCACAGTTGGTATCAGAGCTTTGGTTTACAAAGCAGAGAACAAGGCACATTAGAACCATACAAAAGAATTCATCAGATATTGGATTAGCAATATCCAATGGGAATGACTCGTTAGAGATGGGATCAATAGTATCCTAGAACGAGTGTGAAGAGTATATTTTTAAAATGAAAACAATTTTTGTTTTGCAAATTTAAATCAATTACTCGTATTTGATTATTAATCTATATGAATTTGGATAATCCAATATATAAAGATTTTGCATATATGTCTTGCAAACGTGTATTCGAAGTTTTAATGTACTGGATAGTTATAGAATCATACTCTACTGCCCGGGGATAATTCTGGTGACGGGGCACCATCGCCAGTATTTATTTTCGAGTTTCGAAAGTGAGATTTCTATATATTTCCAATTTACTGGTGTGAGAACAAAAAAAATTAGATAGGGCTTATTGTTGTGATTTGGCATCAAAAACATGATTTTTGACAATATATCAAAGTTATGAATTTCAAAAGCTAATCAACTAATTGATTGATGGTTGTGTTGTTGATTATTGGTTGATTAATTAAAATTTGTATTATATAGCCAATTTGATCAAATAGTGAATTGTATTGGAATTTGGTCGCGTTTGCTTGCATATACATATACTTACATTGAACAGGTCATAGCAAGGAGGCTAGAGCAGAGAATAAAATTTGTTTGCCCGACAAATAGGTACATGTTTACTACATAATTTACTGTTTTGTTTGGGTGATGATGATTTTATGAGCCTATTGGCTAGCCGCTTGGCTTTTTCTTTTTCTTTTTGAGATCAGAAGGCCTATATGGCAATTTCGGGATTTTCCCGTGGCTCCCGGTGCAGGGGAGGTTATGGCGAAATTTTTCAAAAATTTCGCGTGTTAGCCAAATTTTTGAAGAATTTGAAAATTCTCAGAAACTGAAAAGTTGGAGAATGGAAGCCAGATCAAATGTAGAGTTGAATGATCAAACCACTTTCGACTTTGTTCCTTTTCGGGGACGAAAAGTTTTAAGTGGGGGAGATTGTAACAACCCGAAAATCTGGGCCAGTTTAAAATCTTTATTTTGGCAATTTTAGCGAATTTTGATTATTTAAAATGAATTATTTTAAATAATATCGACGAGAAATTTATTTTTGAATAGAATTCGATCGTATATATTATACGCGTCGTCGTTAGAATATAAATATTTATATATATAATTATAAATAGAATTGAAAATGGCGCGGTAGTTCGATAATTCGATTTCAAACTTCAATTGAATGTACCGGGTGCAAAACAATCCGGATTTTAGTGAAACCAAAAACATTAGAATCTAATCGATAATATCTTTCCAACGAATCTGAAAAATCAAAATTTCATAGCGGGAATCAAAAGATATGTCCAGTTGAAAATTCTGAATAGTCGCTGTGGAATTCAAGCCCTTAAAAATGGGAATTTTGCAAACGACCTCGGATTTCGACGAAACCACTTTTGTTGGGTCCGTGATGTAAAGTTATTGCTAGATTCTAAATTTCATAATTTTTCGAATCGATATGTGAGCGTGGCAAAGGAAAACGCGTTTGACCAGTTTCAGTTGATTTTAATCGACTGGAAAATGGCCATTTTTCAAACGATCTCAGAATTCGACGAAACTAGTTTTGTTAGGACCGTATCGTCAATACGAAGCTAGAAAATATTTTTTGAGAATTTTTAGAGTTAGTATGTGACCCCGGTAATTTGAAATGTACGTTTAAAATTCAATATAGTGATTTAAATGTAAATTCAATGGAAACTGATCAAAACGGTCGAATCAGCCTACGGTACATATCCCATTGTGTTCGGAATGGGGGTAAAACGCTATGGGCGACAGGCCTCGTTTTGAGGTCGAAAATAAAAGTTGCTTTTAGGTGGAAAATAAAATAATTAAAATAATTAAAAATTAATATTCACTCTCCCTCTCCTTTATTTCTCTCTGCCACCCCCCCCCGTTATAATTCATTTTACAGAAAAAAACAAAAGAAGGAAATCGCAATGGAAGCCGCCACCCCCCTTCCTCCCCGTTCGCCACCGCCTGGAAGGACTGCGCCCCCCCTAATCACGCTGACGCGACGAACCCCCACCCCCCTCTCTCTCGATTCCGTCTCCTCTTCTACCCCCAAACAGCCGCCGCTACCAACGAAACCCCCTCCCCGTGCCCTAGCCAAATGAGACGCGTCGCCCCCCCTTATCCGCCACGTCAGAGCCGCAGCACCCCCCCTCCATCCTGCGCCGACGCAGCACACCCCCCCTCCCTCTATAAGTTCTTGACCCTTTTTATTTTTATTTTGATTTTTTTTAAAAAAAAAACAGTAAAGGTCTGATTTTTTTTTTTGGGGAAAATATGATTTTTATATTTTTAAAATTATTAAAAATATGATCTTTATATTTTTAAAGTAATAAAAATATAGTCTTTACTATATAGAAGATGTAAAAATATGATTTTTATATTTTTAAAGTATTAAAAATATAATTTTTACATGATAGGAATATTAAAAATAGCATCTTTATATGTGTAGCAAAATAAAGATGTGATTTTTTTATAATGATATATTTGAAAAGGTGAAATCTTTCTATTTGAAAAGGTGAAATCTTTATTTTTGAAAAGGCGAAATCTTTATATAGAGAATGGCGAGGTAAAAATATAATTTTTGTCTATATAGTAGCGGGGTAAAAATTTGATTCTTATATATTGAATAGAATAATAAAAATTTGATTTTTATATATTGAACAACGAAGTAAAAATTCGATTTTTATATATTGAATAGCATAGTAAAAATTCGATTTTTATATATTGAATAGCAAAGGAAAAATTCGATTTTTACATATGTAGATAATACGGGCAAAGAAAGTGAAAAGAGGCAGAACGACGAAGGTTTCTATAAATGAAGAGTCGTGGTATTGGATAGCTATTCGGTGAGAATTTCTCACTCTTCAATTTCTTTTTCTAGTTATATATATATACTAGGATGCAGACGGTGTTTAGTAGCACCCGACACAATCGTCCACAGACCATGGACTTGTTTGTTTGGTTGCATAAATTAGTTACATGATTTGATTTGAATTTGGTTGTTTGGTAAATTTGATTGATGTGTGAATGGCGTGGGCCTTCACTAGACCGGGGATAAGGCTAGGCCTCGTCCCGTTTCTAGTATCGTGCTGTTATGCCGCCGAAATTTTCTAAAAATAAGTTAGAAAAATAAAGATAACATTTTATTTAATAAATGAACCGAATAGAATATTCATAGGTTGAATAAAATGGTTTGATCGTTAAAAATATAATTTTTAACGTGAATGTGAATAGATAAATATTCATTTACAAACCGGACGGTTTGTTTATGTACACCTATTTGAAGGACATTGATTGGGACGATAAATTTTACACATCGCCCAACTGCACAAATAAAATCTGTGTTTGATTGTTTGAAACCCCACACGGGTATTGGGATAATAAATGACATACACTAATCCCAATAATTAGTTGTATGTCGATCGATTGATTGACAGACTGTTATAAGCGTTAAACATCTATATTCGATGCTTATACAGTGTAGAATGCACTTTGGATGATGGTTGATTATTCATCGTTGTTATTGTATACATGTGTTGTAGAAAATCCATATAATTAACATTATATGGTAATTGATTGGGCCTCATTCCAGTTTCGAAATAGAAATATTTGAAATAGAAATATTTGAAATAGAAATATTTGAAATAGAATATTTGAAAATAGAAACATATGAAGCCGTGTTGGTTAGATTGACGCCATTTCGACGTGAACGATATTTATATCGATTTTATTCATTCTTCAATGAATATTGAATAGATTTGAAATTGAATAGATTTGAAATTCGAACTATATTGCGAATGAATTGAAATTCGAATTATATTTAAAGTGAATAGAAATTCGAATTAAACTGAATAGATTTGAAATTCGAATTATATTTAAAGTGAATTGAAATTCGAATAGAAATGAATTCGAATTGAATTCGAATAGAAATGAATTCGAATTGAATTCGAATAGAAATGAATTCGAATTGAAATTGAAACTGAAATGAAATGAATTCAAATTGAAAATGAATAGAAATGAAAACGAAATGAAATCGAACTGAAATTGAATTAGAAATCAATTTGAATTGAAAATGATTTGAAATGAATTTAAAACGAATTTATATTGGAATATTCAATTTTGATTTGAAATTGAATATGAAGTTGAAACCGCTTTGAAAATGAATTGGAAACGATTTATAAAGCACGTTTTAAATTGAAATCGACGAAGTATATATTATATATATAATATAATGGCCTGAATAGAACGCGCCGCGCCGCGGCAGTTCGCGAATTTCGACCATTGACTTCGAACAGATATTACGGGAGATCCGACCGTCGGATTCTCCTAAAACCGGAATCGTTGGGTTCGTATCGAAAAGAGCTTTCTAACGAATATTAGAAATTAGAAATCTAACGGTTGGATATGGAATTATGTCCAAATCAAATTTGAAAAAGGTCGCTGTAAGTGCAGTTCGATAGCCGTTGATGGAAATCGACTGTACGGGCCTTGATAAAATTATTAAAAATAGTAATAATTTGTGTAAAATCATAAGAAATGATTTAGAAAGAATTGGGATGAAAAACTCCATATTTGAAAAGATAAAAATAGATTTTTATCGTAATGAACTAGTTTTGAACTAGAATTATAGTTCTATTTATTTTTAAATAAATAAATTGAATTTGAAATGGTTTTGAAAATAACCAGAATTTCCAATGATTGCATTGGAATGGGTTTGAATCGAAATTGTCTTCGGAATATTTTGATGTTGGATTTCGTGATTATATAGATGTTGTTATGGAAATTTGAAAGATATAGATATATATATCGTTATTTCCAATACGATATCTGTTGGTCGTAGAATTTGATATTGAATATAAGCCGATATATTTTCTATTCAGAGCCTTGTATTTAATATCAAATGTGATTTGGGTTTGTCGTGAATGGTGTCTTGACTAACACCGTTCTTGAACCCAGTGGAGAAATGATTAAATCTTTTTATTTAGATTTAATGATGTGTAACAATTAAACGATATTTAATTGGAATTGAAGTGATATTGATTTTTGGGTTTATCGTGGACAGTGTTTTAAATAACACTCGTTCTTTAACCCAATAATTAATGGAATGTGATTTTGGGTTTATCGTGAACCGTGTTTTTAAATGACACTGATTCTTTAACCCAGTTAATGATTAAAACTAAGTGGAGTTTTAATGAATCTTTAATTAGATTGAAAAGATCGAGAACGGAGTATCACCAGTTTTGCTCCAGGCGATAGTTAAATCTTTAATTAGATTTAAACGTGAAATGGTAACTAAATTTACCGATGACACCGTGGTGTTAGATATGAAGTAAGACCCGTTTTACTTCATGGGATGAATAAGTTGGGATTGGGAAATTAAAACAAATGATTACTTCGGTAAGGTTCGTTAATCCCGACTAGTTTGAATTGATATTCAAAAGGAGATTAAAGAATAAATTCAAGGAATTTATCTTTGATAAAATTAATGGGAACCTTTCCCTATGAATGTGAAATTTAGAAACTAACTTTCGGTTAGCTAAGCAGAATGGTTTTCTGGATATTGATCTGATGTTGGTTTCGGCCTTCGGGGTTAATATTTGGGGAATTATTCTCTTGATTAATTTATGGTTAGTGACTGATGAATTGGAATGAGGCGTATGTTGTGTTTGTGTAACACTTGTTTATTATATACGCGAGTTGCTCGGAAAGACCGGGTTTATCCCATTCTGAATAACTGAATCGACGATAAGAAATCGAAAATGAAGACGGTGGTCGAAGACCGGAGATCTTCACCTCGTTTGGATGGTAACCGAGGTCCTGATTGGGAGGCATCCCGAAATATGGATAATGAGTGGTGATCGTCCAGACGTATGTGGTGATCGATGGGTTTGCGAGGTATTTAGTGCCTCCGGTTTCGTTCAGACCCAGAACGGACTTGCAAATGGAATGTGTGTCAGATATTGGAATTCATTCTGTGTGATTGATAGCCATCAGTTGCACGGCGTGAATTGTCTGTGTGGCATGCTAAGATGCAATGATCAGGGCTTCTGTTGAAAAGCAAAGTCTTGTGGTGATGATCAAAGCACCGCCTGTGTGGCATAGCTTTGTGTATAACGTGAAATCGCGAGCCTCACACCCCGGTATGAACCAGAAACGGGAGAAAGGACCTCAGGGAGGGCCTACGTTTCCTCCTAGCTAAAAGTGGCGTCACTGGTTTTACACGCCCTGACGAGTTTGACTTATGTGGTTGTTGCTGTTGCGAGGCGCCTTGGTTAGATCGGACGATCCGGGTCCGATGGAGTCACTTGTTGGCTCGCTTACGCCCCAAAGGACGACGAAACGTAGTGCTCAGGCATTTTTAATCCACTCTATGTGGACCGGCCCTGTCGCTCCAAGGGTCGATGCGTTCTGATCCTGAGACTCGGGCTAGGCAGTCTCGAATTCGGTAAGGACTATCTTTTGCCTTGGTTCATGACGGAAATCCAATTTCCAAATACGTGATCTTGCGGTTTTAGTTGTAATCCTATATATGGCGACATAGTGGGATGGGGCGCTCATGCCGCCTATGATTGATACTTATGATTTGAAGTTGTTTTATACACTATGCACTTATAATAGTATCAAATGATTTGTTTTAAACGTATCAAGCATTCTGGGCTATTATAAGGTAAAAACCCTATCCTCCGGCTTGCGTTGCATTGTGTGATGGGAACTGGGTCTTAAAATAGCTTCATTTTTCTTTATTTAGCATTGTTGTTTTATGCACTGGATTTCTTGGGAGGAAACCCGTTCCGCGTAAGCGGCGTGGTCCCTTGATTTACCTAACTTTAAAATAAAGATTAATAACTGTTTTAGTTCTCACACCAGTCCCATGACTGACCTGGAGTTTATTGTTTTAACCTAAACTCTGGGTGCCCCTATTTTGACACGGGCAGCTAGTAGTTTTGGTTTTGCAGATTTATATTCACAGGATCCTGGTTTACAGCTGGAAGGATATCCGGAAAGCTTTGTATCCGTATATCTCCTTCAGTTGTGTATTGTATTATTTTCCGCTGCTATGTAATGTATTGTAATCTCTGATATTTCTGTGTAATATTTATTTGTTTATACTCTGTATATTCTTGTAATCTGATGCATTGTTGTAATATACTATGAAACGTTCTTTTTGTATGCGTTCTATTTTGTCGTGTTCTCAAACGATAGGGCGTTTCGAACGGTCTGGGTCGGTTTAGCGACTGGTTCGGACCGAGCGAAATTCCTTTTCGTCACAAGGAGCTGCTTGAGAAGAATTTTATTAGGCGAAGCATTTCTGAATGGGGTGCTCCGGTGGTATTCGCTACTAAGGCGGATGGTTCGCTTCGTCTATGTGTTGATTATCGAGAGTTGAACAAGTTGACAAAGAAGAATAGGCACCCGTTACCGAGGATTGATGATCTCTTTGACCAACTGGTTGGTGCTTCTATTTTCTCTCAGCTCGATCTAGCCACCGGATTCCATCAGCTTAGAGTAGCTGAGGATAGTATCGATAAGACTGCATTTAGGACTCCAGATGGATTCTTTGAATGGCTTGTCATGCCATTCGGTTTGACTAATGCACCCGCCTACTTCGTAGATTTGATGAGTAGGGTGTTCAGGGAGTTCCTTAACAAGTTTGTGGTTGTCTTCGTGGATGATATTCTGATCTTCTCAAAGGATGAGGAAGAACATGCCAGACATCTCAAGGAAGTGATGGATACGCTTAGAGCGCATCAGTTGAAAGCCAAGTTCTCCAAATGTCATTTTTGGAGAAGGGAAGTTCGGTTTCTTGGACATATAGTTTCTAAGCAAGGCATAGCGGTGGATCCTACGAAAGTGGTTATGGTTCAAGATTGGAAGACTCCTAGGAATGCAACCGAAGTAAGAAGCTTTCTCGGTCTGGCGGGCTACTATAGGAAGTTCATCAGGGACTTCGCTAAGATTTCGGCCCCTCTTACTAAGTTGACAAAGAAGAACTTAGTCTTTGCACGGGACTTGGAGTGTGAGCTTGCTTTTCAAAGGCTCAAGAGAGCCCTTACCACAGCTCCAGTTTTGGCATTACCCGATGGCGGTAAGATGTTTACCGTGTACACCGATGCATGTGGTACGGGGTTAGGTGTTGTTCTAATGCAAGAGGGAAGAGTGATATGTTGTGGGGGTAGGCAACTTAAAGTTCATGAGAAGAACTATCCCACTCATTATTTGGAGTTGGCGGCGATCGTCTTTGCACTCAAATCCTGGCGCCACTATCTTCTAGGCGAAAGGTTTGAGTTGTATACTGATCATAAGTCACTCAAGTACCTCTTCTCGCAGAAAGATTTGAATTTAAGGCAACAGAGGTGGATGGAATTCTTGGCATCATATGACTTCGAGATAGCTTATACCCCTGGCAAGGGTAATGTCGTGGCAGACGCACTAAGCAGAAGGAGGTTAACTTTGAGTCCCTTGTTTATTGAGATGAAGAACTTAGAGTTCTTGGCAACCTTTGATTTCACGACGGCTGTTGAGTCGATGACGGGTTCATTAGCATCCCTTGAGCTTAGACCCACACTTCTCGATCAGGTTGGGGCTTCGCAGAAGGAAGATCCACAGATAGTTGAAGTTATGGACAAACTGATTCGTGGTGAGACGTCTAGTCACCTTGCTAGATATACTATTGATGATAAAGGTTGGCTAAGGCGTGATGGAAGGCTATGCGTTCCACAAGTAGGAGACTTGGTGCATAAAGTTCTTGAAGAAGCATATCACTCGAAGATGACTATACATCCGGGAGGAGATAAGATGTATAGAGATATGAAGCGCATTTTCTTTTGGCCCGGAATGAAGAGAGATGTGGCAGAGTATGTTTCAAAGTGCATGGTGTGCCAACAAGTGAAAGCCGAGTCAAATAAACCAGGTGAGCTATTACATCCATTGGAGGTCCCGCAATGGAAGTGGGAGAGTATTTCTATGGATTTTGTGGATGGATTGCCTAGGTCAAGAAAAGGGAACACGAGCATATGGGTCATAGTTGATAGACTTACGAAGAGTGCTCATTTCATTCCTGTAAAGAGCAAGAGGACCGCATCATGGCTAGCATCTATTTATCTCCGAGAGATAGTGCGGTTGCATGGAGTTCCTTCTAGCATAGTTAGCGATCGTGACCCAATCTTCACTAGCCAATTCTGGAATAGTTTGCAAGAAGCGATGGGTACGCGATTGAATCTGAGTACAGCCTATCACCCCCAGACGGATGGCCAAACCGAAAGGGTGAATAGAGTGCTAGAAGATCTTTTGAGACTTTGTGTTCTTGACTTTGGTGGTACTTGGGAAGACCACCTTCCTCTTGTAGAGTTTGCTTATAATAATAGCTATCAAGCCAGCATAGGGATGGAACCATTTGAAGCTTTGTATGGGAGGCCGTGTAGGTCACCATCTTGTTGGTGGGAGACAACAGATAGGCTTATACTTGGGCCCGATATGATATGGGACACATCCGAAAAAGTTGAATTGGTGAGAAGACGGATGAAAGCTGCCCAAGATAGACAGAAATCCTATGCTGACAAGCGAAGGGCAGATTTGGAATTCGAAGTGGGAGACAGGGTTTTCGTGAAGGTTTCTCCTTTGCGTAATGTGGTACGCTTTGGAGCAGTGGGGAAGTTGGCACCAAGGTTCGTAGGACCGTTCCCTATCATAGAGAGAATAGGAAAGATGGCCTATAAGGTGGAATTGCCCGAAAAGCTAGCCGGAGTGCATAATATCTTTCATGTCTCGCATCTCCAAAAGTGCCTACATGAGTCCGCTGAGGTGGTTGAACCAAGCATTCTTGAAGACATTGAGGTAGAGAAAGAGGCAACCTTGAGAAGAGCTCCGATTCGTATTTTGGGAACAGAGATCAAGAAGTTAAGGAATCGAGAAGTCAAGTTGGTGAAAGTTCAGTGGAGTGAAGCCGATGAAGACGCAACTTGGGAAACCGAGGAGAAGATGCGTGGGCTTTATCCATTCCTTTTTGAGGGTACATTCTCAATTTCCTCTCCTAAGTAGCATATCTTTCTTTTTGCTATCCGTGTTTATCCTGTTTATCTTGTTATCTCGTTAACCTTGTCATGAGAACCTTAGGTAGAAACCCTTTGGATGAAACATGTATTTGAAACATGTTATGCTTGATAGTTGCAAGTGGTTGCAAGTGTTTGCACGTGGATACTCGTGGATGCATGATACACATTAGGCACTAAGATCGGCTCACACACTTTCATGTTGCATATTCATGAGTGCTTATACTTATTCATGGATGAAACTTGTTATGCTATCACGTGGATGTTGCATATGGATGAATGTTATGTGCACTCATGTAGAGATTATAAATTATATTAGGAATTTTCATACATTTGAACTCATTTCACTAACATGTTTTGCATTAAGGGGGTTTACTAAATCAGTAACCTCCTGGTTTTCGCATTAGATAAGTACATATACACACACCTTTGCATATGATCATACAACATTTAGAATCCTTTAAGGACAATGACTGCACGTGGATGATGTTTTGAGTAGATGGATGATGGATGGTAGGATACGTTCTTCCTAACTTGAAGATTTCGGGGACGAAATCCTTTAAGGAGGGGAGAATGTAACAACCCGTATTTTTGAATAACATGTTATAACATAAATCAAGGCAGAATTAAACTGTAAAATCTGAATCAAGGGAAACAGGCTGTGCCATTGTGTTCGTCTCGGAAAAATACGCGAAATAGAGTCCGAGTTTCAAAAAACGGAGTCCGTATGAATAAGTTAAGGCCCAATGAAGTTTTCAGAAAATTCCAAGCCCGAAAATAGTTCAAATTCGAATTCAGATTTAAATTTCAACCAAGGCAGAATGGGCGGGAATTTTCCTGCCCCAGGCAAGGTCGACACAGGGGTCGACACCAGTGTCGACCCCCCCCCCAATGCGTCGACACCCATGTCGACCCATGGGTCGACACCCATGTCGACCCTGGGGTCGACCCCCCCGGTCGGACCAGTTTTTCTGGTGCACCATTTGTGACGTGTTGAGTCTGCTCTAGAAGCTTCTGACGAGATTTGACGGACCTGATGTGTTTTAGGGTTAATCCTATGGTCTAAACTAACTTAATCACCTATAAAAAGGCCCCTAGACCTAGCCTAAACCCTCATTAATCATTCCTACAACTAAACTATGTCAAAATGTTTCTCAATCATGGCCTTCATCTTCTTCATGAAAGCATGAGTGTCTCAAATCAATCAATGTCATAAAAGAGTCATCTTTCTTAAGTAAAAGAGCCTCCTTTCTTTGTTTTTGGGGTTATTACTTCTTGTTTCAAGGCGTTTAAGTGGAGCTTATTATTTTCTTTGCGGATTTTGCTTGTGGCTTCGTCTCAATCTTTATATATATTGATCTAGATCGCATAACCGCTCATAGTAAGCCCAATACTACTCTTAGATTCTAACTATGAAGTTAAGTATGATATGTTGCAAGTTGAGTTTGGGCCTAAGTATGATATATGCTTTGATCATATCATGATATGCATGTTTGTAAACCTATCATCCTTGACCTTGTGGGCTAAAAGCTATAAGCTTTATGTTGAAATGTTGCATTATACAACATGAGAACTCTCATAACCTTTATGATAACTTGCATATAATGTTATATGCGAACTTCTAGCCATCATCCTATGTCATTCATAATCATGTTTCACCTATTTGCTTAAGTTGATATTATGCATGTCTTGAGGCCTATGATGTAATATGCAAGCTTATGAACCTATTTATGCCTCATATGCCACCATGTTTAACTTGTGGCCAACCTTATTACCTTATGCCCTTTTTGTCATGCTTTTGCCAAGTTCCCTCTTTTGATCTATGTTATGTTATGCGAAACGCACATGCGATGGGAATGCATTGGGTTTGGGTAATATTAATGACATGAAAACATGGTTTTAAAATATGACATAAACATTGACTTGTGATTATGTTTGTAAACATAATGGTGGACATGACACTTAGAAAATATGAGTGTGGCCAACTCGAGGTTGGGTTGAGTTTGTAGCATAAATCTACCCGGAACCGACCGGCTTAACTAGTGGCTACAAGCAATAGGACCCAATGTGAGTAGTTGGTCATGTTGCACTAGAAACCCGAGTTTAGACCAAGTTGTGGTGTAAAGCTACCCGGACCCGCCCGGCTTAACTAGTAACCACAACAAAGTCTAATGTGAGAGTTTGGGTGCATTAAAATAATTAATGCCACATGATAGGGTTAAGTCATGGACCACTTGAATACTTAACCAATTAAACATGATGGGTTCACGCGGTTAAGTCATGAACCTTGGGTACACTTAACCAACTTGATACTTGATTGGGTAGGGTTAACCACATTTAACCCGCTAGAAACCCTAGTTACGTGGTCCTTTTCACCAGTAACCCTCTTGATTGTATCATGATACCCTAGGGACTAGGCTAGGGTGGGGCACGATTACTGGGTTGACATGTAAGCGACCAAAACGACGGCTGAGTAGGTGCGTCGGTGTAGGTTCAGGCGGACTATGGTCGTGCACATGGTCCGGAGTTGAAAAAGCAGACACGGGCACCCTTAGGTTTAGACTGTGCGTGCTTGATCTGTGTCTGTGGTTGGCACCCTAGGGCTTGATACACCCTAGGGTGGACCTAGCACAGTTTGACTACACTTCGTGATTGGGCCGTATGACTCCGACACTTGACGAGTTAGGCTTATAGGGAGCCGATCGACTAGACCGTGTTGTTGGACCTTGATCTAGGTCATTTCATGATGTGGGCCAGCTTTGGGCCAAGGGATCATTTCTTGTTTATACTTGACATGGATTGGAATACTAGTACACACCTGGTGCAACTTAACCTTGTATATGCGATGCCACACTTGATCTATCCAGTTAACTTTTCACCATGCCAGTTATCACCCTACATCTCATCTCTGTTTTACATGTTCAATTAACTTTATTAGTTTTTATACTAATAGTAGATAGGACTTACCAGTCTTTTTAACTGACCCGTTTTCTTTCGCCTCTTTTCTTCCGCTCCCCCCCCCCCAAGGTTTACAGGGTGGGAACACTGTTACTTAGCTGGATCTTTTGCTGCTTTTCTGGATAGCTCACGTATGGTTTGAGCATGCTATGGCCTTATGCTACTTTGGGGATAGTTACTTTATATTTCTTTTTCAGTTTTCAGTTTATGTTCTAGACTTTGTTTTGTGGGAAAATAATGAACAAGTACTTTGATGTAACTTGACTATGGTTTTGAAAAGCTAGTTATATGCGCTACTTTATTTACTCTGTTTTACTTACATATTCTGTCTTGTGATATCTGCATGCATGTTTACCTTGTTTAACGCCCCTCCAAAGCTAGTGTACTTGCAAGAGTGGCATTGGCGGAGGTGGGGTGTTACATTTGTGATATACATTCGATACACTCAAGCGAAATGAGTGGTCGGTCATGTGTGGCCGGGTTGCAAGATGTTTTTGTTGAACCCAGTGTATTCGCCTCTAGAGAAACACTATCGGCAGGTGGTTCCATACCTTATCATAATCGGAATCCAATCTCCAATAAGCACTTGCGGTTTTGTTTGTATACTATATATGTGGAGCGTGAGATGCAAGCGTTCTGCTAGATTCTATTTATTTGTATTTAGACACTATCATAATATCAAAATAAGATATGGATTTCGAAAATGTTTTGGGTTATCGTAATGTAAAAACCGTTCGCATTTATGTGTGGTTTTGGTCGTACGATTGTCTTTTTCTTTCAAAAGGATTTTGAGCTTTAAAATCAAGTTGGATGATATTATAAACTTAGCGAGTTTTTCTCACTCTGGTTTGAAAAAGTCGGGTGTGTACGCGACTTGTGCAGGATCTATAATATGGCTATGCGGAATGTATGTGATAACTTAAGCTATTCAATAGTTACACAGGTAAAAATTCACAAACAAGAATTATATCACTAATAGCTATAAATGCAGTAAAGTAAAGTAAAGTAGAGTAATGACACCAGGATTTTTATACTGGTTCAGACCTCCCGTCCTACGTCCAGTCCCGAAGCTCCTCTTCGGCTTTTCACTAAACAACACCCTCGCTTCACCCGGAGGAACAGGTTCACAACTACTTGATTTACGGGCTACAAGTTTACCCACTTGATTTCACGGGCTACAAGCTTACCCACTTGATTTACGGGCCACAAGCTTACCCACTTGATTTACGGGCCACAAGCTTACCCACTTGATTTCACGGGCTACAAGCTTACCCACACAGGACAATTACAAGAGTTTGACTTCTGATTGTGTTCTTCTTTCAACACTGATTTGCCAAAGATTGAGTACACCCTTCCTATAATCTTATCCTCAAGTATATGATTTGAATGCAAAGATTTAAGGAAGAAAGATTGCTTGTTGAATCAAATGATATAAAACTGATCCAAGGATTCAACAAGTATTGACTATTTGAGAGAGCTTTTAGAATGCAAGAGAGTATAGAGTTAAGATCAGAAAATAGAAGAAGATTCGGTGATTTGAAAGTATGATTTCAAGTCTATTTATAGTGTAGAATAGTTGCATTCCTTCATGAAGAGTTTCTATAAAGAGTTGTGTCCATTTCTCTTGAAATTGAATAGAAATCTCTTCACAAAAAGAAGCATCCTTTCAGAAAAATTACAGGAAGAAAAAAGGTTGACAGGTCGAAATTAACAGGTCGACAGGAATTTGAAAAAATAGTCGTTATGCACAAAAGACAATAGGACCGGTCGACAGGTCCTTTTTGGGCGGTCGACCGTTTTCTTGCTGTGAACCAGAGAACCTCGGTCCACAGTCTATATCACTCTGCACTCTTTCCCGGTCGAAGCCTGGACCATTTGGGCTTTTTCTGTGACTTTTCAATTCCTCAAATATACAGATTTCAGCCCCAGCTAATTTCAGTTTCTAAATTGTTTTGTGCATTCGTGTTATACTTTGAGGATAGATTTTAACATAAATCTAACACGACTCCATACCTACACACATATAATCTTAGCTCCATGTCATGATTTCCATTGATCTTCACTACGATCTTCATTGATTTCCACTTTGATAAATATGAATTCAGCTCGTCAATGATCTCTATTTCTATGTTGTCATTAATCAAAATCTTGTGTATCAACATGGTTCACCAGACCGACCCGGTGTTTGTAATGCTCGGGTTAGACCGAGTTGTACAGGCTCAGGTTATCGGATGCTGTGAATCCCAAAGACGAGCTGAAGGTGTTCAGACGTATGATACTATCTAGTATTATTCTGCTGTGTGATGTATATGAGGACAAATTATTATAACTGTCCCAGTGTATTGATGTACTCTGATGATTGTAAGCTTTTATTGCAAGGCTCTAAATAAAAGTTATTTTTATATTATATTTTGTTCCGATGCGAAGTTAGGCTCTATGTTGTGATGATTCTTCTTCTTCTTCTATTCTAATATTTCTTTCTTTCTTATCTCACCCTCTAATTTCTTTCTATTAACGTTTTGGTGTTTTCGATGCTTGAAGGTTAGACATGGTGTTTTTATGCCAATTTTCGGGATCGAAAATCCCTGTTCGTTACAGTGGTTTTATACATACATTAGAGGTAATATATTAGGTGAATTTGTAACTAAGTGGATTTATGTTTGCATACATGCATGGAGATGTATGTATATATACACTTATATGAAATAAAAATCTGTCAGGTTAAACTTTGTTAAATTACATATCCAACTATGTATACATTTGAATAGTTTTAAAATGATATTAAATGTTTTGCTCAGAACTGTAAAAAATGGACTTTCATAATTCAGTGAGCATTACACCATATATGTTTAGACCAACATATCGCATGCTGCATGATTTTATAAAATGCACTCATACCAGACATATGAAGTCTGACCCTGTTGATTGCCCATGCTATCTCCTGGGGTGTCTCATTTAAACGAGGCAGTCCATGGAGTTGTATTACAGGTGCAAATGCTTTTTCGGCTGCTTATTGGACTAAAGACTGGACTGTTAGAGTGCTAGGAGTCATTAAATTGTTGTAGTTAGAGAATTGCCTGCATTTGAACTTAACATTGCTGTGTAGTATATATATTTTTGTATTTCACTTTATATGATGTGCCATAGCTGTAATAAACTGGTTAGATGGTTAAGCATGTAATTTCAGCTGTAAAGGATTAAATGATTAATCTATAGTGGTTTAATTTGACAATGATTATTGTTAAATGTCTTTGGTTATCGATGAATATGGGTACTACTTTGAAGAGTTATTTATTACTGTGTTTCTAAAGAAAGTGTGGCATACAATTCAATACATATACATGCTCATTTATCACACACCAATTTCGGATAAAAGAAGGGGGAGTCATAACATATAATTCATATATGTATGTGACTTCTCTAAAAATAATAAAAGAAGAACTGTATAGATCGACCAAGGTATGGATTGATATATGCTGAGTGAAATTTGCTTGTAGTTGATTTTATACACTTCTACGTTCATAATAAAAGTCTGCTTTCTATATATAAAAGGTTACCCATTAATTATAATGGTGAAAGTATTAAATTGATATGGTTTTTCCTGTATATGATAGTTTAAAAAATCAGCATGGCAAAGCCATAAGAAAACTATATGTGTGTGTGTGTGTATATATATATAGCCTGAACCTCTTTTAGGTTTACTTATAGAAGTATGTAGTATATTAGTGTAGAATGTAAGGAAAATATATGTCTAGCAAATGCGAGTTAAATGGTGTAAATTTGAATATTTATTAATGCACTGTCATGGTAATATTTATATGTGTTTTAAAATCTTTCTATGCAAGGCAGTATGTAGATACTGGTGGAACTTATCAATATATAAGTATCAATTTGGATCATCTATTTCGAGTAACGAGATTTAATAGAGAATAGAAGTTAATTTAACCTTTTTTAAAAGCTATGTGGTGATTAATTATTTCTAATTAATCTAATAACCATTAATATAATTTAACTCTGATATAAGTAAAGGGAGTTGTATATCTTCTTATATATAATTCATAATTCTGAATTATACTAACATTTTTATATTGATGATGAGTGATCCTGATGCGAACAGTTGTAATAGAGGGGTTGACCTATTTGTTTATATAAATTATAAATAAAATGATTTTAAATTTGGTGAAAATTTGGGGGCCACTTCGCAATCTTAGGCTCGTAACTTAACATGTTTAAGTCAGATTGTTCATATTAAGGCCTAACCATAGATTTTTAGTTTTTAGGCTCGTAACTTAACCCATATAAGTCAATATGTCCATATCAAAGCCTAACGCAATCTTAGGCTCATAACTTAACCCATTTAAGTCAATATTTTCATGTTGAAGCCTAGCCCCATGATTTTAGTTTCAAGCCCGTAACTTAACAACCTCTTTAAGTCAATATATTCATATTAAACCTAACGATAAATCTTAGGCTTGTTACTTAACCTTTTAAGTCAATATGTCCATATTAAGGCTTAACTGTTCTTTTAACCATTTTATGTCATATTCATATTTGCAATTAAACTATGTTTGTTTTATTATGATTTCCTCATTAATCATATTTGTGCAAATATTGGTTACAACCAAACTTTCTACCATATTTTGTTCCATATCCTTTTCATAATCCATATCAAGTTTGCCTATTATTTAATTTAATTATTCCTTTTTGTTACAGTTTATAATTTATCAATTTAGTCCCCAAATTCAGTTACTTCAATTAAATCTGATTATCCACAAATGTGCGCGTAATAAAAGAAAAATAATCAATCATAGGTAATTAGGCATATAGAACTATGCTTAAATTAGTCGTATTCACATGCCATTTATGCATGCTTAGGCATAATCAAAATACTATAAAATCAAAATAAGAAATGAAAAAGGAACCTGAGAATAACTGTTAAATAGAAACTATAAAAATAGATAGAAACATCTCGGAAAATCTCTAAACAGAAGAAATCACATAAAATAGGAACAAAATGAGACGGTAAATATGTAAATAACAGATCTGAAAATAAAACCACAACTACAACTACAATTGTTCCAATTTACTCCAACTTATTTAAAAATTCGAATGATCACAAAATCTTACAAATCAATTGCTTTCCTAGTGGCCTAGGTAGAATCTCTAGAATATGTGTATAAATAATCCTCCATAATATGCATATAAAATATTTTGTTTTAAAACTCCATTTCTCTTAGAAAGGAAATTAGCATAGAGGAGGCATAGGGAAGAAGGAATGAGTTGCGAGAAAAGGGTGGAGGTTTATTTATAGTTGGAGTAAAAAACCCTCTACCATTAGATTTTAGTTTTTTAAACTAAACTAACCAAGCTACATTAGATCCATTAAAACCTCGAAAAATCTCGAACATTCTCCGATTTCATGCCAGGCATGGAATCATGCCTGGCTATCTACTGGGTCGATCGAGTACTCAGCTGGATCAACACATGGGTCAACCTACCCATGGCCTAGGTCGACCCATGGGTCGACTTGGCCTGGTCTGGGTCGTCCTAGTAGGCAACATTCAGTTTATTCGTTTCTAATTTGAATTCTGGTTTTTATTTCAAATTTCAAACAGCCATTACTACTTTGTTTTAAGTCTGTTTTTTGCAAACAAAATGTCTATCTGAACCAGAAAATCATAATGGAGTCAAACACGTAATTCTTGTTGCCCAGTTCCCCTTTATTCTACAACTTATTCTTTAATTAGTTATTTTGTTAATTAATTATTTTGCGTTAAAATTTGGGTTGATACATTCTCCCCTCCTTAAATGTGACGACCCCAAACCCCGTTCCACGGTGGCAAGGGTAATCTTTAGAATATAACACATAAACAAATGACAACAAAACATAAATAATTAAATATACCAGATAATGTACAACAGAGTATAGTGGATAAATATAAACAGCAGAGTTACACAGTATACAGGATCATACTTAGTACAAAATACGGTTCAACTTTACATAAATGTCTACAGTGGAATCAAAACATAATAGCTGAACAGCATAAAAAGAAAGAAATGATAGAAACCATCTTCAGCTCCATAGCTATCCAGAAAGAGCCTGCTAAAACCTGAATACAAGGCTGCCCGTGTAGAAATAGGGGCACCCGAGTTTGCAAGTGAAACAAACTACGAGTTAGTCATGGGACTGGTATGAGAAATCTACTTAACATATTTTATAATATGGCCAATCACAGGACCACGCCGCTAACGTGGAACGGGTTTACTCCATTGGATTACTAGTGCTTTAAAACAGGTAAATCTTTTAAACATCGCAATGCTTTTTATAAAAATGAAGCCATTATAAGACTCAGTTCCCATCACACAATGCAACACAAACCGGAGGATAGAGTTTTGCCTTATAATGGCTAAAATATGCTTGATATGAATAAAACAAAAGCATTTGATATTAGTATTAGTGTTTATATGTTTCAAAAACAATTTCAATCATAAGTATCAATCATAGACGGCATTAATGCCCCATACCACTATGTCGCCATATATAGGTATACAATCAAAACTGCATGATGTCGATTTGGAAATTGGATTTCCGTCATGAACCAAGGCAAGGGATCGTCTTTACCGCTTCGAGACAATCTAGCCTACAATGTCTCAGGATCAGAGCTCGAGTGAACCTTGGATCGTCAGGGCCGGTCCACACAGAGTGGATTAAAATGCCTGAACACTGCGTTTCTCCACCCTATGGGGCGTAAACTGGTCATATACCGACCAGATCATCGGCCCAGGAGCGACCGATATAACCGAGGCGCCTCGCTATCCATCATCCACATAAGTAAAATGTCAAGGGGTGTAAAACACTGACACCACTCCTAGCTAGAAGGAAATGCAGGTCCTCCCTGAGGTCCTCTCCCGTTTCTGGCTCATACCAGGGTGTAAGGCTCGCGAAACAACGCTAAACACAAAGCTAGCTATTCAAAACCGTGCTTTGATCTTCAACCACAAAGCTCTGCTTTTCAACAAAAGCTTTGATCACAGCATCTCTGCATGCCACATTGTCAATATACAACGTCAGACACACATCCATCGTTCTAGGTATGAACGAAACCGGAGGCACCTTATACCTCGCACATCCGTACAATCAACAAGTACGTCCGGACGGCTACCACTTTAGCCCCCTTCAAGATAGCTACTCCCATCGTGAGCATCAGTAGCACCCATCCATTCAATGTGAAGATCGTCGGTCTTGCACTGTCTTCGTATCTTCGACTTCTAACCGTCGATCAATTATTTGAAATGAGAATTAACTTGGCATTTTCAAATAATTCTCGTATATTTAGAATTTCAAATCAATTCATTTCAACGGTTAAATTATTCGACATCAATAATTTTGTTCTTTAATGTAATTTTCACGTCAAACACATTCATCCATCAAATATTCAATAAACCGAGCAAATTCAGTTTATTTCCATTCCATATCGTTTTTAATATTTTATCACGATTTATCCCTATTTTTATTCATTTAAAAATAGCCAATTTATATAAACGACGCTTCAGGCCATAACGCGGCCATGGCACTGTTTTTCTTCAGATTTGATTTACACATATCTGAAAATCTAACCATTGGATCTTAACAAATTTTATATCATTGGAAAGATCTTTTCAAAACGAATCCAACGGTTCCATTTTTGGGAAAATCCGACGGTTGGATCTTCCGGTACAATCGTTTGAAGTTACGATTTCAAAATATGAATTACCGCGTCGTTATTCGATTTATTTTAATTACATTTATATATATATATATATATATATATATATATGTATATAATTGATTCTGGCGCTGTTTTCTTTCATATTTGAATTAAACATTCCAGACAATCCAACCGTTGGATCTTTACAAAGTTGGTGTCGTTGGAAAGATATTTCCAAAGCGAATCCAATGGTTTCGGGAAAATCCGATGGTCGGATCTCCCGCAAAAATCGTTTGAAATCACGGTTTCAAAATACGAACTACAACATCGTTATTCGATTTATTTTAGTTATATATATATATATATATAATTCGTTCTTCGATTTCAAAAACCATTTCATTTCATATATGTGATAAAAATGATATTTTTATCTAACAGATATTTATTTCAACACATCACTATTTTTATCAATTCATATATATAATAAAAATGTGATTTTTATTTGTAAAACAATTTATTTCAAAACACAATTATTTTATGTACTTCATATAGATGATAAAAAAGTGATTTTTATTCTAAAACAATTTCTATTTCATTCATACGATAAAAATGATATTTTTTATCGTTCAAACCATTCTATTTCATTCATCACATGAATATATTTCAATACATGAGAATAAATCAAACACAGAAATATTTCAGAAAATTTCAGCAGCATAACGGTAGGGTAGTTAAAACCGGCACCGTCCCTAGTACGGCTCCTCGCTCTACCTTAAAGCCTCACAGCTTCTGACAATGGGGATTTCAATATCTTGTTCGTACGCAGACGAATTTTCCCATATACTAATTCTATTAGGATTTCAACCACAATCAATCATTTCCAATCAACCATTCATGATATTCACCAAATTTCACATCAACCAAATCCAAACAATATCACAACCAATATATATCGTCCATGGTCTGTGGACGAGGGGAGTGTGTGTGTGTGTATATATATATATATGTATGTATATAACTATATTTTGATTTCATTTCAATTCATTTCAACGCATATATCATTTTAAAACGCATATATAACTTATACATTGAACATACAACGCTTATACATGAGGTGTACAATGCTTATATAACTCATACATCGACTGTATAATTTATACATTGTCATTTCCATCGTTTATAAATCAGAAATCTCACATTGGGTTCCACTCCTCCAAAAATTGTAGAAGGCTCAGAAAAATATTCGGTCCCTTCTAAAATGTAGAAGACGTCCACACGAGTCCACTGTCTCTTGTTTTACTGGATTTCGTCAAAATACGAAAAAGATATGATTTTTAGAAGTTCGCTACGCTTTAAATGTGGAAATCAGTTCAAAATTATCAAACCCGTACCTCTCTTCGATGTTCAAAACTAGGTTTTCATTTTTCGTGCAATCCGTGCAACGATTCGTCGATCGGTCTTCACCACGAGGTAGAGCTTGGAAAACCGCGCCTGAGGGTGGTGGTCTCAGCGAATTCGGTGCAGCGGTGGTGGAGGAATCAGGGCACGAGCGGCGAGTCTTCCCAGGGCTGAAACTCGATGAATACACGACGATAAAACTTCAGACTGCCTTGGATTTGAAGATCTCGATCTTCTCCAGTGATTTCTCCAAAGAAGTGATCGGTTTTGATGTGTGAATCGAGGGATATTGGGGAGGAAAGAATTGAACTTCATCCGTCGTTGTTTTCGAGGGTTACGGGTTCTTTTCTCGGTCAACGCTGAATGGAGAGAAGGAATGTGATTGGCCAGCCTTATATTTAAATATTTAATTTATTTTAAATCCGAAAATACCCCTCTTCACACATGAACTCCAATTCAAACCCAACGACTGTCGTCCCTAGCTAAATACCCCCATTTTGAACACAATGGGATATGTTTCGTAGGCCCATTCGACTGTTTCAGTCAGTTTTACTTCAAACTAAAATATAAAACATTCAATATTTGATTTGAACGTATATTCCAATTTGCCGGGGCCACATACTGATCCCAAAAATTCCAGAAAAATAAATCTAGCTATGTTTTGACGATACGGTCCCAACAAAACTAGTTTCGTCGAATTCTGAGACCTTTTGAAAAATGGCCATTTTCTGGTCGATCCAATTTTATAGAAATCAACCAAACACATTTTCCTTCGCCACGCTCACATATTAACTTCAAAAATTATGGAATTTGAAACCTAGCAATAATTTGACATCCCGGATCCAACAAAAGTGGTTTCTTCGAAAACAGAAGTCGTTTGCAAAATGTCTATTTTCAAGGGCTATATATTCTCTATATCGACCTTTTTGAAAATTCATTTCGCCATAACTTTTGATTCCCACTATGAAAATTCGATTATTCAGATTCATAGAAAGATAATCATAAACAGATTTAAATATTTTTGGTTTCACTAAAATTCGTTCTGTTTTGCACCCGGTACAGTCAATCAAAGTTTGAATTCAAATTTTCAAACTACCGCGCCATTTCAGGCCTTGTTTATAATTAAAATAAATATATTTATTTTCAAACATCGATTCAAATAGACTTTTCGTCGTTATTATTTAAAATAATTTATTTTAAATATTCAAAATCCACTGAAATAGCCAAATTAATTTTTTTAAATTAATTCTGATTTCCCGGGTTGTTACAATCTCCCCTACTTAAAATATTTTTGTCCCCGAAAAGGAACGAAGTCAAAAGTTGTTTAATTAACCAACTCAACTTTCATTCTGACTTTCATTTTTCAACTTTTCAGTTTCTAAGAATTTTCCAATTCTTCAAAAATTTGGCTAACACCCTAAATTTTCGAATTTTTTTGCCATAACCTCCTTTGTACGGGGAGGGGTTTGGAAATTTATTGGGCCGTATTAGGTACCCAAAAAATCCTAATAAGCATGCACATATTTATAGTGATATATTTCGGTGTGCATAGGGGAGTGTGTATAGATCATAACTCCAGAGAATAAATTCTCGTCACCCTATAAATGGTTTTTGTGCCTTAATGACCAGAGAGACGTGTTTATTGTCATCTCCAGACCCGTGTGGGGTTTTATTAATCTTGCAATTTATCATTACATTTTATATAGTCCATATCAGTCATCAGTTCAGCCTGTAATATATAGTCATCGCCATACAAGCCTCTCGCTTGTATGGTAAATCTTCAATCTCATCACACAAGCTCCAAATGCTTATATGGTATATGATGAAGTATGCCTATCTTCAAGAAGTATGCCATGTAGTGTAGTTCAAAATTAATTGTTACTATCCTATGGCGATGTTTATCATTACATACAGAACAACCAGCACTCCGCATCCAATGGCATTCACAGGAGTTGATATAATAATAAAATTGCGCATCCAACTCATTAAGGTTTACCTATTTGTCGGACACGCAAATAAATTCTTTACTCAACAGCTAATCCATTTGCCTGTTCAAACATATATAATGTACACGCATATATTTCTAGCTATTTTTAAATCAGTTCAATACTCGATTTAATTGCATAAATTTACCATCATTCTCTTATTGATTAAATTAACTATCATTCTAATAATTTGATTAATCAAATTCTTAACCACACAACACAAACAACAATCAATTTGTTTTTATGTTTCAAAAACGTACCAATTAATTCATATACTCTTTTAAATTCATTCAGACTATATAATTCAAAAGTTTACATCCATGAAAAGAAAACAACAACAAAGTAGAGAACAAAATGGAAATGCAAAATATGGTAAATGTACCTTGCTCCAGAGTTAATTAGAGATATCCACCCTGCACTTGGGATAGGCTTTCTTACTACTTTCCTCAGTTTCCCAAGTTCAATCTCGCGGATCTCCACTCCATTGCACTTTGACTAAGTGAACCTTCTTGTTCCTCAGCTCTTTTGTTTCTTTGCCAATAATCTTTAGCGGCTCTCTTCTTACAGCCAATTCTGGAGTAATTTCTATATCCCATTGCATGGCTTCTTCCATGATCAAGTCTGGATCATGCACATGCTTTCGAAGTTGAGATATGTGAAACATATCATGTACTCCAGGAAACCAGACTGGTAATTGAACCCTATAATCAAGATTTCCAATCCGTTCTAGAATAGGAAACGGACCAATAAATTTGGGCGCCAATTTCCCTGTTTTAACGAACCAGATTACCCCTCTCATCGGAGATACCTTCAAATATACATAGTCGCCAACAATGAATGATAAATATCTTCTTCTCTTATCTGCATAGCTCTTCTGTCGGCTTTGAGCGGCTAGTAATCGTTTCTTAATGAAATCGACTTTGTCTGCAGCTTCGTGAATCATATTGTGTCCCAATACGAGTCTATTACCAGGTTCTACCCAAAAGCAGGAGATCGGCACGGTCTACCATACAGTGCTTCGAATGGTGACATTGTCAGGCTCGCTTGGTAGCTGTTGTTGTATGAGAACTCGGCCAAATGCAAATGGTCTTCCCATGATCCGCCAAAATCAATAACAGAAGCCTGCAATAAATCTTCTAGAATACGATTCACCCTCTCAGTTTGGCCATCTGTTTGAGGATGATATGCAGTGCTCAAGTTCAGTTTCGTTCCCAATTCTGCTTGGAATGCTTCCCAGAATTTACTAACAAAAATGGGGTCACGATCGCTAACGATACTCATGGGAACTCCATGAAGTCTAACTATTTCCTTGAAATAAATATGCGCCAGACTCTGAGTTGTTCTATTCGATCTGACAGGTATGAAATGGGTGGTCTTCGTGCGATGATCTACGATCACCCAAATACTGTCATTTCTTTTCCTGGTTCTGGGAAAACCATATATGAAATCCATAGAAATCTGTTCCCATTTCCCACCTGGAATTTCAAACGGTTGCAACAGTGCAGCCAGTTTCTGTTGATCGCTTTTGACTTGCTGACAAGTAGCACACCGGCTAACTATAAAGAAATGTCTCATTTCATAGATCTCCACCAGAAAGTGCGTTTGATATCATTATACATTTTGCTTACTCCTAGATGGATACTAAGCTTGGCTTTGTGACATTCATCTAATACTTCTCTCCGTATTTCAGGAATGTTTGGAACACAAATCCGACCCTTCAACCTCAGAATCCCATCGTTATTGATCTGAAAACTAGAGGGCTCGCCTTTTTGAATTCTCTCTCTGATCTTCTGAATGAATTGATCATCCTTCTAAAGAGCAGATATGTTATCAATTAATGAAGGCGTGACGATAAGACTGGCGATAATCTCATTCTTTCTGCTGAGCGCATCAGCCACAACATTAGTCTTCCTCGGAGTATATAAGGTATCAAGATTATATGCCGCGAGAAATTCTAACCACCGTTGTTGCCTCATTGTAACACCCCACATCCATTAAGGTCACTCACAAAGGGAATGCCTTAACTTCAAAGGGAAGGCTTTCCCTTTGTGAGTGACCTTTATGGATGCGGGGTGTTACATTCATATTCAGATCTTTCTGGGTGAATAAATACTTTAGTGATTGATGATCAATGTATAATTCAAATTTCTCACCCAACAGATAATGCCTCCATATTTTCATAGCAAACACGATGGCTAACAACTCAAGATCATGAGTTGCATAATTCTTCTCATGTGGCTTCAATTGACAGCTAGCATAAGCAACTACTTGGCCTCCTTGCATTAACACTGCACCAAGGCCTTCTTTAGAAGCATTGGTCTAGACTTTTAAATCCTGATTGCCATTAATAATTGTGAGCACTAGAGCAGTCGTCAATTTTAACTGCAGCTCTTGGAAAGTTGCTTCACATTCGGGAGTCCAGTTGAATCTCGAATGTTTCTTAGTAAGCTTTGTTAAGGGACTAGATATCTTCGAAAAAATCTTAACAAACTTCCGATAATAACTGGCCAATCTGAGAAAACTTCGGACTTCTGTGGGTGTATGAGGTTGTTTCCAATTCTGAATAGCAGTGATTTTACTGGGATCAACTGAAATTCCTTCCTTTGACACGACGTGGCCAAGAAATTTTACTTCTTCTTGCCAAAATATACATTTGGAAAACTTTGCTTTTAAAACATTCTTTCTCAGAATCTCTAACACTTGTTCCAAATGTTTTTCATGCTCGCTTTCTAACTTAGAGAAGATTAGAATATCATCAGTGAAAACCAGAACAGATTTATTCAATACTTCGCTGAATACCCTGTTCATCAGATCGACAAAATAGGCTGGAGCATTACATAAGCCGAACGACATTACTAACCACTCGTAGAATAAATCTGGACCTCTAAATGCTGTCAAAGGAACACAATCTTCGGCAATACGAAGATGATGGAAACCTGTAGCTAGGTCCATTCGTGAAAATTATTGTGCGCCATTCAATCAATCCAACAAATCATCAATCCGCGGCAATGGATATTTGTTTTTCAATGTCTTCTTATTCAAGTCATGATAATCTACGCATAGTCTGAGAGTGTCGTCTGACTTCGGGACAAATACCACTGCTGCTCCCCAATCAGAGAAACTAGGTCTAATCAGACCTTTCCATACAAGCTGTCGAGTTTGACTGTCTAGCTCTTCTTTCTCCTTCAAGGTCATTCTTCGAATAACATGAACTACTGACCTTGCATTCGGAACTAAAGTGATTTTGAATCGATTTCTCTACGCGGAGGTAAGCTAACAACTTCTTCGAACACTTCCGCATAGTTCTTGACAACTAGGATATTTTCTATGTCGATCGGAGTATTCTCCGTAACGACAGGAACAGGTTCTAATTGAGCAGGAGAAACATCCAAAGCTGACCAAAAGTCTCTTCTATTAGAATTCGGACCTTCGCATGGAATGGTTATATAATTGCCTGATTTAATCTTCGCCCTTACGACTCTATCGGCGCATTTAACCTCAGCTTCATATTTGGTTAACCAATCTAATCCCAGAATAAGATCAAATTCGGTAAAATTCGTAACGATCGCGAAGGTCAGGAACCGATAACAGGAAAAAGAAACAGGCACTCCCACAAACCCAACTAAGATCGAGGGAACCCCCAATCGGATTATGAACAGTCATTGGTTCTTTGAGCTTTTTTAAATTCAAATCCAGTTTCTTAACCGCGTTCTTTGCAACAAAGCTTCGCGACGCGCCTGTATCAAACAGTACTTTAACTGAAATATTTTTGACAGTAAGCGTGCCTTCTAAAACATCTGACCTTCCCTGACTAGCTGAGGGTCCTAAAGTTTCAGCCACTTCATTTACTTGTACCACTTCGGATTTCCTTGATAGCAGGCAATTTCTAGCAAGATGACCTGTCCGGTGACACTTATAGCATTCCCTGGTACCATGAGTTTTCTTCTGCTTCTTATCGGGTTTAGACCCACTCTTTATTTGTTTCTTCAAAGATCTGCAACTTATCGACAAATGTCCTTGCTTATTGCAGTTAGAGCATACGACAGTCGTTACTGTTCCTTTCTTAGATTTAACCTCTTTCTGACTGGCCCTTTGCCTCTTTCTGACCCTAGATGTCGTACTTATCTCAGGCTGTGTACTTGTCTCTGGGCTATCAGCTTCAAAATTCCTTTTACTGCTAGTACAGATTTCCTCTTCATCAACCAAAAGGCCTTGTTTATTAAGATCTTCATACTGATAAGCCATGTATATCATTTCAGAAAAAGGAAGTTGCACATGAGCAGTTAGCTTACTTTGATACTTTCTTTGAAGCCCGTTAATAAACCTCAGATTCTTCATCTTTAGATTCTGAATTAAATGCAGGGCGAAACGAGAAAGTTCATTGAATTTCTTATGATATTCTGGAATAGTCATATCCCTTTGTATCAGATAATAGAATTCATCACTGAACCACTCAATTGCTTCTGGAGGAATAAATCTTGCATTGAAAATTTCTTTGAATTTATCCCAGGTGATATCACCTTCTGGATTATCTTTAATAACGGTATCCCACCAGAATAAAGCTTTGTCTTTGAGTGCCCAAGATGCCAGTAATCTTTTCTGATCATCTCTCAGCTTTGAAACTTCAAATATTTTCTCAGTAGAGCGCATCCAGGCTTGAGTTTGAATAATAGATTCATTGCCCGAAAACGGTACTCCACCTAGATTTCGATACTTAATTAATAGAGCCTCAATATTTGGTTCTGACCCACCTCTTCTACTTCTGCCACTCATTTCTCAATGTCTGCAAATAGTAGACAAAGTGTTAGGCCAACAGAAAAGGTGTTTCTATAACATGGAGACATATACTTTAATGAAAATGTGTCTACTGGTGTGTATTTCATTCTTCTTCACTCATTCTAGGATATTACTGATCCTATCTGAAATAAGTTATTCATCACAGAACACTACTGCTTCTATTTCTGACGAGTTCGTTAATATGTTATATTCCAGAACTAAGCTTAATCAAAGCTCTGATACCACGCTGTGACGACCCCAAACCCCCGTTCCATGGTGGAAAGGGTAATCTTTGGAATATAACACATAAACAAATGACAGCAAAACAGAAATAATTAAATACGCCAGATAATGTACAACAGAGTACACTAGATAAATATAAACATCAGAGTTACACAGTATATAGGATCGTACTTAGTACAAAATACAGTTCATCTTTACATAAATGTCTACAGCGGAATCAAAACATAATATGTAAAATAGGAGCTGAACAACATAAAAAGAAAGAAATGATAGAATCCATCTTCAGCTCCATAGCTATCCAGAAAGAGCCTGCTAAAACCTGAATACAAGGCTTCCCGTGTAGAAATAGGGGCACCCGAGTTTGCAAGTGAAACAAACTACAAGTCAGTCATAGGACTGGTATGAGAAATCCACTTAATATATTTTATAGTATGGCCAATCATAGGACCACGGCGCTAACGCGGAACGGGTTTACTCCATTGGATTGCCTGTGACGTCCCCAAAACCCCGTACAACGGTGTTAAGGGTAATCTTTGGAATATAACACATAAACAGATAATAGCAGAACAGAATTAAATAAATACACCAAATAATGAACAAATAATACACTGGATAAACATAATCATCAGAGTTACACAGTATACAGGATCATACATAGTACAAATACAGTTCAGCTATACATAAATGTCTACAGCGGAAAACAAACATAATATGTACAATAGGAGCTGAACAACATAAAAAGATATAAATGATAGGATCCATCTTCAGCTCCAGCTATCCAGAAAGAGCTTGCTAAAACCTGAATACAAGGCTGCCCGTGTAGAAAAAGGGGCACCCGAGTTTGCAAGTGAAACAAACTACGAGTCAGCCATGGGACTGGTATGAGAAATCTACTTAACACAATTATAATATGGCTAATAACAGGACCACGCCACTTTCGCGGAATGGGTTTACTCCATTGGATTGCCAGTGCTTTAAAATAAGTAAAACTTTTTAAACATCGCAATGCTTTTTATAAAAATGAAGCCATTATAAGACTCAGTTCCCATCACACAATGCAACGCAAACCGAAGGATAGAGTTTTTACCTTATAATGGACAAAATATGCTTGATACGAATAAAACAAAAGCATTTGATATTACTACTAGTGTTTATATGTTTCAAAAACAATTTCAAATCATAAGTATCAATCATAAACGACATTAGCGTCCCATGCCACTATGTCATCAAATATAGGTTTACAATTTAAACCGCACGATGTCGTATTTGGAAATTGGATTTCCGTCATGAACCAAGGCAAAAGATAGTCCTTACCGACTTCGAGACCGCCTAGCCCGAGCCTTAGGACCCAGACTCAGGTGGGCCCTTGGAGCGACAGGGTCGGTCTCAGGTGGGCCCTTGGAGCGACAGGGTCGGTCCACCGATGTGGATTAAAATGCCTGAACACTGCGTTTCCCCGCCCTTTGGGGCGTAAATGAGCCAACGAATGACTCCATCGGTCCCAGATCGACCAATATATCCGAGACGCCTCGCAACAGCAACAACCACATAGGTGAAAGTAATATAAATGTCAGCCAGTTTAAGCACTGACACCACCTCTAACTAGAAGGAAACGCATGCCCTCCCTGAGGTCCTCTCCCATTTCTGGTTCATACCGGGGTGTGAGGCTCGCGAATTCACGTTATACACAAAGCTACGCCATACAGGCGGTGCTTTGATCATCAACCACAAGGCTTTGCTTTTCAACAGAAGCCTTGATCACTGCATCTTACCATGCCACACAGGCAATTCACCCCATGCAACTGATGGCTATCAATCACGCAGAATGAATTCCAATGTCAGACACACAGTCCATTTACAAGTCCGTTCTGGGTCTGAACGAAACCGGAGGCACTATATACCTCGCATACCCATCGATCTCCACGTACGTCTGGACGATCACCACTCATTATCCATATTTCGGGATGCCTCCCAATCAGGACATCAGTTACCATCCAACCGAGGTGAAGATCTCCGGTCTTCAACCACCGTCTTCATCATCGATTTCTTATCGTCGATTCAGTTATTCAGAATGGGATAAACCCGGTCTTTCTGAGCAACTCGCGTATATAATAAACAAGTGCTACACAAACACACATACGCCTCATTCCAATCCATCAGTCACTAACCGTAAATTAGTAAGAGAACGATTTCCCAAATATTAACCCCGAAGGCCGAAACCAACATTAGATCAAAACCCAGGAAACCATTCGATTTAGCTAACCTTCAGTTAGTTTCTAAATTTCACATTCCATATCGTTTATAATATTTTATAACGATTTATCGCTATTTTTATTTATTTAAAAATAGCCAATTTATTCAAATGACGCTTCAGGCCATAACGCGGCCGTGGCGCTGTTTTTCTTCAGATTTGATTTACACATATCTGAAAATCTAACCATTGGATCTTCACAAAATTTATATCATTAGAAAGATCTTTTCAAAACGAATCCAACGGTTCCAATTTTGGGAAAATCCGACGGTCGGATCTCCCGGTACAATCGTTTGAAGTTTCGATTTCAAAATACGAACTCCAGCGTCGTTATTCGATTTAATTTAATTATATTTATATATATAAAAAAATATAATCGATTCTGGCACTGTTTTTCTTCAGATTTGATTTAAACATTCCAGACAATCCAACCGTTGGATTTTCACAAAGTGGGTATCGTTGGAAAGATATTTCCAAGGCGAACCCAATGGTTTCGGTTTTGGGAAAATCCGATGGTCGGATCTCCCGCACTAATCGTTTGAAATCACGGTTTCAAAACACGAACTGCAGCTTCGTTATTCGATTCGTTTAAATTATATATATATATATATATATATAATATATTCTTCGATTTCAAAACCATATTCTTTTCATACATTTGATAAAAATGATATTTTTATCCAACAGACTTTATTTCAACACTTCCCTATTTTTAACAATTCGTGTATATAATAAAAATGTGATTTTTATTGTAAAACAATTTATTTCAAAACACGACTATTTTATATAGTTCATATAGATGATAAAAATATGATTTTTATTATAAAACAATTTCTTTCAAAACACGACTATTTTATATAGTTCATATAGATGATAAAAATATGATTTTTATTATAAAACAATTTATTTCAAACACGAATACCATTCAACACATGAATTTCTATTCAACGAATGAATTTCTATTCAACACATGAATGTTTTCTATAGTTCGTATATATAAAATAAAAATGTGATTTTTATTGTTAAAACAATTTATTTAAAACACGAATACCATTCAACACATGAATTTCTATTCAACGAATGAATTTCTATTCAACCCATGAATGTTTTCTATAGTTCGTATATATACAATAAAAAAGGTGATTTTTTAAATTTAAAACAATTTATTTAAAACACGAATACCATTCAACACATGAATTTCTATTCAACACATGAATGTTTTCTATAGTTCGTATATATAAAATAAAATTGTGATTTTTATTGTTAAAACAATTTATTTAAAACATGAATACCATTCAACACATGAATTTCTATTCAACGAATGAATTTCTATTCAACACATGAAAATAATTCTAACACATGAATATTATTCAAAATTTCGGCAGCATAACGGCAGGGTAGTTAAAACCGGGGCCGTCCCTAGTACGGCTCCTCGCTCTACCTCAAAGCCTCGCAGCTTTTGACAATGGGGATTTCATGCATCTAGTTCGCAGGCGGCATGTATATTTTTTTCTTTCTTTTCCACAAACTAATCCTATGTGGTTTCAACCAAATAATTCTCAACCACAAACGGGCATTTTTCAACCACAATCAATCAATTTCAACCACAAACAATTCAAATCAACCATTCGCTATCAACCAATTTTCACACCAATCACAACCAATAAATATCGTCCATGGTTTGTGGATGAGGGGCGTATATATATAAGTATATTTCACATATATTCAACACATATATAATTTTTACAACGCATATATAACTTATACATCGAACGTACAACTTATACAACGCTTATACATGAGGTGTACAACGCTTATATAACTCATACATTGACTATATAATTTATACATCGTCGTTTTCCATATCGTTTATAATTTAGAAATCTCACATTGGGTTCCACTCCACCAAAAATAGCAGGAGGCTCAGAAAAATATGCGATCTCTTCTAGAATGTAGAAGACGTCCACACGAGTCCACTGTCTCTTGTTTCACTAAATTTCGTCAAGAAACGAAAAAGATATGATTTTTACAGTGAAATCAAAAACCGTAGCGCTTTAAAGTGCTATAATATCGTTTAATTTAAAATCAGCCGTACCTCTCTATTTTTCTTCAAAACTAGGTTTGAAGATTTCTCGTTATCCGTAGCATGAGGTGACGATCGGGCTGCACTACGATGAAGGGCTAGGCGCAGCACTCAGGCTGGACTTTGGAGGCTTCAAACGAACGAAATACTCAATGAAAAATTCGAACCCTGGTATGAATTTAAAGCTCGTCTCGAGCTCTTCAAAATCTTCAACTGGATCGAAGGCTATTGATGCGTGTAGGAGGAGAAAACGAGGAGGGAAGGGATCGAACATTTTCCGCCTTCGTTGAGCTGATATGGGGAGAGAGAACATTGATTTGTCGCGATATGATTGGGCTAGGGATTTTTTTATATTTATAAATTTTAAAAAACCAAAAATACCCCTTATCTCATACGAACTCCAATCCAAACCCAACGACTGTCGTCTCTAGCTAAATACCCTCATTCCGAACACAATGGGATATGTTTCATAGGCCCATTCGACTGTTTCAGTCAGTTTTTCTCCAAATTAAAATATAAATCATTCAATATTTAATTTGAACGTACATTTCAATTTGCCGGGGCCACATACTGATTCTGAAAATTCCAGAAAAATAAATCTAACTATGTTTTGACGATACGGTCCCAACAAAACTAGTTTCATCGAATTCTGAGACCGTTTAAAAAATGGCCCTTTTCTGGTCGATCCAATTTAATAGAAATCGACCAAACACATTTTCCTTTGCCACGCTCACATACTAGCTTCAAAAATTATGAAATTTGAAACCTAGCAATAATTTAACATCCCGGATCCAACAAAAGTGGTTTCGTCGAATTCCGAGGTCGTTTGCAAAATGACCATTTTCACAGGCTATATAAACTCTATAGCGAACTTTCTGAAAATTCATTTGGCCATAACTTTTGCTTCTCGCTACGAAACTTCGATTTTTCAGATTTGTTAGAAAGATATTCACTAACAGATTTAAATAATTTTGGTTTCACTCAAATCTGTTTTGTTTTGCACCCGGTACAGTCAGTCAAAGTTTGAATTCAATTTTTGAAACTACCACGCCATTTCAGGCCTTGTTTATTATTAGAAATAATTATATTCATTTTCAAACATCGATTCAAACTTACTTTTCGTCGTTATTATTTAAAATATTCATTTTAAATATTTTAAATTCACTAAAATAGCCAAATTGAAATTTTCAAACTGGTTCGGATTTTCCAGGTTGTTACATTGCCAGTGCTTTAAAACAAGTAAATCTTTTAAACATTGTAATGCTTTTTATAAAAATGAAGCCATTATAAGACTCAGTTCCCATCACACAATGCAACGCAAACCGGAGGATTGAGTTTTACCTTATAATGGTCAAAATATGCTTGATACGAATAAAACAAAAGCATTTGATATTATTGATAGTGTTTATATGTTTCAAAAACAATTTCAATCATAAGTATCAATCATAAACGACATTAATGCCCCATACCACTATGTCACCATATATAAGTATACAATCAAAACCGCACGATGTCGTATTTGGAAATTGGATTTCCGTCATGAACCAAGGCAAGGGATCGTCCTTACCGCTTTGAGATAATTTAGCATACAATGTCTCAGGATCAGAGCTCGAGTGACCCTTGGATCGTCAGGGCCGGTCCACACGGAGTGGATTAAAATGCCTGAACACTGCGTTTCCCCACCCTATGGGGCGTAAACTGGTCATATACCGACCAGATCATCGGCCCAGGAGCGACCGATATAACCGAGGCGCCTCGCTATCCATCATCCACATAATTAAAATGTCAAAGGGTGTAAAACACTAACACCACTCCTAGCTAGAAGGAAACGCAGGTCCTCCATGAGGTCCTCTCCCGTTTCTGGCTCATACCGGGGTGTGAGGCTCGCGAAACAACGCTAAACTCAAAGCTAACTATTCAAAACCGTGCTTTGATCATCAACCACAAAGCTCTGCTTTTCAACAAAAGCTTTGATCACATCATCTCTGCATGCCACGTTGTCAATATACAACCGCAGACACACATCCATTTACAATTCCGTTCTGGGTCTGAACGAAACCGGAGGCACCTTATACCTCGCACATCCGTACAATCAACAAGTACGTCCGGACGGCTACCACTTTAGCCCCCTTCAAGGTAGCCACTCCCATCGCGAGCATCAGTAGCACCCATCCATTCGATGTGAAGATCGTCGATCTTGCACCATCTTCATATCTTCGACTTCTAACCGTCGATCAATTATTTGAAATGAGAATTAACTCGGCCTTTTCAAATAATTCACGTATATTTAGAATTTCAAATCAATTCATTTCAATGGTTAAATTATTCGACATCAATAATTTTGTTCTTTAATGTAATTTTCATGTCAAACACATTCAACCATCAAATTTTCAATAAACCGAGCAAATTCAGTTTATTTCCATTCCATATCGTTTATAATATTTTATCATGATTTATCACTATTTTTATTCATTTAAAAATAGCCAATTTATATAAATGACGCTTTAGGCCATAACGCGGCCATGGCGCTGTTTTTCATCAGATTTGATTTACACATATCTGAAAATCTAACCGTTGGGTCTTTACAAATTTTATATCATTGGAAAGATCTTTTCAAAACGAATCCAACGATTCCAGTTTTGGGAAAATCCGACGGTTGGATCTCCCGGTACAATCGTTTGAAGTTACGATTTCAAAATACAAATTGCAGCGTCGTTATTCGATTTATTTTAATTATATTTATATATATATATAAATATAATCGATTCTGGCACTGTTTTCTTTCAGATTTGAATTAAACATTCCAGACAATCCAACCGTTGGATCTTTACAAAGTTGGTGTCGTTGGGAAGATATTTCCAAAGCGAACCCAACGGTTTCGGTTTCGGGAAAATCCAATGGTCGGATCTCCTGCAATAATCGTTTGAAATCACGGTTTCAAAATATGAACTGCAGCATCGTTATTCGGTTTATTTTAATTATATTTAGATATATAAATATAATTCGTTCTTTGATTCCAAAACCATTTCATTTCATATATGTGATAAAAATGATATTTTTATCTAACAAATATTTATTTCAACACATCACTATTTTCAACAATTCATATATATAATAAAAATGTGATTTTTATTTGTAAAACAATTTATTTCAAAACAAGATTATTTTATATACTTTATATAGATGATAAAAATGTGATTTTTATTCTAAAACAATTTCTATTTCATTCATACGATAAAAATGTTATTTTTTTCGTTCAAACCATTCTATTTCATTCATCACATGAATATATTTCAATATATGAGAATGAATCAAACACAGAAATATTTCAGAAAATTTCGGCAGCATAACGGCAGGGTAGTTAAAACAGGCACCGTCCCTAGTACGGCTCCTCACTCTACCTTAAATCCTCGCAGCTTTTGACAATGGGGATTTCAATATCTAGTTCGTACGCAGACGAATTTTCCCATATACTAATCATATTGGGATTACAACCACAATCAATCATTTCCAATCAACCATTCATGATATTCACCAAATTTCACATCAACCAAATCCAAACAATATCACAACCAATATATATCGTCAATGGTCTGTGGACGAGGGGAGTATATATATTTATATATGTATGTATATAACTATATTTCGATTTCATTTCAATTTATTTCAATGCATATATCATTTTTACAATGCATATATAACTTATACATCGAACATACAACGCTTATACATGAGGTGTACAATGCTTATATAACTCATACATCGACTGTATAATTTATACATTGTCATTTCCATCGTTTATAAATCAGAAATCTCGCATTAGGTTCCACTCCTCCAAAAATTGTAGAAGGCTCAGAAAAATATCCGGTCCCTTCTACAATGTAGAAGACGTCCACATGAGTCCACTGTCTCTTGTTTCACTGGATTTCGTCAACATACGAAAAAGATATGATTTTTAGAAGTTCGCTATGCTTTTAAATGTGGAAATCAGTTCAAAATTATCAAACCCGTACCTCTCTTTCAATGTTCAAAACTAGGTTTTCATTTTCGTGCAATCCGTGCAACGATTCGTTGATCGATCTTCACCACGAGGTAAGTTCGCTATGCTTTTAAATGTGGAAATCAGTTCAAATATATCAAACCCGTACCTCTCTTTCAATGTTCAAAAGTAGGTTTTCATTTTTTGTGCAATCCGTGCAACGATTCGTTGATCGGTCTTCACCACGAGGTAGAGCCTGGAAAATCGCGCCTGAGGGTGGTGGTCTCGGCGAACTCGGTGCAGCGGTGGTGGAGGAATCAGTGCGCGAGCGGCGAGTCTTCCCAGGGCTGAAACTCGATGAATACACGACGATAAAACTTCAGACTGCCTTGGATTTGAAGATCTCGATCTTCTCCGGAGATTTCCCCAAAGAAGTGATCAATTTTGATGCGAGAATCGAGGGATATTGGGGAGGAAAGAATTGAACTTCATCCGCCGTTGTTTTCGAGGGTTACGGGTTCTTTTCTCGGTCAACGCTGAATGGAGAGAAGGAATGTGATTGACCAGCCTTATATTTATATATTTAATTTATTTTAAATCCGAAAATACCCCTCTTCACATATGAACTCCAATTCTGAAACACCCCACCTCCGTTAGGGTCACTCTCAAAGGGAATGCCCTAATTTTGGTGGAGGTTTATAAGTATAAGTCACAGATATACAAGACAGATATAATAACACATATTTTTGAACAGCGGAAAACAACAACTTTTATTTCTTCAAAATACGTGTTACACAAACCATGTCATAATACTTCCCAAAATCATAACTGTCTTGATTACATTATTTAAAGAAGCATGAAGAAAACATAAATAAACTGCAAGAGTCCGCTAATTGCTGTCCAAAGCCATAGTCCAAAACGGAAAAGATCCAAGCAATACATTCTTTCTCTTCAAGCTGGATGTGAAAACTGATCAAGCTGCGGTATTCCCTCCCTGAGAACCTTGGGGGGGGGGGGAAACGAAAGAAAAAGAGGCGAAAGGAAAAGGGTCAGTCATAAAGACTGAGTAAGTTCTAGTGACTTTCAGTGTCGAAACGGTTAAAACAACCTGTCATGTATGAACTGGAACTAAACTTAAGAATGGTGTCAAGGTGAACAAGATAGACTAAGGTGATCGGGATAAGTCATGACAAGTCAAGTAAAGCATCACATGTTCGAGATTCGTTGCATCGACTGTACTAGTATACTAAGCCCATGTCACAAGTTAATCACAAAATAAATCCCACGGCCCAATGTCATGAAATGACCCTGAAACGGGGTCTGACCCAAGTAAGGGGTCCTACGGAGCGATTATCTAGTCGATCGGCTCCCTACAAGTTCTAGCTCGTCAAGTGTCCGTGTCATACGGCTAATCACAAATGTGGTCACCTGTGCTGGGTCCACCTTCGGGTGTATCAGCCCTAGGGTGTCAACCCCTGACACGATTCAAGATGCACAGATAAATCTACGGATACCCAGTGTCTGCCCCGGATACGTGCACGATCGTAGTCCGCCGAACCTACACTAGCGTACCCTACTGCCGTCGTTCACCTCTTACAATCAGCCCAGTAATCGTGCCCCACCCGGCCTAGCCCCAGGGTACCTTGATACTTCTAGAGGGTTACTGCCGAAAGGGGTCGTGTCTAGGGTTTCGCCTAATAGATTAGGTCATGTAATTCGTGACCTAACCCACCTAACAGATTAAGTCATGTAATTCGTGACTTAATCCTTTTCTAGTCTAGTCATGTCAAGATGGTTAAGTATGTCATTTCAGTTCGCGACTTAGCCTGCCTACGTGTCATGTCAAGTTGGCTAAGTGTTGTCGTTTTCAAGTTCATGACTTAGCCCTACAAACCGTGTTCAAGTTGGTTAAGTTGTCTTTTCATGTTCATGACTTAACCCTAATTGGCATTAATTGATTCGTTAATGCACCGAACCACTCACATTGGATCCTGTTGTTCGTAGCCACTGGATTTGCTGGGCGGTTGCGGGCAGGTTTACGCTACGAACTTAACCCAACCTCGAGTTTCAAGCGCGATGTGACCAACTACCCACATTGGATCCTATTGTTTGTAGCAACTGGATTTGCCGGGCGGTTCCGGGCAGATTTACACTACAAACTCAACCCAACCTCGAGTTGGCCACTTTCTTGTTTTCTAAAGTCATGCCCATGTTCTTATCAGATTTTACGATATTTCCATAGCATGTTCATATGTCAATTTCGTGCCCAACTAAGGCATGTTTTAAGGGCAAGTTATGGCATGGTTCAAGTCAAGTTTTCGTGCCATATTTCATGTTCTACTTATGCCAAATTTCACAGTTTGTGCTTATAATTAATTCAAGTTTTGCCTATTCTACCCAATCGTATCCCCAACGTATAAACGTACTTCGTTCACAAGCATAAACAATTCAAGAGATAATGGGGAATAACACCAAACATGTGATAGGCATATGTGACAATTCCAACATCACTTGCACAATAAACAGGCTATAACATATCACATGGTTGCAATACTAGTATGATGATAACTTGGCATAGTAATGATTCCAACTTAATTTAACATGATGATTTCAACTTTACATCATAGGCATAATAATCATTGCGGGCATAATAATAATTTTATTATAAACATGAAACATTAAAGGCATAGTAATCCTAATAGGCATAGTGGATTCCAATTTAGCATTTTTAACCTAATAATTCTCATAGACATAATGATTCCAATTTATCATAATGATTCTCATCTAACATTATAAACATAATGGTTCCAACTTAGCATTTTTAACATAATGATTCTCAACTAACATTATAGACATAATGATTCCAATTTAGCGTTTTTAACATAATGGTTCTCAACTAACATTATAAACATAATGGTTCCAATTTAGCATTTTTAACATAATGATTCTCAACTAACATTATAGACACAATGATTCCAATTTAGCATTTTTAACATAATAATTCTCATAGACATAATGATTCCAATTTAGCGTTTTTAACATATCTAACATTATAAAAATAATAATTCCAACTTTTCATCATAACTTAGCAATACCCAATTTTCATTAATCATGATGGGTATATTAACATTACAGGCATAATTCCATCAATAGTCATAGCCATGGTTTAATTAGTACCATAGGCATGGTTTAATCAACATAAAGATTTCAATAAACATAGCGATTCCATGGACATGTATTAGTCCAACTTGCCAAACAATTAAGCCTAAGTGATTCATAACAACATCAAAATCATGACAAGTTTAACTTGCAACGTTGCCATAGCAATATCCCCAAATTATAATTCAAAGATAAACAATGGATTAACAATAGTTCCTAAATCCGGTTTCAATTCATGGCATGTCCATATTGTTTTAGCGTTTTTGCCTAAAAAGTAACATAGAACTTACAATATGAAGCAAATAACCCAAATAAAAATCCCAAATCAAATAGTCCCAAATTCGTTGTCTAAGGCGTCGTAGTTGTTGTAGCTTCTAGTTGGAGCCTTCAAGAACCGTCCTCTATCTTCTATAATTTTATTCTTTGTATTTTTAATTCAGAGCTCTAGGTTTAATGGCGGCGGCCTGAGGTTAAAATGAGATAGTATGATTTAGGCTAGGTCTTGGGTCCTTTTTATAATGTTTGTGAGTTGTTTTAGACCGTCGATGGGGCTTGATTCAATAATAGCCGTTCGTTTGAAGGAGACGCCAATCCGGAGCTGACACCTAGCCCTAGTGACAAGGCAAGGCTCAGAAAATCGACTAAACATAGACCAGGCCAGCCAGGGTGGGCTGGGTTCGACCTGGCTCTGGGGCCAGGTCGACAGCCCAGTCGACACCGTGTCGACTTGGCAGTCGACACGGGTTTCGACAGCCCTGTCGACCTCTAGCCCAGGTCGACTGCCAAGTCGACCTGGGTGCCTTAGGCGGGAATTTTCCCGCCCTGGCCAATTGGGCCCGATTTTGAATTTTAAACTTGTTTTTCTGAGCTGCTTTCGTCTATTTGAATTTTAAACTGAATTCTGAAACTTCCGGGGGTCATATCTTGGTCATACGGACTCCGATTTTCGAAAACTCGGACTCTATTTCGCGTATTTTTCCGAGACGAACACAATGGCATATCCCGTTTCCCTTAGTTCTTTGATTTGAAATTAATTATACTTTAATTTGTGAATTTCACTGTTATAGAATACACGGGGTGTTACATTCTCCCCCACTTGAAAGGATTTCGTCCCCGAAATCTTCAAGTTTAGGAAAAATATATATCCTAACATCCAAACATCCATCTACTCATCCATCAAACACGAGTATCCATTGTCCTTAAAAGACTTCTAATGCTTTATGATCATATGCGAAGTGTGTGTATATGTTCCTTAGCTAATGCTAATGATCAGGCCTGATTGATCTTCTAAATGAAAAATATGTTTAGTGAAATGAATCCAATATGTATGCAAATTTTTCCTATTATAATTCATAATTTCTACATGAGTGCTCAAACATTCAATCATATGCAATTACCAAATGATAGCACAACCAAGTTTCCAAAGTAAGCACTCATGCATATGCAACATGAAAATGTGTCTGAGCCGATCTAGTGCCTAATGTGTATTCATGCATCCACGAGCAACCACTTGCAACCATTTCGCAATCATAACATGTTTCAATTACATGTTTACATCCAAAAAGATTCTAACTATGGTTCTCAAGATAGGATCGAGGAGAGAAATAAGATAAAACAAAGCATCTAGAATAGGTTAACGATGTACCGCCAGAAGGTCCGGTCTGCTTCTCAGGGCAGTCTTTGCTGATGTGTCCAGTCTTCCCACAATGAAAACATTCACCTTGCTTTCTCTTCCTCTTTCTACAATCCTTGGCTATGTGCCCTTCCGTACCACAGTAATTGCATTTCCTTTTATCACGTGAGTTGTTGTTCTTGCCTCCTTTCTCGGAGTCTACCTTCTTATTCTTAGAATCGTTGGGCTTGACCTCTTTCTTCCCTTGAGAGTTTTCTGCCTCTGTCTCCTTCTTGCCCTTATCTTCCTCGTTCAGCAATGCCATCTGTACCAACCTTTCGTACGTAGCTCCCATGGGTATATGGGTCAAGGCCAAACTGTGTAATGGCTCATTCAATCCCTTGACAAAGCGGAGAGCCTTCTTATGCTGGGTGTTGACTAGGTCCAGTCCGAACCTAGCCAGCTCATCGAATTGATTAACATACTCTTTGACTGTCATATTCCCCTGCTTAAGAAATAAGAATTTTTCCAACTGAAGACTCCTTTCAGCTTCTGAGAGAAATTTAGCCTCAAACCTTGTCCTAAAGTCCTCCCATGTTTCCACTGGTCTTTCTGCATTAGTGACTTCCCACCAGTAGGAAGCCTCACCTTTTAGTAGCCACACTGCCAGTTGTACTTTCTGCCTATCTTCTACCTCAAAGATGACGAATAAGTCCTCGGTTTCTTTCAGCCAATTTCTAGCTGCCACGAAGGACTCCGTTTCATGAAAGTCCTTTCCTCCCATAGCCTTAAAATCTTTACATATCTTAGCAAAAGTGTTTCCCCGTGGAGGAGGTGGAGGAAGAGGTGCTGCTGCAGCTGGATGATTTCCTGCAGCTGGGGGAGGAGGAACGGTAGGACCTGGCTGGGTGGCCCTTGCTTCTAAGAATCGTCTAAACCAACCAGGTATTGGTACACCCTTTGGCAAGTTAAGTTCTTCGGACATGCTGAAACAAGAAGGATAGATTCAAAACGAAGGATAAGAGATAGTACCTATGGCTTTGGGGGACTTTGCCTTTTTAAAATAAAATAATATTTTATCTTTTAAAAATGCTTCTTTAAATTTTCTTTTGAAAATAAATTTTCAAAACTTTTTATCTTATCTGGTAAACCTATGCTCTGATACCAAGTGAAACACCCCACCTCCGTTAGGGTCACTCTCAAAGGGAATGCCCTAATTTTGGTGGAGGTTTATAAGTATAAGTCACAGATATACAAGACAGATATAATAACACATATTTTTGAACAGCGGAAAACAACAACTTTTATTTCTTCAAAATACGTGTTACACAAACCATGCCATAATACTTCCCAAAATCATAACTGTCTTGATTACATTATTTAAAGAAGCATGAAGAAAACATAAATAAACTGCAAGAGTCCCCTAATTGCTGTCCAAAGCCATAGTCCAAAACGGAAAAGATCCAAGCAATACATTCTTTCTCTTCAAGCTGGATGTGAAAACTGATCAAGCTGCGGTATTCCCTCCCTAAGAACCTGGGGGAGGGGAAACGAAAGAAAAAGAGGCGAAAGGAAAAGGGTCAGTCATAAAGACTGAGTAAGTTCTAGTGACTTTCAGTGTAGAAACGGTTAAAACAACCTGTCATGTATGAATTGGAACTAAACTTAAGAATGGTGTCAAGGTGAACAAGATAGACTAAGGTGATCGGGATAAGTCATGATAAGTCAAGTAAAGCATCAAATGTTCGAGATTCGTTGCATCGACTGTACTAGTATACTAAGCCCATGTCACAAGTTAATCACAAAATAAATCCCACGGCCCAATGTCATGAAATGACCCTGAAACGGGGTCTGACCCAAGTACGGGGTCCTACGGAGCGATTATCTAGTCGATCGGCTCCCTACAAGTTCTAGCTCGTCAAGTGTCCGTGTCATACGGCTAATCACGAATGTAGTCACCTGTGCTGGGTCCACCTTCGGGTGTATCAGCCCTTGGGTGTCAACCCCTGACACGATTCATAATGCACAGATAAATCTACGGATACCCAGTGTCTGCCCCGGATACGTGCACGATCGTAGTCCGCCGAACCTACACTGGCGTACCCTACTGTCGTCGTTCACCTCTTACAATCAGCCCAGTAATCGTGCCCCACCCGGCCTAGCCCCAGGGTACCTTGATACTTCTAGAGGGTTACTGCCGAAAGGGGTCGTGTCTAAGGTTTCGCCTAATAGATTAGGTCATGTAATTCGTGACCTAACCCACCTAACAGATTAAGTCATGTAATTCGTGACTTAATCCTTTTCTAGTCTAGTCATGTCAAGATGGTTAAGTATGTCATTTCAGTTCGCGACTTAGCCCGCCTACGTGTCATGTCAAGTTGGCTAAGTGTTGTCGTTTTCAAGTTCATGACTTAGCCCTACAAACCGTGTTCAAGTTGGTTAAGTTGTCTTTTCATGTTCATGACTTAACCCTAATTGGCATTAATTGATTCGTTAATGCACCGAACCACTCACATTGGATCCTGTTGTTCGTAGCCACTGGATTTGCCGGGCGGTTCCGGGCAGGTTTACGCTATGAACTCAACCCAACCTCGGGTTTCAAGCGCGATGTGACCAACTACCCACATTGGATCCTATTGTTTGTAGCAACTGGATTTGCCGGGCGGTTCCGGGCAGATTTACACTACAAACTCAACCCAACCTCGAGTTGGCCACTTTCTTGTTTTCTAAAGTCATGCCCATGTTCTTATCAGATTTTACGATATTTCCATAGCATGTTCATATGTCAATTTCGTGCCCAACTAAGGCATGTTTTAAGGTCAAGTTATGGCATGGTTCAAGTCAAGTTTTCGTGCCATATTTCATGTTCTACTTATGCCAAATTTCACAGTTTGTGCTTATAATTAATTCAAGTTTTGCCTATTCTACCCAATCGTATCCCCAACGTATATAAACATACTTCATTCACAAGCATAAACAATTCAAGAGATAAAGGGGAATAACACCAAACATGTGATAGGCATATGTGACAATTCCAACATCACTTGCACAATAAACAGGCTATAACATATCACATGGTTGCAATACTAGTATGATGATAACTTGGCATAGTAATGATTCCAACTTAATTTAACATGATGATTTCAACTTTACATCATAGGCATAATAATCATTGCGGGCATAATAATAATTTTATTATAAACATGAAACATTAAAGGCATAGTAATCCTAATAGGCATAGTGGATTCAAATTTAGCATTTTTAACCTAATAATTCTCATAGACATAATAATTCCAATTTATCATAATGATTCTCATCTAACATTATAAACATAATGGTTCAAACTTAGCATTTTTAACATAATGATTCTCAACTAACATTATAGACATAATGATTCCAATTTAGCGTTTTTAACATAATGGTTCTCAACTAACATTATAAACATAATGGTTCCAATTTAGCATTTTTAACATAATGATTCTCAACTAACATTATAGACATAATGATTCCAATTTAGCATTTTTAACATAATAATTCTCATAGACATAATGATTCCAATTTAGCGTTTTTAACATATCTAACATTATAAACATAATAATTCCAACTTTTCATCATAACTTAGCAATACCCAATTTTCATTAATCATGATGGGTATATTAACATTACAGGCATAATTCCATCAATAGTCATAGCCATGGTTTAATTAGTACCATAGGCATGGTTTAATCAACATAAAGATTTCAATAAACATAGCGATTCCATGGACATGTATTAGTCCAACTTGCCAAACAATTAAGCCTAAGTGATTCATAACAACATCAAAATCATGACAAGTTTAACTTGCAACGTTGCCATAGCAATATCCCCAAATTATAATTCAAAGATAAACAATGGATTAACAATAGTTCCTAAATCCGGTTTCAATTCATGGCATGTCCATATTGTTTTAGCGTTTTTGCCTAAAAAGTAACATAGAACTTACAATATGAAGCAAATAACCCAAATAAAAATCCCAAATCAAACAGTCCCAAATTCGCTGTCTAAGGCGTCGTAGTTGTTGTAGCTTCTAGTTGGAGCCTTCAAGAACCGTCCTCTATCTTCTATAATTTTATTCTTTGTATTTTTAATTCAGAGCTCTAGGTTTAATGGCGGCGGCCTGAGGTTAAAATGAGATAGTATGATTTAGGCTAGGTCTTGGGTCCTTTTTATAATGTTTGTGAGTTGTTTTAGACCGTGGATGGAGCTTGATTCAATAACAGCCGTTCGTTTGAAGGAGAGGCCAATCCGGAGCTGACCCTAGCCCTAGTGACAAGGCAAGGCTCAGAAAATCGACTAAACATAGACCAGGCCAGCCAGGGTGGGCTAGGTTCGACCTGGCTCTGGGGCCAGGTCGACAGCCCAGTCGACACCGTGTCGACTTGGCAATCGACACGGGTGTCGACAGCCCTGTCGACCTCTAGCCCAGGTCGACTGCCAAGTCGACCTGGGTGCCTTAGGCGGGAATTTTCCCGCCCTGGCCAATTGGGCCCGATTTTGAATTTTAAACTTGTTTTTCTGTGCTGCTTTCGTCTGTTTGAATTTTAAACTGAATTCTGAAACTTCCGGGGGTCATATCTTGGTCATACGGACTCCGATTTTCGAAAACTCGGACTCTATTTCGCGTATTTTTCCGAGACGAACACAATGGCATATCCCGTTTCCCTTAATTCTTTGATTTGAAATTAATTATACTTTAATTTGTGAATTTCACTACTATAGAATACACGGGGTGTTACAAATTCAAACCCAACCACTGTCGTCCCTAGCTAAATACCCCCATTCCGAACACAATGGGATATGTTTCGTAGGCCCATTCGACTGTTTCAGTCTGTTTTCCTTCAAATTAAAATATAAAACATTCAATATTTGATTTGAACGTACATTTCAATTTGCCGGGCCCACATACTGATCCCAAAAATTCCAGAAAAATAAATCTAGCTATGTTTTGACGATACGGTCCCAAAAAAACTAGTTTCGTCGAATTCTGAGACCTTTTGAAAAATGGCCATTTTCTGGTCGATCCAATTTAACAGAAATCAACCAAACACATTTTCCTTCGCCACGCTCACATATTAACTTCGAAAATTATGGAATTTGAAACCTAGCAATAATTTGACATCCCAGATCCAACAAAAGTAGTTTTGTCGAAAACAGAGGTCGTTTGCAAAATGTTTATTTTCAAGGGCTACATATTCTCTATAGCGGCCTTTCTGAAAACTCATTTGGCCATAACTTTTGATTCCCGCTATGAAACTTCGATTTTTCAGATTCATTAGAAAGATAATCATAAAAAGATTTAAATATTTTTGGTTTCACTAAAATCCGTTCTAGTTTCCACCCGGTACAGTTAGTCAAAGTTTGAATTCAAATTTTCAAACTACCGCGCCATTTCAGGCCTTGTTTATAATTAAAATAAATATATTTATTTTCAAACATCGATTCAAATAGACTTTTCGTCGTTATTATTTAAAATAATTTATTTCAAATATTCAAAATCCACTGAAATAGCCAAATTAATTTTTTTTTTAAATTTGTTCTGATTTCCCGGGTTGTTACAGTAAAGGATTTCGTTCCCGAAATCTCTAATATGAGAATTGTATAAGTGTTTATACAACAATGTCTGCAACCATCTACTCATCTATCATCCATTGGCAACCATTGTCCTTAATTTATCTAATGAAATTTCATATACTTATGCAATAGTGTAGTGTATGTGATCTTAACTATTGCAATAGATTAGGCGATCTACTGATTCAGCTGATCTCCTTTTTATGTAATTATGTTTGTACCATGCTTCCATATGTATGCAAAAATCCTAATGGTACTGATAATTCTATATGCGTGCATCAAACATCGTCCATATGAAACGGCTATATTGTGACATCCCTAAATTACAACAATAGAAATAAATAAAATGCACACACATCCGAATGCATATGCAAGCGTCTTATTAGTCGATCATTAGCACCTAGTGCATGTATATGCATTCACTGCATCCATTTGCAAACATCAAGCATAACATGTCCTAATAACATATTTCATCCAAATCCTACTATCCATAGGCTTATCCTAAGATCAAGTTCAAAAGAATGGAAAGGACATAATCTATTCAAAGGATAACGATGAAAGAAGAAAGATCGAAGTGTATCGTCAAAAAGATAAAAATAAGAAACACACATCTTGTCCTATGGTTCCCAAGTAGCTTCACTAACATTATGTCCTTATTGGACCTTTACAAGCCTTACCTCTTCATTTCTTAGCCTCTTCATCTCATAGTCTAGGATCCGCTTAGGTACTCGCCGAATAGATTCCTCTCGCTCAATCTCTACGTCCTCCAAAGAACTAGGCTCTACCACCACCGCTGAGTCATGTTGGCACTATCGCAAGTCTCAGACGTATTCCATGTTTCGCACTTGCGAAAGTGCATACATGACTCAACAATGGTGGTAAAGCCTAGTTCACTGGAGGACGTAGAGACTGAAAAAGAGTGTCAATCCGATGAGCACCTAAGAGGAACCTAGACTATGAGATGAAGAGGCTAAGGAATAAGGAGGTGAGTCTTGTAAAGGTCTAGTAGGGACATATGATAGTGAAACTACTTGGGAACCAGCTATGAAAAGATGCGTAGTTCTTATCCTTATCTTTTTGACGGTATGCTTCTGTAACATCCCGGAATTTTAGTGGTTTAATAGTTAATTATTTTAATATATTGGTTTGACAATTTAAATGGTTTGAATTTAAAATATTTTGAATATTTTAATAATATAAATAATGGAATACTAATATTAATTCCGAAATGGTCGGAATTATTTGATTTTGCGAATACTGTGTAAATTAGATAATATAAGATATTTAATTCAGTTTAGAATTGAATTATTATAACGTGTTTATTATTTTGAACGACGTTTGAACGTTATAATTATATATAATTATAAACGAGCTTGTAACGTCGCGATAACGTTTTGAACTTCAACTGAGTATACATGATCCGTTATAACTTGGATTTCTTTGAAATAAGAAACGTTCGAATCTGTTGAGCTATATTTTTCTAATGGAAGGGAAAAATGGATATTTCACTTTATAGATTGTGAGTTCTCTCCAAATCAAATTTTCAAATAGTTGTTTTGGAATCGTTTATAAGCCATAACGATTAATTTAATATAATAGAATATTGGTCTTGGATTTGGACAAGATTTTTAAGACATATTTTCAGTTTAATATAATTTTTCTGTAATTTTTATCTGAAAAAATAAGCAACTTTTTATTTGAAGTGTTTTACACCCTATATCAGTGATTTTGGGTTTTCATAAAATAAATTAAATTGCCTATTTTATTATGTTTTTGGGATCGTGACACATTGCTCAACTCGATGATATTTTTACTTTTGTCGACAACGGTCTTAAAATGAAAAAACTTTGTGTAGCACGGTACCCTAAAAATCTAAAATACATATGTATATTATATAAACACAAATATATAATACCTTACCTCAAAAGTAAACCAGCACAGGTAAGCCTTTCACGTATAGTACATTCACGCATACTAAGTTTTTGCGGCATGATCTACAGAACTTTCAAGTCCAAAGATTTAGGCACATCATCATAAGAGCTTCCAAAGATACCAACAAGTCATGTAACTTTCTGACCAATGCCTGCTGCTGTTACCTGAATGGATCTTCCAATCCACAGTACATTGATAATAATCTGCATGTATATTCACATCGCATATTCACATCACGCACAACTATATTGGGAAACAAACACTTTATGCATGCCTAAAGAAAACACATATGTACACTAGGAAGAAAAGAAAACCATGTTCAGTTCGAAATCACTAAAGCAAGTATGGATATTCAAAGTATAATAAATATACATATATAAATTAAAATTTCCATCCAGTACACTTTACTTCTGCCTTTCTTTATCTCAACGCAGACTATCGCCTACCTTATCATCCATGCATTGTCACCCATCTCAACCACCTCCATGAATTGTCAACCTTCCTACTACAAGCCTAAATTCTGCAAACCTGTAACACCCCACCTCCATTAAGGTCACTCACAATGGTAATGCCTTAACTTCAGTGGAGCGTTTTAGGTAAACAGACACAGAATATCACAAGACAGATATAAAAATTTTGCAATGGAAAATAAACAACTTTATTAAATCACCAAAATACTTTGTTACATAATACCATGAGTCATAAAACCCTTACAACAAAACACTATTGTCTTATATTATCAGAGTACATAGGTATTTAAAAGAAAAACATCATTCCCCATATTAAAGAGAAAGCCATATAAGAGGTAGAGACTCAAGCCATACTTCAGAAGTAGCTCCTAGAAGATGATATCCAAATCCTAACTAAACCTGGGTGTTTCCTCCCTGAGAACCTGGGGGGAATGGAAGAAAAGAGGCAAAACAAACTAGGTCAGACATACGTCTGGTGAGTCCAGTAACTTTTAGCCAGTAAATAAATAAAGGTAAACATAACAGGCATACAAAGTGGATAAGAGGATTCATGGTACAGATGGTAGGTATGACAGGACAAATAAGGTAAGATGTATGCATGCTTCACTACGAACTACTTTGCACTATTACTAGTATAATCAAGATAGGATGATCCCTTCCGCTAACCATAATAACGATAATGATGGTGGTAGTTTCGTGTACTCCTAGCCGCTGTCATAGGTGCCGCCTGCTCCTATCTCAACTAGTCGTACCCACTACCCTCCTACTATAAATTGGTAGACTTAGGGCATACGTCCGGGTATACCCTAACCACTCCCTAATCGATCGGCTCCCTACTCTGTAGATACCCTGTGCTGGTCCCACTACTAGGGGGTATCACTTCTCTAAACTGGCAACTCAAGGTGTGCACAGTTATACCTACTGGTGTCATGGTCGTATTATCCCCCTCTGCTCGGCCCATGCACGCACATGTCCCCGGTCGGTTTGCGCTGCCCACACCATCCGTCTCGTTTTTGATCTCTTACAATCAATCAGTAAGCATGCCCCTTCCCTTCCTAGTACAGATTTCTTTACTTTGATACCCCTCTGGGTTACTAACTGAAATGGGTCCCACACAACATGATATAAGCTCTCCCTTATGTCTTGTATCCCCACTAGGTTTTCTACTGACTATGTATACCCTAAGGTGTCTTTAATTACATAGCCCTCAATCAATTATGCGTACCTATAGGTGTCTTTAATACATAACCCTTAATCTACCTATCGGTTATGCTTACCTATAGGTGTCTTTAATACATAACTCTATCTATTCCCATTAGTTATGCGTACCCCTAAGGGTGTCTTTAATACATAACTTTACTATTTTTCCCCGGTTATGTATACCATTAGGTGTCTTTAATTACATAACCTCTTTTTATCCGGTTAAGTTTGTGGGCCTATATATATTAATATTACCCACCCACCCTTCAGTTGTACTTAACCCTCTCACTGATTTAATCCTATTTATTTAATGGTTAAGTTTGTGGGCCTATATATATATATATTAATATAACGCACCTATCCATCAGTTGTACTTAACCCACCCACAATCCAACTCATTTTACTTAGCCCTAACTTATGTCTATCATCATACAGTCCACTTGTATTAAGTTAGGTTAAGTAGTCTTTTCTTATTACCATGTCCAATTATGGTTATATTGGGCTAGATCTCCTACATTAGGCCTTCAACATGTGGATGCTGGATATGCCGGTCGGGTCCAGGCAGTCTTATTCCACAGTTGGGTCTAACCTCGTGTCTTAGCCCGAGTCGTATTCACACACTTAGACCTCTCACATTCGGTTCAACATTAGTGGCTGCTGGATATGTCGGTCGGGTCCGGGCAGACTTCCACCACTAATGTAACCTAACCTCGTTTCATAAGTGTTAATTAAATTTTCAGACATTAATTGCTTAAATATTCCTCTTTTGATTAATTAATTTAATTAATCCTTTTCTTTTTATAGGTGTCAATACCTATTTTATTAACAATTTGAATTTCCTATCCATAAATGGTCATATTCAAATTATACCATTTTTACGTAACTTTACCTATGTCATAATAGGTAATTATTTATATGTTTCCCTACTAGAATCATGTGCCCAATTTACATAAACACTATGTAAATTATGCTTATTACAAATACCTCTTTTCCCCGTTTCTTAACTAGCATAACCGTTTGCGTTTTTGGATCATCGAGGCTACAAGGTAGCCTCGCCATAAAAATAAAGGGAATGACAAGGTGATCGTTTTCAGCACAATTTTTGGTATAAGCATGACCACTAGGGAAAATGACATGATAACTTCGCATGTAATTATGATTCACCACATAATTAACAACTTGCATAGATTCATGATTTTGCAACATAACAACTTGCATAGGTTCATGAATTTCAACATAACAACTTGCATAGGTTCATGAATTAACCACATAATTAACAACTCACATAGGTTCATGATTCACAAAATAACAACTTGCATAGGTTCATGATTCACAACATAACAACTTGCATAGGTGACTTGCATAGGTTCATGATTCACAACATAACAACTTGCATAGGTGACTTGCATAGGTTCATGATTCACAACATAACAACTAGCATAGGTTCATGAATTCATCACAAAATAACTTGCATAGGTAGCTTGCATGATCTCATAACAACTTGCATAGGTTCATGATAACAACTTGCATAGATTCATGAATTCGCAACATAATAACTTGCATAGGTAACTTGCATAGGTTTATGAATTTCACTTACATAATTTCATAATTCACCACAACAATAAACTGGTATAATTTCATGATCCACAACAACAATAAACTTGTATAATTTCATGATCCACAACAACAATAAACTTGTATAATTTCATGATCCACAACAATAATAAACTTGCATAACTACAAACAATATATACCCAAATCATAGTCTACCATAATTCACTTTTATCTATTTAAACCTAAAAGTGACTAGAACTCACAGAAAAAGGGGTCTTGAGTTATGGGATCTGAATTCTGTAATTGATTAGCGTTCCCTTGTTGTAGAAAATTTTGTTTTTGAGATTATACTTTGATTTGATTTGAAGTGTTGTCTTTAATTTACTTCTAGTTGGTGGCGGCTACTCTAGGGTTTGGAGCGACAACATGATGGCCATTGATCTAATTTTGATTAGATTTTAGGGTTTGAGTCTACCCATGTTTATATAGAATTTAAATTTAATTATAGCCGTTGGATGATCTTATGGTTAATCAAAACCACTCAGTCAGGATAGAGTGACACCTCAGCCCTAATGACTAAGCAAGGAGTCAGAAAGGACTCAGCAATGAGTCATAGTGTGGATCAGATCACACCAGAAAGCTGTGCAGGCATTCTGCTCGACCTGGGCGCACTTGGGAAGTGCGCCAGTGTATTTTTGTATTGGCCCACTTCCCAAGTGCGCCAGTGCATTTTTTTCTTCTGGTTTTTCTGCCTAACTTCGTTCGTCCATATCTTCTTCATACGGTATCCATTTTACGCAAACTCGGACTTTATCTCAACCAGAATTCCGAGACGAACGCAATGGCGTAACCTGTTTCCCTTAATTCCTACATTTGAAATTAAGTATTCTTAAATTTAGTTAATTTGATTATTCAAAAATTCGGGGTGTTACATTCTCTCCTACTTAAAGTATTTCGCCCCCGAAATCTTCAAGTTAAGAAGAATGTGTCCTACCATCCAACCACCCATCTGCTCAACCATCATCCACAAGCATCCATTGTCCTTAGAAAACTTCAAATGTTGTATGAACATATGCAAAAGTGTGTATATATGTTCCTTATCTAATGCAAAGATTAGGCGGTCCACTGATTCAGTTGACCTCCTTAATCCGAATTATGTCAGTGCCATGAGTCCAACATGTATGCAATTTTCCTATTCGATACATATTATCTCTTCATGTGTGCCCAACCATTTATCAAAATGCAGCATCCATATGATAACACAACCATTATACATCCATTACCCTAAATACGCACACATTTTTATATGCAATATAAAAGTGATTTGAGCCGATCTAGTGCCTAATGTGTGTGTAAATGCATCCACGAGCAACCACTAGCAAACACTTGCATCCACTTGCAACCATCAAACATAAAATGTCTCAAACACATATTTACATCCATGGATTTCCTATCTAAAGGTCGAAGATTCGGTCGATGGGATACAAACAAATGATATAACTAAAACAAAAGCTCTGTTCCCATTTGACATCAGTTAAGAGAATAATTCCCTAAGTTTCAGCCCCGAAGACCGAAATCAACATCAGACTGACACTCAGAGAATCACCCCCATTAAACAAATGTCAAAACTGGAAATCTACTTCATGCTTCGAGTAGAGACCCCTATCCTTCAGAAATATTCAGATTTTTACAGACTACTGGTATAGATCAGATTACATAATGATTCTCAGAAAGCTAAGCATAACAGACCCTTGCGGGTCACAAGAAACTTTGGGGGTCTTCCCATGACAAGTTAGAAGCTTAACGACCCTCCTCTCAAAATCTAGAACGATCCTCTACATAGAAAGATGGTCCATTTAGAACCAACCCATAGCCCATAAACTTGAGCACACAAATGTCACATTCAAATTTTTGACGCCTAACACAGATAATTTCAACCCCTTACAAATCACCAATAAATGAGCCGAACCATCAAAGGGGTTTGAAACAACTACGGGATCAGAAACAAGACTAGTATTAAAGTGTAGAGTCTCAATGCCAGAATCCAAAAGAGTCTTAACTTCATAATCAGACAAGGAAATTAAACCTTTTACCTAAATTTTTCCTATCTCTATCCATCTGCCACGAGAGCATCCACGTACCCTATAGAAGATTCTACCCTTTTCCCTTTCCTTCTTGGGCAATCCTGGATCAGATGTCCTGTCTCATGGCACCGAAAACAACCAACCTTCTTACATGTTAACAAGTCTTTCTCTAAAGTTGCCCCCATCGCGCGGAAAACCCTAAGAAGCCCGAAAGAGGATTAGCCGTAGATGGAATAACTGCGGCTGCAGATGGAAGTTAGGCACTTCTTTGCCCTTCGACAGACACCATAGTCTCATCATGCCTACGGGACCATGTCGTAATAAGGTTACCTCCCAGAAAGCCAGGAGCCCCGGAGACTCAGAAAAGAAGGAAAACAAGGATTAAACAGAAAATCAGAAGATAGACATATGGCTTTGGGGACTATGTTTTTCAAAACAGACTTTACTTTTTGAAAATACTTTCTTTTAAAACCTTTTTGAAAAATATTTTCAAAACTTTTATCTAATCTGGTAACCTTCAGCTCTGATACCAATTGTAACACCCCACCTCCATTAAGGTCACTCACAAAGGGAATGCCTTAACTTCAGTGGAGCGTTTTAGGTAAACAGACACAGAATATCACAAGACAGATATAAAAATTTTGCAGCGGAAAATAAACAACTTTATTAAATCACCAAAATACTTTGTTACATAATACCATGAGTCATAAAACCCTTACAACAAAACACTTCTGTCTTATATTATCAGAGTACATAGGTATTTAAAAGAAAAACATCATTCCCCATATTAAAGAGCAAGCCATATAAGAGACAGTGACTCGAGCCATACTTTAGAAGTAGCTCGTAGAAGATGATATCCAAATCCTTACTAAACCTGGGTGTTTCCTCCCTGAGAACCTGGGGGAACGTAAGAAAAGAGGCGAAACAAACTAGGTCCGACATATGTCTGGTGAGTCCAGTAACTTTTAGCCAGTAAATAAATAAAGGTAAACATGACAGGCATATAAAGTGGATAAGAGGATTCATGGTACATATGGCAGGTATGACAGGACAAATAAGGTAAGATGTATGCATGCTTCACTACAAACTACTCTGCACTATTGCTAGTAAAATCAAGATAGGATGATCCCTTCCGCTAACCATAATAACGATAATGATGGTGGTAGTTTCGTGTACTCCTAGTCGCTGTAATAGGTGTCGCCTGCTCCTATCTCAACTAGTCGTACCCACTACCCTCCTACTATAAATTGGTAGACTTAGGGCATACGTCTGGGTATACCCTAACCACTACCCTAATCGATCGGCTTTCTACTCTGTAGATTCCCTGTGCTGGTCCCACAACTAGGGGGTATCACTTCCCTAAAGTGGCAACTCAAGGTGTACACAGTTATACCTACTGGTGTCACGGTCGTCTTGTCTCCTTCTGCCCGGTCCATGCACGCACATGTCCCCGGTCGGTTTGCGCCGCCCACACCATCCGTCTCATTTTGGATCTCTTACAACCAATCAGTAAGCGTGCCCCTTCCCCGCTTAGTATGGAGTTCTTTACTTTGATACCCCTCCGGGTTACTGACTGAAATGGGTCCCACACAACATGATACAAGCTCTCCCCTACGTCTTGTATCCCCACTAGGTTTTATACTGACTATGTATACCCTAAGACGTCTTTAATTACATAGCCCTCAATCAGTTATGCGTACCTATAGGTGTCTTTAATACATAACCCTTAATCTACCTATCGGTTATGCTTACCTATAGGTGTCTTTAATACATAACTCTATCTATTCCCATTAGTTATGCGTACCCCTAAGGGTGTCTTTAATACATAACTGTACTATTTTGCCTCGATTATGTATACCATTACGTGTCTTTAATTACATAACCCCTTTTTATCTGGTTAAGATTGTGGGCCTAAATATATTAATATTACCCACCTACCCTTCAGTTGTACTTAACCCTCTCACTGATTTAATCCTATTTATTTAATGGTTAAGTTTGTGGGCATATATATATTAATATTACCCACCTACCCATCAGTTGTACTTAACCCACCCACAATCCAACTCATTTTACTTAACCCTAACTTGTGTCTATCATCATACAGTCCACATGTATTAAGTTAGGTTATGTAGTCTTTTCTTATTACCATGTCCAATTATAGTTATATTGGGCTAGACCTCCCACATTAGGCCTACAACATATGGATGTTAGATATGCCGGTCGAGTCCAGGCAGTCTTATTCCACAGTTGGGTCTAACCTCGTGTCTTAGCCCAAGTCGTATTCACACACTTAGACCTCTCATATTAGGTTCAACATTAGTCGCTGTTGGATATGCCGCTCGGGTCCGGGCAGACTTCCACCACTAATGTAACCTAACCTCGAGTCATAAGTGTTAATTAAATTTTCAGACTTTAATTGCTTAAACATTCCTCTTTTGATTAATTAAGTTAATTAATTAATCCTTTCCTTTTTATAGGTGTCAATACCTATTTTATTAACAATTTGAATTTCCTATCCATAAATGGTTATATTCAAATTATACCATTTTTACTCAACTTTACCCATGTCACAATAGGTAATTATTTATATGTTTCCCTACTAGAATCATGTGCCCAATTTACATAAACACTATGTAAATTATGCTTATTACAAATTCCCCTTTTCCCCGTTTCTTAACTAGCGTAACCGTTTGCATTTTTGGTGTCATCGAGGCTACAAGGTAGCCTCGCCATAAAAATAAAGGGAATGACAAGGTGATCGTTTTCAGTACAAATTTTGGCATAAGCATGACAACTAGGGAAAATGACATGATAACTTCACATGTAATTATGATTCACCACATAATTAACAACTTGCATAGATTCATGATTTTGCAACATAACAACTTGCATAGGTTCATGAATTTCAACATAACAACTTGCATATGTTCATGAATTAACAACATAATTAACAACTCACATAGGTTCATGATTCACAACATAACAACTTTCATAGGTGACTTGCATAGGTTCATGATTCACAACATAACAACTTGCATAGGTGACTTGTATAGGTTCATGATTCACAACATAACAACTTGCATAGGTGACTTGCATAGGTTCACGATTCACAACATAACAACTAGCATAAGTTCATGAATTCATCACATAATAACTTGCATAAGTAACTTGCATGATCTCATAACAATTTGCATAGGTTCATGATAACAACTTGCATAGATTCATGAATTCGCAAAATAATAACTTGCATAGGTTTATGAATTTCACTTACATAATTTCATGATTCACCACAACAATAAACTTGTATAATTTCATGATCCACAACAATAATAAACTTGTATAATTTCATGATCCACAACAACAATAAACTTGTATAATTTCATGATCCACAACAACAATAAACTTGCATAACTACAAACAATATATACCCAAATCATAGTCTAACATAATTCACTTTTATCTATTTAAACCTAAAAGTGACTAGAACTCACAGAAAAAGGGGTCTTGAGTTCTGGGATCTGAATTCTGTAATTGATTAGCGCTCCCTTGTTGTAGACAATTTCGTTGTTGAGATTATACTTTGATTTGATTTGAAGTGTTGTCTTTAATTTGCTTCTACTTGGTGGCGGCTACTCTAGGGTTTGGAGTGACAACATGACGGCCATTGATCTAATTTTGATTTGATTTTAGGGTTTGAGTCTACCCATGTTTATATAGAATTTAAATTTAATTATAGCCGTCGGATGATCTTAGGGTTAATCAAAACCGCTCAGTCAGGATAGGGTGACACCTCAGCCCTAATGACTTAGCAAGGAATCAGAAAGGACTCAACAATGAGTCACAGTGTGGATCAGATTACACCAGAAAGCTGTGCAGGCTTTCTGCTCGGCCTGGGCGCACTTGGGAAGTGCGCCAGTGTATTTTTGTACTGGCGCACTTCCCAAGTGCGACAGTGCATTTCTTTTCTTCTTCTGGTTTTTCTGCCTAACTTCGTTCATCCATATCTTCTTCATACGGTATCCATTTTATGCAAACTCAGACTCTATCTCAACCAGAATTCCGAGACGAACGCAATGGCGTAACCCGTTTCCCTTAATTCCCTCATTTGAAATTAAGTATTCTTAAATTTAGTTAATTTGATTATTCAAAAATTCGGGGTGTTACAAAACCCATGTGAATTGCCAACATATACTACATTCCTCCACAAGCCTATGAACTCACCTATTCCTTGGCAACCAAGGAACTAATACTATAAATACCCTGCTGTCATTCTTCCCAGCAAAGCAATACTTTTGAAGCCTTTAAATGGCTTTAAAAATTAAACTGAAGCCGAACGCCTCATGAAAAAAACTAATATAAATACGACTCGTATCCATTTTCGCTTCGCGATATGACGGCTCGGTAGTAACTCAATGCGATGTCGGGTTCTGGTTTTTGAAATATATAAGCTTCAACACATGAAACGAAGATCAGCTTCGAGTTCTTAAGGGAGAGTAGCATCGTCTCGAAAATTTTAGTGTGAATCAGTGTAGAATAAGCTCAAGTTCCTGTAGCAGCGCAATACTGAGCTAACGACGAGATTTAAGGGAGGAGGGTGCAGTCCAGTGGGTAGTGTTAACGTGAAGGAGGTCTCTATGGAGAGTTCAAGGGTGGAAACTGTAAGAGAAATTGTTGAGAGGAGAGGGAGCAGTGGAAGGTGGAAGATCAATAATGGCTATGGATCAAAATGGAGTGGGATGAAATTACAGGGTAGAGAAGAATGATGCGGGTGTGGGTTTTTATGAAGGAGGATGGGCCTATTTATTCCGTGAAGCCCAGAGAAAAATATAGGAAGAAAAAAAAGATGAAGTGCAGCGTACTATGAACGTAGAGAAGGGAGTATAAAAATGGGCAATGGCTTGAAAAGTGGTTCGAGATATAATGGCATTTTAAACGGGGAAGAGGAATACTTCGGGTCTGGGTTTCGATATAAGTTTGGGTTTTCGGCCGTGAGTAATGAAGTGGGAAGACCCATTTATGTAAATAAAAAGGGTTAACATGAAGTATGGAAGGATTGTGAATATGGATACTGAGCCAGATTCAAAAATGCTTATTTGAAGAAGAAATAGGGGATGCGGTCTGGGTGTACAACGTGGATCTAGATGATGGGCCGAATTAAAATATGTAAGGCCCAATTTTAATAATATTAAGTTTAAATTTGATTTAATGTATGTATTAAGTTGTAAATATTATAACTTGCTCATACGTTATCGAAATCCGACAAAACAGGATCCGTTGGGCTCGTAGAGTCGCAGGCTGTGTACATGAAATGATTTGGAGCTTGTTACAATTTTAGGAAAATTAAAACGTCGGATATAATCAATGAACATAAATTGTTATTCAATGATTAACGACCAGGGTGAGTAAACTCATAACTCTGCCCAGTTTTGTAATTTTATAAATGTTATTTAATATTGATAAAAATGATCGAACGTTGTGTGTGATGGTTGTTTGGATGAATTGCTAATTAATTGGTTGGAATAATATATATAGTTATATATATATATATATATACATAAATCAATAATTTAATATTGACTCTGTTTATTTTAACATCTCACATTGATACGAAATTGGTATTATTTATGTTGATTAACATCGGTGGATGCAAGGAACAAGTTGGAGGAATCCAACTGGATTCCTCAACAATTATATTATTGCTTATTATATATTGCATTATATGATGTAATGAATAATTTGTGGTTGATTATTGAGTAGTTGGGATGTTTTAACAACTTTGACCTAAAATAATTGGTATTTAAATGTCGTAAAAGTATATTAGAAAAGAATTCGAGTTTTAAAAAGGGAAAAATATATTTGTAAATAGAAGTTGAATTTCGAATAAACTAGAATATAATAACTTGTTTTAACTATATTAAAACAAGTAGTTCGATTTATAAAAGATGTTTAGAAATAAAGAGGAATAGTTATTATAAAAAAATTTGAAAATACGAGGGTGAATTTAGGAAGGGGAAATTGGAAAATCATCTCAAAAGAAAATGATGAAATTATTTCGATGTTCTAAATGTAAATAAGATTGAAACTGTAAGGATTTATAATTAGAATTCGACTGTATCAAATATGTTAAAGATAATTTATTCTTATAAATTATATATAATGAAATTCAGAATTTCACGAGATGATTAATACTTGGATTTATTATCGAATATTTAATCGAGATTAAGTTATAACCTATAAAATAAGCTTATGAAATGAAATATGAAGTATGGATTTATAAACTAAATGGAATTTTAAACTAAAATGTTATTTATTACTTAATTCAAGATTTGATTTAATAAAATGAGTCCACATTTTTGTAAAGAAATAATATTCACATTTTAAAGTGAATAATGGTTTAGAAGCAATCGTTTTGCAAACCGGAATGGTAATAAAAGGAAATTGGTAAATGCTGGAAGTAAAAAATTCAAAAGTGAATTTAGAAATTTGGTTGACCTGAAATGGCGGGTTTATTCCAAGGTTTGGAATGTAAATCAAATATAGATTATTCGTAAGAGAGTTATAAGTTGAAATTTGATTATATCTAATCCAGAAAGTAATATTTACTTTCCACTTTAGATGAAGATTAATTAATTAATTATTGAACGTAACGAGTCAGAGTTATATATGAAAGTTAAATAATTTGGAAATAGTGATTATAATGCTATTGTTTAATCAATATTTTCTATAAAAGAAGTAGATTCGTAAGCCGAATACAAGAGTTGCGTAATAAAGGATTTGATAAGGAATTAAGAAATGGAATTAAGGGAATTAGAAACTGACTGGAGACTAGTTAAGTTGAATGGCTTTTTGAGTGTCGACCTGATGTTAGATTCGGCCTTCGGGGTTAATACTTAGGAAGTTGTTCTCTTACTAGTTTACCGTTACGGACCGATGAATGTGAAAGAATAGTGATGCATGAATACGATATGGAAATGTTTTCCAATATTAATAACGTATAGTTTCGAAATATGGGAAATAAGGAGTTGCGAATATGTGGAAACATTTTTCAAGAAATCGTAAGAGGCTAAGCGAGTTGGAAAAATATTCGGGTAAATATATAAGGGAAATTGGGAAATGAAATGATTATTGATAAATCTATTTAAAGAGGCTTGGTGTTGATTGATGATTGATCGGTAAGATTTCCATTTAGAAATACGACCGTTGTTTATATGAATATTTTCCTTTGATAATTAAATAACCGACTGTCAAAGTTTTTGACCATTTCAGTTGTCAATATGGAGAGACAGGGATCAGATTTATTATTTGGAAACTACTTCGTATGGGCATTAGCATTGCGAATCAAATATGATGAAGATAATTGCAGACAGAGTTTATATAAGGGCTGTCTGGCAATCCTAGGTAGAAATTTCCTAAGATAGATTTACAAAATAGTGCCTTCAGTTTGTCCAGTCCCAGGACTGATAGAGTATATCAAATAGATCGCGTAAGTTGAACTCTTCAAATGTATTCACATTTGGTGGCGGAGGAATTCGTTTCTCTTAGCTTTATACCTGTGGTATTTTAGGGGAAATCAATTTGTGATTTGGCGGGTATGACGATGTGGCATTCAAAGTAAATGAAGGTGTGATCTGCCAAAGGATACGTTATGACCTCAAGCCTCATCAACCGGGAAATGACAAAAATCGGGTAGGCATCATGACTAAGTAGGTCACACCCAAATAGGGTATATTGTCACTATTTAGAGAATATTCATATTTGTTACTTCTTTCCACATCTGTATCTACTGGGAACGGTTATGTTGGTATATCAACCGTAAGGCGACAATATGTTCAGAACATTCAAGCGAAATGAATGGTTGGTCATGTGTGGCTGAGTTGCAAGATGTTCTTGTTGAACTCCAGTGTATCCCCTCTAGAGTACACTGATCGGAAGGTGGTTCCATACCTTGTCGTAGTGGGAAATCAATTCTCCAATAAGAGCGCGCAGTTTTGATTGTATATTATATATGTAGAACATGAGATGCAAGCGTTCTGCTAGATTGTTATTTACTTGTATTAGAAACTATTATAATACCAGAAAAGTACTGATTTTAAAAAGAATGTTTTGGGTTATCGTAAGGAAAAACCATCCGTGTTTATGTGTGGGTTGGTCTTATGATTATCTTTTCTTTGAAAAGATTTTTAAAAGTTAAACCAAATGGTTGGAGTTTACTCACACCAGTCTCATAACTGACCCAAAGTTCTATTTTGTTTTATTTTACCCTAAACCCTTGGGTGCCCAAATTTGTATGGGTAGTCAAGTAGTCAGGATTTTACAGATATACTTGGAGGAGCTTGGAGCAGGAGGCTTCAATATTAGATATACATAGAGTTTATTTCCGTCGTGTTGTTATGAGTTGTACTCTGAAACGGTATATATAGTACATATGCAGTTTTGTATTTAAAAAGTTGTTATATAATATATTTTATTCGTTCTGCTGTGAGATTCGTGTTTACTTTGATTCTGTTCTGTTGTAATCTTCTTCTTCTTCTGTTCTAAATTTCTTTCTTTCCATTTATGACCCTCTAACTTCATTCTATTAATGATCGGGTATTTCTGATTCTGGAATATTCGACATTGTATTTGGTGTCGATTTTCGGTGTCAGAAATTATTGTTCGTTACAGCTTCTATCTTCCTTCTTCCACTATTAGCCTTTGAATAGGATATATCCTTTCCATTCTCTTGAATCTGATCTTAGTAGAAGCCTATGGATGGTAGGATTTAAATGGAACGTGTTATTAGGACATGTTATGTTTGATGTTTGCAAATGAATGCAAGTGTATGCAAATGGATGTAGTGGATGCATATAGACACACCAGACACTAATGATTGGCTAATAGGACACTTGCATATGCATATAGATGTGTGTGCATTTTACCTATTTCTATTGTTGTAATGTATGGATGTCATCATGTGGATGTTGCATATGGATGATGTTTGATGCACACATGTAGAATTATCTATATCATTAGGGTTTTTGCATACATTTGGATGCATGGCACAACGTAATTGCATAAAAAGGTGGTCAACTAAATCAATAGAACACCTAATCTTTTTCATTAATTAGGGTTACATACACTACACTTGTAATGACCGGGGGAAAAACGCGATCCTGGTAATTGACATAAACTCAATGTCAACTAACCAAGCATCGGGAATACCGGAACGTTAATGAAAGAAAATAGAGGGTGAGAAAAATAAGATAGAAAATTAGAACAGAAGAAGAAGAATATCACACAACACATTAGAGTAACATGAATCTCACAGCGGAACGAATAAAATATAACATGAATTTGAAATAAAACAATATATATATACAATAACATTACTAGAGTACAACGCTTACAACACAGCGGAAAATAACACTAGATAACTAACGCTGAAGCCTCCAGCTCCAAGCTCTCCAAGTATATCTGTAAAGACCTGAACTACTTGACTTCCCGTACAAATTTGGGCACCCAAGAGTTTTGGGTAAAACAAAACAAAATAAACTCTGGGTCAGTCATGGGACTGGTGTTAGTAAACTCCAACCACTTGGTTTAACTTTTAAAAATCCTTTTAGAAGAAAAGATAATCATAAGACCGATCCACACATAAAAACGGATGGTTTTTACCTTACGATAACCGAAAGAACTCTTTGAAATCAATATTCGTCCAATTTTATAATAATGTCAAAATACAAGTAATACCAATCTAGCAGAACGCTTGCATCTCACGCTCGACATACATAGTATACAATCAAAACCATGGGCTCTTATTGGATAATAGATTCCAACTGGCAAGGTATGGGACCACCTTCCGACAGTGTACCTCTAGAGAGAAATACACCGGTTTCAACAAGAACATCTTGCAACCTAGGCTAAACATGATCGGCCCCTCACTTCGCTTGAGAGGACCGAATGTATTATCACCAACGGTTCGGATCAGCATCCGTTTCCCGAAAGGGACAACATCAATAGATTTAAGAAGCAAAATGAATTTCTCTAGATTAGGTGACAATACTCCCTACTTGGCAGCTAACCACTTAGCCATATGACCTACCCGATTTTATACCATTTCTCGGTTGTGAGGCTAGAGGCCATAACGTATCTTTTGATCTTAATTCACTTTGAATGTCACATTGTTATACCCGCCAAATCACAAATTGATTTCCCTAAACATATCACGAGTATACAGCTAAGAGAAACGAATTCGTCCGCCACCAAACATAACTATGTTTGAAGAGATCAACTTACGCGATCCATTAGATATACTCTGTCAAACATTCTTCCATATAAGTTGTCCTGGCATTGGAGAACCCGAAGGCACTATTCTGTAAACAGGACAGCCCTTGCATACTCCGTCTTCAATTATCTTCATCATATTTGATTCGCAACGCTAACGTCCATACATAATGGTTTTCAGGTAATGAATCTGATCTTGGTCTCTCCGTATTAACGACGTAAAGATGGTCAAAAACTTGGATAGTTGGTGATTTAACTATTAAAGAAAAACATGTGTACAAACAACGATATTATTTCCAGATAGAAATTCTATCGATCAATCATTAATTCATCATTTATCTCTTAAATAAATTATCATTAATTTATTCATTTACCCATTTCCTATTTCCATATATATATAGGAATTCTTATTTTCTAAATTTAGAAAATATACGATATTAATATTTGAAAACATTTCCATTTCTTATCAACAAATCATTTCATTTCCTATACTTAGAAAACATCACTAATTATATTTGGAAAACATTTCCAGAACTCATTTATATGGATTTCAAACGAACATTATATAAAACATCGTTATGCCCACTTAATCCATTTATCGCTTATTACATACGGTATCTTTAACAAATCTTCGCCATCGAACTTCAACTATTCCTTAGTTAATTACGAAGTCAATCAAGTTGGGGTATAATTACCTCTTATACCTTAACTGAACAACGTTCTTAACCTTGCAACAGATAAAGTTCATCGCTCCAACCTTTACACTCATTGCTTACGCGCATTCTCGGATTTCAGTTTACAAATCCACTTCTTTTATAAAAACATTGATTATAACAATAACATTATAAAACTTTCTTCTGAAATATCTAACTTTAAAACTCTAACTTTTATTTCTTAATTTGAATAAATAAAAAACAACTAATTTATTAGTATATAAATCTTGATTTAAAAATCAGAAAGTAAATAGTACTTTCCCGAATTCGATATAATCGAACTCGACATATAACTCTCTTTTGAGTAATCCTTATTCGATTAACTCTTCTTCGAACAACCTATATTCGATTAATTCACTTCGAATAACTTATATTCGATTAATTCACTTCGAATAACTTATATTCGATCAATTCACTTTCGAATAAATTATATTCGATTAACTCACTTTCGAATAACTTATCGATTAACTCACTTTCGAATAACTTATATTCGATTAACTCACTTTCGAATAAATTATATTCGATTAACTCACTTTAGAATAAATTATATTCGATTAACTCACTTTCGAATAACTTATATTCAATTACCTTACTCTGAATAACCCATGTTCAATTTACTCTCGTCGAATAACTTATATTCGATTAACTATCTTTCGAATAAACTATATTCGATTGTAAAATATCAATTTCTATTCGAATGCTAATTTCCTTATCAAATTCTGCTTTATTCAATATATAATTTCTTTAAATAAATTATTTATAACATTTTACCTAGTTAAATTCCAATTAAATATCTTTATGGATTTTATTTAATCCTTTTTACATTTCGAACATCGAAATGGATTTCATTGTTTCCTTTTTAAAACAACTCCCAGCTTTCCCATTTTACATTCCCTATTGAATTTGCAATCTCAATTATCCATTGATAATTATATTTTAATTCATTTATAAACTTTGCTTATAAATTTGACTACTTTTTTTTATTATTAAACAAGCTATTTATTTCTGGTCATTCGAATTTCATTTCTGTTTGAATTCCTATTTCAAAAATCCAGTTTACTTTACAAATATGTTTATTTGCAAAATATTTACTTAATTTCATTATTCACATCGGATGTGAATAATGTTTCCTTTATATAATCCATTAAGTTTGATTTCGTATTTTAAAATAATATCTCGTTTCCAAATCCTATTTATACTTCTCTTTACAGAATTATTCATACGAAATCTCCTTTTTATTTCTACCACTTAAATCCCATTTATAATTACTTTTATGAATGCTGAGTTCACATTCTCTTTAAAATATCGGTGTTGAAACCAATTTCTACTTCGCTATATAAGTATAGACTTATATATTTCATTTATCGAATGATAAATATTTCATTTACTTTATAAAACATTATTTACAAATCAATCTTCTCAATTTATCTGTCAAAACAGATTCTATTTAAAATGTCTTTAAATAAATCTTTTCCATTTATCTGTTAGAATCGATTTCCAATTAATATTTATTTTCCACATATTTCCTTTTATAAAATTCTATTCATTTCCCAAATATTTCCTTTTATAAAATTCTATTCATTTTATAAATATTTCCTTTTATAATTCTATTTATTTTCTAAATAAATATTCCTTTTATAATTCTAATTATTGTCTAAATAAATATTCCTTTTATAATTCTATCTATTTTCTAAATAAATATTCCTTTTATAATTATATTTATTTTCTAAATAAATATTCCTTTTATAATTCTATTTATTTTATAAATATTTCCGTTTATAATTCTATTTATTTTCTAAATAAATATTCCTTTTATAATTCTATTTATTTTCTAAATAAATATTCCTTTTATAATATTTATTTTCTAAATAAATATTCCTTTTTTAAATCTCTATTTATTTTCGAAATATTTCCTTTCATAAATCTCTATTTATTTTTCAAATAATTCTTTTTAATAATATCTATTTATTCCTGGAATATTCCCTTTTTAAAATGTCTATTTATTTTATACGAATATTTTGTTTTCAAAATACACTTTAAAAATTCTCTTTTTACATTCCAGTTTTCCTTAGGGTATTTAACATACCATATAACAATGATCAATATAATCCAAACGTACATAATCAACAACAGATTATATATCACATCATGTATCACAATATACGAAAAACGGTATAATAAATGTTGAGGAATCCATTTGGATCCCTCCGACCTATTTCCCTGCATCCACAGATGTTACACAATATAATTCACAACAAATTCAGTTCAACATGTACTATTCTGATAAACAGAAACAATGTTTGTCTAACGATATGTATGCATATCGTTTAACTGTAATTTCAACCAACAATCAACAATTCAACCAAACAATCATCACACAACAACAAATCATCATTTATCATTACTAAGTTATATTTATAAAAATATAAATTGATTAGAGTTAGTGAGTTTTACTCACATTGGTTGATTATCGTTAAATAACGATATCGATCGTCGGATTGATTAAGGCGTTTTATTTCGCCATAAATTGAGATGAGCTCCAAATCACTCCAAACTAGTTTCATTGTGTAGCTTACGTTCGTACGATCCTAACGCGACCAGTTTCGCTGAATTTCATATCCATATGACAAAGTTATGACATTTTGAAGTTAACACATATTTAAATAAACATAAACATGGATTTTAAATGTTAAACGGGCTTTACCCTTCCAAACTTCATCCCAATACCGTTTCATTCAGCCCACACCCGTGTATTCATATTCCCCAACTCCCTACAGCAAGCTCCAACCTGTTTTCATGGCCATTGCCACCGTTTCAAACCTCTATAACTCCTCCATTTCAACACCGAATCACTCCAAACCTCCACCGAACTTCACCTCTTCAAAATCTCCATCTTCCCATATCGAAATCTCCAAGCTCGAGTTCCCCTACCAAAAACCGACTACCCACATTTCCTCGCTGAGACGGTGATCCATTCGACAAAATTTTGCACCGAATCGCCTCAAAAACTCACACGAGATGCTAAACACCACTACGAATCCAAAAACAATACTTAAAACTTGCACTAATTCTTGAATTGGCTCAAAAATTCAACCCTAGCCAAAATGTCATGTGCTGTATAATATTCCAGTGTTCAAAAACTTAACCAAACCAAATGAAAACCACTAAGAATCGAAGAGCATCACATAAGGATCACAAATATATAAGGTTTGGTTTTTTTAGACGAGAATTGAATTTTGTTTGGACTTTTGAAGTTAGTGTTGTTTACTGTAAAATGAAATGGAGGATGGCGGCGCTGTTTTTGACCAGCGAATGAAATGTTTTAGGGTTGGGTGATGTTAGGGTATATATAGGTAGGATATATATTTTTTTACTAATATTTTATATTTTATAGTCGATTTCTATATTATTAGTCTTCTAAAAATCCATATGATCACACAAAATATCCAAAAATCATGGAAATTGACATGTAGCTAGAGTTTGACATTACGGACCCAACGAAACTTGTTTCGTTGAATTTCGACTCGGTTTGCTCAAGCAGCGTATTTTTAAAGGTCAAAATATCGACTGTTTCTCACGTTAAAATCGCGCACGGCCACATACTGATTCCAAAAATCACGAAAATTGAAATCTACCCATAATTTGATATTACAGATCTAACAAAATTGGTTTTGTCGAATTTGGAGGTTATTTGCAAAAATTTATATTTTCTGAAGCTCTAAATAGACCAATTTAAATATTAATATATTTAAAATAATCAAATTAAATATTAATAAATTAATATTATCGTATATATTCACATATAATATCATACAGCTCTAAAATATACATATCTTGATTTATAACTCGATATTTCAAAATCTCAGTTTACATCGCTATTCAATTTATATAAAAATCCTTTATAATATAAATAAGCATTATAAATTATAAACGAATTCCATAGCGACTATTTTAAAATTTGATTTGGTCATTACTTACAATCTACACAATGAAATCTAGAATTTTCTCTTTTATTTGAAAAATACAGTTCAATAGATCCGTACATTTCTTGTATCACAGAAATCCAACTTAAAATGGATCATGTACATTCGTTTAAAGTTCGAATCGCCAAATTACGAGCTACTGCGCCGTTTTGAGCTCGATTATAATTATAATATAATTTATACGTTCAATTGATATTTATAAATAAATTCGTTAATATATTTCAATTCTAAACTGAAATATATATTTTAAAATTTCCAATTCACACAATATTGTTAATTCACTATTTCCGACTATTTCAGAATTAAATATATTATTCTATTATTTATATTAATTAAATATTCCATATAATTTAATTAAACAACCATTTAAAATTTTAATTAAACAACCATTTAATTCTCTAAATCATTATTTAAATAATTAATTAAATTAATTATTATACTGTAATAATATGGGACGTTACATTCTTCCCCCTTTAAAATAATTTCATCCTCGAAATTGTTAAGGTAGAAAACAAACCCTGTTAACTGGTCAAAATTATTTGTTTACTTCTTAAATTTTAGTTTCACTGACCCAATTGATTTTAATTAAATTATTCATTCATTCCGAATAACTAAAATTTTCAAAATTTTCTGAAAATTTTCTAACACCCTAAATTTTTGGAAAATTTTGCCAGCACCTCCTTTGTACGACTCAATCAGTACAACTCGCCTCTCTAGGCCTTCTCCAACCCAAAAGAAAATCAAACAGCCAAGCGGCTTGCCAATTCGGCTCCTAAATCTCATATCCAATAGAAATATAAACTTGTACCCTATTGTCGGGCATATCATTATATCCTTTGCATCTATTACCAACTCAACATATACCAATGTCATTCCAATCAATCTCCAACCAATTTTATCTCAACCCAATCATTTGCTTATCCTAGCCAAATTCCATTCTAAATCTCAAGTATCATTCTTGATTCCAAATCTTTACTTATCATTCCAATATAATTCCATATTCCTATTCCATATTCTAATTTTATTTGATACCATTCTATTTCAATAAAATTTCCACTTAACTGGTTTTAATTTCGATTTGCTTTCATCTTTTCAATTTAAATTTGTTTTCAATTCAAACAATCTGGTTCTGGGAGTTTTAAACAACATGCCCTTTTCAAAAATCAAAATATTCATTTAGGAGTATCAAACAACTTGTTTTTATCAAAACAATTCAAAAACAAAATCTTTGGTAATAATCCGTCACTTAAAAACTCGAAAATGAACACCGATGATGCTGCTGTCATCATCGGAATCTATTTTCCAGCGATTGAAGTGATTTCAATACTATATTATTTTCAATACCATATTTAAACATTTCATTTGAAATACATTTCAAAATATCATTCACAATGCTTGTAAAACAAATTTAAAATCTCCCAGGATTTTAAAATTCTTATATATTTAATCCATATATATATAAACAGTTGTCCAAATTTCAGGAATTTTAATTCTCAATTTTGATTTAAATTCAGATTTAATTCGTCTGATTTCATATACTACACTTATATGAATTCTGATTAGTTATTTATAACCATTTCACATTCTATAATCTTATTCGATTATAATATCAACCAACACATACAATATACTATAATATTTTTAATATTAATCATTCTTTTATATCAAAATATAATTTTTATCAGAGTACAACACTTACAACACAGCGGAAAATAACACTAGATAACTAACGTTGAAGCCTCCTGCTCCAAGCTCTCCAAGTATATCTGTAAATACCTGAACTACTTGACTGCCTGTACAAATTTGGGCACCCAAGAGTTTAGGGTAAAACAAAACAAAATAAACTATAGATTAGTAATGGGACTGGTGTGAGTAAACTCCAACCACTTGGTTCAATTTTAAAAAATCCTTTTAAAAGAAAGGATAATCGTAAGACCGATCCACACATAAACACGGATGGTTTTTACCTTACGATAACCTAAAGCATTCTTTGAAATCAATATACGCCTGATATTATAATAATGTCTAAATACAAGTAATATCAATCTAGAAGAATGCTTGCATCTCACGCTCTACTTACATAGTATACAATCAAAACCGTGGGATCTTATTGGATAGTGGATTCCAACTGGCAAGGTATGGGACCACCTTCCGACAGTGTACCTCTAGAGAGAAATACACTGGGTTCAACCAAGAACATCTTGCAACCCAGGCTAAACATGACCGACCCCTCACTTCGCTTCAGAGTACTAAATGTATTATCACCAACGGTTGAGATCAGCAATCATTTCCCGAAAAGGACAGCATCGATAGATTTAAGAAGCAAAAGGAATTTCTCTAGATCAGGTGACAGTACACCCTACTTGGCAGCTAACCACTTAGCTATGCGACTTACCCGATTTTATACCATTTCCCGGTTGTGAGGCTAGAGGCCATAACGTATCTTTTGATCTTCATTCACTTTGAATGTCACATTGTCATACCCGCCAAATCACAAATTGATTTCCCCAAACATATCACAGGTATACAGCTAAGAGAAACGAATTCCTCCGCCACCAAACATAACTATGTTTGAAGAGATCAACTTACGTGATCCATTAGATATACTTTGTCAGACATTCTTCCATATAAGTTGTCCTAGGACTGGACAATCCGAAGGCACTATTCTATAAACAGGACAGCCCTTGCATACTCCATCTTCGATTATCTTCATCATATTTGATTCGCAATGCTAACGTCCATACAGAGTGGTTTTCTTATAATGAATCTGATCTCGGTCTCTCCGTATTAACGACGTAAAGATGGTCAAAAACTTTGATAGTCAGTGATTTAACTATCAAAGAAAAATATGTGTACAAACAACGATGTTATATCCAGATGGAAATTCTATCGATCAATCATCAATTCATCATTTATCTCTTAAATTAATTTATCATTAATTTATTCATTTAACCATTTCCTATTTCCATATATATATATATATATACATATATATATAGGAATTCTTATTTTCTAAATTTAAAAAATATACGATATTAACATTTGAAAACATTTCCATTTCTTATCAACAAATCGTTTCATTTCCTATGCATAGAAAACATCACTAATTATATTTGGAAAACGTTTCTAGAACTCATTTATATGGATTTCAAATGAACGTTATATAAAACATCGTTACGCCCGCTTAATCCGTTTATCGCTTATTACTTACGGTACTTTTAACAAATCTTCGCCATCGAACTTCAACTATTCCTTAGTTAATTATGAAGTCAATCAAATTGGGGTATAATTACCTCTCAGACCTTAACTGAACAATGTTCATAACCTTGCAACAGATAAAGTTCACCATTCCAATCTTTACACTCATTGCTTACGCACATTCTAGGATTTCAGTTTACAAATCCACTTCTTTTATAAAAACATTGATTATAACAATAACGTTATAAATGTTTCTTCTGAAATATCTAACTTTAAAACTATAACTTTTATTTCTTAATTTGAATAAATAGACAAGCAACTAATTTATTAGTATATAAAACTTGATTAAAAAACTGGAAAGTAAATAGTACTTTCCTGAATTCGATATAATCAAACTCGACGTATAACTCTCTTTCGAGTAATCTTTATTCGATTAACTCTTCTTCGAATAACAATATTTGATTAATTCACTTCGAATAACTTATATTCGATTAATTCACTTCGAATAACTTATATTCAATTAATTCACTTTCGAATATATTATATTCGATTAACTCGCTTTCAAATAACTTATATTCGATTAATTCACTTTCGAATAAATTATATTAAATTAACTCACTTTCGAATATATTATATTCGATTAACTCGCTTTCAATTACCTTACTCCAAATAACCAATGTCTGATTTACTCTCGTCAAATAACTTATATTCGATTAACTATCTTTCGAATAAATTATATTCGATTGTAAAATATCAGTTTCTATTTGAATGCTAATTTCCTTGTCAAATCATGCTTTATTCAATATATAATTTCTTTAAATAAATTATTTATAACATTTTGCCTAGTTAAATTCTAATCACAAATCTTTATGGATTTTATTTAATACTTTTTACATTTCGAACATCGAAATGGATTTCATCGTTTCCTTTTTAAAACAACTCCCAACTTTCCCATTTTACTTTCCCTGTTAAATTTGCAATCTCAATTATCCATTGATAATTATATTTTAATTCATTTATAAACTTTGCTTGTAAATTCGACTACTTGTTTTTATTATTAAACAAGTTATTTATTTCTATCCATTCGAATTTCATTTCTGTTTGAATTCCTATTTCACAAATCCAATTTCCTTTACAAATATGTTTATTTGCAAAATATTTACTTAATTTCGTTATTCACATCGGATGTGAATAACGTTTCCTTTATATAATCCACTAAGTTTGATTTTGTATTTTAAAATAATATCTCGTTTCCAAATCCTATTTATACTTCTCTTTATAGAATTATTCATACAAAATCTCATTTTTATTTCTACCACTTAAATCTCATTTATAATTCCTTTTATAAATGCTGAATTCACATTGTCTTTAAAATATCGGTGTTGAAACCAATTTCTACTTTGCTATATAAGTTTAGACTTATATATTTCATTTATCGAATGATAAATATTTCATTTAATTTATAAAACATTATTTATAAATCAATCTTCTCAATTTATCTGTTAAAACATATACAATTTAAATTATATTTAAATAAATCGTTTCCATTTATTTGTTAAAACCGATTTCCATTTAATATTTATTTTCCATATATTTCCTTTTATAAAATTCTATTCATTTCCCAAATATTTCCTTATATAAACTTCTATTCATTTTGTAAATATTTCCTTTTATAATTCTATTTATTTTCTAAATAAATATTCCTTTTATAATTCTATTTATTTTCTAAATAAATATTCCTTTTATAATTCTATCTATTTTCTAAATAAATATTCCTTTTATAATTCTTTTTATTTTTTAAATATATATTCCTTTTATAATTCTATTTATTTTATAAATATTTCCTTTTATAATTCTATTTATTTTCTAAATAAATATTCCTTTTATAATTCTATTTATTTTCTAAATAAATATTCCTTTTATAGTTCTATTTATTTTCTAAATAAATATTCCATTTATAATTCTATTTATTTTCCAAATAAATATTCCTTTTATAATTCTATTTATTTTCTAAATATTTCCTTTTATAAATCTTTATTTATTTTTCAAATAATTCTTTTTAATAATATCTATTTATTCCTGGAATATTCCCTTTTTAAAATGTCTATTTATTTTATATGAATATTTTATTTTCAAAATACACTTTAAAAAAATCTCTTTTTACATTCTAGTATTCCATAGGGTATTTAACATACCATATAACAATGATCAATATCATCCAAACACACATAATCAACAATAGATTATATTCACATCATATATCACAATATACGAAAAAAGGTATAGTAAATGTTGAGGAATCCATTTGGATCCCTCCGACCTGTTTCCCTGCATCCACAGATGTTACACAATATAATTCACAACAAATTCAGTTCAACATATACTATTCTGATAAACAGAATCAATATTTGTCTAACGATATGTATGTATATCGTTTAACTGTAATTTCAACCAACAATCAACAATTCAACCAAACAATCATCACACAACAACAAATCATCATTTATCATTACTAAGTTATATTTATAAAAATATAAATTGATCAGAGTTAGTGAGTTTTACTCACATTGGTTGATTATCGTTAAATAACGATATCGATCGTCGGATTGATTAAGGCGTTTTATTTCGCCATAAATTGAGATGAGCTCCAAATCACTCCAAACTAGTTTCATTGTGTAGCTTACGTTCGTACGATCCTAACGCGACCAGTTTCGCTGAATTTCATATCCATATGACAAAGTTATGACATTTTGAAGTTAACACATATTTAAATAAACATAAACATGGATTTTAAATGTTAAACGGGCTTTACCCTTCCAAACTTCAGCCCAATACTGATTCATTCAACCCACACCCATGTATTCATCTTCCCTAACTCCTTATAGCAAGCTCCAACCCGTTTTCATGGCCATTGCCACCCTTTCAAACCTCCACAACTCCTCCATTTCAACACCGAATCACTCCAAACCACCACCAAACTTCGCCTATTCAAAATCTCCATCTTCCCATATCAAAATCTCCAAGCTTGAGCTCCCCTACCAAAAACCAACTACCCACGTTTCCTCATTGGGACGGTGATCCACTCGACAAAATTTTCACCGAATCGCCTCAAAAACTCACACGAGATGCTAAACATCACTACGAATCCAAAAACAATACTTAAACCTTGCATTGATTCTTGAATTAGCTCAAAAATCCAACCCTAGCCAAAATGTCATGCACTGTATAATATTCCAGCATTCAAAAACTTCACCAAACCAAATGAAAACCACCTAGAATTGAAGAGCATCGCATAAGGATCACAAATATATAAGGTTTGGATTTTTTTCGAGGAGAATTGAATTTTGTTTTGATTTTTGAAGTTAGGGTTATTTACTGTAAAATGAAATGGAGGATGGCGGCGCTGTTTTTGACCAGGGAATGGAATGTTTTAGGGTTGGGTGATGTTAGGGCATATATAGGTAGGATATATGTAAAAACCCGTAACTTCCCCGTAAAGGAAAGTGTCGGATAGTTCGAGAACAAGCCACAACTGAACGCATACAAAAGAACATTTCATTGTATATTACAACAATTCCATCAGATACAAGAATATACAGAGTATTAATGAATATTACACAGAAATATCAGAGATTTAAATTACATTTAAATACATCGCAGCGGAAAATAATACAATACACAACTAGAAGAGATATACGGATACAAAGCTTTCCGGATATCGTTCCAGCTATAAACTAGGATCCTATGAATATAAATCTGCAAAACCAAAACTACTAGCTGCCCGTGTCAAAATAGGGGGCACCTAGAGTTTAGGTTAAAACAATAAACTCCAGGTCAGTCATGTGACTGGTGTGAGAACTAAAACAGTTATTATTCTTTATTTTAAAAGTTAGGTAAATCAAGGGACCACGCCGTATAACACGGAACGGGTTTCCTCCCAAGAATACCAGTGCATAAAACAACAGCGCAATGCTAAATAAAGAAAAATGAAGCTATTATAAGACCCAGGTCCTATCACACAATGCAACGCAAGGCGGGGGATAGGGTTTTTACCTTATAATAGCCAAGAATGCTTGATACGTTTAAAAGAAATCATTTGATACTATTTTAAGTGTATAGTGTATAAAACAACTTCAAATCATAAGTATCAATCATAGGCGGGAATGCCCCATACCACTATGTCGCCATATATAGGTTATACAATCAAAATCGCAAAGTCACGTATTTGGAAATTGGGTTTCCATCTATGAACCGAGGCAAAAGATAGTCCTCAACCGATTCGAGACGCTCTAGCCCGTGCCTCAGGACCCAGACACAGGTGGGCCCTTGGATCGTCAGGGCCGGTCCACCGATGTGGATTAAAATGCCTGAACACTGCGTTTCCCCACCCTTTGGGGCGTAAATGAGCCAACGAATGGCTCCATCGGACCCGGATCGTCCGATCAAACCGAGGCGCCTCGCAACAGCAACAACCACACAGGTGAAAAGTGTATAAATGTCAGGGCTGGTAGGTCACTGACACCACCCTAGCTAGAAAGAAACGCATGCCCTCCCTGAGGTCCGTCTCCCGTTTTTGGTTCACAACCGGGGTGCGAAACTCGCGAAGTAAACGTTACACAAAGCTACGCCACAAAGGCCGTGCTTTGATCATCACCACAAGACTTTGCTTTTCAACAGAAGCCTCGATCAATTGCCACTTAGGCATGCCACACAGGCAATTCACTCCATGCGTTTGATATCCATCAATATATAACCCCTGAACTTGTACGTCTCAGAGAAGGGCGTTAAGCAAGAGAATAAATTCTCCGCCGCCAAACAGATATATATTTAATAGAGATCAATCACACGGGCTAAAATCCAATGTCAGACACACAGTCCATTTACAAGTCCGTTCTGGGTCTGAACGAAACCGGAGGCACCTAGTACCCCGCATATCCATCGATCTCCAAGTACGTCTGGACGATCACCAACTGCTTCCATCTTCTTGGGTGTACAGCCCAATCAAGATCATCAGTAATCACCCAAACGACGTGAAGACTTCCGGTCTTCAACCACCGTCTTCATCTTCGACTTATCGTCGTATCAGTTATTCAGAATGGGATAAACCCGGTCTTTCCGAATAACTCGCGTATATTTTAAGTAAGTGTTACACAAACACAACATACGTCTCATTCCAATTCATCAGTCACTAATCGTAAATTAATCAAGAGAATAATTTCCTAAATATTAACCCCGAAGGCTGAAACCAACATCAGATCAATATCCAGAAAACCATTCTGCTTAGCTAACCGACAGTTAGTTTCTAAATTTCACATTCATAGGGAAAGGTTCCCATTAATTTTATACAAGATAAATTCCTTGAATTTATTCTCTAATCTTCTTTTGAAATTCGATTCAACTAGTCGGAATTAGCGAACCTTACCGAAGTAATCATTGGTTTTAATTTCCCAATCCCAACCTATTCATCCCATGAAGTAAAACTGGTAATACTTCATATCTAACACCACGGTGTTATCGGTAAATTCAATTACCATTTCACGTTCAAATCTAATTAAAGATTTAACTATCGCCTGGAGTAAAACTGGTGATACTCCATTCTCGATCTTTTCAATCTAATTAAAGATTCATTAAAACACCACTTAGTTTTAATCGTTAACTGGGTTAAAGAATCAGTGTCATTTAAAACACGGTTCACGATAAACCCAAAGTCACATTCCATTAATTATCGGGTTAAAGAACAAGTGTTATTTAAAACACTGTCCATGATAAACCCAAAAATCAATATCAATTCAATTCCAATTAAATATTATTTAATTGGTACACTTCATTAAATCTAAATAAAAAGATTTAATCTTTTCTCAACTGGGTTCAAGAACAGTGTTAATGAAGACACCATTCACGACAAACCCAAATCACATTTGATATTAAATACAAGGCTCTGAATAGAAAATATCCCAGCTTATATTCAATATCAAATTCTACGACCAACAAATATCGTATTGGAAATAACGATATATATATCTATATCTTTCAAATTTCCATAACAACATCTGTATAATCACGAAATCCAACATCGAAATATTCCGAAGACAATTTCGATTCAATTCCATTCCAATGCAATCATTGGAAATTCTGGTTATTTTCAAAACCATTTCAAATTCAATTTATTTATTTAAAAATAAATAGAATTATAATTCTAGTTCAAAACTAGTTCATTTCGATAAAAATCTATTTTTATCTTTTCAAATATGGTGTTTTTCATCCCAATTCTTTCTAAATCATTTCTTATTATTTTACACAAATTATTACTATTTTTAATAATTTTATCAAGGCCTGTACAGTCGATTTCCATCAACGGCCATCGAACTGCACTTACAGCGACCTTTTCCAAATTTGATTTGGACATAATTACAAATCCAACCGTTAGATTTCAAATTTCTAATATTCATTAGAAAGCTCTTTTCGATACGAACCCAACGGTTCCGGTTTTAGGAGAATCCGACGGTCGGATCTCCCGTAATATCCGTTCGAAGTCAATGGTCGAAATTCGCGAACTGCCGCGGCGCGTTCTATTCAGACCATTATATTATATATAGAATATATATAATATATACTTCGTCGATTTCAATTCAAAACGTGCTTTATAAATCGTTTTAAATTCATTTTCATAACGGTTTCAACTTCATATTCAATTTCAAATCTAAATTGAATATTCCAATTTAAATTCATTTTAAATTCATTTCAAATTGATTTCAATTCAAATTGATTTCAATTCAAATTGATTTCAATTCAAATTGATTTCTAATTCAATTTCAGTTCGTTTTCAATTCAATTCAATTTCAATTCGAATTCATTTCTATTCAACTTCAATTCGAATTCGTTTATATTCAATTTCAATTCGAATTTATTTATATTCAATTTCAATTCGAATTTATTTATATTCAATTCCTTTCAAAATATCAGATTTTGAAATCACTTTCGATATTCATTATAAAATGAATAAAATCGATATAAATGTCCTTCACGTCAAAATGGCGTCAATCTAATCAATACGGCTTCATATATTCCTATTTTCAAATATTCTATTTCAAATATTTCTTTTTCAAATATTTCTATTTTAAAACTGGAATGAGGCCCAATCAATTACCATATAATGTTAATTATATGGATTTTCTACAACACATGTATATATCAACAACAATGAATAATCAACCATCATCCAAAGTGCATTCTACACTGTATAAGCATCAAATATAAATATTCAACGCTTAGAACAGCCTGTCAATCAATCGATCGACATACAACTAAACAATCGGGATTAGTGTACGTCAAATATCATCCCAATACCCGTGTGGGGTTTCAAGCAATCAAACACAAATTTTTATTTGTGCAGTTGGGCGATGTGTAAAATTTATCATCCCAATCAATGTCCTTCAAATAGGTGTACATAAAGAAACCGTCCGGTTTGTAAATGAATATTTATTTATTCACATTCACGTTAAAAATTATATTTTTAACGATCAAACTATTTTATTTTAACACATGAATTTTTATTCAGTTCATTTACAAAATAAAAATGATATTTTTTTATTTTTCTAACTTATTTTTAGAAAATTTCGGCGGCATAACGGCACGATACTAGAAACGGGACAAGGCCTAGCCTTATCCCCGGTCTAGTGAAGGCCCACGCCATTCACATATCAATCAAATTTACCAAACAACCAAATTCAAATCAAATCATCTAACTAATTTATGTAACCAAACAAACAAGTCCATGGTCTGTGGACGATTGTGTCGGGTGCTACTAAGCACCGTCTGCATCCTAGTATATATATATAACTAGAAAAGAAATTGAAAGGTGAGAAATTCTCACCGAATTGCTAATCCAATCCCACGACTCTTCTTTGTAGAAAATCTTCGTCGTTCTTGCCTCTTGTCACTTTCGTTGCCCGTATTCTCTACATATATTAAAATCACATTTTTACTTTGCTACTCAATATTGAAAAATCGAATTTTTACTTTGCTATTCGATATATAAAAATCGAATTTTTACTTCGCTATTTAATATATAAAAATCGAATTTTTACTTTGCTATTCGATATATAAAAATCGAATTTTTACTTCGCTATTCAATATATAAAAATCGAATTTTTACTTTGCTATTCGATATATAAAAATCGAATTTTTACTTTGCTATTCGATATATAAAAATCAAATTTTTACTTTGCTATTCGATATATAAAAATCGAATTTTTACTTTGATGTTCAATATATAAAAATCATATTTTTACTTCGATGTTCAATATATAAAAATCATATTTTTACTTCGATGTTCAATATATAAAAATCACATTTTTACTTCGATGTTCAATATATAAAAATCATATTTTTACTTCGATGTTCAATATATAAAAATCATATTTTTACTTCGATGTTCAATATATAAAAATCATATTTTTAACCTTTCTATATAATAAAGATTATATTTTTAATCGTTCAAAAACCAAATCATTTCATGTTTAAAACTCTTCTCTTTTCAAATATAAAGTTTTCGCCTTTTCAAATATAAAGTTTTCGCCTTTTCAAATATAAAGTTTTCGCCTTTTCAAATATAAAGTTTTCGCCTTTTCTAATATAAAGTTTTCGCCTTTTCTAATATAAAGTTTTCGCCTTTTCTAATATAAATTTTTCGCCTTTTCTAATATAAAGTTTTCGCCTTTTCTAATTAAAAATCCAAACTTTTAGATATTAAAAATCCGAACTTCACGAAAGCAAAAATCATATTTTTTCCTCTAAAAATATACTCTTTCCTATTTAAGCAAAAATCATATTTCTACATCTTCTATATAATAAAGATTATATTTTTAATACTTTAAAAATATAAAAATCATAATTTTAATACTTTAAAAATATAAAAATCATATTTTTATTCATTTCAAAATCAGTTTTAATAACTATATCAAATCCGTTCTTATTAACAATAAAAAAATCAGTTTTTGATTAACTATGTACCTATAATAAAACTGAAATTAAAATCAAGTTAAAAAAAACTCACGTTGGTTATAGAAGGGGAGGGGCTCGCTACAGCGTCGAAATGGCGGTCGGAGGCGCTGCGTGGGGGAGCTCGCAGCCTGGAGGTGGTGGGCTCGGAAGTGCTGGCCGCGCTGGTCCTCCGATGGGCTGGAGGGGATTCGATTGCTGGGTGGAGCGAGAGTGGGGTGAGGTCGGCGTCAGCAGGGGCGATGGATGGGGATGCTCGATTCAGAGGGGGATGGGAACGAGGGAGCGTCGGAGGGCTAGGGGATGATCGATCCTCGGTGGGGTGGCCGGCGCTGGGGCGCGGCGGCGCCAAGGAGGGGGTGGCGATGGCGTCAGATCGACTGAGGGGGGAGGGCGCGATTAGTTAGGGATTTTTTTAATTTTTTTTTTATTTCGATCTGAGAATGAAAAAGGGGGGGTTATATAAAATATTTATATTAAATTATTTACTGATTTCAAAAAGCAACTTTTATGTTTGAACTCAAAATCGAACCCACCGCCTGTCGTCCATAGCTAATTAACCCCATTCCGAACACAATGGGATATGTATCGCCACCTGATTCGATCGTTTCGATCAGTTTCCATTTAATTTACATTTAAATCATTATATTGAATTTTAAACGTACATTTAAAATTACCGGGGTCACATACTAACTCTAAAAATTCCCGAAAAATATTTTCTAGCTTCGTATTGACGATACGGTCCTAACAAAACTAGTTTCGTCGAATTCTGAGACCGTTGGAAAAATGGCCAATTCCCAGTCGATTAAAATCAACTGAAACTGGTCAAACGCGTTTTCCTTCGCCACGCTCACATATTGATTCGAAAAATTATGAAATTTAAAACCTAGCAATAATTTAACATCACGGACCCAACAAAAGTGGTTTCGTCGAAATTCGAGGTCGTTTGCAACATTCCCATTTTTAAGGGCCTGAATTCCATAGCGACTATTCAGAATTTTCAACTGGACATATCTTTTGATTTCCGCTATGAAATTTTGATTTTTCGGATTCGCTGGAAAGATATTATCAAATAGATCCCATTATTTTTGGTTTCACTAAAATCCGGATTGTTTTGCACCCGGTACATTCAATTGAAGTTTGAAATCGAATTATCGAACTACCGCGCCATTTTCAATTCTATTTATGATTATATATAATTATTTATATTCTAACGACGACGTATATAATATATACGTTCTAATTATATTCAAAATAAATTTCTCGTCGATATTATTTAAAATAATTCATTTTTAATCAAAATTCGCTAAAATTGCCAAAATAAAAATTTTAAACTGGCCCAGATTTTCGGGTTGTTACAATATATTATTATTTTTATTAATATTTTATATTTTTATAGTCAATTTCTACTTTATTTGTCTTCTAAAAATCCCCGTGATCACACAAAATATCCAAAAATCATGGAAATTGACATGCAGCTAGAGTTTGATATTACAGACCCAACGAAACTTGTTTCGTCGAATTTCAACTCGGTTTTCTCAAGCAGCATATTTTTAAAGGTCAAAATATCGACTGTTTCTCATGTTAAAATTGCACACGGCCACATACTGATTCCAAAAATCACGAAAATTGAAATCTAACCATAATTTGATATTACGGATCCAACAAAATTGGTTTCGTCGAATTTGGAGGTCGTTTTCAAAAATGGCTATTTTCTGAAGCTCTAAATAGACCTATTTTAATATTAATATATTTAAAATAATCAAATTAAATATTAATAAATTAATATTATCGTATATATTCACATATAATATCATATAGCTCTAAAATATACATATCTGGATTTATAACTCGATATTTCAAAATCTCAGTTTACATCGCTATTCAATTTATATAAAAATCCTTTATAATATAAATAAATATTATAAATTATAAACGAATTCTATAGCGACTATTTTAAATTTTGATTTGTCATAACTTACAATCTACACGATGAAATCTAGAATTTTCTCTTTCATTAGAAAAATACAGTTCAACAGATCCGTACGTTTCTTGTTTCATAGAAATCCGACTTAAAATGGATCCTATACATTCGTTTACAGTTCGAATCGCCAAATTACGAACTGCCGTGCCATTTTGAGCTCGATTATAATTATAATATAATTTATACGTTCAATTGACATTTATAAATAAATTCGTTAATATAATTCAATTCTAAACTGAAATATATATTTTAAATTGTCCAATTCACACAATATTGTCAATTCACTATTTCTGACTATTTCAGAATTAAATATATTATTCTATTATTTATATTAATTAAATATTCCATATAATTTAATTAAACAACCATTTAATTCTCTAAATCACTATTTAAATAATTAATTAAATTAATTATCGTACTGTAAAAATACAGGACGTTACAGCACTATTGCATAAGTACATAAAATTGCATTAGATAAATTAAGGACAACGATTGTCAGTGGATGATGTAGATGGTCATAGATATTGTTGTCAAAACACTTACAATTCTACTTGCTTAGAGATTTGGAAAACGAATCCTTTATGGAGGAGAGAATGTAACAACCTAAATTTTAACGAACATCTATTAATTGTGACGACCCGGATTTTCAACCTTCGAAAATTGACGCTTAATACATCCAAGTAGTCAAATGCCGAAGACTCAAAAGTTGGAATTCATATCGCCTGGGGTAATAACACATTGGAATAGAAACAAAAGAACTCTTTATTATCATAACAATAATTTTACATCATAGTTACAATTATCATCAGAGTACAACTGCATCACAGTGGAAATAAATACCAAAAATCTCAGCTGAGGAATAATGATCCAAGATATAGCTCCAGCTTTGATCCTGAATCCTACTCTAACTGACTCCAAAACTAAATCTGCAAACCAAAACCACCATCTTCCCGTGTGGATAATTATGGGCACCTAGAGTTTATGTGAAGGAACAATTACTCCAGACCAGTCATAGGACTGGCGTGTAAACTAAAACAGTTGTCTTTTAGGTTTATTTTAAAGTGAGATAAATCACAGGACCACGCCGTATAAAACGGAACGGGATTACTCTTTATGAATACCAGTGCATAGAAATTCACAATGACTGTTTAGAAAATGAAGCTATCATAAGGCTCGTCGCACATGACACAATGCAAGCACACTCCAACGAGTGAGTTTTGTCCTTATGATGACAAAAAATGCTTGATACACAGAAAATCCTCTAATATTATTATTAGTGCATTGTGTGGAAAACTATTTTGCAAGTAAATGTATCAATCTTAACCGGTATAATTCCATATCCCATTATGTTGACGTATTCCTACTGGTAACCAATAGGTTATACAATTGCAATCGTAAAGGCTCTTAATGGAGAATGGGTTTCCAACATGATGGTTCCTGGTTCGAAATATTGATCATGGGCTCACAAACTTTTGTGCATCATTTCAGTGCTCGTGGTTACATGTCCAGACTCAAACACCATTATACTAGCCCACATCACATGAATCCGTGTACCTAACAAATAGTATTCCAGACTCGGGACTTTGCAATTCCCTTTATCATCTTATCTTTGTGCACCGAAACGAACATACAAATTTGCAATACCATGGTGTGAGGCTTGACAAGGTCACACTACGCAAAGCTACGCTTATACAAAACCATGGTTTGATCATCATAGCACAATCTCTTAATATGACACATTGCCAATTCATAACACATAACTGATGTCTACTAATATATAACCTCTAAGCTCGGACGTCTCATAGTAGGGTGTTAAGCTAAGAGAATAATTCTCCTCCACCAAACAGATATATATTAGTAGAGATCAATTGCTATATCGTAAATTGCAATGTCAGACATACAATCCATACAAGTTCATTTTGGGTTTGGACGAAATCGAAGGCACCTTATTCCTCGTCCAATAAAGTAGAAAGGCCCTTGATAATCCAGAAAATTTCCAAGTACATCTGGTATACTGCCACTTATAACCTCGTATTGGGTGTATGGCCCAACCGAGACATTAGCGAGTAATCCATTTGATATGAGGATCTCCAGTCTTCACCCACCTTCTTCAATTGCTCAATAAAGTCGTATAATTATTTGGAATGGTTTTCGGACATAAATCTGATCTCGGTCTTTCCAAATAATTAGCACAATTTAAAAACATAATTATAGATTACACGTGATTTCAACTAAATCTCCTTCCATCTTGGATTTTGCTAACTAAATTTTTTTGAACCCGTTCTTCAAAATATTCATAAATATTGAAGAGAGATCTTAGCTTCTCTTTCAAAATTATCTCTTAATCAAGATTATTTAATATCATCTTCGTTGGCCCTTCATCATAACTCTTTCCAAATTCTCAAACATGCAATCTACTTAAATAAAGATTTTAATTAATCATAACCCAAAAATCCATTTTTAAAAATTCATCTCATAACTTTTCTCTTTAAAACATATTTTTTTAAAACAAAGATAATTTAGCTTCAAAAATCTCAATAAACTTTTCACTCAGATTCATTAACTCTTAATTCCTTTACTTTCCTCTTAAAAACCATCTCCAAATCAAGATCATTAAATATCGTTTCAAATAGACTTTACAAAATATTAATCCTCATCAAATTCCAAATCATAACTTTATCTTTAGCAGGTTAAAGAATGATGTTATTTAAGACACCATTCACAATAAACCCAAAAACCTATCAATATTGAATATTAGATTTAAACAGAAAATATCAACTTATATTCGCTACCAATTCTCATAATTAGCGAATACTATAAGTGAAATAACAATATAAATATCATTCAAATTCACCATAAGTATACATCGAACAATGGAATTCAAGATCAAATATTTGAAGATTATTTCTATCCAGTCCCATCTTATTACCTCTCGAAAACCTTCAATCCAAGAGACTAAACTGAAATCATATAATATAGGAACCGAATAGATACATTACTTATGTTCGATATTAACTTCCATACTCGATTGTTATTATAAGAGGAGTAATGAGAACTATACCTTTCAAATTCCTCAAATAGTACAACTCTACTTATGGACTTAATAACGATATTGGAAAATTACTTCCCACCATTTCCAATTTCATTAATAATTAGAAAACCCCTTTTTAAATCTTACTTAAAACCAATATGTTTTAAGTACTATAAACTTCCAAAAATGTTTCATTAATCCATAAAAAATGATCATTTAAGTTCTGAATAATGATTCATAAGTTTAAAATTTCAAAATATATCATTTTTAGAAAAACATTGCAAAAGTGTTTCAAAAGCATTAAAAAGCGTTGCAAAATAGCTTATATTAGCTAGTTTGATCAAAATAGCTTTTATACTATCCAAAACTACTATTTTCCAATTCAAATCACATTTAAGTAATTTATAATGATTTTACAATTTTTTTCTAAATTTTCAATAAATTTAAAACAACCATTGGCCATTACGGTTTACGAACTGCATGTACATCGACCTTTATTCAAAATAGATTTTAACATATCTTAAAAACTATAAATTAGAATTCATAAATTAATCCGATTAACTTCAAACTTTGCACAAAACAAATTAATTATAATATAAGACTATTGGAGCGATCATTTTGAATTTAAATCATCACTTATATACTTAACTCAACTTCATTTTCAAATTTACGATTCAAAATCAATTTCAAAATTGAACAAGCCATTTATAGTCAAAGTTGTTCTCACAACTATTTCCATCTTTACGAAGTTGTTTGTATATACATAAATTTCATTTCCAAACGATTTTGGTATTTAAATTCAAAACTTTATTTTCATGCTCAATTCTCAATTCTCAATATTAAATTAATGAAATCATTTATGTTTCCAATCGAGAAGGAGAACTAATCAATCACCCGTATAATTCCACAATTGGGTGTCGTGTGTATGCAACAACATACAACAAATACTTAGTAGCATATGAACATCCATACACACAACAACATTATAATCAATAATACTAGTTCCTACATGCAAGCGTTATGGTACTTAACGCTTATCAGTGTATATGTGTCATTAACAATGCATTCTTTCATTCAGTATCACACATATATATTTAACATCCATGATTAAATATATAAATAAATAAGTGTGAAGAGTTATCACTGACGGACAACGTAACTGCATACCGTGCTCTAACTTTTCTGACTCTAAAAATAGGCTAACTTCCCATTAGTTTTGGACCAGCTACTCTCTGAATTTTGAAAAAGTTACCAACTACAAAGTTATAGGAAATTCTTTTCACTTCAGTTTTAAAAAAAAAATCAATTTTGATTATTTTTTGGGTAGATGTAGCAAAAATGGTGGAGGTGTTTTTCAGGTTCAATAAAAACAGCCAGAACAAATAGCCTTCAAAGATTTGGATTTTTGGTATAGCCAGGCTCAGAATTAGGAAAAGTGCTCAACTACAAAGTTGTAACCACTGAAAAAAAATATGAAATCTGAGAAAAATAATACCATCATTTGGATTAGTTTTGGAGGATTATAGTCCCTGCAAATTGCTAGTCTGGGCTGAGGTGGAGGCTGAGAAAAAAATGAGGTGGTGGTGCATGGAGATGGTTGTATGGGCTACTTGGTCGGACTTGGGTGGAGAGGTGGGGATATGGTAGGTGGAGGAGATGGTGGGGAGGTAGTAAGTAGGTGGAGCACATGGGTGGTGGTGGAAGTGGGGTGAAGGCCAAGACTTAGAGGTGAAAAATGGTGATGGAATGATGATGTTTTGGTGGAGGAGGAAGAGGCCAAAGGAAGGGGAGGAGAAAGGCCGAACTAGGGCAAAGAAGAAGATGGCACCATGGCCATGAGAAGAGAGGAGAAGGGAGGATGGAATGAGAAAGAAATAAGGTGGAGCGTTCCTTTTATAGGTGTAAGGGAGGGGGATAAATACAAAGCTTCCTTTAGAAGCCATTGAAAAAACCATGTTCCCCTTTTGAAAATCATGGACCATGTGCACATCGTATCCACCTACCCCTTCGTCATACCTTTGTAACACTTTTAAAGTGTTTCTAACTTGTAACGTCATACGTATGTTACTATACTTCAACGTGTATGCTATCGTTTAACCGTTTAAATACCCGACGACTAATGTTATCAAAACCGAACGATCTCATCAACTTATTTATCATTCGAAATAATTATTTTACATTAATTTATCTATTTAAAGTATGTTTGTTTAACTTGAAAAGAACACACTTAAAAATAGTTTTTTTGGCAAAGCCGACCGATTTTTAAGGTGATCGCAAACACCTTTTTATTATAACTAATAATAAAAAATACAATATAGTACAGGTGATTGTAGTTAACAATCAACTGCTTCAGTTTTAAGGTGGACCATCCACCGCTAACAGAATTCATAGTGTTTTGTCCACTCTACCTAACATGCTTACAGCACTAGAGCTAGCCTAATTTAACTGGACTACAAATACTCCGCGCATGGAGATTATGCCTGAGGCATTACTTTACATGTTACATTAAATATAGTTACATAAAGGATTCAAATACATAAGAAGCCAAAGTAGTAACCCCACTAGCACAAAGGTAAAAAGTTGAGACACTAAACAAGTCGCTGATACATCAAGATCAAGGAACTCAATCATAGCTAGGCAATAGCTATAAGGACAACATCAAATGTTGGAATAGTGCACAAAAAGGTCATTGCATAGAAACCAAACAGAGACAGGGTACAAGGGACCACCCCAACACATCGTTTGAACTTCGCATGAAGCTAAAGATAAGCTGGGAATAGGATGTCGTTCAACTAGGCTTCCGACCAACTCGTAAGAGCCAAGGGGAGAGCAGTCAATCGAAACAAGCAATCCAATATTATAATATGAAACCAACTAACATGTGTGAGGTAGCTTGAGCGATTGAGGTAGGGAGTAAAAAAACCATATTTGGCTCATGAGAGCGAATGCTTCACCTGTGAGCAACAAGGCCAAGAAGAAAGACCAGAGCACCATACCGAAACAGCCAAGCACCAAACACACAATGTATTTCATCAAAAGAAATGTGTATCTCAGTTAAACCCAAAAAAAATCAGCGTAGAACGCATCCCAGCTCCAAACAAGAATCAAAAGATACATCCACACACAACGTCCAGGCATCATCTTTGCATACTCCACAAATTCGTACCCACCAAGACGAACATCCCAGAACATCATTCATTAACACACTAAAGAAAACCTCATCACATACCAAATGTAATCCAGAACAACGTGTTGTCACTACAATAACTCAACAGGCTAAAGGCAATGTACCACTCACTTTTTTAGGCATACCTGATAAATAAGAAGTGAGTACACATGGCTTTCTAGAAAACAGGTTAGTAGAGATGTGAAAGTCTCCTTCCATGTTAGAACAAACAGAGTTCAAGGGGACTCCACAGTAGGCAGAAACTTCATTATACCCACAAGTCGACCCAATCCAATAAACAGAAAGCCCCGCAATCAAAACCAAATCAAAATGGACCTAACAAACAACCGCCCCAACTGACGTTAGCCAGACTTAGTCGGACAGAAAATAACCAGTAATGCAGCCCAAAATCGCCTAAAACCTAACTAAGAGCATTACAGGTGCAGGCTTATGGGAAGTCGCGAAATCTAGATCTCAAAGGCATAAAATTGGAGAAGAAAATTAGCTGGGAAGGACACCATGCCAGTTAACAAAAGGTTAAATTAAAAAAGAGTAAATGGAAGTTGGTATGGGTGTATGGAAGCTCGAAACAAGTGTTTGGAGGAAAGGGTTCTGATCAAGGACGATCAGAAAATTATATCACGATAAATATACATGATGGCGAAAGTAAAGCTAGAGAGAAAAAGGTTAGAGAAACGATGAACTGTGCAGAGCGAAGGGATTAAGGAGTGAATTCGAAGGACAATGAAGAAGTAAGAAAGGGGAAAAGTTGGGCTCTGTCGCCATTAACATCAGCCTATTATGAAAACCTTTTACTTAAAAATAGTTTTATAAATACATATGTGGAAAATTCATTGTAACAAAACCTGATAAATTCTTACTAAAATTATACCAGTATATTTTGACAAAATTAAACATCTATTTTATTATTTAAACATATATATATATATATATATATATATATATACGGTGCATTTTTTACAGGTCCCTATTAAGTTTTAAAATTAGGCTCACATCCGGTCATAGTTTCCAATAGACTTCCACCCCCTATTTTTGAATGTGCGCCTCCTACTTTCTTGGATCCACTTCCTACTTTCATGTAATGCCTGCTGCTTTTTTACTTTCGCTCGTTTGCTTTTTTCAAAAAAAAGGTGCGGCCATGATTAAAATTTTTTTCTAAAATCTGGAAATAATCCCAGAAGTCCACGCCAAGAAAAAAAACTTGTATATATGTATGCAAGTATTGCCAATAACTACATACATGTATGCAATTATTGCATAAAGGAAATAATGCTACAGTTTTGCCTGCATATATGTTGCACACATGTGTGCATATTTCGGATTTACTTGCACACTTGAATGCAAATAAAAATGAACTGAGTTGCGCTGCTATGAAATTTTGCATATTTTTATGCAAGAACGATGCAATACTTACACATAAATATGCATAAAATTCAATAGCGGATGCAACACTGGAATATTTACACATATATACGAGGAAATTGAAATTCTTGCATAACATTCTGCATTTAACTGCATTTTTTTGCCTTTTTTGCTATTTTATTTTATTTTTCATGTTTTTTGATATTTTTTGAGTGAATTTATGGTCGAATGCACAATTTATTTAAATAATAATTTTCGTAATTTATTTATTTTTATTTTTTATTTTTTTGCAACTTTTGAAAAATAGGGACCTAATTTATAATAAGTTTATCACTGGATGTGAGCCTAAGTAAGTCTGCTTTTAGGGACCTGAGCCTTATTTTCACACACACACACACACATATATATATATATATATATATGTTAAATTTATTTTATAATTATTCTAAATCCATGTTTAAATTATATTAAATCCATTTTATACCAAGAAATTTCAAATTATATATTCAAAAATTTAGTTTTAAATTGGTTAAAATTTCTGGATCGTTACATTATTTAAATATTAATTAATTAAATAATGAGTTGCAGAATAAGAGGGAATTAGGAAACAGGGATTGCGCCATTGAATTCGTTATGATTTTCTGGTTTAGATAGACATTTGCTTTACAAAAATGGACTTAAAACGAAGTTGTTATGGGCATTTGAAATTTGGAAGAAAAAAACATAATTCAAATTAGAAATGAAAAAGGTGAACGTTGCATATTGGGACGACCGAGAATAGGCCGGGTCAACCCATGGGTCGACCCAGGCTATGGATGGGTCGATCTATGTGTCGACCAAGCTGGGCACTGGTTCAACCCAGTGAATAGCTAGGCACGATTTCGTACCTGGCACGAAACCAGAGAACGTTTGAGATTTTTTGGGTTTTCTTGGATCTAATGTGGCTTGATTAGTTTAGGTTAAAACCTAAAATCTAATGGCAAAAGGTCTTCTACTCCAACTATAAATTGACCTCCACCCCTCCCCTTTTCTCATAACTCATTCCTTCTTCCCAATACATGCTCTATGCTAAATTTCTTTCTGAGAGAAATGGAGTTTTAAAATAAAATATTTTATACATATATTTTGGAGGATTATTTATACATATATTTTAGAGATTTTAACGGGGTCATTGGAAAAGCAATTGATTGGTGAGATTATGTTATTATTATATTTTTGAAAGTTGGTGTAAATTGGAACAACATTAGATGCAGATGTGGTTTTATTTCCAGATATGTTATTTACAGTTATTTAATATCTTAGTTTGCTCCTATTCTCTGTGATTTATTTTGTTTAGAGATTTTCAAAGACCTTTGTGTCTATTTTGATAGTTTATATTTAATAGTTGTTCTCATGTTCCTTTTCCACTTCTTATTTTGATTTTACAGTCAATTTTGATTATGCCCAAATATTCCAAAAAGGCATATGAATACGACTGATTTAGGCATAGATCTGTATGCCTAATTACCTACGACCGATTAATATTCTTTCATTCTACGCACATTGAGAGAAAATCATATTTAATTGGAATAATTGAATTTGGGGATAAATTGATAAACTATAAACTGTAACAAAAGGGAATAATTGAATTAAATAATATACAAACATGAAATGGATTGTGAAAAGGAAATGGACCGAAATATGATAGAAAATTTGACTATATCTTATATTTGCATAAAGATGATAAATAGGATAATAAAACAAACATAGTTTAATTGCAAATATGAATATGATATGAAATGGTTAAAAGAATTGTAAAGCTTTAATATGGACATATTGATTTAAAAAGGTTAAGTAATGGTCCTAAAGTTTAGTGTTAGGATTTAATATGAACATATTGACTTAAAGAGCTTAAGTTACGGGCTTAAAACTAAAATTGTAGGGTTAAGCTTTAACATGAACATGTTGACTTAAATGGGTTAAGTTACAAGCCTAAGATTGCATTAGGCTTTAATATGGACATATTAACCCTTAATATAAACATATCGACTTAAACAGGTTAAGTTACGAACCCAAGACTGCATTATGTTTTATTATGAACATATTGACTTGTAAGGGTTAAGTTACAAGACTAGAACTAAAATTATATGGAGGGCCAAATCAAGGGGGTTTTGGGTCAAATTGTTTGTTAGAGATCCATACCATGTAGCATACCCCTTTTTCACATACGGTCTTAGTTAGGAAGCAAGGGCACTCACCATGCTATGGAGTGGTGATAAGTTGGTCCAATAAAGGTGGGTAAGGGTGTGTTTCAATGGTTCGATGTGCGTACATTGACCTGATTAGGGAAAATAAGACATTGTGACACAAATGATAATTGCTATGTCTTTAGCTGATAGGTTGGGCCTGATAAGCCCAACACTCATAGTGGTCGTAGGTTATTACCTTGGGTATAAGCAGCCGATCGATGGATAGTATTAGGATAATTCTTCCTAATTACGTTATGTTTCGAAATCATAGAAGTGCAAATAGTTAAAAAGTAAATAGTGAATGAGAACAATTGATCCTAGTTGTAATATTTTATGTTTACTTTTAGGTGCAAACAGACACATTCATATATGACACTAGAACTATTGTTTTACCTATTTTCTTTGCTTATTCAATCGTGATAGCAATTATAACAACTCACTAGACATTATGTCAGACCCATTTTCCTTTTTTCTTTCATTTTTCTTCCCCCAAGCTTGAAAGGAGGAGGTGCATAATTCAGATTACTTTGATGATTCTATCTTGGAGGATTCTTGTAGTAGATGTTTTGCTTTACGTTTCTTTTCCATAGTTCAGTTATTTCTTTTGACTGCTTGGGGTATACTATTATTTATGTACTTTGATGTTGTTTTGACTGAAATTATTAGACATGGTATTTGTGACAATTTAGTTCTGCTGAAATAAATGTTTTTTTTATCATTTTAATGTAAATTGTCTTCTTCTTCCACTGTATATTTATTTATATTTGTCTTGTGAAATCTTAGTCTCTGTGATACATTTATGTTATTTATTCCTATTATGCTTCATATTCTTTAGTAGGACTTTACTTTGGTAAAATCAAGGGGTGTGGGGAGTTCCATTTGGTATCAGAGCCTAAGGTAACAAGCTCACAAAAAATTCCTTGAAAAGAAAGTATTTTTGAAAGAAAACATATTTTCATAACCAAAGTTACTATAAAAAGATATCCTCTCTAGTCAATTACAACCTTCTTTTGACTCTTTTGAAATCTAAATTTCTATACCTTCTTTTGCACATGTTGGGAGCCCCTAATCTTCCTGAGGGTGTTCCTATCCCCGGTTGGTTCCGTAGATATTTAGAGGCTATGGCACTGGCTAAAGGACAAGGATATGCGCCGGCTTCAGCACCCGCTGCGGTGGTTCCTTCTAATCCACCAGCAATTGCAAATATTTCTGGGATTTGTAAGGATTTCTCGAATATGGATAGTAATACTTTTTTGGGTACCAAGACATTTGTGGAGGTGCATATTTGTATTAGAGAAGCATAGAGGATTTACGAATTATTGGAGCCTGAGGATATAATGAGAGTTCGACTAGCTACTTGGCAGCTTAAAGAGGAGGCGTCATTTTGGTGGGAGACGCCGGAGGCTGAGAGGAGAAACATGGGTCGGATTACAGAATCGATTCGAGAGGAATTTCTTATCACCCACAGAGGAAGGTATGCAATTAGAGCGGTTTCTAAATCAAAAGAAGGGAGATCAGTTAGTTAAGGAGTATAATGAGTTGTCGAGATTTGGTACGGACTTGGTTAACACAGCAAACAAGAAGGTTTTAGATTTGCAAAAGGGTTGAAACAACCTCTTCAAGGCTTAGCGATGACTCATATTCTGATGGGGATGACTTTCGAGGCTTTGATTGAGATGACATTGATGCACGAGGATAGGAAGGAAGAAGCCAAAGATGATAAGGGAGAAGTCCCTAAGATTGCTATTTCTAAGAAGAAATGGATGGAGAACAAAAAAAGCAAGAAGAAGCAAGCTGATAGTTCTCAGAAAGGGAGAATCAAGACTGAGATTGAGTGTAAATGTGAGGACCCGTAACTTCCCCGTGAAGGAAAGAGCGGATACTTTGAGAACAAGCCACATCGGGATGCAAATAGAAGAACATTTCATTATATATTACAACAATTCCATCAGAATACAAGAATATACAGAGTATGAATGAATAAAATACATTCAATAAATATCAAAGGTTTAAATTACATTACATAGCAGCGGAAAATAATACAAAACGCAATTGAAGGACATATACGGATACAGAGCTTTCCGGATATCGTTCCAGCTGTAAACCAGGATCCTATGAATATAAATCTACAAAACCAAAACTACTAGCTGCCCATGTCAAAATAAGGGCACCCAGAGTTTACGTTAAAACAATAAACTCCAGGTCAATCATGTGACTGGTGTGAGAACTAACACAGTTATTAACCTTTATTTTAAAGTTAGGTAAATCAAGGGACCACGCCATATAACATGGAACGGGTTTCCTCCCAAGAATACCAGTGCATAAAACAATAGCGCAATGCTAAATAAAGAACAATGAAGCTATTATAAGACCCAGGTCCCATCACACAATGCAACGCAAGCCGGAGGATAGGGTTTTTACCTTATAATAGCCAAGAATGCTTGGTACTTGAAATTTCATCTTTTATTATTACTATAAGTGTATAGTGTCAAAACAATTTCAATCATAAGTATCAATCATAGACGGCATAAGTGCCCCATACCACTATGTCGCCATACTAAGCTCTACAATCAAAACCGCAAAGTCACGTATTGGAAGTTGGATTTCCATCTGTGAACCGAGGCAAGGGATCGTCCTCACCGATTCGAGACTGTCTAGCCCGAGCCTCAGGACCCAGACTCAGGTGGGCCCTTGGATCGTCAGGGCCGGTCCACCGATGTGGATTAAACTGCCTGAACACTGGGTTTCCCCGCCCTTTGGGGCATAAATGAGCCAAATGACTCCATCGGCTCCACATAGTCACCGATATATCCGAGGCGCCTCGCAACAGCAACAACCACACAGGTGAAAATAATATAAATGTCAGGGCTGGTAGGTCACTGACACCACCCTAGCTAGAAAGAAACGCATGCCCTCCCTGAGGTCCTCTCCCGTTTCTGGTTCACAACCGGGGTGTGAGGCTCGCGAATTAATGTTACAAAAAGCTATGCCACACAGGCGGTGCTTTGATCATCACCCACAAGACTTTGCTTTTCAACGAAAGCCTTGATCATTTGCCACTTAGGCATGCCACACAGGCAATTCACTCCAAGCGACTGATATCCATCAATATATAACCCCTGAGCTCGTATGTCTCAGAGAAGGGCGTTAAGCAAGAGAATAAATTCTCCGCCGCCAAACAGATATATATTTAATAGAAATCAATCACACAGAATAAAATCCAATGTCAGACACACAGTCCATTTACAAGTTCGTTCTGGGTCTGAACGAAACCGGAGGCACCTTGTACCTCGCTTATCCATCAATCTCCAAGTACGTCTGGACGATCACCAACTGATTCCCTCCTCTTGGGTGTACAGGCCAATCTAGATCATCAGTAATCACCCAAACGATATGAAGACCTCCGGTCTTCGACCACCGTCTTCATCCTCGACACATCGTCGAATCAGTTATTCAGAATGGGATAAACCCGGTCTTTCTGAATAACCCGCGTATATAATAAACAAGTGTTACACAAACACAACATACGCCTCATTCCAATTCAGAATATTCTTTTATTCAAATATTCTTATACTATGGGAAAGGTTCCCATTAATTTTATCAAAGATAAATTCTTTAAATTTATTCTTTAATCTTCTTTTGAATATCAATTCAAATTAGTCGGGATTAGCGAACCACACTGAAGTAATCATTTATTTTAAATTTCTCAATCCCAACCTATTCATCCCATGAAGTAAAACTGGTCATACTTCATATCTAACACCACGGTGTTACCGGTAAATTCAACTACCATTTCATGTTCAAATCTAATTAAAGATTTAACTATCGCCTGGAGAAAAACTGGTGATACTCCATTCTCGATCATCTCAATCTAATTAAAGATTCATTAAAACCCCACTTGGTTTTAATCTTCCCAAAAATCATATTAATGATTGTTTAACTTGGGAAACCATATCCTGTCTTTAACTGGGTTAAAGAACCAATGTCATTTAAAACACGGTTCACGATAGACCCAAAATCACATTCCATTTACAATGGGATCTTCAAGGAAAACAATTCGATATATATAATCGATATAAACTTCCATATCCGACTAATAATATAAATGGAATAACGGCAAGGCCTTTTAAATTCTAGATATATTAGTTGTCTTCCTCCACAGAAATTCACTTCGATTATTACCAAATCGAATTCCATTCCATTCCAATTTATTTTATTAAATTGGAAAAGTTTACTTTGGAAAATCTCCTTTAAATCTTAACGAAAGATTTATAAATTCCAAATCACATTTCACTGTAATTCGGGTTAAAGAAGAAATGTCGTTAAAACACAGTTCACGGTAAACCCAATTCACATTCCATTAATTATCGAGTTAAAGAACAAGTGTTATTTAAAACACCGTTCACGATAAACCGAAAAATCAATTCAAATTCAATTCCAATTAAATACCATTTAATTGGTATACTTCATTAAATTTAATAAAAAGATTTAATCTTTTTCTTAACTGGGTTTAAGAACAGTGTTAATGAAGACACCATTCACGACAAACCCAAATCCCATTTGATATTAAATACAAGGCTCTGAATAGAAAATATATCGGCTTATATTCAATATCAAATTCTATGACCAACAAACATCGTATTGGAAATAACGATATAAATATATCTTTCAAATTTCCATAACAATATCTGTATAATCACGAAATCCAACATCGAAATATTCAAAAGACAATTTCGATTCAAATCCTATTCCAATTCAATTATTGGAAATTCTGGTTATTTTCAAAACCCCTTTCAAATCCAATTAATTTATTTTAAAAATAAATGGGATTATAATTCTAGTTCAAAACTAGTTCATTTCGATAAAAATCTATTTTTATCTTTTCAAATATGGAAATTTTAATCCCAATTCTTTCCTAATCATTTCTTATGATTTTACACAAAATATTACTGTTTTTAATAATTTTATTAAGATCCGTACAGTTGATTTCCATCAACGGCCATCGAACTGCACTTACAATGACCTTTTCCAAATTTGATTTGGACATAATTCCAAATCCAACCATTAGATTTCAAATCTCCAATATTGATTAGAAAGCTCTTTTCGATACGAACCCAACGGTTCTGGTTTTAGGAGAATCCGACGGTCGGACCTCCTGTAACGTTCATTCGAAGTCAATGGTCGAAATTCGCAAACTGCCGCAGCGCGGTGCGTTCTATTCAGGCCATTATATATATATATATATATATATATATATATATATATATATATTATATATATTTCATCGATTTCCTTTCAAAACGTATTTTATAAATCGTTTTAAATTCGTTCTCAAAACGATTTCAACTTCATATTCAATTTCAAATCAAAATTGAATATTCCATATCATCGATATATAAATGATAGTATTTTCAAAATATTATGTTTTGAAATCAATTCCTTTTCGATATTCATTATAAAAATAAATAAAATCGATATATATCGTTCACGTCAAAATGGCGCATATCTAATCAACCCGGCTTTATATATTTCAATAACTTCGTTATTCTATTCAACAAATGAATATTTTCTTCAACACATGAGTTTTCTTTTATTCAACACATGAATATTCTTTTTATTCAACACATGAATTTTCTTTTATTTAACACATGAATATTCTTTTTATTCCAACTTGGAATGAAGCCCAATCAATTACCATATAATGTTAATTATATGGATTCCCTACAACACATGTATATAATAGCAACGATAAATAATCAACCATCATCCAGAGTGCATTCTACACTTCATAAGCATCAAATATAAATATTTAACGCTTATAACAGCCTGTCAATCCATCGATCGACATACAGCTAATTATTGGGACTAGTGTATGTCCAATTTCATCCCAAATCCCATGTAGGGTTTTCAAACAATCAAACACATGTTTTATTTGTGCAGTTGGGCGTTGTGTAAAATTTATCGTCCCAATCCATATCAGTCAAATGCGTGTACATAAACAAATCGTCTGATTTGTTTATAAATATTTATTTTATATACACGTTAAAAATTATATTTTAACCATAAAATAATTTATTCCATTCCACATCACACAATCAATATTCACACCACAAACAACAAACAAACAAGTCATCCATGGTCTGTGGACAACGGGTGTCGGGTGCTGCTAAGCACCGTCTGCATCCTAGTACATATTTCAACTAGAAAACAAATTAAAAGTGAGAAGTTCTCACCTTTGGTTTCCACTACGCCAGATCTATTTCTGAACGGTTCAGTCAGGCCAATCCATCGCACTCCTTTCCCGCTGTTCATATTAAAAATCACATCTTTATACTCGCTACCTCATAATAAAAATCGAATCTTTATGTTATGAAAATCGTATTTTTTTACCGTTCCTTCATATAAATAAAAATCATAATTTTATTTCAAATCTCTATACGTAAAAATCGTATTTTCATTTCACTACATGGATAAAAATCATATCTTTTCGCTTTAAAAAATCACATCTTTATATTTCAAAAATATAACCTTTCTATATCTAAAAATATAATCATTCTAATATTAAAAATATAATCTTTACATAAACAAAAATATAATCTTTTCTCATACAAAAATCTCAACTCCCTTCATACAAAAATTATATATTTTTATATAACCAAAATTATATTTTTCCCTCATAAAAATCATTCCCTTTTCTTACTTAAAATCATATCTTTTCTAAAGTAAAAATCAAATCTTTTTATAATAAAAATCTCAACTTTTTATTCCTCAAAATCAGTTTTCTATGATAAAAAAATAAATAAAACTCACTGCTTTTCGAAGGATAAGGGCTGGGGGAGTCGCGATCGCCGGAGGAGGGGGCTGGTGGTCCGAGCGAAGGAGCTCACGGCGGCTGCAAAAGGGGGGTGCGGGTTTTGGCGCTTCGATTTAGGTTTAGGGTTTGTGGGGGGGTTCATGTGGAGAGATGAGGAGCTGAAGGTGGCGGGGTCTCCTCGGGTAGCGGCGCCGGAGGTGTGGCGCCTCTGGTGGCCACGGCGGCGGCGGGTTTCCCTCCTGTCATTCGCTGCTTTTTTTTCTTATTCGTTCGATCGGGAGAATGAAGAGAGAGAGAGAGAGGGGGAGCATTGACAGAGAAAAAGTGGTTGAGGAAGGATTTATATATTTTATTTATTATTTATTTTGATTTTGAATTCTATAAACTTACCTTTTCATTCAATCTCCAAATCGAACCCACCGATTATCGCCCCTAGCTAATTACCCCCATTCCGAACACAATGGGATATGTTTCGTAACCCAATTCGGCTATTATGATCAGCTTTCCTTTAAATTAAAACATAAATCAATTTATATTTAATTTAAACGTGCATTTCAATTTACCGAAGCCACATACGGACTCTAAAATTTCTAGAAAAATTATTTCTAGCTTCGTATTGACGATGCGGTCCTAACAAAATTAATTTCATCAAATTCTGAGATCGTTCAAAAAATGGTCATTTTCCATTCCATTAAATTCAAACTAAAAGTACCAAACGCGTTTTCCTTTGCCACACTCACATATTGATCCCAAAAATTATGAAAATTGGAATTTAGCAATAATTTGACATTCCGAATCCAACAAAAGTGGTTTCATCGAAAACAGAGGTTGTTTGCAAAATTGCTATTTTTAAGGGCTATATATATATATATATATATCAAAATATATATAAATTCCACAACGACTTTTCTAAATTTTAAACTGGACATATCTTTCAACTTCTAAATGAAATCTCAGTTTCTTAGCTTCGTTAGAAAGATATGATTAAACAGATTCAAATATTTCTTGTTTCGTTCAATTCTGACTTATATTGAATTATGTATATTCAATTGAAATTCGAAATCGAATTTTTGAACTACCACGCCATTTCAGGCTCGTTATATGATTAAAATAAATTTATTCGTTTTAACTTCAATTTAAATAAATTTTTCGTCGTTATTATTTAAAATAATTCATTTTAAATATTCAAAATTCATTAAAATTGCCAAAATAAAAATTTTAAATTGGCTCAGATTTCCGGGTTATTACAGTAAAGGATATAGGATGGCAGGGCATCTCATAAAGGATTGCAGAAGGATGAAAGGAAAGTTCTTTACTTGTGGGAAGTTAGGGCATCTTAGTAGGGGATGTCCACGGAGGATTATACATGGTACTAGTACATTAGTTGCACAAGTTGATGTGTTGGAGGCGGCTCCGACCATGGTGTCCGGATAGAGGTAGAAAAGTGGCATGTAAAGGTTTGATTTCCATTCCTGGCTTTCCTATACGCACGCTCTTTGATTTGAAAGCCTCTCATTCATTTATATATAGTACTTTGTTTGGCTGTTTGCACTTAGATATCTCTCTTGTTTCTGATCCCACAGTAGTTTCAAACCCTATAGGTGGTTCGGTGCACTTATCTATGATTTGTAGGGGTTTGAAAATTTCTATTTTACGCATTGAATTTGATTGCAGCGCCTACTTGGTAGGATTTTATAAGTACAATCTGATATTAGAGATTTATTAGTTAGCCATGCATGGGGATATCCTTGATTATTAGAGGAGGTTCGTTAGATTTATGACTTATAGTGGTAGGGCCCTTGAGATCTCTTGCGACCCACGGGGTCAGTCATGTTGATTTTTCTATATTTCTTAGATTCTTCCGTTGATGACAATTGTTCTGTACCCATTGTGTGCGAGTATCCAGATGTGTTCGAGGAAGTTAGGTGACTATCCCTTAAGAGAGAGATTGATTTCTAGATCTATTTGTGTGAGAATGCATTGTCGGTTGCATTGCCTGTTCGTCATATGGCTATGAGGGAACAAAGGGAGCTCACTAAGCGAGTGGGTGAGCTTTTAGAGAAAGGGGTTGTCAAGCGCAATATCTTTGCGTGGGGAGCACCGGTCATCTTCACTATCAAGGCGGACGGTTCCTTTAGACTTTGTGTGGATTACAAAGAATTTAATAAGCTCACGAAAAAGAATCGTTACCCACTCCCTCGGATAAATGATCTGTTTGACCAGTTGGTAGGCACGTCTGTATATCATCAACTAGATTTGGCCACTGAATTTCATTAGTTACATTTGGTGGGTGAAAGTATCGATAAGATAAACTATCAGACTCCTGATGGTTTCTTTGAGTGGTTTGTTATGCCTTTTTGGCTAACCAATGCACCAGCTAATTTTGTGGGTTTGATAAGTAGGGTATTTAGGAATTCCCTGAATAAGTACATAGTTATCTTTATGGACGGTATTCTTGTCTTCTCAAGGAGTGAGGATGAACAAGCCTTAAATTTGGAAGATGTCCTCCATACTCTCCGGGCGCATCGGCTGAAGTCAAAATTTTCCAGATGTAATTTTTGGTGGAAAGAAGTGCGTTTCTTTGGAACATGGTTTCTAAGGATGGATTAGCTATGGATCCCGCCAAGGTAGGGGCGGTGCAGGATTGGAGGACTCCCAAGTATGCGACATAGGTGAGGAGTTTCCTTGGTTTGGCGAGATACTATAGGAAGTTCATCAGGGACTTCCCATGGATCTCAGCACCACTCACCCGTCTTCCCAAGAAGAACTTGGCATTCTCTTGGGATGTTGATTATGAGGATTATTTCTAGAGGTTGAAGAAGGCTCTTACCGGTGCACCGATTTGGTACTTCCCGATGGATCTAAGATACTTATTGTCTTTACCGATGCATGAGGGACAGGCTTAGGCGTAGTGTTGATGCAAGAGGGTAGGGTTGTGTGCTACGATAGCATACAACTGAGGGTCCATGAAAGGAATTACCCTACCCATAACCTAAATATAGCCATGTTATTTTTGCACTTAATTCTTGGAGCCATTATCGACTAGGCAAGAGGTTTGAGATCTTCATTAACTATAAGTCTTTGAAGTACCCATTCTTGCAGATGGACCTGAGCCTGAGGCAGCAGCGTTGGATGGAGTTATTATCATCCCAAAACTTTGAGATTTCTTATAACATAGGCAAGGGGAATGTTGTAGCGGATGCTTTGACTGGGCAGTGGGCATCGCTGAGTCCATTATTCGTAGAGTGGTAGAGCTTAGAGTTCATATCTACATTCGACTTATGAATTATACTCCAGGATTGTTGGCATATTTAGATGTGCAGCTTACCCTATTAGAGTGGATCGGGTCGAGGCAACGCGAGGATCCCGAGTTAGTAGATGTCATGGATATACCTTATAGGGAGAGACTTCTCGAGATCTTATAAGATATACTGTGGATTATAGAGGACGGTTTCGACATGACAACAGATGTGTTTTCTATTTCTTTTCCACGGTTTTGTTATATCTTTTGACTACTTGGGGAATATTATTATTTATGTACTCTGATATTGTTTTGATTGAGATTTTGAGACATGGTATTTGTGACAATTCGGACTGCTGAAATAAATGGTTTATTAATCATTATAATATAAATAGTCTTCTTCTTCCACAGTATATCAACTTATTCACGTTTTGTGAAATCTTAGTCTATGTGATACATTTGTGTTATTTATACTTGTTACACTCCATATTCTTTAACGGGACCCTACTTTGGGTAACGTTAAGGGGTGTATAGTCCTCTAGAATATGTGAATATAAAATATTTTATTTTAAAACTCCATTTCTTTTAGAAAGAAAAATATTATAGGGGAGAAGCAATGAATTGTGTGGAATGAGGAGGAGGCATATGTTTATTTATATTTGAAGATGGGTCATATTAGTATATCTAGAGCGAATACGTTAGACTTGATTTGATCTAAAAATTCCTGATCGTTCCTCGATTTCATGCCAGGCACGAAATTATTCCTGACAACGTGCTGGGTAGCTGGGTCGACGCAGGGATTAACCTACCCATGGGCTGGGTTGACCCATGTGTCAACCTGGCCAGGGACTATCGTCCTAATAACGTGTTATATATATATATATATATATATATATATATATATATATTGTTTAAAATTTGTGATTTAAATTTCAAATGGCTATAACTAAAGTCTATTTTTCACAAATCAAATGTTTATCTGAATCATAAAATGATAACGGAGTCAATGGCACAATCGTCGTTGCCTAATTCCCCTTTATTCTACAACTTATTTTTAAATTAATCAATTTGTTAACTAATTATTATTCGTTAAAATTTGGGTTGTTACAATACATGCTATACTGTGATAAACATCATATAAAAAAGAGTGTTATAGATGCCTAAGTACTAACAATGATAAATAAATAAATGTCCATAGCATCCACCATCCATCCTCACATTCATTTAGTGCATTAGATATATGATAATACTCAGTTTTCATGATACTCTAATCCATGTCACTCAGTCGGATAGGACCTAGGTTGTACACACATGTACCCCCGGTAAGAACCCATTTGGTCTAGGTGAATGTCATACATCTCCCATCGTCGAAACCCAGGAGGACCTATCTGGTCCAAATTGACAGCACGCCCACTACCCCTATTACGAGTAACCACTAAAATCGTGTGTTATCAATAGTCCCTTTGTTAATTTCTTCGCAGCATAGTATATCACTAGTCTTTCTATAAGACTCACATTTGAAGTCGTCACAATATGGGAACTATCACCGACTACCATCGTATGTCATAGGATATCACCATATGTCTCCCATCTCTCTCTAGAAATCACCTAAGTACGACTTAGTTTCGTCTTTTCTGCATATCGGAGAAAATTATCCATCATAGTAGCCTTGCTCCCCATCCTAGAATCATATTATCGAATGGTAAATCACTACATAGTAATGATAACGACTACTTGGATAACCTATTTAACCAAAGTTTATTAAATATGCATCCAGGAAAACGTCCGACATTCGTTACGAAGTCCATCTCGTCGCCAAATCGGACATAAAGCATCAGTTTCGCTCTGTCTTCAAATCCGTCGTCGAACCCCAATGTTGCTCCATTGTCAAATCTATCACCAAGCTCCAGTGCTACTTCGTCATCAAGTCCATTCACGCATTCTGAAGCTCCATCGATAATTTATCACATTTGCTCGAGTTTGTCATCCTTCTGCATTAAATCAATATACACCAACGTGTGCATTTGATCCATAAGCACCCCCAAACTCTTATGAATGAGATTTATCCTAACACTGGATCGCCTATGAACGATGTTTTAAGTTAAACTAAGCAAATAATTCAACCATGCAAACAATAGTCATACAAATTCCTAAACTAGCATACAAACATCCATAATAGCAATACTAAACTAAATAGAGGTTGCTTATAGCAATCAAAGCCAGTTAAGTGTCAAAATAACCTAAATCCAATAGTGTAGTCAAAATTGCGCGTAATAGCACACAAATGGGTAAATAGCGTGCAATAGCGCACAAATAGGTTAAATGTAATAATCATGTTTAAAACTACTCAAATCACTTATTAATCTTTTTATTAAATATTTATTAGGTTCAACTACCCTAAATATTACGTTTTATAATTAGGAATCATTTAAAGCATCGAATTTGTACAATATAAACAAATACAGTCTAGCGAAAGGCAGTATCACTCGCCTCAGCCAAATTAACCCAAACAAGCTCTAAAACGTAGAGCTTGTTAATACGAGTCCATAGAAATAAACAGTGTCGAATTCCGACCTTTTACACAAAAGTTATGTATGTTATAATTTTTAAGATTACTTAAATAATTAAATAATTTTTTTGGCAAGGCCAACCAGTTTTTGAAGTGATCCGTAACACTTTTTATTATAATAAATACATTATTACAAGAGATAGACACATAGTCTAACTACTAATTTCAGTTTTTAAGGTGGACCGTCCACCACAGCGGTTTTTATAGTGGACCAACCACTTCATCTAACTAGTTTATATCCTAAGAGGCAGACTGAAATGTCTAGACTACTAATGATACAAATTACTTACTCCACGCAGGAAGTCAACTGACAATTGTAGACAAAGCTACAAAAATTACATCCTAAGAATATGACATAAAACGTAGCATAGCTAGGATAATACAACTAGCTTTCTAGGATTGCACCAGCTAGCTATTGACATCCCTTACAGGCATCACCTTTCAAATCATTGCAGCACCTTACATTAGCAACGTACCAAAAAGTACATCTCTTTCCTAAAAAAACTCCACAACCAATCTCTATCCAGGACAGTGAAGAAAGAACAGGAAATTTTGAATAGGAAATAGCTTCGACAATCACTGGAACACCCCTTCTAAAAGAATTACATAGCATGGAAAGGCTTGGAACAATATAGATATTGCAATATATGTTAGCACACAAGCAACATTCCTTCGTTGCCTACGAATCGCCGAAGAGGTGAAGACCGTACCATGAGATACTCAGCCCAAAAAGCAGTAGAGCCACGAACATGATAAATCAACTAAGACAGGAGGAGGCACAACCAAATCAAGAGGAACAAGTACCTAAACCTTGAACATGCAACTCCAACAGCCTGACACAGCCACTCACCCAATCGCCTCACAACACAAGTCGACAGTAAACCAACACAGAGCTACCCCAAACCAACCAAGCACTGCAATTCAGAAAAGAAACTTACCAGAAACATTAACCTAATTAGAAGCTCATCGAATAAATCTGACCCAAACCAATACCAAAGACTTGGTCAGCGTTTGTAGAGCGATTAACAGATCTGGAAATCCAGATCCAAAAAGTATGGGGGGTCGGAAGGAGAAGCAGGCACTATTCAGTAGACCACATCGCATGTTAGAGAAAATATAAGTGAACGTAACTACAACGAAGACTGGAGGACATCAGGGAAGGACTTGTAAACAGGTATGAATATGGAAGCTGCTGAGAATAAGGGGACAAAGCTATAAACCCCACACTGTAGAAAGCAGAGCGTAGAGAGGAGGAAATGGTCAACGATTAGGGAACGAGGGCCAAAGTCGAGAAGATAACGCGATTTAGAGGATTGAGGAAGAAAGGTGGAAGAAAGGGAATGATTCTCTGCCACCATTAACAAGGAAAATAGCTTTGAGTTTGCATGGAGGAAATGGCGACAATCTTTTTTCTGCTTTATTTCCACCATCTCCCTCTTTTCTTTTAGAACCTTCCCCGCTACTCTTTATCCTTCTCTCTTGTTTTCTGATTAATTTCGTCGTGTCTGTATTTATGCAGAGTCTAGCCTCTCAAACCACTTTTTGCTCTGTCCAGATCTAAACTTTTATCGTTGATTGACCCCTTGGCCCTTCTATACTTTTAATGATCCTGATGCTCTTGTAATTATGCGTTTTACACCCTTCGGTTTCCTTCTTTGCCAACTTCTGAATGTCTCCCCTCATTCGAGACAGAATTAATCTGATGAGGGTTATGCTTATCCGGTTTTTAGGACTCGTGCTGGAACTGTGAATACTGTAAGTCATTAGTCATCAGGTTTGCGTATTATATAGTTTGGGTTTTGGTGTTTGTTCTGGTGTTTCTTTTCATCTGTTTTTCCTCGATTTGAGAGGTTAGGTAGTGTTGTTCGGCATTTTTTCTGTGTCTTGTGAAAGTCTGCTCAATCAATGATATAAGCATTGTTGCTTGGGATTTTGCTAGTTTGTAGCATTTTTTACTATGGATTTCCTCAACACTACCATTTTCATGTCAACGGCCTCTGCTTTTCTTTTAATTGCATCTAGGTTGGTTTTAACATGTTGTTGATGCTATATGTTATGCTACTTTGAATTTGTCATATGATTCATATTATCTTTTATGTGGTTTGTCTGCATAGTCAAGCTTTTATGTTATGCTTCATGGTATCAAGTGAGTATTAATTGCTTCCTCTTTGGCTTGCTGGAGAGATTCATGTTAATGTTGCTGCTTGTTGGTGTTCTGTTTCCTGGATGGAGCATAGTGTCTTGCGAGCTTCAGCTTATGCAAATCTCCTGTGTCAAGTTGATCTAGGTTGTTTGATCAACATGGTGATAGGTTGATAGGTCCTGGTGTTGATCTACCTTGGAGGAAAGGGATGTGTTGTTATGATGGCAAAGTATATTGGAATTTTCAATGATGTCATGCTAGGAGTCTTTAGGCAGTGGAGGCAAGTGTTGTTGTCCTTGTGACGTGATGCATTCCTTGCTTGGGCATTGTTATATGATATATTTTTTTAAGATGTAATTTAAGCTTGCTTTCTCAACAGATGTTATTCAACTCTCTGCGTGGTGTATATAATTCGTTTGTATTTGAGTAATCTAGTCTTACTATTAGCTCTTGTACTATGGGTTTTAATGTGGACGGTCCACATTAAAATCCGTAGTAGGTTGATAATCTACCAATCTTCTGTAATATGAATAATTATTATTTGTTATAATAATTAGTGTTTGCGGTCACTTTAAAAACTGGTTGGTTTTGCCAATAATAATAAATAAATTAACTAAATAAATCATTAACTTTTATAATTACTCAATTAAACCCATACCCCTCTTCTTCCTCCATGTACACATCACATACACGCATAGAAAAAACTCCTACATGACCTTCTCTCTTCACTGTCACCAGAATTACTCCATGAAATCAACCCTCGTTGATTTATGCAAACTTCACATCGCGAGAGCTCTGCAACAAACCCAAAATGGTGTCGATCGACTCCTTTCCCTAGAATGTGACCTGTAGATCTGTGATGTTCAAGTCATGGATGTGATTTGTACTGCCGTTTCAGATTCGATAAGACTTTAGATGATGATGCTATTTGATGAGAGAAAATCATTGGTACTCTCTATTTCACCTCTAGCCTCTCTGATATCCGACCACATCAAGCCCTAGTCTGCTGCCCAAAACATGAGTTCATCAAGGCTTGATCGAGCCTATCCTAATATACATGGATTCAAATATATCTCCGATATAAATCATTTAAAGGTGGTTTTGGATCTTTATCATTAAGTGAACATTGGGATAATGATTTTCGAATATGAAACAGAAGGAGGAGGCTATGGATTCATTTCATTGGAAATTATTTTGCAATGTAACAGCAGTGGGCCAATCAAATTTATGGGTTTTGGATAATGGTTTACTAATTTACTATATAGGCCCAAAAACCCAAAGACAACAAACAACACATTCTGCCTGCCGTCATATATGTAAAAACATCTTTTGAAAACAATGAAACTAGTTTTGAGATCTAAACTGATCGTATGTGGAAGTTAGCCATTAAAACTTGAATTATACAATGTCAGTTTCTTTCGGAAATTGATATACGTTTTATTTACGCACGACTTAATGGCACATCATATTGCTATGAAACTTGACATTGTGCAACAATTCACTACTAAATTCCAAAATTATAAGTTACATCGCAATCCAGCACTGTGCCTCCGGAATAACAATTTATGCATATATCGAGATCGTTACGACCGCCAACTGGTCCAAACTCAAAATATGGCGGTCCATACACTTATTATTCACATAACGAATAATCCAGACTTAATGGAACTAGTCTTTAGTCTTGATTCAATCGTTTATGAAGAAACTAATTTTGAAACCATCGATTGAGTAATTAACGATTAATATTTGAATAAAATATTTAAATATATAATCATAAAAATACGGTTCGTTACAAAAATTTAACAAATTTACTTCATAAAAAAATTCCAACGACTTTTGAAATAAAATTGAAACACAGCTTTTATAAAGAAAAATGAATAAATGTCAAACCAAAACTTTAAACATAAAGTAAATAGGAATTAACGCCTAAGTAAGACGAGGAAAGTGAATAAGGTTATGAAGTAAATAGAAATAAGCACCTAAGTAAGATAAGGAAAGTGAATAGGGTTATGAAGACAATAGTAATAAAAGATCCCCATATAGTACGAAGGATACTAGATAGAGCCTAGCAAGTTATCTTAATATGTGTATGGACCATAAAATGGATATTATGGTAAACCTCTAAAGAATGAAAAGACATAAAATGGAAAATGTGAGTTAAGGAAAAAAACGAGCAAGGTTGCCTTTCAAGTAGTTACCATTTAAATATGAAAGAGCTAAAGAAATAGTCTAATGCTAATATTAACAGTGTAAATTATAACTTAAGATATATATTATAACTTAAAAAATGAAAATTTAACATAAGCAAGCCATGCTTGAAAACATTGAAAATTTAGAGGAGGCACAGGAGAAAGTTTCAAGTACATAGAAAAAGGATTGCCTAAAAGAAGAATGGAGAGTACATAATTTTCCATTTATACGTTTTTCTTGCACAAGAAATCGAATGTAGAAGATTAAATTTTCTAAATTCGAGCATTGAAGATGGTGTGTTAGGATTTTGGATGATCAAATTTGATGCAAAATTGGTTGAAATATGCTTCTATGCAGTAGAATGTTGGGAAAAACTGGATAAAAAGTTGTTTTGATTTTTTTTAAAAAGATTGCATTGATATAGAACTGCCAGTATATTTAGGATGTTTACATCATATTTTGAAAAAAAAATTTAAGAAAGAAGCATTCATATAGGAGGCACTGCTTAAAAATTTATGTTCATTCATGTCATTTATAATGTGATGGACTATGCACTGTGACATAGATAGTTACAAAATTAGGTCTACACTAAATGGTTGATAATATTAGATGGATATGCGAAGGTTTATATGACCTTATCTTCATCGAATTTTTGGGATGAAATTCCTAAAGGGCAGGAGAATAAAATAATCCATCGTTTTGAAATATTTAATTTATAGGAATTAAATGAATAATTGAATAACAATGAAAAAAGAATATCCTATTAATGTTGGAATCTGGCCACGAAACTTATACTATTGTTTCACAGTGATTTTACGATGAATTTTCATACATAATATTCCTAATCATAATTCAAATAGAAAAGTTATAATCACTTGAAATTTCAATGTCGAAAACAATTATATATTTATGTTTTTATGTATGTATATACATATAAAATCTTAGTCATATATATGGATAATATTTAAATTTAAAAGGATAATAAATATGTAATGTAAGAAAAAAAGGAAATGTTGTAATTATGACATGTTTATTTAAATAACAATAAACAATGTGCAATGCATTTGATTTTAAAAGTATTGAAATTAATTAGAAGGGATGTTTATAAGAAGAATGAATGATAATTAGAAAAGAATTGATTGGAATAATTTATGCATAGTATATGCATGCACATGTTTTAATTAGGGGTAACAATTAGACTCGACCCGATGGATCCGGACCCGACCCGGCAGTTCTCGGTTCTAAGCGGGCTAGGTTTTTCGGGTTTGAGCTATACATTTCTAATATCTAGACCCGTCCCGACCCAAGCTTTGAGTCGGTTCGCGTTCGGTTGGATTATGACACTAAAAATACATGTATTTCAATGTTTTTTGTCGGTTCTTCTGAGTTGGGTCAAATCTGGTCAGGTTTGATTGAGTCTTAATTGTATTTTTCATCACTTAGTCACAACCCGAGACCCATTAGGTTCGGTTCGGGTTCCGATCGGTTTGGGTTCAAGTTTTCGGTTATCGGTTCTAATTGCCATCCTTAGTTCAAATTCTAAATTATTGAACATTAATGCAGTCTAATGTATTTTTTAAAAGAAGAAACAAATTAATTAAGATTTGACTTGAAATAAATAGTAATTAATATGAATTAGTAAAGAAATCATAGGAAGGAAAAAATACTAAAATGTACATTATAATAATCTTTAATGCACATTTCAAAGATTTAAATAGAGTAATTAAGGAAAAGGTTGAATAGTGCTAATGTGCGTGTATACGTTTATTTTTATATGTATATATGTACATGCATATAAGAATTCTAAGGTTACAATCTTTTTTAGAGGACTGGTATAAATAGAGCATTAAATAAAATTTAATGTAAGAACAGTAATGTTCAAGCAATGTTTAAAATTTATTAATACTCATTAATAAAATAAGAAGTTAAATACGTGTTTGGGATTGCTCAGGTTGACCAGTATGCAATCCGGAATCCTGTTTTGATGGCTATTTGAACGGATTTAGTATAAACTACATCGTATAGATCATGTTGATCTGAACCCCTATAATTAAACGTATAGCGATAGTCTCCAAACTCATTTTATTCTAAATGAACGTATAAGACTCGTCACTTTCTTCCTCCTCGGAGATGTCATAAATTATAAAATATAAATTAGGCTTTTTGTTATCAGTTAGAGGAAGAAGATTGTAGGAATCTAGAATGTGGTTCGCATTAGAGAGTCATTTATATAAGATAAGATTCTAGACCTGTTTCCTATTTATTTAATTTAGTTTATTTAGATCCAAAATTTGTAGACCTGTATGTATTTTAGTTTACGGTTCCAAATAAGGATTATAAAAGGAAGAATATGGATAATAGGACTGGATTTGGACCATATAAGGAAACTAGGAATACTTTGAAGGTAAGTGGATTGAATTCTATATCTTTTACTATAATGATGTATGATATCGTTAGATTCTATTCGGTTTATCTAATAAAAATTGTTACTTTTTAAGTTGATTATAGAAAATGGTTCACTTGAAATTATTTGGACTAAAACATAAATTAAATATTATTTGTACTTATGTGCAAAAAATTAAAAGTAAACGAAGCATAAACAAACTTGGACTTAAGCGAAAAGGGGCGGAAGCTTAAATAAGAAATTAAAAAAAGAATATACGGTAATTATGCTCATATTCATAAAATAACAAAAAGAAATGTACTTATAACATAATTTTGGAAACTTACAATATTTTAATTGGTTGGGAAGAATAAATCTGTATATTTGAGTTTTAGAATATTATGATGAATGTAATTACTAGAATAGAAATACAATCTAGAAAGAAAGAGGATAAGTACAAAATAGAGATGGTTACTATATTTTATACTACTTAACATAGAGTAAAGAGAAGATATCTTGAAATTATGGATAATTGTGCAAAAGCTTATTTTTATTCAATGTGGAAATAGATTATAGAATAATTATAGTTTCCAACTCATTGAAATATGACTATCTCAAAAAAAAATGAAAATAAATGAAAAACCTAACAATCGAGATAAAAATGCAAAGAAAAAAAGTAACCAAGATTAATGCATGCAAACAAGAGAAAAATATATAAATAGTAATAGATATAAAAAGATAGATAAAGCAAAGAAAGAAATCAACATTTATATTTAAGAAAGGAAAAGAATATAAAATATAGGATAAAAAATATCATGTTAAGTAAAAGATTAAGCAAACACTTTTGATAGAGTAGGCAGTGGCTATCTTTATGATAGATGGAGGCTAAATTGTAGGTAGGGACTATCTTATAATAGATGGGGATGTAAGAAAAAGATAACAAGGGAGTTAAAAATAAAGTAAATAAGGGAAAGATAATTTAAGCGCATAAAAAAGAGCTAGACATAGAGTAATAGAGAATGAGATTATAGTTGTAACCTCATGTAATGTGTTTAAGAGCATCCTAAGGGAATCTGGATGCTGCCACTCATGCAGACCATTACAGATTCTCTAGGATATTAGGAAGGCCGTCCAAACAAATTTGCAGACAATACTTGTTAGCCTACTTTGTGAACTAGGCAACACAAAGTTGTAAGATCACTTTACAAGTATGTGTGAAAGGGAGGATGAACTCCAGGAAGCTGGTTCGGTTCGGAAATTCCCGAACCTATCCCCTTCATGTCAAAGCAGGTGGCTCGGGAAATTGTGAATATAGAGCGCACCCGGATCGGATCAGCCCCTTCCGATCCAAACCCACATCAGTGATCTGATCCAAACCACAACACCACTTCAACAATACACGATCTCCTGAGTATGCAGCGCGGTATCTCCCTATGAACCCACGACTGTTGTGTGCTGGCAGCATCTCCAAGCCCCCACTACCAAACCGAGGGGGATGGCCCCCACGTGTACCTGAACCGGAGGTATCCTAGAGAGAATTTCCACCTATAAATACACCACCAAGGTTCATTAGAAGGGATCTTTTGAAAAATCATCAACTATAACTCCCTCAACACCCGAATTTCATTACTTTATCCAGATCACAATCACCTTTTAAAGCACATTTTGAAGAAGATTGAGTGAAATTATTCATTGTATGAGTGAAATTGAATGAAAAGAATTATTTTACTTGTATTCTTATCATCAGTTAGAGAAATTCAAAGTGGACATAGGCTCTTTAACGCCGAATGTAACACCCCATAATTCTATAACATTAAATTTCACAAATTAAAGTATAATTAAATTTTAAAAGAATAATTAGGTGAAACGGGTTGCGCCATTGCGTTCGTCTCGGAATTCTGCTTAAGATAGAGTCCGAGTTTGCGTAAATTGGACTCCGTATGAAAAAGGTATCCTTAAATTAAATATTGCAGCAAAACATGAAAAAAGAGGAATGAGAAAAGAATAATGTTCAACATTGTTCTAACTTTTTGTAAGCAAAAGACTTAGTAGCTCATTTGGTTGGAACATGTGACTTGCATACAAGAGGTACAGAGTTCGATCCCTGCCAGCGCCCTATTTTTGTTTTAGGGGAATGGCTTAAAAATAGCTTAGTGTGAACGCAGTTCAAAAAGTGGTTTAGTGTGAAAGTGGGTAATTGGGAAGACAGATAAAAAGAAAAAAAAATAAATGTATATATATAGAAAATATATATATACGCATATATATATATATGTATATATGACGTGTACGCATCATGTGGCGTACGTTGCGTTTTTTGTTGTTGTCAAGGATTGTTTTCTTACGTAACCTTCTCTGATTGGATTTATGACAAATTAAAGGTAAGAAAGATTTAACATATTAGTACATATGTGCATTTATGCCATAAACATACAAATTTAATAAAAATGTGTGGATGCATGCAGTGAAAAGAAAGATTTATGCATAGATATTTGTATACAGTAAATGGGGATTTTTTAAAGAGGAAGAATATGAATAGGTTAAACTTAATTTTCTATTAATAGGAATGTCATTTATAAACCTGCAATTGACATCAATGTGGCACTGAATAAGAAGAATATTGTATGTGACATTGTTTTGTGAACATAACATGCAAGCGTATTAATATGGCATGAATTTGGTGAACGCAGAATTGACATTAATTTCTAAGCATATTAATATGACGAACATTTATCTAACATTTAATTTGAAGATATGTCAATAGGGCATTGATTTGAAAACATGCAATTAACATTAATCTGTACATGTTAATTTGAGAAATATGTTGAAAAAAAAGAATAACTTGGCATCAAGGCTGGTATATATTAGTCATTCATGCTAATTTACAATAAAGAGGATACATTAATATTGTCATTCACGTTAATTGATATTTATATATGGGTAATTAATGTATACGGTAAAGGGAAAATGTATATATTAAATATGTATTTATGTTTGAATTGATTGACAACAAATAATAAAAAGAAAAGATATACATTAACATTAAAATAGGAAGTTTTTAATACAAATGCTGAGTCAATGCTGAGTCATTGTTGACCTGCTGCTGACTCACTAGGGATAAGGTGGCTCCTTGGATGGTTCTGGTTGCTCTTGTGTTGATCGGACGGCTTAAATTAATCCTAAACTCTATAAAAACACTTGTAGACTCAAACCTAAAAACCAATTCAAAATTAAAACAATGGTCGTCATGCTGTCAGTCTGCAACCTGGAGTAGCTGCCACCAACTAGGGGAAAGCTTTACAATAATTCAATACAACTCAAATCAAATCTTAACAACTAATTTGCCTACATCAAGGGAACGCTAATCAATTACAGAATTCAGATATTCAGAACTCAAGACTTCTCTGTTGTTGTAAGTGCAGTTAATACGTAGATTTAAACATAATTCTTTTTATATCATGGATTGTATAATTTGAACGTATAACGATGTCTATATGTGAAATTGATTTATGTTTATATTAGTTTGTGGGTGATGAACATGCTAAACTTGATTTATTTTCACATTTATTTATTGGAAATGAACGTGCTATTGTATACTTTTAATGGTAAAACTTATCATGAAATGGGGAATGAACTCATTCTAGTGTATGTTAACTTGATGGTATAATTTGGTGGTTATTCGTAAATTTAGTTACGTTTGAGATGTGAATAGAAATAGAACGTGATTTGATGTGGATTGAAAATTTGAACCACACTATGTTGTATAATGTTAACAATGTAAATTTATATATGTTGCGGTGATTTCATTAGAATGTTTGTGGATTAATTTAGTTGATGTTGGATCTATTCAAATGAAAACAACATCACATCCAAGTTTTATAGTTCATGTTATAATCTACACCTATATGTTTATGTGATTAATATAGGTTGTATGTGTTATGTCCAAGTTAAGATCTCATGTATATATTTTATGCTAAAACCTCTATGCCTACATGATTAAGTTTATATACATGTTCACACAAAAGTTGCAAGTTCATAATTGGATCCATGCCAAGATCCACTTTAATACATGTTTCATGTTATAATTGGACATATGATTTGATCTAGTTCACACATGTGATAAAATTATACATACTTATGGACATGTCATATTCTTGTCACATGCTAGTTATGTTCGATGTTATGTCTAGATCTAAACATGTTTAGGCTTATGCAGTCTAAATTAAATAATTCATGTGACACCTATTTAACTAGATCCACATTTCAATGCAAGTTTACATGTTAGGTACTGAAACTAGATTAAATATTTACATACAAGTTTGTGACAAGAAATTATGCAAGTCCACCTTATTAATCTAGTTTACACCTATTTGTAAATATTAGAATCATATATGTGTTGAAATTTGACGTGCCATGATTATGTCACATGCTAGCCTATAACTACCTTTATGACAATTTACATGATTTATGTTGGTGGAATTTATGTCATACATGTTTCCTCCTTTACCTCTCGTTTATGGATTGGGCCTACTAGTGGGCCCAATGTCTTTATACAATTAATATGAACGAACAAATGGGGGTAATGTTGGGGATAATTATTAAATTAAGACATGTTAATATGTAGGTGGGCCCAAAACCATGGAATTGGTTAAGGCCAGGAATGGTGTAAATTAATACACCATTAGTTTTGAAAATAAAACATGTGGCATGAAATAATTTACATAAATAAAATGTGAATTTAGACAATACGAATATGCTTAACCCGAGGTTGGATTGAGTTGTGATGTAAACCTGCCCGGACCCGCCCGGCTGTTCAGTAATCACAACAATACCTATCCAATGTGGGAGGTTAACGCATTGAGCCCAATAAAGACTCGAGGTTAGACTGAGTTGTGGCGTAAGACTGCCCAAAACCGCCCGGCATACAGGCAGCCACAACAATACCTGTCTAATGTGAGTGGTTGGTGCTTTAATAAGACAATTAAAGATAAGCTAGAATTGGTAGGGTTAAGTCAATTAAATAAATACTTAACCAAATTTAACATGTTAACTAGACTAGAAGGTGGGGTTAAGTAAACTTAATACACTTAACCAAATTTAATATGTTAACTAGACTAGAAGGTGGGGTTAAGTAAAATTAGAATACTTAACTATTATAACATGTTAATTAGACAAGTGGGTGAGGTTAAGTAAGTTTAGAACACTTAACCGTTATAACATGTTAGTGAAACAGATGATAGGGTTAAAGTTAACTAAGGTAACACTTAACCAATATATATATATATATATATATATATATATATAACATGATTTGTGGTAGGGTTATAATACAAGAGGGCAACACTTAACCATAGTAACATGACAAGCAGATGGGTTAAGTTAACTTGAATTGACTAATGACACTTAACCAATATAACATGGTAAACGTGTGGGGTTAAGTTAATATGAACACTTAACCAACATAACATGGTGAATGAACAAGGTTAAGTTAATAAATCACACTTAACCAATCCAACATGATAAGTGAGAAAGGTTAAGTTAATAGAAACACTTAACCAACATGACATGACGAGTAGGAGGGTTAAGTACATATCGGGTTGGTGGGTAATATCAGTAAATATAGACCCACAAACTTAACCATTAATAAACATACTTGAATCAGTAAGAGGGTTAAGTACATATCGGGTTGGTGGGTAATATCAGTAAATATAGGCCCACAGACTTAACCATTAATACACATGCTTGAATCGGTGGGAGGGTTAAGTACATCACGGGCAGGTGGGTAATATCTGCATATATAGGCCCACAAACTTAACCAGTAGAAAACCCTAGTAACGGGGACCCATTTCAGCAGTAACCCAATTAGGTATCATGGTACCCTGAAACTAGGCAGGGTGGGGCACGATTACTGGGCTGATTGTAAGTGGTCAAAGCGACGGCGGTTGGTGCAGCAGTGTGGGTTCTAACAGAGTGCGGGCGTGCACACACTCCGGAGCAGACAAACAGGGCACTGGGCATCAGTAGTATACCCTATGCATTTCTAGAATTGTGTCGGGCCGCCACCATGTGACTTGATACACCCCATGGTGGGACCAGCATAGGTATCTACAATTAAACGGGGGCCGTATGACACACGTGACACATGCGTGCAAGTAGGGAGCCGATCGATAGTGTAGTAAGGGTACATCGAACATATTCATGGCAATTGGGCTGATTGAGGTGGAATCCTCATAATCGATGTACACCTGAAGGCTACCACAATTACGGGGATTGGCATCACGTTATCATATGATCATTGTATACAGATTACTAATTAGGACACTAGTTAGGCGGTGCAGAGACGTAGAAATCAGAATAACAGAATAGTAGCAAAGCAGAGGAATAGAAATGAGTGTTGTTGTATATCTCGCCTTGGCCTGACTCGTGATTTCCTGACACTATAGCGTTGTCCTACTTTCGGTTATTCATGTCATAATCTTTGCTTCCTGTTTAAATGCTAGTAATATCTGGACTTACCAGACTTATCGTCTAACCCACTTTCTTTCGTCTTCTTTTCTTCCTCCCCCCCCCCCCCGGTAGTCAGGGAGGGAATAGCTCATATTAGTATGGACTGTTGCTCTTTCCAAGCTTGAAGACTCTTTGATGTACTGCTTTGGACTCTCTTTTCCACCATTATGGCTGGTTAATGCTACATTGTGGAATATAAATGTTATTTTATGCTTCTTTATTTTGTAAGACAGATGATACTCTGGTATTGGAAAGCAACTGTTGTACAAACTATTTTATCAATAAAGTAAAGTTTTATTTCCCGCTGTTTTAATTTTGTCTGTCTTGTAATTTATCTGCATCTTTTACCTTAAATGCTCCACAGAACTTAGTGCATTCCCTTTGTGAGTGACACTAGCGGATGTGGGGTGTTACACTTGGTATCAGAGCTGAAGGTTACTGGATCAGATAAAAGATTTGAAAAATTATTTTCAAAATGGTTTTAAAAGAAGCATTTTCAGAAGAAAAGTTTTGTTTAAAAGGCATATTCCCCAAAGCCATACACACTATCTTTTGGTCCTCTGTTTGAATCCTTGTTTCCTTCTTTCCTGAGTCTCCGGGGCTCCTGGTTTTCTGGGAGGTAACCTCATCACAGCATGGCTTCGTAGGCTTGAAGAGACTACGACACCGGTCTAAGGGCGAAGAAGTGCCCAACCTCCATCTATATTTTTTTAGGTATATCCTCTATGTCATATCTTCGATCCTTAGGTAGAAGTCAATGGATGTAAACATGTATTTGAAACATGTTATGATTAACGGTTGCAAGTGGTTGTGAGTGGTTGCTAGTGGTTGCTCGTGGATGCATTTACACACATTAGGCACTAGATCGGCTCAGTCACCTTTTCATATTGCATATGGATCCAAGTGCATATGTTTGTATATGTATTGAAATTTGATATGTTATCATATGGATGTTGCATATGAATGAATGATTGTGCACTCATGTAGAAACTATAAGGTTATTAGGAATGATTGCATACATGTTAGACTCATAGCACTAACATATTTCGCATTAAGGAGGTCAACTGAATCAGTAGACCGCCTGATTTCGCATTAGATAAGGACATATACACACACCATGCATATGAACATGAAAGCATTAGAAATCTTTTTAAGGACAATGAGTGCATGTGATTGAATGGTTGAGTAGATGGATGATTGGATGGTAGGACACATTCTTCCTAACTTGAAGATTTCGGGGACGAAATCCTTTTAAGAGGGGGAGAATGTAACACCCCGTAATTTTGTAACATTAAATTTCATAAATTAAAGTATAATTAAATTTTAAAAGAACAATTAGGTGAAACGGGTTGCGCCATTGCGTTCGTCTCGGAATTCTGCTTAAGATAGAGTCCGAGTTTGCGTAAATTGGACTCTGTATGAAAAAGGTATCCTTAAATTAAATATTGCAGCAAAACATGAAAAAAGAGGAATGAGAAAAGAATAATGTTCAACATTGTTCTAACTTTTTGTAAGCAAAATACTTAGTAGCTCATTTGGTTGGAACATGTGACTTGCATACAAGAGGTACAGAGTTTGATCCCCGCCAGCGTCCTATTTTTGTTTTAGGGGAATGGCTTAAAAATAGCTTAGTGTGAACGCAGTTCAAAAAGTGGTTTAGTGTGAAAGTGGGTAATTGGGAAGACAGATAAAAAGAAAAAGAAAATAAATGTATATATAGAAAATATATATACGCATATATATATATATATATATGACGTGTACGCATCATGTGGCGCACTTTGCGTTTTTTTTGTTGTTGTCAAGGATTGTTTTCTTACGTAACCTTCTCTGATTGGATTTATGACAAATTAAAGGTAAGAAAGATTTAACATATTAGTACATATGTGCATTTATGTCATAAACATACAAAATTAATAAAAATGTGTGGATGCATGCAGTGAAAAGAAAGATTTATCCATAGATATTTGTATACAGTAAATGGGGATTTTTTTAAAGAGGAAGAATATGAATAGGTTAAACTTAATTTTCTATTAATAGGAATGTCATTTATAAACCTGCAATTGACATCAATGTGGCACTGAATAAGAAGAATATGGTATGTGACATTGTTTTGTGAACATAACATGCAAGCATATTAATATGGCATGAATTTGGTGAACGCATAATTGACATTAATTTGTAAGCATATTAATATGACGAACATTTATCTGACATTTAATTTGAAGATATGTCAATAGGGCATTGATTTGAAAACATGCAATTAACATTAATCTGTACATGTTAATTTGAGAAATATGTTGAAAAAAAAGAATAACTTGGCATCAAGGCTGGTATATATTAGTCATTCATGCTAATTTACAATGAAGAGGATACATTAATATTGTCATTCACGTTAATTGATATTTATATATGGGTAATTAATGTATACGGTAAAGGAAAAATGTATATATTAAATATGTATTTATGTTTGAATTGATTGACAACAAATAATAAAAATAAAAGATATACATTAACATTAAAATAGGAAGTTTTTAATACAAATGCTGAGTCAATGAGGAGTCATTGCTGACCTGCTGCTGACTCACTAGGGCTAAGGTGGCTCCTTGGATGGTTCTGGTTGCTCTTGTGTTGATCGGACGGCTTAAATTAATCCTAAACTCTATAAAAACACTTGTAGACTCAAACCTAAAAACCAAATCAAAATTAAAACAATGGTCGTCATGCTGTCAGTCTGCAACCTGGAGTAGCCGCCACCAACTAGGGGAAAGCTTTACAATAATTCAATACAACTCAAATCAAATCTTAACAACTAATTTGCCTACATCAAGGGAACGCTAATCAATTACAGAATTCAGATATTCAGAACTCAAGACTTCTCTGTTGTTGTAAGTGCGGTTAATACGTAGATTTAAACATAATTCTTTTTATATCATGGCTTGTATAATTTGAACGTATAACGATGTCTATATGTGAAATTGATTTATGTTTATATTAGCTTGTGGGTGATGAACATGCTAAACTTGATTTATGTTCACATTTATTTATTGGCAATGAACGTACTATTGTATACTTTTAATGGTAAAATTTATCATGAAATGGGTAATGAACTCATTCTAGTGTATGTTAACTTGATGGTATAATTTGGTGGTTATTCGTAAGTTTAGTTACGTTTGAGATGTGAATAGAAATAAAACGTGATTTGATGTGGATTGAAAATTGGAACCACACTATGTTGTATAATGTTAACAATGTAAATTTATATATGTTGCGGTGATTTCATTAGAATGTTTGTGGATTAATTTAGTTGATGCTGGATCTATTCAAATGAAAACAACATCACATGCAAGTTGTATAGTTCATGTTATAATCTACACCTATATGTTTATGTGATTAATATAGGTTGTATGTGTTATGTCCAAGTTAAGATCTCATGTATATATTTTATGCTAAAACCTCTATGCCTACATGATTAAGTTTATATACATGTTCACACAAAAGTTGCAAGTTCATAATTGGATCCATGCCAAGATCCACTTTAATACATGTTTCATGTTATAATTGGACATATGATTTGATCTAGTTCACACATGTGATAAAATTATACGTACTTTATGGACATGTCATATTCTTGTCACATGCTAGTTATGTTCGATGTTATGCCTAGATCTAAACATGTTTAGGCTTATGCAGTCTAAATTAAATAATTCATGTGACACTTATTTAACTAGATCCACATTTCAATGCAAGTTTACATGTTAGGTACTGAAACTAGATTAAATATTTACATACAAGTTTGTGACATGAAATTATGCAAGTCCACCTTATTAATCTAGTTTACACCTATTTGTAAATATTAGAATCATACATGTGTTGAAATTTGACGTGCCATGATTATGTCACACGCTAGCCTATAACTACCTTTATGACAATTTACATGATTTATGTTGGTGGAATTTATGTCATACATGTTTCCTCCTTTACCTCTCGTTTATGGATTGGGCCTACTAGTGGGCCCAATGTCTTTATACGATTAATATGAACGAACAAACGGGGGTAACGTTGGGGATAATTGTTAAATTAAGACATGTTAATATGTAGGTGGGCCCAAAACCATGGAATTGGTTAAGGACATGAATGGTGTAAATTAATACACCATTAGTATTGAAAATAAAACATGCGGCATGAAATAATTTACATAAATAAAATGTGAATTTAGACAATACGAATATGCTTCACCCGAGGTTGGACTGAGTTTTGATGTAAACCTGCCCGGACCCGCTCGGTTGTTCAATAATCACAACAATACCTATCCAATGTGGGAGGATAAGGAATTGAGCCCAATAAAGACCCGAGGTTAGACTGAGTTGTGGCGTAAGACTGCCCGGAACCGCCCGACATACAGGCAGCCACAACAATACCTGTCTAATGTGAGTGGTTGGTGCTTTAATAAGACAATTAAAGATAAGCTAGAATTAGTAGGGTTAAGTTAATTAAATAAATACTTAACCAAATTTAACATGTTAACTAGACTAGAAGGTGGGGTTAAGTAAACTTAGTACACTTAACCAAATTTAATATGTTAACTAGACTAGAAGGTGGGGTTAAGTAAAATTAGAATACTTAACTATTATAACATGTTAATTAGACAAGTGGGTGAGGTTAAGTAAGTTTAGAACACTTAACCGTTATAACATGTTTGTGAAACAGATGGTAGGGTTAAAGTTAACTAAGGTAACACTTAACCATTATATATATATATATATAACATGATTTGTGGCAGGGTTAAGTTAATACAAGAGGGCAACACTTAACCATAGTAACATGACAAGTAGATGGTTTAAGTTAACTTGAATTGACTAATGACACTTAACCAATGTAACATGGTAAACGAGTGAGTTAAGTTAATATGAACACTTAACCAACATAACATGGTGAATGAATAGGGTTAAGTTAAAACATCACACTTAACCAATCCAACATGATAAGTGAGAAAGGTTAAGTTAATAGGAAACACTTAACCAACATGACATGACGAGTAGGAGGGTTAAGTACATATCGGGTTGGTGGGTAATATCAGTAAATATAGGCCCACAAACTTAACCATTAATAAACATACTTGAATCAGTAAGAGGGTTAAGTACATATCGGGTTGGTGGGTAATATCAGTAAATATAGGCCTACAGACTTAACCATTAATACACATGCTTGAATCGGTGGGAGGGTTAAGTACATCACGGGCAGTTGGGTAATATCTGCATATATAGGCCCACAAACTTAACCAGTAGAAAACCCTAGTAATGGGGACGCATTTCAGCAGTAACCCAATTAGGTATCATGGTACCCTAAAACTACGCAGGGTGGGGCACGATTACTGGGCTGATTGTAAGCGGTCAAAGAGACGGCGATTGGTGCAGCAGTGTGGGTTCTAACGGAGTGCGGGCGTGCGCACACTCCGGAGCAGACAAACAGGGCACTAGGCATCAGTAGTATACCCTATGCATTTCTAGAATTGTGTCAGGCCGCCACCATGGGACTTGATACACCCCATGGTGGGACCAACATAGGTATCTACAATCAAACGGGGGTCGTATGACACATGTGACACATGCGTGCAAGTAGGGAGCCGATCGATAGGGTAGTAAGGGTACATCGAACATATTCATGGCAATTGGGCTGATTGAGGTGGAATCCTCATAATTGATGTACACCTGAAGGCTACCACAATTATGGGGATTGGGATCACATTATCATATGATCATTGTATACAGATTACTAGTTGGGACACTAGTTAGGCGGTGCAGAGACGTACAAATCAGAATAACAGAATAGTAGCGAAGCAGAGGAATAGAAATGAGTGTTGTTGTATATCTCGCCTTGGCCTGACTCATGATATCCTGACACTATAGCGTTGTCCTACTTTTGAAACACCCCACCTCCGTTAGGGTCACTCTCAGAGGGAATGCCCTAATTTTGGTGGAGGTTTATAAGTATAAGTCACAGATATACAAGATAGATATAAGAACACATATTTTTGAACAGCGGAAAACAACAACTTTTATTTCATTAAAATACGTGTTACACAAACCATGTCATAATTTGTTTTACAACATAACATCTTCATAACTGTCTTGATTACATTATTTAAAGAAGCATAAAGAAAACATAAATAAACTGCATAAGTCCCATAATTGCTGTCCAAAGCCATAGTCCAAAACGGAAAAGATCCAAGCAATACATTCTTTCTCTTCAAGCTAGATATGAAAGTTGGTCAAGCTGCGGTATTCCCTCCCTGTGGACATGGGGGGGGGGGAACGAAAGAAAAGAAGGCGAAAGAAAAGTAGAGTCAGACATAAAGCCTGAGTAAGTCTAGGACTATTCAGTCTATGAATAAAGAACTGGGTATGATAAGTATAAACTGGAAATGGGAAAGCACCATAAACTAAGTTAAGTTGTCTAGGGTTGAATATACTATCGTACCCCATATTAATCTCTGTACCCATATAAACTAGTTCCCAACAGGCACCCCATAATCAGGGTGAAGTGATCCAATTTATGATGATCGGCTCCTACTCGCATAGTTACATGTGTCTTACAGCCCCCGATGTTGTAGTTACCTATGCTGGTCCCACCATGGGGTGTATCAAATCCCATGGTGGCGGCCCGACACAATCCTAGAATGCACAGGTATGCTACTGGTGCCCAGTGCCTTATTTTTCTGCGCCGGAGTGTGTGCACGCCCGCACCCCGTTAGAACCTACACTGCTGCACCACCGCCATCGATTTGACTGCTTACAATCAGCCCAGTAATCATGCCCCACCCTGCCTAGTTTCAGGGTATCATGATACCTTGTAGGGTTACTGCTGAAAAGGGTCCCCCGCTACTAGGTTTTCTATTTCTAGCCAACATGCTAAGTTGGTTAAGTGTTTTATAAACCTAACCCACAATCAGTCTGTTTAGTTTAGCATGTTCTATTCTGATTAAGTATTAATTTAGTTTACTTAATCCTATCAATCCAGACTCAGCCTTAATTGTCTTATTAAAGCCTTGACCTCTCACATTAGACAGGTATTGTTGTGGCTGCCTGTTGTCGGTTGGGTCCGGGCAGTCTTACGCCACAATTCAGTCTAACCTCGGGTCCTTATTGGGCTCCGTGTTTAACCACCCACATTGGATAGGTATTGTTGTGACTACTGGACAGCCGGGCGGTTCCGGGTAGGTTTACATCACAACTCAATCCAACCTCGGGTTAAACACATCGTATTTTCTACATTTACATATTTTGTCTCTTTTCTTTTTATATGTAAATATTTGCGGCCCATTATTCCAATTCATCTTTATTGGTTAAAATTTATTTATGCCACTTAATTGTTTTTCAAGGTTGTTGGCATGCATCAAACATGCCAACACATATGTTCTATATTTTAGCCCAAACGTCATTACCCCCGTTTTACACGTTCGCTCCAATGTAAGGTGTGTTGGGTTTAATACTTAAACCCAATTTAGCCAAATGAAAAGGGGAGGCTTATAACATGGTGTTTATAAGATAAAATGAAAAAGGGGGGAACGCATGAACTTGCAACGAACGATTCAATTAACATAAAGTAGGCAAATGTGAACTTTCAATTGTAATATAATATAATCATGCCTTAACATGAATCATTTTATCCATATAATCATAGCATAAACAATACTTAAACATGAATCATTCTATTCATATAATTATGGCATAGACAATACTTAAACATGAATCATTCTATTCATATGGTTAATGCATAGACAATACTTAAATATGAATCATTCTATTCATATGATTATGGCATAAACAATACTTAAACATGAATCATTTATTCATATGATTATGGCATAAACAATACTTAAACATGAATCATTCTATTCATATGATTATGACATAAACAATACTTAAACATGAATCATTCTATTCATATGATTATGGCATAAACAATACCTAAACATGAATCATTCTATTCATATGATTATGGCATAAACAATACCTAAACATGAATTATCCTATTCATATGATTATGGCATAAACAATACCTAAACATGAATTATTCTATTCATATGATTATGGCATAAACAATACTTAAACATGAATCATATGATTATGGCATAAACAATACTTAAACATGAATTATTCTATTCATAATATTATGGCATAAACAATACTTAAACATAAATTATTCTATCCATATGATTATGGCATAAACAATACTTAAACATGAATTATTCTATCCATATGATTATGGCATAAACAATACTTAAACATGAATTATCCTATTCATATGATTATGGCATAAACAATACTTAAACATGAATTATCCTATTCATATGATTATGGCATAAACAATACTTAAACATGAATCATTCTACTCATGTAATCATGGCATAAATAATACATGAATCGTTGTAAACTTGCAATTGGGATGTAAATCTAACTTAATTGTGTCACATATATCACCATATGGTTTTGATAACAACTTAGGCCTAAAACATAATTCAACTAGGCATAATACCAAACACAGTTTGGTCATGTTCATAAAGGTGCTTACTTTTGTTTCTAACACAAAAGTATGATTTGCCAATTTCAACATAGATTCATATAAATCATAGTACTTAATCGATTCAATTACACAGTAAAAGTTATCATAAAAGTATGTACATCATATTAGCATAATAATGAATCATATACTTGCATGAATCCCGATTAAAATTCCACAACATGTGGTTGTCAACATAAATCATATACTTGTATGAATCCAATCGTACACCATAGCATTGCCAAATCGTTTAGAATCAAAATAACATACAAATATAGATTATTATCGCCACAATTCCATTTCGTTGTTAACTTCCAACGCAAATCACGTACTTGCAAATATCCAATCGCATACCATAATATTCCCAAATTGTTTAGAATCAAAATAACATACAAATATATATTATTATCGCCACAATTCCATTTCGCATCTTACACAAATCAAACGCAATTAATTATTCACATCGGAATAGCACTCTACTTACAACGTATGATGAATCTTCAATTCAGGAATCTGAGTTCTGAATTTGGAGATGCTATCCTTTGTTGTAGGCGTTGTTTTGATTGATTAACGTTGCTTTAAGCTTTGAATTATCTCCTAATTGCCTCTCAATTTCTGACGGCTATCCTCAGTCTCTCCTCAGCAGCATGACGGTCTCATCTCCATTTTAGTTTGTGTGAATTAAGGTTAGTCTTAGGTCCTTTTTATAGAGCTTGTGAGTTGATTTAGACCGTCGATGAAGCTTGGTTCAATAATAGCCGTTCGTTTGAAGGAGAGACCAACCAGGAGCTGACACCTAGCCTTGGTGACAAGGCAAGGCTCAGAAATTCGACCAGACCCTGGTCAGGCCAGCCAAGACCTGACCAGCAGGTCATTCTGACATGGGCGCACTTGGCAGGTGCGCCAAGCTAAAAATGCACTGGCGCACTTCCCAAGTGCGCCAGTTCATTTTTGTTCTGGCGCACTTCCCAAGTGCGCCAGTGCATTCTGACCCGTTTTCTGGTTTTTCGCCCAACTTCGTTCGTCCATATCTTCTTCATACGATATCCGTTTTACGCAAACTCAGACTCTATCTCAAGCAGAATTCCGAGACGAACGCAATGGCGTATCCCGTTTTCCCTTAATTCTTTGATTTAAAATTAGTTATACTTTAATTAGTGAATTTCACCGTTATAGAATACACGGGGTGTTACATTCTCCCCCACTTAAAAGGATTTCGTCCTCGAAATCTTCAAGTTCAGGAAGAATGTACATTCTAACATCCAAACATCCACCTACTCATCCATCAACCACGAGCATCCATTGTCCTTAAAAGACTTCTAATGCTTCATGATCATATGCGAAGTGTGTGTGTACATGTACTTATCTAATGCAAAATCAGGCGGTCTACTGATTCAGTTGACCTCCTTAATGCAAATTATGTAAGTGCCATGAATCCATTATGTATGCAAATTCTCCTATTCATGATTCTACATGAGTGCTCAATCATTCATATAAATGCAACATCCATATGACAACACATTAAACTTCAGCCATATACGAATGCAAACATATATGCATATGCAATATGAAGTGATTGAGCCGATCTAAAACCTAGATTGTGTGTGTATATGCAACCACGAGCAACCACTAGCAATCACTTGCAACCACTTGCAACCATCAATCATAACATGTCCCAAACACATGTTTACACCCAATTGTTCCTATCTAAAGGTATAGTCGAATGATAGAAGCAAGTAAAAACTTTGTGCCCATTAGGCAATGTCAAAACTGGAAATCTATGCCACATATATATTGATTAGGAGAAGAACTCTCTAAGCATCAGCCCCGAAGACCGAAATCAACATCAGACTGACACCCAAAGAATTACTCAACCCAACCACTATATATGATTCTAGGAAACTAAGCATGATGGACTCCTTTTAGGTCACAAGGGAGTCCCTTCCTAAGCCTAACCCGTATCCTATAAAGCCCAAAAAGCTTAGTCAAACCAACGAACACCCTCAAGCCCCAACATGTGTTACTAACAGATGAGTCATATTCCCTATGGGGTTTGCAACAGAAATTGGATTGAGAATGGGACCGAGAGGATATACACAAAAGATAGCACGCAAGTAAGCTCTAAAGGAAGAGAGGGATCAAAGATATACTCTTAAGAAGAGATATGATGCACGAATCTAGTCTTCAATCTTTTAAGTCGCATTTCCTTGAGCTTAACTCCATTATGCTTTGTCCGTCTTTAACTTCACAATTTCGTAGCTTCTTAATTCATGTTTCCAAAATATGAGTTGGGACCTATTTCACTGTTGCCTCTCGTTCCTCTTTCACTTACTCTACTTCTAGTATACTCGGCTCAAACATAACGGCGTACTCATGGTTTCATGCAAGCTCTCCAAAATTCACTAGTGAATCTTGGATCTCGTCCACTTACTATCAGGTATTCCATGCAGAAGAATTATCTCTTGGAAATAAATGCCAACCATGTTGCCAAATGTACTTACTAAGTTGACTCTCTACAACTCATGCATGAGCGAAACGAACCTTCTGCCTTAGTGGCGAACACTACTCGATTGGATTACAAATTACCAATAAATGTGTCAAGAGATTCTAGGAAACAAATCATGATAGAACCCTAAAGGTTACCTGCGACTTCGAGGGTATTACCGAGGCAAGTCAAGAGTCTAACTACCCTCTTTTCGAAACCGAGATGGTCACCCTTACTGGATACCCACTCCATCGCTAGAATCAACCAATGGCCCAAAACAAAGGCACTACATTTAAATTCTACGCTTAGAATAGAAATTTTCAATCCCACACAGATCATAGACAAATGAGCCGGGCCCCCAATTGGGTTTGAAACAATTAAGGGGTCCTCTACCATACTAGTTTTTAGGTGTAGAGATTCTACTAAAGCAGACGAGATAAAGGAGTGTGATGCGCCAGAATCAAATAAAGTGCGAACGGGGTGATCATAAAGATAAACTACACTTTCTACAGAAGTATTTATACCTCGATGTTGCAGAGGTGGCGCCTCTAGCACATGAACCTGCGCCCCTAAGGTGGATCCAGCCCTCTGCCCCTGTCCTCGTTTCTTTGGGCAGTCCTTAGCCATGTGGCCTGTCTCACCGCAAGAAAAACGCCCGCCATTCATCTTGGCCTTCTTTTTCCAGCAATCTTTTACTAAGTGCCCCACTTTGCTACAGAATTTACACTTCCTCTTCTCTTGGGACTTGTTGTCTTTCCCGCCCTTCTTAAAGTCTGTCTTCTCAGGGCAGTCTTTGCTGATGTATCCAGTCTCCCCACAATGAAAACATTCTCCTTGCTTTCTTTTCCTCTTTCTACAATCCTTGGCTATGTGCCCTTCCGTACCACAAAAATTGCATTTCCTTTTTTCTCGTTTCTTGTTATTACTGTTACGATCCTTTCTTGTTTGACTATTATTCGTCTTCCTACTCTGGGACTCTTCCGCTTGCTGGTTCACATGGAGGAGGAGGAGTGAAAGCTTCTGCAGCTGGGGAGTAGGGTCTCCAGACATGCTGAAACAAAAAGGATAGATTCAAAATGAAGGACAAAAGATAGTACCTATGGCTTTGGGGGGACTATGCCTTTTTAAAATAAAATAATATTTTATCTTTAAAAATGCTTCTTTAAATTTTCTTTTGAAAATAAATTTTCAAAACTTTTTATCTTATCTGGTAAACCTATGCTCTGATACCAAGTGAAACACCCCACCTCCGTTAGGGTCACTCTCAAAGGGAATGCCCTAATTTTGGTGGAGGTTTATAAGTATAAGTCACAGATATACAAGACAGATATAAGAACACATATTTTTGAACAGCGGAAAACAACAACTTTTATTTCATTAAAATACGTGTTACACAAACCATGTCATAATTTGTTTTACAACATAACATCTTCATAACTGTCTTGATTACATTATTTAAAGAAGCATAAAGAAAACATAAATAAACTGCATAAGTCCCATAATTGCTGTCCAAAGCCATAGTCCAAAACGGAAAAGATCCAAGCAATACATTCTTTCTCTTCAAGCTGGATATGAAAGTTGGTCAAGTTGCGGTATTCCCTCCCTGTGGACATGGGGGGGAAACGAAAGAAAAGAAGGCGAAAGAAAAGTAGAGTCAGACATAAAGCCTGAGTAAGTCTAGGACTATTCAGTCTATGAATAAAGAACTGGGTATGATAAGTATAAACTGGAAATGGGAAAGCACCATAAACTAAGTTAAGTTGTATAGGGTTGAATATACTATCGTACCCCATATTAATCTCTGTACCCATATAAACTAGTTCCCAACAGGCACCCCATAATCAGGGTGAAGTGATCCAATTTATGATGATCGGCTCCTACTCGCATAGTTACATGTGTCTTACGGCCCCCGATGTTGTAGTTACCTATGCTGGTCCCACCATGGGGTGTATCAAGTCCCATGGTAGCGGCCCGACACAATCCTAGAATGCACAGGTATGCTACTGGTGCCCAGCGCCTTATTTTTCTGCGCCGGAGTGTGTGCACGCCCGCACCCCGTTAGAACCTACACTGCTGCACCACCGCCGTCGATTTGACCGCTTACAATCAGCCCAGTAATCGTGCCCCACCCTTCCTAGTTTCAAGGTATCATGATACCTTGTAGGGTTGCTGCTGAAAAGGGTCCCCCGCTACTAGGTTTTCTATTTCTAGCCAACATGCTAAGTTGGTTAAGTGTTTTATAAACCTAACCCCCAATCAGTCTGTTTAGTTTAGCATGTTCTATTCTGATTAAGTATTAATTTAGTTTACTTAATCCTCTCAATCCAGACTCAGCCTTAATTGTCTTATTAAAGCCTTGACCTCTCACATTAGACAGGTATTGTTGTGGCTGCCTGTTGCCGGTTGGGTCCGGGCAGTCTTACGCCACAACTCAGTCTAACCTCGGGTCCTTATTGGGCTCCGTGTTTAACCACCCACATTGGATAGGTATTGTTGTGACTACTGGACAGCCGGGCGGTTCCGGGCAGGTTTACATCACAACTCAATCCAACCTCGGGTTAAACACATCGTATTTTCTACATTTACATATTTTGTCTCTTTTCTTTTTATATGTAAATATTTGCGGCCCATTATTCCAATTCATCTTTATTGGTTAAAATTTAGTTATGCCACTTAATTTTTTTTCAAGGTTGTTGGCATGCGTCAAACATGCCAACACATATGTTCTATATTTTAGCCCAAACGTCATTACCCCCGTTTTACACGTTCGCTCCAATGTAAGGTGTGTTGGGTTTAATACTTAAACCCAATTTAGCCAAATGAAAAGGGGAGGCTTATAACATGGTGTTTATAAGATAACATGAAAAAGGGGAGTGTGAACGCATGAACTTGCAACGAACGATTCAATTAACATAAAGTAGGCAAATGTGAACTTGCAATTGTAACATCATATAATCATGGCTTAACATGAATCATTTTATCCATATAATCATAGCATAAACAATACTTAAACATGAATCATTCTATTCATATAATTATGGCATAGACAATACTTAAACATGAATCATTCTATTCATATGGTTAATGCATAGACAATACTTAAATATGAATCATTCTATTCATATGATTATGGCATAAACAATACTTAAACATGAATCATTTATTCATATGATTATGGCATAAACAATACTTAAACATGAATCATTCTATTCATATGATTATGACATAAACAATACTTAAACATGAATCATTCTATTCATATGATTATGACATAAACAATACTTAAACATGAATCATTCTATTCATATGATTATGGCATAAACAATACCTAAACATGAATTATCCTATTCATATGATTATGGCATAAACAATACCTAAACATGAATTATTCTATTCATATGATTATGGCATAAACAATACTTAAACATGAATCATATGATTATGGCATAAACAATACTTAAACATGAATTATTCTATTCATAAGATTATGGCATAAACAATACTTAAACATAAATTATTCTATCCATATGATTATGGCATAAACAATACTTAAACATGAATTATTCTATCCATATGATTATGGCATAAACAATACTTAAACATGAATTATCCTATTCATATGATTATGGCATAAACAATACTTAAACATGAATTATCCTATTCATATGATTATGGCATAAACAATACTTAAACATGAATCATTATACTCATGTAATCATGGCATAAATAATACATGAATCATTGTAAACTTGCAATTGGGATGTAAATCTAACTTAATTGTGTCACATATATCACCATATGGTTTTGATAACAACTTAGGCCAAAAACATAATTCAACTAGGCATAATACCAAACACAGTTTGGTCATGTTCATAAAGGTGCTTACTTTTGTTTCTAACACAAAAGTATGATTTGCCAATTTCAACATAGATTCATATAAATTATAGTACTTAATCGATTCAATTACACAATAAAAGTTATCATAAAAGTATGTACATCATATTAGCATAATAATGAATCATATACTTGCATGAATCCCGATTAAAATTCCACAACATGTGGTTGTCAACATAAATCATATACTTGTATGAATCCAATCGTACACCATAGCATTGCCAAATCGTTTAGAATCAAAATAACATACAAATATAGATTATTATCGCCACAATTCCATTTCGTTGTTAACTTCCAACGCAAATCACGTACTTGCAAATATCCAATCGCATACCATAATATTCCCAAATCTTTTAGAATCAATATAACATACAAATATATATTATTATCGCCACAATTCCATTTCGCATCTTACACGAATCAAACGCAATTAATTATTCACATCGGAATAGCACTCTACTTACAACGTATGATGAATCTTCAATTCAGGAATCTGAGTTCTGAATTTGGAGATGTTATCCTTTGTTGTAGGCGTTGTTTTGATTGATTAACGTTGCTTTAAGCTTTGAATTATCTCCTAATTGCCTCTCAATTTCTGACGGCTATCCTCAGTCTCTCCTCAGCAGCATGACGGTCTCATCTCCATTTTAGTTTATGTGAATTAGGGTTAGTCTTAGGTCCTTTTTATAGAGTTTGTGAGTTGATTTAGACCGTCGATGAAGCTTGGTTCAATAATAGTCGTTCGTTTGAAGGAGAGACCAACCAGGAGCTGACACCTAGGCTTAGTGACAAGGCAAGGCTCAGAAATTCGACCAGACCCTGGTCAGGCCAGCCAAGACCTGACCAGCAGGTCATTCTGACCTGGGCGCACTTGGTAGGTGCGCCAGGCTAAAAATGCACTGGCGCACATCCCAAGTGCGCCAGTTCATTTTTGTTCTGGCGCACTTCCCAAGTGCGCCAGTGCATTCTGACCCGTTTTCTGGTTTTTCGCCCAACTTCGTTCGTCCATATCTTCTTCATACGATATCCGTTTTACGCAAACTCAGACTCTATCTCAAGCAGAATTCCGAGACGAACGCAATGGCGTATCCCGTTTTCCCTTAATTCTTTGATTTAAAATTAGTTATACTTTAATTAGTGAATTTCACCGTTATAGAATACACGGGGTGTTACAACTTTCGGTTATTCATGTCATGATCTTTGCTTCTGGTTTAAATGCTAGTAATAACTGGACTTACCAGACTTATTGTCTGACCCACTTTCTTTCGTCTTCTTTTCTTCCGTTTCCCCCCTAAGGTAGTCAGGGAGGGAATAGCTCAGATTAGTATGGACTATTACTCTTTCCAAGCTTGAAGACTCTTTGATGTGCTGCTTTGGACTCTCTTTTCCACCGCTATGGCTGGCTAATGCCACATTGTGGAATATAAATGTTATTTTATGCTTCTTTATTTTGTAAGACAGGTGATACTCTGGTATTAGAAAGCAATTGTTGTACAGACTATTTTATCAATAAAGTAAAGTTTTATTTTCCGCTATTTTAATTTTGTCTGTCTTGTAATTTATCTGCATCTTTTACCTTAAATGCTCCACAGAACTTAGTGCATTCCCTTTGTGAGTGACACTAATGGATGTGGGGTGTTATACCGAACCACTATAAATCATGTATTTTCTTCATTTTCTTTTTATTTCATTTAGAATTATCCTTACTTTGGGTGTTAGAACCATTTTTGGATCTAACATTTTGGTGCTTTCACTGGGAAGTTCTCAGATTCTCTACATTTTGGGCTACCATTCTACTACTTGGGTTTGTATATCCGAAGAAGATAGTCTGTGCAGTCAATATTTTTGAAATTCTCTTGAAAAAAGATCTCGAAAAACTAAATATTATGACTAAGGGAAAAGGAAAAGAAGTGCAGAATGCATGGGAAAGTGAGATGGGCAATGATCAGCAAGCTATGGTAGTCACCAGATCAAGAGGACAGAGTTCTAGAGCTAACCGATCTGACAGGGTTTCTCCGATCCGACCCGACCAAGACGCTCCAAGCCGACCCAGCGACGAAAACCCTATCCGATTCGGTTCCCAGAATGCTGCTGGAACCCCTCCTCCAATCCGAACCACTGGAACAACTTCGGGCCAATCCGAACCGAGCGCAATTGAGGTTGGAAACTCTACTCGAGCTCCTACAAATGCTCCGTTACAGCCCGTACCAGCTAATGATCAGCCCACTCCTAATGCACTTGTCACCCACCGAGGTTTCTTTCGTTTGCTTGATTTGGTGGAGAGTACCAGGGATGCTCTTGAAGCTCATAAACAGCATAGCGTTCTTATACGCGAAAACATGAAGGATATGAGCAGGGAGATAAGCGAACTTCGCAGACAAAGGGTGTCCTCTCCGGTTTATCATCCTACTATGGACCATTCATCATCTTCTGATAAAGAGCACCCACGTGAAAGGAGGCTGTACGAAAGACCCGAAAATCTTGACCGGTTGACATTCGGATCTTTGGGGTCTCGTGAGGATGCAGCCCGTGTGCTGGGGCCCGACGATCCAAGTTTGAGGGAACCAATGTTGTTACCAATGCGAGGATCACATGTTCTCCCGAGGGACCCAAATACTACCAATCCCACTCAGGGGCAACTCCTTCAACCTGTTCGTCTTGTGAATAACCAGGATCGTAGGAGGCGAGGAGGTTCGATTATCAATCAAAACCAAAGGTAATCACCATAAGTAGGTGAAAGACGCATGAGAAGAGAAAGGAGCAAAGAACCTGAACTGGCTCTAACTAACGCAGAAGTAGAAGCGATGATATGTCAAATCATGGCCGATAGCCGCCGATATACCAATGAAGATTGAGGTATTGAGCGCAGCTATACTCCATTTACTGATGAAATCCTAAACTTCCAATTCCCTTGACGATTAAATTTTCCATAGATGGATCGATATACTTGAGGAACAGATCCGAAATAAGATCTGATGAGATATGCGTGGTATATGAATGCTGCAGCTGCACCTGATGCTGTAAAATGTAAAGCCTTCCCAGTATATCTAGAGCATGTGGCATTAATGTGGTTTACTCGACTTCCCCCGCGATCGGTGTCGAGTTTTCAAGAATTAAGCGAGCTTTTTATGAAACAGTTCTGACTCCATGCCTGTAGAGCAAAAAGTGTTATCGAACTATCCAAAATTAAACAACCCCCGGAGAATCTTTGCAATCATACTTGGATCGCTTCAACTTAGCAGTTACTAAGATAAGTGATCCCCACGAACAAACTATTTTGATGGCTTTGATTAAAGGAGTTGATCCAGATACTGAATTCGGAAGTTACTTAGCTGGGAAGCCACCACTGGCTAGAGAGGTTTTCTATGAAAAGGCAAATATTTGTCTACGGCAAGAAGAGATATACGCCAATCGAAAGAAAAAAATCTAATGGAGCTTCAAGAGAAGATATTCAAAGAAACGTTGTTGTGAAGCAATTTGGTGAAAGTTCGGGGAAAGTCGAGGTAAATGTTGGCAACAAAAATGAAGGAAGTAACAACAGGAATGGAAACGGCAATAGGAGGAACATGAACCGAGGAAGTAACTCAGGCAAAATTAGATTATTTCAATTTGAATCAAATTTCAAATAAAGATTTAAACCTTTGAAATAATTTAAATTATAACCAATTTTTAGTTCAATTTCAAATTAACAATTTTAGATCATTTCAATTTGAATTTAATTTCAAAGTTTAAATAAAGACTTAAACCTTTGAAATAATTCAATTTCAAATTTAAATTCAAATCCCAATGTATAATTCAATTTAAATAATTTTAATTTATTTTCTTTACATAGATCACTTATTTAAATCGGTTTCACAAGTTCTAAAATTTTTAGATTTAACCTATCCGGTGTCCGTATAATAATTCTCTATCCTATGGCCAAGTGATCAGTTATTTCAAATTTTTAATTTTTAATTTCAGGGAATGGATATATATCACTTCAATCCAAATGTCATAGGTATATATCATTTCAACCGATTTCTTAATTTATTCAAAATGACAGTTTATGATGATGCCCGTAACATCCAAGGTGATAACACTGATATAAAAATATAGACAACATCTGTACAGTTCAATATATCCATAAATAAACACACATCACAACCATCATCCAAAACAGTTCAATTTGCAATAATTAACTGATTATATGTGTCGGGATTTAACTAGCAATTTAATTCAAAAGTAAACTAACTGTCAATTCAATTTCTACAATTTAAATTGGATGTCCATTTAAATATAGCAACCAACAAACAAATTATCAAATCAACCACAGATTTCAATTTCATAAAAATGTGAATATTTTTGCAGGTGTGAGAAAACTCACCTTTCGTGGCATAGAAGTAGAGACGATAACAGATAGGCGCGAAACCAAAACAACACCGAAACTTCAGCGAACTGAACAAAGAAATTACGGTCAAGACACGTATACACCGAGCGAAGTTTTATTTCCAAAATAAAAGTTAATTCTATTTTATTTTTTTAAGCTTTCCGATAGAAAGAAGAAAAATATATACTAAAATTAAATGGACATAACTTGGTCGCATGCATGCATTTTGTTCCACACGGATGGAACCAATGCATGCTACTGGGAGCATGCAATTTACGCATGTTCCCATTCATTTCTTTTTTTTTCTTCTTTTTTTTTCTTTTATTAAAACAAAACAATATTTTTTTTTTCTTTTGGCTCAATGACATGCGGCAAAATGGTCAATGTCCAACATGCATTTGAATGGCTATATGCAATAACACTAACGTATGGAACATTGTTTAAAAATGGACCAAAAAAACAATTGGGACAAGTTGCATGCAATTTACGCATGTACCCATTCATTTATTTTATTTACTCTTTTTTTTCAAATAGGCTTAAACGCATGCAACTTATGCTACTGGAAATATGCAAGCTAAAACGCATCATGCTACATGTTTTATTTGTTAAAAACATACTTCAACTTAAGTTATTATATCTATAAATCAAAAAAAAAAAATCTCACCCAACGTGGACAAAGGTCCAAATGGCCCTAAACGTGCATGCATGCGTTTCCCCCACCTTTTGCTTTCATGAATCCAACTTTCATTCCCTCTGACATTCATTTTCACATCTCCCTCTTCATACTTGCCTGCTACCCTTCCTTCCCATACTCCTCGCACGCGCCTCCCTTTTCCACTGCCATGCAAACTCTAAAAGCCTCCCTTCACGTCCTTCATTTCTCACACACACGCATGACCGAGCACACCCACACACATGTCGCATACACACACTGTCTTGCGGGAAGAATATGAATTGTATTATTTTAGCGAACGTGTGGACAAATATGAATGCCCAGGGAAGTAAAAAAATATGAAAGCAATGGAAATTTGTTTCCATGCGCGAAGAGTTCCCTTGAGAGAAATGAAAATAATGTGGCTCTTTGTGGAATTTTTTTTTGAATCCCTTGATGTATTTTCTTTGTTGGCAGAGAAGTGAATCCTCATGCTTGCTTATACAATGCGTGCAATTTGTGTTGACAAGAAGAAGAAAGTATGTGTATGAAAAGGGTTGCTGTGTTTATTTTGACAAAAAATATATTTGTCTCCATTTTTATGCAGCAAGAAGAAAGCAGTAGAATAAGAAAAACAAATGAACAAATGTGTTGTTGGAAACATGAATGAATGCTCCTCCCTTCTTTTGTTTCATGAATAGTGCATATAAGAGAAAAAATATGTCCTTGCTGTTGGAACCATCCCCCTTCCATGCGTGCATGTAGTATGTATTGATATAAGGTACCATACTTCCTAGCTAAGGAAAAGAAAAAGGAGGGTACAAGGTATGTTGCATTAAATGAGAAGTGAAAGAGTATGGGGAAAGAGAAGACAATGGCAGCTAAGATACATGAAGAATGTGCCCATTTTGAAAACAAAAAAAATATTTAGGTAGTTTAGTAAAATAAAAATACATGTTTTGCAGACCCAAAATATATAGAAAGATATGTAAGATCGTAAAAGGGACACATCGAACTCAAATGGCTCTATTTTAAAAATGAACTGTGCAAGTATTTTCACAATTTCAGCGCAAACCGAACACCAAAACTGGCCAATGAATATATTTTGGTAATCAACGCGATGAGACGGACACAACGGTATATAATTTGCTGTGTCTGCACGCTCCGTTCAAAAACGCGTTACATACCCCTTTAACGTAGAAATGCGGAATTTCAGCGCACACTGAACCCCGAAACTGACAAATGAATATATTTCGATAATCAACGCGATGAGACGGACACAACGGTATATAATTTGCAGTGTCAGCATGCTCCGTTCAAAAACGCGTTACGGACCCCTTTAACGTAGAAATGCGGATGAGAAACGGAGATCAAAACGTCCGATTTTCACGAAACGAATTTCGTCATTGGATTACTGACAACGAATAGAATATTTTTCGTGTTTGTCCGAACTGGTTTTGGAGAGATTTTAAAATCGCTAAAAAAATTGAACTGTTATGCGCAGCTTTACACTGAAAATTGCACTACCGACAACATTCAAATTTTCCGACGAAATTTTCACAGCTGCTACATCTTACTGAACGTATTTCAAATTGAAAATTCTCATTACGAGAAATTATAGAATATTTTCAAAATAAGATGCGATTTAAATCGCAATTTAAATCGTTAAAAATTGCGGGATGTTACAAATATGAAACCTGAATTAGAAATGGCATTCGATTGTTTTATAAACAAATTAATATATATTTGAACGTGATATGTTCAAATAAAAAGTGAAATAGGCAAAAGAGTTAATTAAAGAATAAATTAGCGAATTGAGTTAAAATGTCCAGATTGAGTTGGAATAAAATAGGAATGGACGTATATGGGTTAGGCAGGTACGGAATGAAGAGAATGAAGTTTATAAATTTAGTACCCAACAAAAAGGTACATGTTTAAATTCTATATGAGGTTTTATGCGCTGAATCGGCAAGCCGCTTGGCTTTTTAATTTTCTTTTTGAATGGAAAGGGCCTAGAGAGGCATTTTGTAGTTGTACCGAGTGACCCGTACAAAGGAGGTTATGGCAAAAATTTCTAGAAATTTAAGGAGTTACAATATTTTTAAGAAATTTTGATAATTAGTAATCAATGTATTGATATATATATAGAATTCGATAAGAAACGAACTTAAAAATAGAATGTTATAAAAAAAAGGAAATCTATAATTAAATCTGGTAAAATTAGAAAGAGAAACATATATGGGTTTAAAAATGAACAATTGATTCGTATGGTGTTGATTATACAAGGCAAGTGGTCTTGTCTATTTTGAAGTTGATGATGATTCATTCAAGGTCAGAGAGGTAATTATACCCCAACTTGATTGGTTTAATTATTAACCGATAAATAGGAGGATTCACTCTCGGAGATAAATGTTTAAAGAAATTTATTTGAATGAAATATTTTGGGTTGTTGTAACGATGTTTTACACAACATTCATTTTAACCCAAGTAAGTGAAATTTTGGAAATATATCATAAATATTTCCTAAGTACAAAAATAACCGAGTTCGGGAAAGAGATAATAATTGGAATATTTTCCAATTGTAAATAGAAGGTATTTTCTAAGTAAAAAATAAATAAAAGAAGGCGATATATGGAAATGTTTTCCAAATAGCGTAAGAGGCCAAGATGATTATAGAAAATATTTGGTTAACAAATATTGATAAGGAAATCGAGAATTCATTTAATTAATGAATGAAATATTAATTATGGGGCCCAGTAATTTTTTGATGCTTTGAGTGGATGTTTGTTTTTCTTCGATAGTTAAATAACCGACTATCGAAGTATTTGCCAATATCATTGTAAATATGGAGAGACAAGTTGGATTATTATCCGAGAACCACTCCGTATTGGAAGTAGCGTTGCGAATCAGATTATATGAAGATAATCGAAGACGGAGTAAAGTGAAAGAACTCTTTCTATTAATGGAAATTGTGCCTTCGGTTTCGTTCAGTCCCAGAACGAAGTGTATGGACGAATCTCTGACAGAGTACTTCCAATGATCGCATATGTTGGTCTTTATAAATATATATGGTGGCGGAGAATTTATTCTCTTAGCATAATATCTAGAATATATTTGTGCAAATAAATTAAGGATTAACAGAACTGACAATGTGGCATTCAAAGTGATTGTGCTATCAATGAAAAGTACGTAAGCGTAGCCTCAGGCCTCAACAACGGGGAAATGACAAAAATCGGGCAGGCAACATGGCAAAGTGGGTAGCTCCTAATTAGGGTGTATTATCACCTATCTAGAGAAATTCATTTCATTCTTTATTCTATTTGTTGCTATCCCATTTGGGAAAACGGTTGCTGATCCCAACCGTTGGTGATATACATTCGATACACTCAAGCGAAATGAGTGGTCGGTCATGTGTGGTCGGGTTACAAGATGTTCTTGTTGAACCCAGTGTATTCTCCTTTAGAGATACACTATCGGAATGTGGTTCCATACCTTGTCATAGTTGAAAATTCATCACCCAATAAGTGCTTGCAGTTTTGATTGTATATTATGTATGTGGAGCATGAGATGAAAGCGTTCCACTAGATTTCTATTTATTTGATTTAGACACTATTATAATATCAAAAGTGTTTTGAAATAAAGATTATCGTTTCTTTCAAGAGGATTTTGAAAGTTAAATCAAGTATTTTGGATTCTCATAAGGGAAAAAACCCGTTCCATGTTATACAGCGTGGTCCTATGTGATATCATTTATTTTCTCAAACTGTTTTAAATTGTTTACTCATACCAGTCCCGTGACTGACCCGGAGTTTATTTTGTTTTGTTTTACCTAAACTCTTTGGTGCCCAAATTTGTAAGTAGTTCAGGATTTTATAGATCTATCTAAAGGAGCTTGGAGCAGGAGGCTTCAGTGTTAGATATATAGTATTTTTATTTCCGTTGTGTTGTAAGTTTGTACTCTGATAATTGTATGTTATACAGTTAAAATTTTGTATTTCAGAAGTTATGATATATTGTATTTGAATTTCAGAAATACGAATCATTTTTCTTCTTAAAAAAAATGATTCGTATTTCTGTGATATTTGGGTTGGACATGTGATGTATGTAGTCAACTCAGATAGTACGGATTTGCGGGCCATTACATGAAGTTTCTTCTTCTTGATTTCACAGAAGTATAATGCGCATGTGTTTTGTCAACTATATTTAATTGTAATAGGGTATAGTGATTTTCATAATGCAAAGGTATCATTATTCTTCTGCAGCATATAGTAATTATATGGATACCTATGATTATATATAAATTTCCAGTTGTTTGAAATCTGAAGTAATACATACCACTTCATAAGATTTCAAATATATTATGTCATTGTGATTTATCTTTTGCTTTATTGTCCGATACCATTCAGTAGCCTACATAGAAATTATATATGTTAGGGACTGCAGAATGGATCGTTAAGGAAAATCTAACACTAGAGGGTGGGGGCAGTAGTGTTTTTAAGGAATTTAACAAAATCTAAAACGTATATGATCTACTATATGAATCACACACCACAGAGATGATCACAGACACAGAATCAAACATAAACATAGAAATAAATAGAAATAAACAGAAATAAAATGCAAAAAAGGAAAGAACACACCGTATTTTATACTGGTTCAGATTGTTCCTACGTCCAGTCTCACGCAACGCTGGATTGCGCAGAGTTTTATTACTATATCAATATCCAAGTACAAACCCTTGATTTCACGACTACAAGGTTAACACTGATTCCAAACACCCTTAATCAAGTATATTCCCCTTATTTCACGGCTACAAGGTTAACACCGCTCTGATTCCTTGATTTCACGGCTGCAAGGAAAACACCAATTACCCATACACTTCCCAACCAATTATAATAGCCCTATAACTCTTCAATAACACTTCGATTTAGAGAGTAATGAGTAGAAAGTGAGAAGAGAAGAAGTTTTATGTAAATAGAATTGAATTCGGCAGAGTACAAGTGTAGAAATCATAAAAATGAGAAAATATAATGGTGTAAAGAAAGGAGATCAAGATGGAGAAGAACAATGATAAAAAAAATTGAAATCGGCCCCTATTTATAAGATTTGAAAGGTTGCAACATTTCTGGGACGTTACAAATAGTGAAAAGACACCTCCTTTCAAAACCAAAAATATGACAGTTATATGTCGACACATCAACATATATATGTTGACATATCCATCATTTTTATGATTTTTAAATCATTTCTAAAGTATCAAAAACCAGTATTTAAATTCTAGAAATTCATTAAACAAAACTTGTTGCTAAAATATTTATTTTCAAGTATAAAAACATAAGAAAATATTATTTAAACATATGATTAAAAATTTAATGTACATGTGATATAAAACTATATATAATATAATTATAAACATATATATATAGGAAAAACTATATATAAACAAAAATGTATATGAAAACTTAGAGTTTAAATAAGAATATTATGATCAAATATAAACTTTGTAAAAATATATTTAATAAAACTATACAAATAAGAATAATTATAAATTAGGAAATATATTTGAAATCATAAGTTTGAAATTCTTGGAAGATTAAAAATTATTTTGAGATAATTTTTAATTCAATTTGAAAATAGTTTTGAAATTAATTTTGAAAAGAGATAATTTGAAAAACAGAGTTTGAACCTGGAGTGTTATTTAGAGTTTTACATAAACTAGACTCTATTACTATGTTTTTCTTGAACTCTTGAAAACTTGATAACTCATGAGTCTTGAATCAATCTTGAACACTGAATCTCTTGAAACTCTAAAATTGAAAAGTCTTTAGCACTTAAGCCTTGTATACAAATCCTACATATATATGTCTATATAATCTAGAAAGAGATGTTAGTATATATTTTATTATCAATGATAATTGAAATAAGGTTATTGTCATCAAAACTCCATTCTCCAACAATCTCCTCCTTTTTGATGATCACAATCTTGGTTTATAAAATATTCATGCCTGATAATCTAATTCTTCAATTACTCCCCCTTTCATCATGAATTCCTTCTAATTCCCCTTTGAACTATATTTTATAATTTCTCCCTCTTTGTCATTATCAAAAAGAAATTCTGAACAAACTCCCCCTAAATTTTATGCTTATATTATATCCTTATTCTATTATAACTATTCTAATACTAATCCCCAAATCTATGCTATAAATGACTTTATAATACTCCCTTAATTGAATAACCTTATAATTCCCTCTAAATATGATTCTAAACCTAAAATATTATAACTCCCCCAAAAATTATGACTATACTAGTCTAATAAACTAAATAAAAGGATAATAAACTAAGAAACCAACTCAATATTAATTAAATCAATCCAAACAACCAATTCAAACAATCAGATTAATCAAAGTATTCTACAACCTTCAACTAATCCTTTGAAACTCTAAAACTCCCCCTTAATCTGATACAAGACTAAACCTACCCTAAAATCTATTTCCTTAAAACTCTAATAAGACTTTAATCTAGACTAAGAAATAACTCTGATAAGATATCCTTAAAAATATGATATAAATTAAGTAAAGCAATTTAATGCAAACAATCAATCAATTTAAGTTTTGTTGTCACAAAACATCAATTCAAATAAATTCAAATATAAAGCCAAATGTTTCTTGTAACTTCTGTTTATCCTAAAACCTATAAAGCCCCTATCAACTACAAAGGCATAAGTATATTTCTAGCACACTTATCAATTACTAATGGAATTCAATCATGTCAAACAATTCAAATAAGTCAATTAATGAAGCAAATCAGTCATGTTAACCAAGCCAATTAATTCAATCAAGCCAAACAAGTCAAACAAGTTAATCAAGCCAAAGTAAATATGTTGTGTGTTCAATAATCTTATGTATTTCTAAGACAATAATTTCCCATTTAGTATACTTGTTATATGTGGAGTTAAAGTTAACATGTAATGTAGTGTGTTAATTATAATGCAGTATGTCATATGCAAAAATATATGAAGTGATATATTGAATGAAATGCAACTTGTTATGTGAATGATTTTAATTTTAGATGTACCATAATTTATAATAATGATATATGATATGAAATAAGACGTTTTATGATAGTGTGCAGAATAATTTGTGATTATATCAATTTAGGTAAAATATATTCAAAGTACTATCTAAATATTATGTGTATACATATATATTATAAATTATTTGAATCAAACAAAGGTAATATACATTGATTTCTAGACTTAGGTTAATAATACTAATGAAAGAGATAAAAGGATAGTAAATATAAAAAGTTTTATATATATATATATATATATATATTCATGATAGTTAGTAAAAAATAAGTATTCAAAATAATTTTCTAATAAATATGAATATAATTTTAATCTGGTGATTATTTAATATAGTAAAAATTGGAGATTTTTTCAAAGAGAATATAGAATTGTATCATATAAAGTAAACTGTTCTTATATAAACAAGTATTCATAATTGTATATATAAACTAATTTTAAAAAGGACCTAAAATTTAGATTATTATGAAATATAAATCAATCTTTTGATATAATCAATTTTAAATTTAAACTTTTAGAAATCAAAATATATTAATTTGCTAAGGAACCATTTATATGTTAAAACTTTAAAAAGAAATCTATAGTCATAACAAAATTATGAAATCTGTATATAAATTAAACTATAAACTTCTTATATTTAAACTACATATTTAAGAAATAAAATCATATATATATATATACACACACACATGCACATTATTTCTCTACCAAAATATTAGGTTAAATCTTTAAGCCTTCATAAATCTTAATAAGAAATCAAAATAAGTATTAAGTTACAAATAGTATTTGTGATAATGTAATACAAAATTGTTATGAAATCATATGAACAATATATAAGTTAAATTATGCATGTTTAAACTATATATAAAAGATAATTAAATTTATATTTTATCAAATGTTTGAAATTTTATATTAATTTTGTATATCATATTAACATGTCTATACAATTTTATTAATTTATATATTTTTTGTAACAAGATATAGGAAAATAAGTAAACAGACTAGAACTGGCATTTTCTTATTTAAAAGATAGAGGGAAGTTTGAAAGTTTAAGCTTTTGGAACTCAAAATTTGAATTTCATTTTACAATCCTTTATGTCGACATAAGGATATATGTATGTCGACATACATGCATAAATTTCAAATAACATATTGTTTTGTGACTTTGATTTTAAATTATCGATTTATATTTCAGGTTTAGCTATTTTCTAAAATAATATTAATCCTAGCAAACATCCAAAATTTATTTTATTATTATTTATTATTTTATTGATATTTTGAATTTTAAATTTCATGTTTGAATTTTAAAGTTTTAAATTTCAAATTCAAAGCAAAACAAACAAACAAGCCAATCAAAGCATCCATTCAACCAAAAAAATTAAAATTTAGTTAAAGCATGCCTGGTTTTTAGATCCATTTCTTTGATATTCTATGAATTCTGAATCGTTATGAAACACGTATTTGGATTTCCAGTACATCACTTGTTGATGAATCTAAATCATTATATCTTTTAGAATTTGACGATGAGATCGATGATTTAGTACCTTAACCAACTTGGCTCAAAAAAATTGAATTTTTAATGAGACGCTTCAACTACTATAACCCCAAAAGTCATATCCCTTCATAAACTCTTCTTTTCTTGATTGATGAATGATCATCTTGGTATGTTTTGGCCAACAGTCGTCAGATATAACTTCTTTCCTGCAAAACAACATACCATTTCAAAGGATCAAGTGACTTTTCAAAATAACTAATTGTAATTTGAGATAATAATATCATGATGATTTTGTGACCTATTCACTTAAATTTTTCAGGAAATCATATCGTGATAACTTGATTTTTCAATAAAATTGAATGCAGACTCATCTAAAACTGATGCAATGCATGAATATAAACTAGTCTTCAAATTTTGCCATTTAACATTTTCAAAAATCGGATTATGAACTTTTTGAAAGACCAGGCTTTGGTACAATTATTAGGGAATGCAGAATGGATCCTTGAGGAAAAACTAATACTAGAGGGGAGTAAATTGTGTTTTTAAGGAATTTAACAAAATCTAAAACTTATATGATCTACAATATGAATCACACACCACAGAGATGATCACAAACACAGAATCAAACACACAGATAAATAAACAGAAATAAAAATTAGAAAAGGAAAGAACACACCAGATTTTTACATTGGTTCAGATTACTCCTACGTCCAGTCCCACACAAATCTGGATTGCGCATGTAACAGCCCTGATTTTTGGGGTTAATTTTAAAATTTTATTTTAAGAAATTTTAATGAATGAATATATTTAAAATTATTTATTTTAAATAATAACGATGAAAAACTTATTTTATTTCGAGCGCGAACTTGAAATTTATATTAAATCCATTCCGAGCCTGAAAACGGCGCGGTAATTTCAGATTTGAAATTCCAACTTTGAAAAATTATATAAAATAAAATATAAATCAGAATTGGACGAAACAAGAAACGCTAGGACCGTATTGAAAATATCTTTCCAAAGAGTTTCAGAAATTAAGATTCCAGTTTATAAATTGTAAGTTATGAGAAAATTAAATTTTCAGAAAAACGCTACAGAATTCGTATATATTATATATAAGGCCCGAAACGTAAAATTTTTGCAGAATAAGGAATTAGGACCCGAAACCATCTCCATTGGTTTCAGAATGTTGTTTACATATAAAAATGACTATAAGAACTTATATTTTTGAGTTTCGGAAAAATTCCACTATTTTTGGTATTTTTAAATATTAAAAATATACGCCTGAAAAATGGAATTTTTGCAAACGAGCTCCGAATTCGATGAGACCAGTTTCTATGGATTTGGAATATTAAAATAAGGTTAAATTCTAAAATTTATAATTTTTGGAATTATTTTGTGGCCGGTATAATTTTTACAGTGAAAAATAGCATATTTTCAGACTTCGGAAATTCATAATAAATTCATACGGACTCGGAAAATTACGAAATCAGGTTCGTTGGATTCGTAATGACCTGAAATAATTATGTTTAAAATTTTATTAATTTTGAAATCAGCATGTATTTATAAGAATTTTTGAATTGAAGAAAACAGTTGAAAATTTAGTAATTAGACACGTAATGATATTTGGGCCCAAACCAAAAGTAGACCCATAGTATATATTATCTTTTTCCTCAGAATTTAGGGCTGAAATTCGAAATACACAGCAGCCACTTCTCTTTTCCATCATTTTCCTCAATTTCCATGGCGGCTCTCTCTTCCTCTAAAATTTGTCGAAAATAAAATCTCTTCAAACCATAGAAAATTATATGTCCACTCGAAGGTCTCGACGATACGAAGCTAATGGTGTCGTCGGTTTTGTCAAATAGCGCTCGGATTCGCCGGAATCTCGTCTTAAAGCTCGCTGTTTTCGAAATTCAGAAGCTCAAAACGTAAATCAAGAAATTCCCGTGAATCGAGGAAAAATTAGACGAAGTCACGAACACGGAAGTTCTTCGTCTACGTGAGGTGGAGGTGCTCGCCAAATTTCAGGCAGTTTGGAGGTGTGAGGCGGCCTGTAGGACCCGCGAGGCGAAATCGTTCGTAGGCGATTTCCCGATGATCGGAGAAGCTTTAGGGGCGGCTCTTTCTGGTGGTGGTGCGTCTCGCCAAGACGAAGACGTTGGCGGTGGTCCCGTGGTGTCAGGTGGCCTTAAGCAGCGGCAAATGGCGGTCAAAGTTCTGCGGTGAATAGTGTTTCGCGGTCAACGGGCTGAGGGTATTTTCTATTTTATTTTTAAATTATTTAATTAATTTCCAGAACTTTAAAATTGCATAACTCACTCATACGAAGTCGAAATTCGACGATTTCAGGTGCGTTGGGATCGTGGCGACGAGATGGACGCGTGTACACTAATTTTGTCCAATTCTGAGACAGTGAAATTTTTAGGTATTTTCACGAATATTAATTAATTATTTAATTATGTCCAACTTTAATAATTCATAACTCTCTCATACGAGGTCCGATTGACGAACCGTAAATTGCGTTGGACTCGTCTTTCCGAGCTCTTCGCGATGGCGCAGACCAGAGCTGAATCTGAGACAGTAAAATTTTCAGCAAAAATCAAAGTGAGAATTCTATTTTTAAAATAAAATTATTTATTTATTTAATTCACTGCAAAATCTATATTCATATCATATGAAATTCATGTTGTTGCTGCATGTATGATTATTTCCATGTTGATTGTTTGTGATGATTGTGCGTATTTATGTTGACATGATTTTGTGTGCATGACGAAGACAAACATTTTAGTTAATATATAAAATGTATAATATTCATGTTTGTAAAAGAAAAATTTGTGCAAACCATAAAAATCATATATTTATATTGTGTATATATATAACGGAGATGTTACATGTTAGAAAGGGAATTTATATATTGTGAAGAAAAAAAAAAGTATTCTTTGTTTATCATGTTGGAATTTTCATTTTATGAATTACCCACATAAAATATTCATTTTTATGTTATGTTGAATTAGAACCGTCAACATAAGTATGTTCATTTGGTTAATAACGTTATGCTAACATAAGAACATCGCTTGTGTTAATAATGTTATGTTAATATAAAAACTGTCATTGTATTAAAATGAACAAAATGGATTTGTCATTTATGTTGTATATAAAATTGACAAAATAAACATGTCATTTATTTAGTAAATTACACATGCCATTTTCATAAGGAATGTTAATATTAGATTAAAAAATCACTTTTGTCAATATAATTGAAGTAGCGATGAATTCACTTTTGTCAATATAATTAAGTAGCGATGAATTCACTTTTGTCAATATAATTGAAGTAGCATAATTGAAGTAGCGATGAAATCACTTTTGTCAATATATTGAAGTAGCGACAAAAATCATATTTTTGTAAATGTAGAAGAAAGATTAAAATAAAAGAAAGATTCATTTTTATAAAAATAGATAAAAAGAATGGCAAAACATTCATTTTGTCAAATATAAAAGAAAGATAGAAAATATAAGGATGACAAGATACTCATTTGTCAAGAGTAAGAAATATGCATTTTGATCAAACGAAAAAGGATGACAAAATATTCATTTGTTAGAAATTAAGTTGACATTGTTTTGTACTGACAAGTTTTGTTAAAGGAAATTACATTTCATGTGATCAAAATAAAAAGAAATGAGAATTACATTTTTTTTATGTAATTATATGATTGGAATGTCACTTATATTAGAAGTGTTAAACTAGATAAACATGCCCCTTTGTTTAAAAGAGGTTATTTAGGATAAGAAGGACATTTTATTAATTAAAATTACACTTTTATTTGAAACTATGATATGAAATGTGGTAAGCGAATAAAATTTACACTTTTATATATGTAACTATAAATGAGGATTTGCACTGTAAATTAGAATTACATTCTTATTATGTAATTAAGGCATGATATTATATTTTATATTAAAAATTATATTTGCATGACGTCACCTAAGAAGGAAATTTGCATTGCCAATATAAAATAGCAAAAATCATCTTTTTGGTTTGCATTGAAAGAGATAAGAAATATATTCGTTCGTATAGAAATGAAGTTAACACCAAAATATATTTCGTTTTGGCTAGGAATTGAAATGACACAAAAATACTCATTTTTTGTTAAATTATGAAGGACGTACAAAAATATTCATTTTTGGTTGTAATTGGAATGATACACAAAATACATTTTTGTGTGTAGGATATGTATGGAAATTGAAGAACATTAATAAAAGAAATCATTGTTTGGTGTGATGAGTTATTGCATATAAATAAGAAGATTGGTTGTTAGGAAAATATAGTAAGATGAAATGGATGGAGGAATTATATATATAATTATATATATAAAAATTTAAAATCAAACGATATGAAATGATTTCCAACTTATATATACACGAGAATTGTTTGGGAAGTCCGAGTTTATCTCATTCCAAACAATTTAAACGACGTTTAAAAATTGAAGATTTAAAGACGACCATAGAAGACCGACGGTCTTCACATCGAATGGACGACGACTGCTGATGCCCATGATTGGAGTAGCTACCTTGAAGGGGCTACAGTGGTTGCCGTCCAGACGTAGTGTTGATTTGTACGGATTTGACTTTCGCTCAGACCCAGAGCATAAGTTTTAAATGGATTGTGTGTCTGACGTTGTACTCCGTTAATATCATGTTATTGATTTTCTGTCTATATATAAATGATTGGTGGTGAAGAATTTATTCTTTACTTAACATCCGTTTATATATTGATGGACGATCAATGGCACGATATTGATTGACAATGTGGCACGCTAAGATGAAGATGATCAAGGCTTTGTTGAAAAGCAGGCCTTGTGGTTATGACGTAACTTCGCGAGCCTCACAAACCGGTAGAGTCTAAAACGGGCGAAGGGAACGCAGGGAGAGCAGTACGTTTCTTTCTAGCTAGAAGTGGTGTTTGGGTTTTATCACGGCCTGACATTTTACTTATGTGGATGATGAAATGAGGCGCGCCTCGGATAGGTCCTACAGGACCGGGAAACGTGTGCTTAGGAATTGCCAATCCTCTAAGCTGTATTTGAGGACCGGCCCTGCCATTTCCAAGGGTTAACTGCGGGTAATCCTGGGACATTAGCTAGAGTGTCTCGAATCGGTAAGGAGCTCCACTCTAGCCTTGACTCATGATGGAAATCCAAATCTCCAATACGCCCCATGCGGTTTTGATTGTATTACTAGTACGGAGGCATAATATATGGTACCTATGCTTCCTAGGATTGATATTATGATTGAAATGTTTTATTTAAAACATATACACACTAATAATAATATCGTTTTTACGTATTTATCATCTTTTAATCACCATAAGGTAAAACTCTATCCTCTGGTGTGCGTTGCATTGTGTGATGGGACCTGAGTCTTATGGTGGTTTCATTTTTCTAAAAAGCATTGCGTTATTTGACGATTTACTTTACTGTTATGCACAGCAATCCATTGGAGTAAACCCGGCGTGGTCCTTGGATTTGCCTTATTAGTAGTTATGTTAGTTAAGAATTCTCACACCAGTCCCACGACTGACCCGTTGTTTGTTTCCACCTTTGCAAACTCGGGTGCCCTCTTTTCCACACGGGCAGTCGAGTAGCTTTTTGCAGATATTTATCTCTTTAGCAGGATACTGGATTGAAGCATGAAGCTGTGTCCAGAATATAGAAAAGACTTCCGCTGTATTAGTTTTGTTCAGCTGCAATGTATTATAAATTAAATGTAAAATTTATATTCCGCTGCAATTATTTTTATTCGATGTACTCTGATATTCTGTACTCTGATGTAAACATTTTGTACTGTTTATAATAGTCTGTTGTTTTGTTCTGATGATTGTTGTATTCCCAAAGTTAAAGTATTCGGGATTTGAACGGTCTTGGTCGATTTTGCGATCGATCGGGTCGGGCAAAGCTCGGGTCTTTACAGTTGGTATCAGAGCTTTGGTTAGCTCAAATCTTTGGGGTACAACTCGTTAGAACTGAACGAAAGACTCATCAGAGAATTGGATTAGTAATGTCCAATAAGAATACTCATTAGAGATAGGATCAGCAGTATCCTAGAATGAGAAAACTCATTAGAGATGGGGTTAGTAATGCCCTAGAATGAGTTCAGAGTGATAAGCTTATGATTAGCGTATTTTTGATTATATAATCTATTTTTGAAAATATGATTTTTAAATATATAAAAGAGTATGTACATTTGATAAGTTAGTCAACAAATGAAATTAATAAGAGAAATTAAAATTTAATTAGTTAATTAAACAACTTTCACCTTAGTTCCTTTTCGAGGACAAAAAGATTTTAAGTGGGGGCGACTGTAACAGCCCTGATTTTTGGGGTTAATTTTAAAATTTTATTTTAAGAAATTTTATTGAATGAATATATTTAATATTATTTATTTTAAATAATAACGATGAAAAACTTATTTTATTTCGAGCGCGAACTTGAAATTTATATTAAATCCATTCCGAGCCTGAAAACGGCGCGGTAATTTCAGATTTGAAATTCCAACTTTGAAAAATTATATAAAATAAAATATAAATCGGAATTGGACAAAACAAGAAACGCTAGGACCGTATTGAAAATATCTTTCCAAAGAGTTTCAGAAATTAAGATTCCAGTTTATAAATTGTAAGTTATGAGAAAATTAAATTTTCAGAAAAACGCTATAGAATTCGTATATATTATATATAAGGCCCGAAACGTAAAATTTTTGCAGAATAAGGAATTAGGACCCGAAACCATCTCCATTGGTTTCAGAATGTTGTTTACATATAAAAATGACTATAAGAACTTATATTTTTGAGTTTCGGAAAAATTCCACTATTTTTGGTATTTTTAAATATTAAAAATATACGCCTGAAAAATGGAATTTTTGCAAACGAGCTCCGAATTCGACGAGACCAGTTTCTATGGATTCGGAATATTAAAATAAGGTTAAATTCTAAAATTTATAATTTTTGGAATTATTTTGTGGCCGGTATAATTTTTACAGTGAAAAATAGCATATTTTCAGACTTCGGAAATTCATAATAAATTCATACGGACTCGGAAAATTACGAAATCAGGTTCGTTGGATTTGTAATGACCTGAAATAATTATGTTTAAAATTTTATTAATTTTGAAATCAGCATGTATTTATAAGAATTTTTGAATTGAAGAAAACAGTTGAAAATTTAGTAATTGGACACGTAATGATATTTGGGCCCAAACCAAAAGTAGACCCATAGTATATATTATCTTTTTCCTCAGAATTTAGGGCTGAAATTCGAAATACACAGCAGCCACTTCTCTTTTCCATCATTTTACTCAATTTCCATGGCGGCTCTCTCTTCCTCTAAAATTTGTCGAAAATAAAATCTCTTCAAACCATAGCAAATTATATGTCCACTCGAAGGTCTCGACGATACGAAGCTAATGGTGTCGTCGGTTTTGTCAAACAGCGCTCGGATTCGCCGGAATCTCGTCTTAAAGCTCGCTGTTTTCGAAATTCAGAAGCTCAAAACGTAAATCAAGAAATTCCCGTGAATCGAGGAAGAATTAGACGAAGTCACGAACACGGAAGTTCTTCGTCTACGTGAGGTGGAGGTGCTCGCCAAATTTCAGACAGTTTGGAGGTGTGAGGCGGCCTGTGGGACCCGCGAGGCGAAATCGTTCGTAGGCGATTTCCCGATGATCGGAGAAGCTTTAGGGGCGGTTCTTTCTGGTGGTGGTGCGTCTCGCCAAGACGAAGACGTTGGCGGTGGTCCCGTGGCGTCAGGTGGCCTGAAGCAGCGGCAAATGGCGGTCAAAGTTCTGCGGTGAATAGTGTTTCGCGGTCAACGGGCTGAGGGTATTTTCTATTTTATTTTTAAATTATTTAATTAATTTCCAGAACTTTAAAATTGCATAACTCACTCATACGAAGTCGAAATTCGACGATTTCAGGTGCGTTGGGATCGTGGCGACGAGATGGACGCATGGACACTAATTTTGTCCAATTCTGAGACAGTGAAATTTTTAGGTATTTTCACGAATATTAATTAATTATTTAATTATGTCCAACTTTAATAAATCATAACTCTCTCATACGAGGTCCGATTAACGAACCGTAAATTGCGTTGGACTCGTCTTTCCGAGCTCTTCGCGATGGCGTAGACCAGAGCTGAATCCGAGACAGTCAAATTTTCAGCAAAAATCAAAGTGAGAATTCTATTTTTAAAATAAAATTATTTATTTATTTAATTCACTGCAAAATCTATATTCATATCATATGAAATTCATGTTGTTGCTGCATGTATGATTATTTCCATGTTGATTGTTTGTGATGATTGTGCGTATTTATGTTGACATGATTTTGTGTGCACGACGAAGACAAACATTTTAGTTAATATATAAAATGTATAATATTCATGTTTGTAAAAGAAAAATTTGTGCAAACCATAAAAATCATATATTTATATTGTGTATATATATAACGGAGATGTTACATGTTAGAAAGGGAATTTATATATTGTGAAGAAAAAAAAAAGTATTCTTTGTTTATCATGTTGGAATTTTCATTTTATGAATTACCCACATAAAATATTCATTTTTATGTTATGTTGAATTAGAACCGTCAACATAAGTATGTTCATTTGGTTAATAACGTTATGCTAACATAAGAACATCGCTTGTGTTAATAATGTTATGTTAATATAAAAACTGTCATTGTATTAAAATGAACAAAATGGATTTGTCATTTATGTTGTATATAAAATTGACAAAATAAACATGTCATTTATTTAGTAAATTACACATGCCATTTTCATAAGGAATGTTAATATTAGATTAAAAAAATCACTTTTGTCAATATAATTGAAGTAGCGATGAATTCACTTTTGTCAATATAATTAAGTAGCGATGAATTCACTTTTGTCAATATAATTGAAGTAGCGATGAAATCACTTTTGTCAATATATTGAAGTAGCGACAAAAATCATATTTTTGTAAATGTAGAAGAAAGATTAAAATAAAAGAAAGATTCATTTTTATAAAAATAGATAAAAAGAATGGCAAAACATTCATTTTGTCAAATATAAAAGAAAGATAGAAAATATAAGGATGACAAGATACTCATTTGTCAAGAGTAAGAAATATGCATTTTGATCAAACGAAAAAGGATGACAAAATATTCATTTGCTAGAAATTAAGTTGACATTGTTTTGTACTGACAAGTTTTGTTAAAGGAAATTACATTTCATGTGATCAAAATAAAAAGAAATGAGAATTACATTTTTTTTATGTAATTATATGATTGGAATGTCGCTTATATTAGAAGTGTTAAACTAGATAAACATGCCCCTTTGTTTAAAAGAGGTTATTTAGGATAAGAAGGACATTTTATTAATTAAAATTACACTTTTATTTGAAACTATGATATGAAATGTGGTAAGCGAATAAAATTTACACTTTTATATATGTAACTATAAATGAGGATTTGCACTATAAATTAGAATTACATTCTTATTATGTAACTAAGGTATGATATTATTTTTTATATTAAAAATTATATTTGCATGACGTTACCTAAGAAGGAAATTTGCATTGCCAATATAAAATAGCAAAAATCATCTTTTTGGTTTGCATTGAAAGAGATAAGAAATATATTCGTTCGTATAGAAATGAAGTTAACACCAAAATATATTTCGTTTTGGCTAGGAATTGAAATGACACAAAAATACTCATTTTTTGTTAAATTATGAAGGACGTACAAAAATATTCATTTTTGGTTGTAATTGGAATGATACACAAAATACATTTTTGTGTGTAGGATATGTATGGAAATTGAAGAACATTAATAAAAGAAACCATTGTTTGGTGTGATGAGTTATTGCATATAAATAAGAAGATTGGTTGTTAGGAAAATATAGTAAGATGAAATGGATGGAGGAATTATATATATAATTATATATATAAAAATTTAAAATCAAACGATATGAAATGATTTCCAACTTATATATACACGAGAATTGTTTGGGAAGTCCGAGTTTATCTCATTCCAAACAATTTAAACGACGTTTAAAAATTGAAGATTTAAAGACGATCATAGAAGACCGACGGTCTTCACATCGAATGGACGACGACTGCTGATGCCCATGATTGGAGTAGCTACCTTGAAGGGGCTACAGTGGTTGCCGTCCGGACGTAGTGTTGATTTGTACAGATTTGACTTTCACTCAGACCCCGAGCATAAGTTTTAAATGGATTGTGTGTCTGACGTTGTACTCCGTTAATATCATGTTATTGATTTTCTGTCTATATATAAATGATTGGTGGTGAAGAATTTATTCTTTACTTAACACCCGTTTATATATTGATGGACGATCAATGGCACGGTATGGATTGACAATGTGGCACGCTAAGATGAAGATGATCAAGGCTTTGTTGAAAAGCAGGCCTTGTGGTTATGACGTAACTTCGCAAGCCTCACAAACCGGTAGAGTCTAAAACGGGCGAAGGGAACGCAGGGAGAGCAGTACGTTTCTTTCTAGCTAGAAGTGGTGTTTGGGTTTTATCACGGCCTGACATTTTACTTATGTGGATGATGAAATGAGGCGCGCCTCGGATAGGTCCTACAGGACCGGGAAACGTGTGCTTAGGAATTGCCAATCCTCTAAGCTGTATTTGAGGACCGGCCCTGCCATTTCCAAGGGTTAACTGCGGGTAATCCTGGGACATTAGCTAGAGTGTCTCGAATCGGTAACAAGCTCCGCTCTAGCCTTGACTCATGATGGAAATCCAAATCTCCAATACGCCCCATGCGGTTTTGATTGTATTACTAGTACGGAGGCATAATATATGGTACCTATGCTTCCTAGGATTGATATTATGATTGAAATGTTTTATTTAAAACATATACACACTAATAATAATATCGTTTTTACGTATTTATCATCTTTTAATCACCATAAGGTAAAACTCTATCCTCTGGTGTGCGTTGCATTGTGTGATGGGACCTGAGTCTTATGGTGGTTTCATTTTTCTAAAAAGCATTGCGTTATTTGACGATTTACTTTACTGTTATGCACAACAATCCATTGGAGTAAACCCGTTCCGCGTTAGCGGCGTGGTCCTTGGATTTGCCTTATTAGTAGTTATGTTAGTTAAGAATTCTCACACCAGTCCCACGACTGACCCGTTGTTTGTTTCCACCTTTGCAAACTCGGGTGCCCTCTTTTCCACACGGGCAGTCGAGTAGCTTTTTGCAGATATTTATCTCTTTAGCAGGATACTGGATTGAAGCATAAAGCTGTGTCCAGAATATAGAAAAGACTTCCGCTGTATTAGTTTTGTTCAGCTGCAATGTATTATAAATTAAATGTAAAATTTATATTCCGCTGCAATTATTTTTATTCGATGTACTCTGATATTCTGTACTCTGATGTAAACATTTTGTACTGTTTATAAAAGTCTGCTGTTTTGTTCTGATGATTGTTGTATTCCCAAAGTTAAAGTATTCGGGATTTGAACGGTCTTGGTCGATTTTGCGATCGATCGGGTCGGGAAAAGCTCGGGTCTTTACATCGCAGAGTTTTATTACTATATCAATATCCAAGTACAACCCCCTTGATTTCACGGCTACAAGGTTAACACCGATTCCAAACACCCTTGATCAAGTACATTCCCTTTGATTTCACGACTACAGGGTTAACACTGCTCCGGTTCCTTGATTTCATGGCTACAAGGAAAACACCGATTAACCTAACACTTCCCAAACGATTACAATAGCCCTATAACTCTTCAATAGCACTTCGATTCAAAGAGTAATGAGCAGAGAGTGAGAAGAGAAGATGTTTTATGTAAATAGAATTGAATTCGGCAGAGTATAAGTGTAGAAATCATAAAAATGAGAAAAATATAATGGTGTAAAGAAAGGAGATCAAGATGGAGAAGAAGAATGATTAAAAAAATTCAAAATCAGCCCCTATTTATTATATTTGAAAGGTTGCAATGCTTCTATGTAACAACTCAGAAAATCAGAACCAATTCAAAATTTTTAATTTGGCTATTTTAAATGAATTTGGAATATTTAAAATGATTTATTTTAAATAATAACGACTAAAAATTTAATTAAATCGAAGTTGGAACGAATAAATTTATTTTAATTATATAACGAGCCTGAAATGGCACGACAGTTTGAAAATTGAATTTGAACTTTGATTGAATGTACAGGATTCAAAATAAACCGGATTTTAGTGAAACCAAAAATATTTAAATCTGTTTGAAAATATCTTTCTAATGAATCCAAAAAATTGAAATTTCATAGCGGGAATCAAAAGTTATGGCCAGTTGAATATTCAGAGTAGTCGCTATGAAATTTAATATAAATTTAACCTTTAAAAATAGCGATTTTGCAAATGACCTCCGTTTTTGAAGATACCACTTTGGTTGGATCCGGAATGTAAAATTATTGTTAGGTTTCAAATTCCATAATTTTTCGAATTAATATGTGAGCGTGGCAAAGGAAAACGTGTTTGGTTAATTTCAGTCAAATTGGATCGACCAGAAAATGGCCATTTTTCAAATGGTCTCCAAATTGGACGAAATTAATTTTTGTGGGACCATATCGTCCCAACATAGCTAGATTTATTTTCCTGGAATTTTTGAAATCAGTATGAGGCCCCGACAAATTAAAATGTACGTTCAAATCCAAATTTGAATGTTTTATATTTTAATTTGAATAATAACTGGATGTAACAGTCGAATGGGCTTACGAAACATATTCCATTGTGTCTGGAATAGGGGTAATTAGCTAGGGGCGACAGTCATTGGGTTTGATTTGGGGTTCGTATGGAGAAAACCCTATTTTAGAATTAAATATATAGTGGGCCAATCATATTATTTCATTAATTAATTTTATAAAAAAATTCAAAAAACCTGTAACCCCCTCCCCCTTATCTCGACGACGGCCATCCTTCCCGACCAAATTCCGGCAAATCCAAGCCAAATCAGCCCTGGCCCAGTTCAACTTTTTAAAGTACTCCCTCTCCTCTTCAAATCTATATAAGGAGCACCCCATCTCGCTTCGTGATCATCGAGTTCTACCTCCAGGAAGTCCCGATCTTCATCGCGCCACCGCCATTGATTCCGGCCACCGAGTGGGACCCTCTACCGTCGAACTGCGCGCCTCTCCGAGCTCTAGGGCGTGGCGCCGACTGATTTCAACCTCGTGCAACGATCGTCACGAAAACACAAAACCTAGTTTCGAAGGAGTGGCTGAGGTATACGGCCTTGGTTTTTAAAATAGAATATAACATTTTTAAGTGTTGCAAACCATGATTTTCAAATAAAAATCATATCTTTTTTCTACGTTGTTGGAATCCAGTGAAACCGGAGACATCAGACTCGTAGCGACGTCGTCTACATTCTAGAAGAAGCTAGAACGCATTCCGAGCTTGCTACAATTTCAGAAGGATTAAAAAAGCAATGTGAGACTTCTAAATTCAAATATAGAATGGAAATGCGTTGTATAAATTATATAAGCGAATTATAAATTATATATGCGTTGTATACCTCATGTATGGGTGTTGTATAAGTTATATGAGCGATGTATATATTATACATGCATTGTATAAATCATATATGTGTTGAAAATGTGTTGAAATGGAAATTAAATGTATTTATATAGATATATATATATTCACCTCGTCCACAAACCATGGACGATATGAATTGATTGTGATTGGCATGAAAATTGGTTGATATGGTGAATGGTTGAAAATAATTGTTTGTGGTTGAAAGAAATTGTTTGTGGTTGAAACGATTTGGAATTGTTTGTGGAAAATTCATATGATAAGAAATTGATCTTAGATCATTTAAATAAGCCCCTTATGTAACGTCGCGAGGCCTAAGGTAGTGCGAGGAGCCGTACTCGGGACGGTGCCAGTTTTAAATCCCCTCCCGTTATGCTGCCGAAATTTTCAGAAATATCCATGTGTTTGAATTATTTTCATATGTTGAATTATATTCATGTGTTGAATAAATTGTTTAGATAATAAAAATCATATTTATATTATGCGTATGAAGTATATGAGATATTCATGTGTTGAAATATTCATGAGTTGAATAAAAGGATTGAACAATAAAATTAACATTTTCATTGTGAATATGATGTGCTAAAAACATTCATGTATTGAATAAATATTTTAAACGATAAAAATATCATTTTTATCATATATACGACTCATTAAAACTACACATGTGTTGAAACATATTTTTGTTCGCCAAAAACATCATTTTTATCCTATGTATGAAGTGTTAAAAATAACCGTGTGTTGAAATAAACATTTGTTCGCTAGAAATATTATTTTTAGCTTAGTTCTGCATATATATACATGTGTTAGACAGGAGAATGTATTAGCTATTGAGGAAAGAATATATTTGCATACCCGATAAATAGGTAAGCCTTAATGAGTTGGTTGCGCGATTTTATTATTATATAAACTCCTGTGAATGCCATTGGATGCAGAGTGCTAGTTGTTCTGTGTGAAATCATAGACGTCGCCATAGGATAGTAACAATAAATTTTGAACTACACTACATGGCATACTTCTTGAAGATAGCATACCCTATCATATACCACATAAGCATTTGGAGCTTATGTGACGAGGTTGAAGATTTACCATACAAGCGAGAGGCTTGTATGGCGATGACTATATTTCAAGTTGAACCGAAGACGAATATGGACTATATAAAATATAACGGTAAATTTCCAGATTAATAAAAACCCCACACGGGTCTGGAGTTGACGATAATCACGTCTCTCTAGTCACTAAGGCACAAAAGCTATTTATAAGGTGACGAAAATTTATTCTCTGGAGTTATGATCTATATACAGTCCCCTATGGACGTCGGAATATATCACTATAAATATGTGTATGTTTTTTAGGATTTATTAGGTCCTAATACGGCCCAATAAATTTTCAAATCTCTTCCCGTACAAAGGTGGTTATGGCGAAATTTTCTGAAATTTAAAGGCGTTAGTGAAATATTTGAAGTGGAAAATGATATAGAAATCGTCGAATGAATTATATTTATATATATATATATAAATTAAAATTAAAATAAACGAATCGCGCAGCTGCAGTTCGTGTTCTGGAATCGTAATTTTAAACGATTATACCGAGAAATCCGACCATCGGATTTTCCCGAAACCGGAACCGTTGGGTTCGCTTTGGAAAAATCTTTCCAACAATATAAAATTTGTTAGGATTCAACGGTTGGATTGTGTGAAATGTTTAATTCAAATCTGAATAAAAATAGTGCCAGAATGAATTATATATATATATATATAATAAAATTAAACGAATCGTGCGCGAAAGTTCGTGTTTTGGAATTGTAATTTTAAATGATTATACCGAGAAATCCAACCATTGGATTTTCCCGAAACCAGAACTGTTGGGTTCGCTTTGGAAAAATATTTCCAACGACTTAAATTTTGTTAAGATCCAATTGTTAGATTTTCAGATATGTGTAAATTAAATCTGAAGGAAAACAGTGCCACGGCATGACCTGAAACATCGTTTAATTAAATTGAGCTATTTTAAAATAAATAAAAATAGATATATATCGTTATAAAATATTATAAGCGATATGGAATGGAAATAAACTGATTTTACTTGGTTTGCTTGATATTTAATGGTTGAATGTGTTTGACATGAAAATTATAATAAAGAACTGAAATGTGGATGTCGAATAATTTAACCATGGAAAGAATTGTTTTGAATTCTAGTATACGTGAATTATTTGAAAAAATCGAGTTAATTCTCATTTCAAATAGTTGATTGACGAATAAATGTCGAAGATATGAAGACAGTGCAAGACCGGTGATCTCACATCGTGTAGATTACTACTGATGCCTTTGAGATGGGTAGCTCCCTTGATAAGGTTACAGTGGTAGTGGTCTGGACGTACTTGTTGATCGTCCGGATGTGCGAGGGCCTCTCTTCTACATTGGACATGTGGAATGAGGAATAAGGTGCCTCCGGTTTCGTTCAGACTCAGAACGAACTTGTAAATGGATGTGTGTCTGACATTGGATTTTATTCTGTGTTGATTGATCTCTATTAAATATATATCTATTGGCGGTGGAGAATTTATTCTCTTGCTTAACGCCCTTCTCTGAGACATACGAACTCAAAGGTTATATATCGATAGAAATCAGTCGCATGGCATGAATTGCCTGTGTGGCATGCAGAGATGCAGTGATCAAGGCTTTGTTGAAAAGCAGAGTCTTGTGGTTGATGATCAAAGCACAGCTTTAATATAGCGCCGCTTTGTGTATAGCGTTAATTCGCGAGCCTCACACCTCGGTATGAGTTAAAAACGGGATAAGGACCATTCGGAGAACATGACGTTTCTTTCTAGCTCTGGGTAGTGTCAGCGTTATCAAGCCCTGACATTTTATATTTTTACCTTTGTGGATGTCGGAATGCGAGGCACCTCGGATATATCAGTCTCTATAGAGCCGATGAATAGGTCTGATAGGACCGGGAAACGTGTGTTCAGGAATTGCCAATCCACTAACGTAAGTGTGGACCGGCCTAACCGTTCCAGGGTTACCCAGAATGTGTAGTCCTGAGACATTTACTAGAGTGTCTCGAAGCGGAAAGGTGTATATCCCTTGCCTAGACTCATGATGGAATCCAAATTTCCAATATGAAATTACGGATTTGATTGTAACTTATATATGACAACATAGTGGTATGGGGCACTTATGCCATCTAGGATTGATATTTATGATTGAATTTTCTTTTGAAACATATATGCACTAGTAATAATATCAAAAGATTTTGCTTTACACGTATTAAGCATATTTGGCCATTATAAGGTAAAACTCTATCCTCCGGTGTGTTATGCATTGTGTGATGGGACTTGAGTCTTATAACGGCTTCATTCTTTCTAAAAAGCATTGTGTTGTTTAAATAATTTACTTTATTTCATGCACTGGCAATCACTGGAGTACACCCGTTCCGCGAAAGTGGCATGGTCCTATGATTTGCCTTATTATTGTTTAACCAATTAAGTAGATTCTCATACCGGTCCCATGACTGACTCGTAGTTTGTTTCACTTTGCAAACTTGGGTACCCTTATTTTTACATGGGCATCCTAGTGACAGGTGACAGGTTGTGTTTTGGCTTTGCACTGCAGCATGGAGTGCACTTTTGGCTTGTATGGCGGAGACTATATTTCCTTGTATTTTGGCTATTTGACATTTCCGCTAGTATTTTCTATGTATATGATTCCTCTTATCGCGATGTAGACTGATTCACTTCTATTATGTACTCTTTGATGTATATGTCCCAGTGATCTTGATGTAGACTGATCATTTCCTTTATGCATTAAGTTGTGTCCTGCACTATGCTACTCTGATGTTATTACATTTTATGATTCCGTTGTCATATTGATGTAAAATTATTCTATTCATGTTTATGTTATTATCTGTACTCTACTAATGAAGATTAATGTATTATATTCCAATGATTATCCTCGCCACCGTCTACACGGGGGTTTGGGATCGTCATAGGTGGTATCAGAGCTTTGGTTAATCTTAGTTCTGGAATTTAACACATTAATAACCCCGTTAAAATAGAATCAGTAGTGTTCTAAGGCGAGTAGCTCATTAGAGACAGGATTAGTAATGTCCTAGAATGAGCTAAGTGGAATAGAAAAATAATTTGAACAGTACATCGTTACATTTTCATATATTCTTGTGCTTTTACCATATCTTAAAATTATCGTTTCTATGGGCTTGACTCTTTTCTTGCTTGTACAGAACTGACTTAGATGGCTATCCGAGCAGCTAGAGGTAGAGGATGCCGAGGAGGTCGAGGCAAAGGACGGGGGAATATTCCCGTTGTCGAGGAGCCTTTGATTCAGCCACCACCACCATAACAATTTGATTTAGACCGAGTGGCAAAGAATTATAAGAATCTTGGAGGCAAGACATTCTCTGGCACGGGCACTGTTACTGAAGCCTTAGGTTGGCTAAAAACATGTGAGAAGATCTTCGCTGGCTTAGGTCTTGAGGATCACAGGAAAAGCTTCATGGGTGCTTAGTTATTGCAAGACGAGGCACAACTATGGTGGGAAGCCATCACCTTGAATGAGCTAGAGGTGGATATGACTTGGGATGAATTCAAAGTATTATTCAAAGAGAAGTTCATTCCCTAGCAGGAGATGGAGCGCCTACATGACGAGTTTGCCAATCTCCAACAAGGAGAACGCACCGTTCAAGAATACCTCAACAGGTTTACTCAGCTGTCCCACTATGCACCAAAGCTCGTTCTGACTGTTAGGGCGAAGAATAAGAGGTTCATCCATGGACTTCAGCGCAGGTACCAAAATAGGGCAATGAGCCACATTAAGCTTACATTCGCCGACATTGTTGATATGGTGTGTAATTATGAGAGCTTGGATTTGAGGAACATGCAAGTAGATCGTGCAAAGAATCAAGCGGGCAACAAGCGCAAGGCTTCTGAAAGGCTTCCCAAATCAAGCAACACGGTAGCAAATGCCAAGCCTCAAATAGATAGGCCACCCAGGGGGAGTTGTTACAACTGCGGTCAAGATGGACATTAATCCAATGTATGCACCACTCCGAAGCGGCAGAAGACCAACCAACCAAGCTCTAGTCAGAACCCCTGCAACCCAAGTGAGTGCTATAACTGCCACCAGACGGGGCATATCAGAAGGAATTGTCCTTTGCTGAAGAACTCATAAGTTGCACATGTATATGACGGGGCGAACCCGCCAGCTTCTACTCCGGGTTCAGGTAAACCCGATGTTTTGGGAGGTACCCTTACTATTAAAAATATTCTTGTTTCCGTACTATTTGACATCGGTGCATCACAAAGTTTTATTGCAAGTAACGCCGTTAAAAAGTTAAAGTGAAATCTAAGAAGGCTTAAAGAATTAGTTAGAGTTCATAATCCGATAGGAGGGTCTATTGTTCTCGGTTCATATTTTAAAGTACCTATTTCTTTTTCTCGATATCGTTTTCCTTTTGATTTGATCGTTATGGATTTTCCTGAGTTCGATATTATTCTGGGGCTGGATTGGCTAATGAAATATGAGGCCGAAGTTAAATGTGCCGAAAGAGTCGTTAAAGTTAAAACGAAGCTGGGAAATGTTGTCATACCATGCCATGGCTCAGACTCAGATAGAAAAGAGTTTTGGTCTACGCTGGAAGTTATTCCCACTTTGTTAGAAAATATACCTGTTGTTAAACATTATGCAGATGTGTTCGAAGAAGTCGATAACTTACCTCCGCAAAGAGAAATTGAATTCAGGATTGATTTAATTCTGAATGTCAGGCCAGTAGTGCATCCAATTCGAAGAATGACATTAAAAGAAAAGGAAGAATTAGGCGATCAAACTTGACAATTGCTATGGAAGGGTCTGATCAGACCTAGTTCCTCTAATTGGGGTGCAGCCGTAGTGTTTGTTCCTAAGTCAGACGGTACTCTCCGACTATGTGTTGATTACCGAGACCTCAACAAGCAAACGCTCAAGAACAAATATCCATTACCCCGCATCGATGATTTGTTGGATCAATTGAATGGAGCGTGAGTATTTTCCAGAATGGACCTAGCTACAGGTTTCCATCAACTGAGAATTGCCGAAGAATGTGTTCCTTTGATAGCTCTCAGAAGTCCAGATATATTTTATGAGTGGTTAGAATGCCATTCGGCTTATGTAACGCTCCAGCATACTTCGTCAATCTAATGAACAGAGTATTCAGAGAAGTCTTGAATAAATTCGTCCTGGTATTCATCGATGATATTTTAATCTACTCCAAGTCAGAAAGCGAGCATGAAAAACATTTAGAACAAGTGTTAGGAATTATGAGAAAGAACGTCTTCAAAGCCAAATTTTCTAAATGTATCTTCTGGCAAGATGAAGTGAAGTTCCTTGGTCAAATCATATCAAAGAAAGGAATTTCTGTAGATCCAAGCGAAATTATAGCAATTCAAGATTGGAAGCAGCCTACTACCCCCACAGAAGTACGAAGTTTTCTGGGATTGGCTAGTTATTATCGGAAATTCGCTAAGGATTTTTCGCCGATATCCGGTTCATTAACAAAGCTTACAAAGAAGCACGCAAGATTTAATTGGACTCTGGAATGTGAGGCAGCTTTCCGGGAGCTGAAATTGAAATTGACAACTGCTCCAGTATTAACAATTATCGATCGCAAGCAGGATTTGATGGTTTGGACGGATGCTTCTATTGGAGGTCTTGGTGCGGTATTAATGCAAAGAGGCCAAGTAGTCACTTATGCTAGCCGTCAGTTAAAGCCGCATGAGAAGAATTATGCAACTCATGATCTTGAATTGTTATTCATCGTGTTTGCTATGAAAATATGGAGGCACTATCTATTGGGTGAGAAATTTGAATTATATATTGATCATCAATCATTGAAGTATTTGTTCATCCAGAAAGACTTGAATTTTAGGCAACAACGTTGGCTAGAATTTCTTGCAGCGTACGATCTAGACATTCTGTATACGTCGGGGAAAGCCAATGTGATAGCGGATGCGCTTAGCAAAAAAACCGCAATCATCGCCAATCTTATTATTACGCCTTCGTTGTTTGACAAGATCTCCGTTCTTCAGAAAGACGATAATTTTGTTAAGGAGATGATCAAAAGAATTCAAAAGGGCTCCAGTTTCCAAGTGAATAGTGAGGGAGTTCTGAGATTAAAAGGAAGAATCTGTGTTCCTGACATCCCGGAGCTCAAAAGAGAGGTGCTCGATGAATGTCATAAGTCCAAACTTTGCATTCATCCTGGAGCAAGTAAGATGTACAATGATCTCAAACGCTCATTCTGGTGGAAGGTGATGAAGAGAGACATTTCTTTATATGTTAGCACGTGCTCTACTTGCCAACAAGTCAAAAGCGACCAACAGAAACTTCCCTGATTATTGCAACCGTTGGAAATTCCAAATTGGAAGTGGGAACAAATTTCCATGGATTTCATAGATGGTTTGCCTCGAACCAGAAAAGGAAATGATAGTATTTGGGTGATCGTAGATCGTTTCACGAAGACCGCCCATTTCACACCTGTCAGATCCAATAGAACCGCTCAAAGTCTAGCACATATTTATTTCAAAGAAATTGTTAAACTGCATGGAGTCCAAACCAGCATAGTCAGTGATAGAGACCCAATTTTTGCTAGTAAATTCTGGGCAGAGTTGGGAACAAAACTGAACCTGAGCACAGCATATCATCCTCAAATAGATGGCCAAACTGAGAGGGTGAACCATATACTAGAAGATTTATTGTGGACTTGTATTATTGATTTTGGCGGATCATGGGAAGATCACTTGCATTTGGATGAGTTCTCATACAACAACAGCTACCAAGCGAGCTTGGAAATGTCACCATTCAAAGCATTGTATGGTAGACCATGTTGATCTCCCGCATGTTGGGTAGAACTTGGAAATCGGCTTGTATTGGGTCCCGATATGATTCGTGAAGCTTCAGACAAAGTCGATTTCATCAAGAAACGATTACAAACAGCTCAAAGCCGACAGAAGAGTTATGCAGACTCTAGAAGAAGAGATTTAGCATTTGCTGTTGGTGATTATGTTTATTTGAGAGTTTCTCCGATGAGAGGAGTTGTCCAATTTGGGAAAACAGGGAAGTTGGCATCTGGATTTATTGGTCCATTTCCTATTCTTGAATGAATTGGAACTCTTTCTTATAGGGTTCAGTTACCTGACTGGTTTCCTGGAGTACATGATGTGTTTCACGTATCTCAACTCCGAAAGCATGTGCATGATCCAGATCTAGTTATAGAAGAAGCAGCGCAACAGGATTTGGAAATTACTCCAGAATTGGCAGTGAGAAGAGTGCCGATAAAGATTATTGGCAAAGAAACTAAAGAGCTAAGGAACAAGAAAGTTCATTTAGTTAAAGTGCAGTGGAGTGGAGATCCTAGAGACTGTACTTGGGAGACTAAAGAGAGCATTAAGCAAGCTTATCCCAATTGCAGAGTGGACATCTCTGATTAGCTTTGGTGCAAGGTACATTTACAATACTTTTCCTTTCCTTTTGTTTCCTACTTTAATATTGTTTCCCATTCAGGGACGAAAAGTTTTAAGTGGGGGAGATTGTAACAACCCGGAAAATCAGAACCGATTTAATTTTTTTAATTTGGCTATTTTAAATGAATTTGGAATATTTAAAATGATTTATTTAAATAATAATGACTAAAAATTTAATTCAATCGTAGTTGGAATGAATAAATTTATTTTAATTATATAACGAGCCTGAAATGGCATGACAGTTTGAAAATTGACTTTGAACTTTGACTGATTGTACAGGATTCAAAATAAACCGAATTTTAGTGAAACCAAAAATATTTAAACCTGTTTTAAAATATCTTTCTAATGAATCTGAAAAATTGAAATTTCATAGCGGGAGTCAAAAGTTATGGCCAGTTGAATATTCAGAGCAGTCGCTATGAAATTTAATATAAATTTAGCCTTTAAAATAGCGATTTTGCAAACGACCTCCATTTTCGACGAAACAACTTTGGTTGGATCCGGAATGTCAAATTATTGCTAGGATTCAAATTCCATAATTTTTGGTATTAATATGTGAGCGTGGCAAAGGAAAACGTGTTTGGTTAATTTCAATCAAATTGGATCGACCAAAAAATGGCCATTTTTCAAACGGTCTCCAAATTGGATGAAATTAATTTTGTTGGGACCATATCATCCCAACATAGCTAGATTTATTTTTCTGGAATTTTTGAAATCAGTATGTGGCCCCGGCAAATTAAAATGTACGTTTAAATCCAAATTTGAATGTTTTATATTTTAATTTGAAGAATAACTAGATGTAACAGTTGAATGGGCCTACGAAACATATTACGTTGTGTCTGGAATGGGGGTAATTAGCTAGGGGCGATAGTCGTTGGGTTTGATTTGGGGTTTATATGGAGAAAACCCTATTTTTGAATTAAATATATAGTGGGCCAATCATATTATTTCATTCATTAATTAATTTTATAAAAAAACAGAAAACCGTAACCCCCCTTATCTCTACGATGGCCATCTTTCCATATTTCCCGACCAAATTCCGGCAAATCCAAGCCGAATCAGCCCTGCCCCAGTTCAACTTTTTGAAGTACTCCCTCTCCTTTTCAAATCTATATAAGGAGCACCCCCCTCCCGCTTTGTGATCGTCGAGTTCTACCTCCAGGAAGTCCCGATCTTCATTGCGTCGCCGCCACTAATTCCGGCCACCGAGTGGGACCTCCCTACCGTCGAACTACGCGCCTCTCCGAGCTCTAGGGCGTGGCGCCAACTGATTTCAACATCGTGCAACGATCGTCACGAAAAATAAAAACTTAGTTTTGAAGGAGTGGCTGAGGTATACGGCCTTGGTTTTTAAAATAGAATATAACACTTTAAAGTGTTGCAAACCATGATTTTCAAATAAAAATCATATTTTTTGCTATTTTGTTGGAATCCAGTGAAACTGGAGACATCAGACTCGTAGCGACGTCGTCTACATTTTAGAAGAAGCTAGAACGCATTCCGAGCTCGCTACAATTTCAGAAGGATTAAAAAGCGATGTTAGACTTCTAAATTTAAGTATAGAATGGAAATGCGTTGTATAAATTATATAAGCGAAGTATAAATTATATACGCGTTGTATACCTCATATATGGGCGTTGTATAAGTTATATGAGCGATGTATAAATTATACATGCGTTGTATAAATCATATATGTGTTGAAAAGGAGTTGAAATGGAAATGAAATATATTTATATACGTATATATATACTCCCCTCGTCCACAAACCATAGACGATATGAATTGATTGTGAATGGTGTGAAAATTGGTTGATATGGCAAATGGTTGAAAATAATTGTTTGCGGTTGAAAGTAATTGTTTGTGGTTGAAATGAATTGGAATTGTTTGTGGAAAATTCATATGATATGAAATTGATCTTAGATCATTTAGATAAGCCCCTTATGGAACGCCGCGAGGCCTAAGGTAGTGCGAGGAGCTGTACTCGGGACGGTGCCGGTTTTAAACCCCCTCTCGTCAGGCTGCCGAAATTTTCAGAAGTATCCATGTGTTTGAATTATTTTCACGTGTTGAATTATATTCATGTGTTGAATAAATTGTTTAGATAATAAAAATCACATTTTTATTATATGTATGAAGTATATAAGATATTCATGTGTTGAAATATTCATGAGTTGAATAAAAGGATTGAACCATAAAGTTAACATTTTCATTGTGAATATGAACTGCTAAAAACATTCATGTGTTGAATAAATATTTTGGACAATAAAAATATCATTTTTATTATGTATACGACTCACTAAAAATACACATGTATTGAAACATATTTTTGCTCGCCAAAAACATCATTTTTATCCTATGTATGAAGTGTTAAAAATAACCGTGTGTTGAAATAAACAGTCGTACGCTAAAAATATTATTTTTAGCTTAGTTCTGCATATACATACATGTGTTGAACAGGAGAATGTATTAGCTGTTGAGGAAAGAATATATTTGCGTGCCCGACAAATAGGTAAGCGTTAATGAGTTGGCTGCGCGATTTTATTATTATATAAACTCCTGTGAATGCCATTGGATGCGGAGTGCTGGTTGTTATGTGTGAAATCATAAACGTCGCCATAGGATAGTAACAATTAATTTTGAACTACACTGCATGGCATACTTCTTGAAGATAGCATACCCTATCATATACCACATAAGCATTTGGAGCTTATGTGACGAGGTTGAAGATTTACCATACAAGCGAGAGGCTTGTATGGCGATGACTATATTTCAAGTTGAACCGAAGACGGATATGGACTATATAAAATATAATGGTAAATTTCCAGATTAATAAAAACCCCACATGGGTCTGGAGTTGACGATAATCACGTCTCTCTAGTCATTAAGGCACAAAAGCTATTTATAAGGTGACGAGAATTAATTCTCTGGAGTTATGATCTATATACACTCCCCTATGGACGTCGAAATATATCACTATAAATATGTGTATGTTTTTTTAGGATTTATTAGGTCCTAATACGGCCCAATAAATTTTCAAATCCCTTCCCGTACAAAGGTGGTTATGGCGAAATTTTCTGAAATTTAAAGGCGTTAGTGAAATATTTGAAGTGGAAAATGATATAGAAATCGTCAAATGAATTATATATATATAAATTAAAATTAAAATAAACGAATTGCGCAGCTGTAGTTCGTGTTTTGGAATCGTAATTTTAAACGATTATACCGAGAAATCCGACCATCGGATTTTCCCGAAACCAGAACCGTTGGGTTCGCTTTGGAAAAATCTTTCCAACAATATAAAATTTGTTAGGATTCAACGGTTGGATTGTGTGAAATGTTTAATTCAAATCTGAATAAAAATAGTGCCGGAATGAATTATATTTCAGGTTAAACCGAAAATGGATATGGACTATATAAAATGTAATGGTAAATTGCCAGATTAATAAAAACCCCACACAGGTCTGGAGTTGACAATAATCACGTCTCTTTAGTCATTAAGGCACAAAAACTATTTACAGAGTGACGAGAATTTATTCTCTGGAGTTATGATCTATACACACTCCCCTGTGGACACCGGAATATATCACTATTAATATGTGTATGTTTTTAAGGATTTATTGGGTGCCTAATACGGCCCAATAAATTTCAAAACCCCTCCCCGTACAAAGGAGGTTATGGCGAAATTTTCTGAAATTTAAAGGCATTAGTGAAATATTTGAAGTGGAAAACGATATAGAAATCGTCGAATGAATTATATATATATAAAAAAAAAAAACGAATCGCGCAGCTGCAGTTCGTGTTTTGGAATCGTAATTTTAAACGATTATACCGAGAAATCCGACCATCGGATTTTCCCGAAACCGGAACCGTTGGGTTCGCTTTGGAAAAATATTTCCAACGATATAAAATTTGTTAGGATCCAACGGTTGGATTGTGTGAAATGTTTAATTTAAATCTGAATAAAAGCAATGACAGAATGAATTATATATATATATATGTGTGTGTGTGTGTGTGTGTGTGTGTGTATATAAAAAATTAAATGAATCACGCGCGGCAGCTCGTGTTTTGGAATCGTAATTTAAAACGATTGTACTGAGAAATCCGACCATCGGATTTTCCCGAAACCAGAACCGTTGGGTTCGCTTTGGAAAAATCATTCCAACGATATAAATTTTGTTAAGATCCAACGATTAGATTTTCAGATATATGTAAATCAAATCTGAAGGAAAACAGTGCCACGGCACGACCTGAAACATCGTTTAATTAATTGGAGCTATTTTTAGATAAATAAAAATGGCGATATATCATTATAAAATATTATAAGCGATATGGAATGGAAATAAACCGATTTTACTGGGTTTGTTTGATATTTGTTTGTTGAATTTGTTTGACATGAAAATTATATTAAAGAAATGAAATGTGGATGTCGAATAATTTAACCATGGAAAGAATTGTTTTGAATTCTAGTATACGTGAATTATTTGAAAAGACCGAGTTAATTCTCATTTCAAATAGTTGATCGACGAATAAATGTCGAAGATATGAAGATGGTGCAAGACATGTGATCTTCACATCGTGTAGATTACTACTGATGCCTCTGAGATGGGTAGCTCCCTTGACAAGGTTACAGTGGTAGTGGTTTGGACGTACTTGTTGATCGTCTGGATTTGCGAGGGCATCTATTCTGCATTGGACATGTGGAATGAGGAATATGGTGCCTCCAGTTTCGTTTAAACCTAGAACGAACTTGTAAATGGATGTGTGTTTGACATTGGATTTTGTTCTGTGTTGATTGATCTCTATTAAATATATATCTGTTTGGCAGTGGAGAATTTATTCTCTTGCTTAACGCCCTTCTCTGAGACGTACAAGCTCAGAGGTTATATATCAATAGAAATCAGTCGCATGGCGTGAATTGCCTGTGTGGCATGCAGAGATGCAGTGATCAAGGCTTTGTCGAAAAGAGGAGTCTTGTGGTTGATGATCAAAGCATAGCTTTAATATAGCGCCGCTTTGTGTATAGCGTTAATTCGCGAGCCTCACACCCCGATATGAGTTAAAAACAGGATAAGGACCGTTCGGAGAACATGACGTCTCTTTCTAGCTATGGGTGGTGTCGGCGTTATCAAGCCCTAACATTTTATATTTTTACCATTGTGGATGTTGGAATGCGAGGCGCCTCGGATATATCGGTCTCTATGGAGCCGATGGATTGGTTTGATAGGATCGGGAAACGTGTGTTCAGGAATTGCCAATCCACAAACATAAGCGTGGATCGGCCCAACCGATCCAGGGTTACCCAGAGTGTGTAGTCCTGAGACATTTGCTAGAGTGTCTCGAAGCGGAAAGGAGTATATCCCTTTCCTAGACTCATGATGGAATCCAAATTTCCAATACGAAATTATGGATTTGATTTTAACTTATATATGGCGACATAGTGGTATGGGGCACTTATTCCATCTAGGATTGATAGTTATGATCGAATTTGCTTTTGAAACATATATGCACTCGTAATAATATCAAATGATTTTGCTTTACACGTATTAAAAATATTTGGCCATTATAAGGTAAAACTCTATCCTCCAGCGTGCGTTGCATTGTGTGATGGGACTTGAGTCTTATAACGGTTCATTCTTTCTAAAAAGCATTGCATTGTTTAAATAATTTACTTTATTTCATGCACTGGTAATCACTGGAGTAAACCCATTCCGCGAAAATGGCGTGGTCCTATGATTTTCCTTATTATTGTTATTTAACCAGTTAAGTAGATTTCTCAGACTAGTCCCATGACTGACCCGTAGTTTGTTTCACTTTGCAAACTCTGGTAGCCTTATTTTCACATAGGCAGCCTCGTGACAGGTGACGGGTTATGTTTTGGCTTTGCACTGCAGCATGGAGTGCACTTTTGCCTTGTATGGCGAAGTCTAGATTTCCTTGTATTTTGGCTATTTGACATTTCCAGAGTATTATCTATGTATATGATTCTGCTTATCGCGATGTAGACTGATTCACTTCTATTATGTACTCTCTGATGTGTATGTCCCAGTGATCTTGATGTAGACTGATCATTTCCTTTATGCACTAAGTTGTATCCTGCATTGTGCTACTCTGATGTTATTACATTTTATGATTCCGCTGTCATATTGATGTAAAATTATTCTTATTCATGTTTATGCTATTATCTATACTCTGCTACTGATGATTAATGCATTATATTCCAATGATTATCCTCGCCACCGTCTACACGGGGTTTTGGGATCGTCACATTCTGGAATGTTACAAAAAGTGAAAAGACACTTCCTTTCAAAATAAAAAATATGATAGTTATATCTCGACATATCAACATATGTATGTCGATATATCCATCATTTTTATGATTTTTAATCCATTTTTAAAGAAACCAATATTTAATACTAGAAATTGTTAAACAAAACTAGTTGCTAAAATATTATTTTTCAAGTATAAAAACATAAGAAAATATTATTTAAACATACGATTAAAAACTTAATGTATATGTGATATAAAAATTATATATAATATAGTTATAAACATATATAATATAATTATAAGCATATATAATGTAATTATAAACATATATATAGGAAAAACTATATATAAACAAAAAGTTATATGAAAACATAGAGTTTACATAAGAATATTATAATGAAATATAAACTTAGTAAAATATATTTAATAAAACTATAACAATAAGAATAATTATAAATTAGGAAACATATTTGAAATCATAAGTTTGAAATTCTTGGAAGATTAAAAATTATATTGAGAGAAGTTTTAAATCAATTTGAAAATAGTTTTGAAATTAATTTTGAAAAGAGAAAATTTGAAAAACAGAGTTTGAACCTGGAGTGCTATTCAGAGTCTTACATAAACTAGATTCTATTACTATATTTTTCTTGAACTCTTGAAATTTTGATAGCTTGATAACTCATGAGTCTTGAATCTATCTTGAATTCTGAATCTCTTGAAACTCTAAAAATGTACAGTCTTCGGTACTTAAATCCTGTATACAAATTCTACATATATATATATATATGTCTATATAATCTAGATAGATATGTTAGTATATATTTTATAATCAATGATAATTGAAATAAGGTTGTTGTCATCAAAACTCCATTCTCCAACAATATATATTTATATATACACGTATGTATGTATGTATGTATGTATGTATGTATGTATGTATGTATACTATTATATTGAATTAATAATATTAAATTGGTTTACGTATAATTGAGTCAGTGAATGTACTAAATAGAATGTTAGAAATACCGACTCATCTTATTTCAATATTGCTAACCGGTCTCTTTGCAAAGCCGTTATGCTTAGAATTTGTACGATGGATACGTATATTAAGCTATAAGTATATAGATTCATTTAAATATCACTTTGGAATTATTGAGTTAGAACTCAGAATTTGGATAAGTCTAGGACCGATATGACTCCAAAGCATAAAAACAGAGTTGGAATTTAGGCTAAGCCGGGGACTATATCACTATGAGACATTAGATTTTGGGATTAAGAAACTTGCTTAAAACTATGTCAACAACTCAGATTCTGGAGGCAAAGTCAAAGAAACAAGCAAATAAGGACGAAGACAAGGCAAAAAGGTACCCATACTAGGTGTTTCACCATATAGGGTGTAACTCCTAAGGGGTTCGACCCTTCCATAAGGGTTGGTAACGACCCCTCAGATGTAGGGGCAACCTAGTCCCCACTTCTAATGTTAGGTTATCTTGTTTTGGTAGGACTCCCTACGACTTTCTGGGCTAATCCAACTTAGACTTTTTAGTTATAAATAAACCAAAGGACTTCAAAAAACAAGACCTCTTCTTCCCTCCTTGGATCTTCTCCTTTACAGGGATCTTCTTCTCACTTCTTCTCTACGAAGGAACTCTGCTTTCATCAAGACTACAACCTCTGCTTCTCTACATTCTTGTAATCAAACCACTGTATTGTAATCTGACAGATTAAATGAGAGACTACCCTATAGTGGATGTTGGCACATTGCCAAACCACTATAAATTTTGTTTTTTTACTTTTCATTGCATTCTCCATGATTTGAACCTATGGATATTTTATTGTTTTGCGGATTATATATATCTGGGGTTTCATTCTCGATTGACCAAAATCTAATATAACATCTTGGCGCATCTGATAGGTGGAATCTTTGAATTTGAATTGGAGTCGATTAAGTTTTGGATAGGGCTTAGAAAAGAAAGATGGATGCTCATATTGAAGACGCTAGATTAGAAGGAAGTCGGAAGGATTCTTCTTGAGGAGACCCCTCTATCCACCTCACCAGGGAAGGATGGATGGGGTGATCAAGCACTTGCAATCTAGGATGGAATATCAAAAGCATTTTCTCAAGAAACAAAAAAATGATGGCTAACTTTCTCAATTAAATTGGACAGCACAGAAGATCAGGATATCAGGATAGAGGAGCTAGAGTCGAACTTAATAGAGTGGAAACTATCAGGATAGAATTAGGGGAAATGCCCCTCTATCACCACAAACTGTTACCGACCTCAATCCTTGGGTTGCACTGGCCCGATGCAAGCTAAGGGCAACCCATCCCTTACCCCAATTCTCTGGACTTGTTCCTGAAACTATTCGAACTCAAAATTTGGGAATTGAAAATGGAACTAAGGCAAGTACAATTCGGGATATCGAATTGGATTAAGTAGGGGTTGACACTGCTCAACGAAATCAGATCAATACCCAGTCCCCTCTTCGGGCTAGTACTGACCTGAATCCAATAATCGAAGGTGGACATTTTGGTTTAGATGCTCAAGGAGCTCAGGTCATGTATATTGGTTCTGGTGATTGGCAGCAGCCTTTGGATGATGATAACAGGATAATAAATATGATTGGAAGAACTTCGAGTAGTGGTTTATCTTGACATGACTTTACAGTGTTAATTGGAGTCCATTGACATCAAACATATGGAATTCTAAGAATTCGAAAACTTCAAATTATTGGCATTGGATGCTTATGATGGGACAAAGGACCAACCATTCATATCTTGAGGTATATGCGACACATGAAAGTACCAGGGACATAAGATGAGATTATGGTTATGTGCTTCCTTTTGTTTTTATCAAATATAACAACCATGTGGTTTTATCAGTTGGAAAGTGGCTCTGTTAGAAGTTTGAAATAATCTGGTGGGTAGGTTTATGGATTAATTTCGAATTCACAATGCTCAACCAAATAATGTCATAAATTGACTACCATCAAGCATATAATGGGGGACTTTGCATGAGTTTTTGGAAAGGTATAATGTGGTCGTGACTTCAGTGGATCGACCAGATCCATCCGTAGTTTTAATGGTTGCAATTCCAATTATTTTGAATAATTTGGACTTGAAAGTATTTTTGGTAAGGAATCCACCAAGGTATCTCGGTGAGTTATATTATAAGGTAGATAGATTTACAAGGCAAGAGGATGTAAGAGCAAACAAAAAGGCTTTTGAGATTTACGCTATTAAAGATGGAGGATCATCTGGATTTCATAAGGATAAGAGTAAAATAAAGAATAACAAAGGATTTGATCTACAACATAGGCAATGGAGAGGAACAAAATTCCATTCGTATATGGATCTCAATGCATCTCTGGAATGGATTTATCGAGCTCTCAGAATCATCTTCCATTCAGGAAAGAGAGTAGAAGGAAACCCACTGAAAAGGGAAGGAATTCTAGAAAGAATTGTTTGTTTCATGATATGGATGGCCATGATACGAATGAGTGTCAATATCTCAAGGATGTGATTGAGGTACACGTTAGAAATAGACAGCTCGCGCAGTGCATTTGGGTTAGGATTATGATGGTAGAACAAGAGCAGCAATCTTCCGTCCAAAAAAGTTGCAAGATTGAACTTAGATCTCGTGGGATAATCATTAACTAAAAACTTTGATTTGGATTTTGGAAGTATAAGTCAGCCTACCCATGTATTAGATTAGGAGCTAGTCCCTGGCATGCTCTTTGCTGATGAGGAACCATCTAACTTCTTTCACTTAATAAATTTGCAAAAAAAAAAAACCACTGAGTGAACCCCGTGTACGGTATTAGGACTTAGTCCCTAGGCATACTCAATTGGTCCTCTCACGTCAACACCCAAGATTAAGTGAATAAGTGCTAGTAAGTCAAAACATAAAGTACTGAAAAGTAAATAACTTCAGGTTTTATTGTATTTCAGCAAGTTGTGCCTACGTCCAATTCGTTGTAACTTTATATATTTTTCTTTGCAAAGTTATAGGTATAGTCCTTCTTCTTATGTTTAAAAGGTAATGAAGTGAGAATAGCAAAGTACTTGCTTCTTCTCCACCAAGCTCAAAAGCCCAATTTATGTCCAAAGTCCAAGAGTATGAAGATTCAATGCCCAAAAGCTCTTATATCAAAGCTATTCCAAAACATTCCACGTAAGCTCCAATGTCCAAAAGAGCGAGCCAAATGCCAAAGCGTTAAAGGAAGTCTTCTATGTGAAGCTCCCAAACCTAAAAGAGTATCTAATACTCACAAATCCACGTAGGAAGCCATTAGAGAGCTCCAAGCCATGCTTTCCCACGTGTAGAAATAAAACAGCCAAAAGATCCTGAAACCTACCAAGTGATGGGATATTTATAGGTGAGGGAATGCGAGAATTTGTATCCCTGGAAATTCGTATCTCGAGATCGATACTGACCCAGATACTTTAGCCAACCGTGCCGCTTCATGTTAGAAGCACTCAAATCCATCCGAAGCCATGTAAGCTTGTATCCCATGATACGAAAAGCACTTTCGTATTCTCAAAAGTTAGGAGAATCCGATCCATCTAAGTTTCTTGATACGAATTGAGTTTTTCGTACTCTATGCCTTATCCAAATTCATGAATGCCATCCGCCATTTCATATCCTAGGGAATACGAAATCTCCAAAGATGAGAAACCAGAGCAACCCGATCCTATGCACTTCGGACTCGTATCTCACCATCTTGAATTCATATTTGTGGGATACGAAATCCGCAATGGAGAGCTGGATAAGAATTTCATGAGTTAAGAAGTGGGATATAAAAAATCCTCGCAAATAGGAGTACGAATTGTCGAATATGAATTTTGTATTCTCTTAGCCAAACCATAATGGTTATCCGAAGAAACCTGAAATCCATAAAACCGGAATAATCTGATAACCAGATGATCAGACAAATCTGAAAGCTAGAATAACTATATGCGATATAGTCTATACCTGCAAAAACCAAATGAATTACCCTTCCAAGTCCTGATGGAACAATCCATAACAAGAGAGCGAACGATCCTACCAAGTTTGGACAAGGCCTTCTGCAATTAGCCAGAACGATGAGTTGTCTGCCAAGTCCAGACAGTTAATCCAGAACCAAACTGGCAAAGTCCTTACCGCCATAAGCCAAGGCGGCCTTACCAAGACCTGACAAGATGACCGAGGATAACCAAATGAGTTGCCTACCAAGACCTCATAGATCAACCTAAGCCCAAACGAGTAAGGTTTTACCCGCCACTAGACTAAGGGCCTTGCCAAGTCCTGACAAGGCGCCTGTCCCTTCTCGAGAACGTCCTTACTTGGGGACCATATTTTTATACTTGGTGAGCAAAGTCCTTACTTCATCAAGTACTTAAAGCTTGAAATTCCAATTCTGGGTTTCATACGTCGCAAGCAGCGCCCTTATGTGCGAAGTAATTTTATTAAAGTTTTCAAGGGTTAGAGTTTACAATAAGGTCATAGGAAAACCCAATGGTTTATCATCGATAAGGGAGCATGCCTAAAGGTTAAGGCCTAATATTGTACGTGGGTGAGTCGACTTAGACATTTTCGATTTCAAGTTTATTGAGTCTTGTTATGGTTCGAAGGGGACGATTTATAATTGAGCAAAGAGCATGACTAAGGGTCACACCGTGCATGGGTAGGTCAACTTAGCTGTACTAAGCCAGAAAATGAAAAATAAACAAAGGACATTGGATGGTTTATCATTCTCAATGAGCTTGCCTAGGGATTAAGACCAAATCCCAACATGGGTAGGCAAGCTTAGCCCTCAAATTTTTCGTGCCAGATAATGTAATGTCCCGTATATTTACGAGGTAATAATTAATTAATTTAATTATTTAAATAGCAATTCAGAGAATTTAATGGTTGTTTAATAAAATAATATTGAATATTTAATTAATTTAAATAATAGAATAATATATTTAATTCTGAAATAGTCGGAAAATAGTGAATTGACAATATAATGTGAACTGGACAATTTAAAATATTTAATTCAGCAAAGAATTTGAATTAGAATAACGAATATATTATTTGAACGATAGTTGAACGTATAATTATATTATAATTATAATCGAGCTCGAAATGGCGCTGCAATTCGTAAATTGGCGATTCAAACTTTAAACGAATATACAGAATCCGTTTTAAATCGAATTTCTGTGAAACAAGAAATGTTCGGAGCTGGTGAAGTATATTTTTCTAATGGAAGAGAAAAATCGGGATTTCATCCTATAGATTTTGATTTATGTCCAAATCAAATTTTCGAAAATTCGTTATGGAATTCCTTTATAATTTATAATGATTTATTTATATTATAAATAGTTTTTTCAATATTAATTGAATATCGATTCAACCAGAATTTGAATATCGAGTTATAAATCCAATTGGAGCTGTATGATATTCTATTGTGAATATATACGATAATATTTATTTATAATTATTAAATTTAATTATTTTAAAATATATTAATATTTAAATGGGTTATTTAGAGCTTTAAAAATAGCCAGTTTTGCAAACGACCGCCGTTTTCGATGAAACTAATTTTGCTGGATCCGAACTATTAAATTATTGCTAGATTTCAATTTCCGTAATTTTTAGAATCAGTATGTGGCCGTACGAATTTTTAATGTGAAAAACAGTCAGTATTTTGATGGTTAAAAATACGTTGTGTGAGCAAACGAAGTCGAAATTCGACGAAACCAGTTTCGTTGGGTCCGTAATGTTAAACTCTAGTTGTATGACAATTTTCATGATTTTTGGACATCGTATGTGATCATAAGGATTTTTAGAAGACAAATACGAATAGCGATAGCTTAAAATCTAATAAAATAACCGAATTTAAAATAATATTTCCCACTCTATAAATATGTCAAAATCCTTTAACCTAATTCCTCTCGTTCCATTGTCTGGTCAAAGGCAATTCAAGATGCCACTTGAAAGCAAAAAAATGAAAACAAGTCATGAGTTAAAAAAATCAAGGGTAACTCGAATCAAATTTTATAAATATTCATATATATATATTCGAATTCCTGGAATCATCCTCTTCAATTCTATAGTCATTTTGACGAGTGCGGTTTTAATTTCCAGAATTTGAAATCAACACAACGTGTATTCCTAGAGCTAGGGCTCGTGTTTTCAAGAGATAGAAGGATCGATTCAAGTTGTTGATGTCGTATTTGGATTGAGGAGATTGAATATAGGTTGCGTGTAAAATCTGGATGAATTCGATTGGAAGATCCGTCGCTCGATTTACTGTAGGGCACGACTGTTTGAAATCGTGGTTCAGGGAGGAGGTAACCGGGTTGTCCACGGAGGCACTGGCGTGATGGAATCATTGATGAGGATGAAAATGGTTATCTCGATTTTCAAAATCATGGGTTGTGGAGGAAGTAATGATGTCGATGTCTCTGTAGTTGCGGGCGTGGATGCCATCGACGGGATTTGTGAGGAGCGTTGAAGTTCTTCGATTAAGGGATGAGGTGGAAGAGGAGTAGATGAGGATATGTTTGGTGTTTTTGTTTTGAATTTAAATAGAGTAGGAAGGGAGTTATGGGGATAGAGGATATGCGTTAATGGAGGTGAATGGGGTACGGGTTTACATTTGGGGGAGAAGGAGGCCAACGCAGATCGGATTGAGGAATGCGGGTGGGGCTTTTAGATGGGCCGAAGAAAATTCAAATGGGTAAAGCCCATTAATAAATTAAATTAAGTTGGTTTAATTTATTTTGTATATAAACTTGTGTAATGTATAAATTTGTCATACATGGACGAAATTCAGCGAAACTGATCATGTTGGAATCGTATGGACGAGAGTTACCCAATGGAACTAATTAGGAGTGAATTGGAGCTCGTGACAATTTACAGCAAAATAAATTGTGTGTCTGAATCATCAGATTGTTAATCGTTATTTAACGATGATTGTCCAATATGAGTAAAACTCACCAACTCTACCAGTTCATATTTTTATAACGTATTTTTATAACTGATAAATGATGATTGATTGTTGTGTGTTGACTGTTTGGTTGAACTGCTAATTGATTGGTTGAAAATATCGATATAGTTATGTATATATATATATTTATCGTTAATCAGATATTGATTATGTTTATTAGAATATTTCATATTGAAATGAAATCGATGTTAATTATATTTTTTAACATCTCTGATGTAGAGAAACAGGTTGGAGGGATCCAACTGGATTCCTCAATGTTTATAATACTGTTCTTTTCATATATTGTAATATATGATTTGTTATATAATCTGTTGTTGATTATATGTGTTCGAATGATATCGATCATTGTTATTTGGTATTATACCATAAGAAACACTGCGATGTAGAAAAGGGGATTTTCAAAGTGTATTTTGAAAATAAATTATTTATATAAAATCAATGGATTTTATATATAAAGGGAAATGAAATTTGATAAAGCAAAATAATTATAAAATCAAAGGATTTTATAAAACAAATATTTATTTAGAAAATAAATAGCAATACAAATGGGAATATTTATTTAGAAAATAAATAGAATTGAAAAGGAATATTTATTTAGAAAATAAATAGAATTAAAAAGGAATATTTATTTGTTAAATAAATAGAATTGAAAAGGAATATATATTGGGAAACAAATAGAATTGAAAAGGAATATATATTGGGAAACAAATAGAATTGAAAAGGAATATATATTGGGAAATAAATAGAATTATAAAAGGGATATTTATTTAGAAAATAAATAAATTATAAAAGGAATAATTATTTGAAATATAAATATAGAGAATTATAAAAAGGGAGTATTTGAAAAATAAATAGAATTTTACACTAGGAAGGTTTAGACCCGTGCTTCGCACATGGGGATGACATGATATGAATTTAAAGTGAATATTTAATAGAAATCTATTTTAACAAAGAAGATTAATTTATAAATAAATTTTTATAAATTAAGTAAAATATTTATTATTGGATAAATTGGATATATAAAATCTGAATTTATATAGAGAAGTAAAATCGGTTTCAACACATATATTTGAAATGGAATTGAACTTGGTATTTATAAAGGAAATTAGAGTTAATCGAATAGAGTTAATTGGTTAGAGTTAACCAATTAGAGATAATCGAATAGAGTTAATCGATTAGAGTTGGAGTTAATCAGGAGTTAATCGAAACGAGTTAATCGAAATGAGTTCATCAAAATGAGTTAATCGATTAGAGTTAATCGAAATAAAGTTAATCGAAATAAAGTTATAATCGGCTAGAGTTAATCGAATATAGTTTATTCGAAAAGGAGTTAATCGAATATAGTTTATTCGAATAGAATTAAAGGAGTTATTCGAATATAATTTATTTGAATAAAATTAAAGGAGTTAATCGAATATAGTTTATTTGAAGGAGTTATTCGAATATAGTTTATTCGAATAGAATTAAAGGAGTTAATCGAATATAGTTTATTCGAATAGGGTTAAAGGAGATAATCGAAGATAGTTCATTTGAAGGAGTTATTCGAATAGAATTAAAGGAGTTAATTGAATATAGTTTATTCGAATAGAGTTAGAGGAGTTAATCGAATATAGTTTATTTGGAGTTATTCTAATATAGTTTATTCGAATAGAATTAAAGGAGATTATTGATTATAGTTTATTCGAATAGAGTTAAAGGAGTTAATCGATTATAGTTTATTCGAAAGGAGTTAATCAAATATAGTTTATTCGAAATGAGTTAATCGAATATTGTTTATTCGAAAGGAATTATCGAATAGAGATTATTCGAAAGAGAGTTATATGTTGAAATTCGATTATATCGAATTCGGGAAAGTACTATTCACTTTTCGTTTTTAATCAAGATTTATTTATTTATAAATAAATTAGTTGTTTATTTATTTATCCAAATTAATAAATAGAAGTATACCTAAGTTATTATATTTCAAAAGCATGGGATTATAACACTATTGTTATAATCAAACGATTTCTGTAAAAGAAGTGGATTCGTAAATAGAATTCGAGAGTTACGTATGGAAGTTTATTAAAGATTTAGAAGGTGAACTTTGTCTATTTTCGAAGTTAGAAATGTTGTTCAGTTAAGGTCTGAGAGGTAGTTATACCCCAACTTGATTGACTTCATTTTTAACTAAGGAATGGTTAAGGTTGGATAGTGAAGGTTAGTTAAGTGAAATTAGTTAATCAGTGTAATGGTTGGAGTTGGCATAACGACGCTTTATTTAAACATCTGTTTTTAAATCAAATGAAGGAGTTTTGGAAATGTTTTCCAAATAAGAATCAGAAATGTTTTCTAATACATAAAATAAGAGATGAGAATAAAAATGGAAACATTTTTCCAATATTAATAAGGTATATTTTCCAAATTTAGAAAATAAGAATTTATGTATATATATATATATATATATATATATGGAAACAGGAAATGGGTAAATGAATAAATTAATGATAAATTAATTTAAGGGATAAACGATGATTGAAGATTGATCGATAGAATTTCCATCTGGAAATAATATCGTTGTTTGCACACGTGTTTTTCTTTGATAGTTAACTCACTGACTATCGTAGTTTTTGACCATTTTTCCTTCATCAATACGGAGAGACCGGGATCAGATTCATTATCTGAAAACCACTTTGTATGGGCATTAGCGTTGCGAATCAAATATGATGAGGATAATTGAAGACGGAGTTATGCAAGGGCTGTCCTGTTTACAGAATAGTGCCTTCGGTTTGTCCAGTCCCAGGACGACCTGTATGGAAGAATGTCTAACAGAGTATATTTAATAGATCGCGTAAGTTGAGCTCTTCAAACGTATATACGTTTGGTGGTGGAGGAATTCGTTTCTCTAAGCTTTATACTCGTTATATTTTAGGGGAAATCAATTTGTGATTTGGCGGGTATGATGATGTGACATTCAAAGTGAATAATTGTGTGATCTGTCAGAGACTAGCGTGGCCTCTAGCCTCACAACCGAGAAATGACAAAAATCGGGCAGGCAGCATGGCTAAGTGGGTTGCTTCCAATTAGGGTGTAGTGTCACCTGATCTAGAGTTCCATTTACTTCTTCAATCCATTCGATGTTATCCCTTTTGGGAAACGGTTGCTGATCCCAACCGTTGGTGATATACATTCGATACACCCAAGCGAAATGAGTGGTCGGTTATGTGTGGTCGGGTTGCAAGATGTTCTTATTGAACCCAGTGTATTCCTCTCTAGAGGTACACTATCAGAAGGTGGTTCCATACCTTGTCATAGTTGGTAATCCATTATCCAATAAGTGCTCGCGGTTTTGATTGTATACTATATATGTAGAACGTGAGATGAAAGCGTTTCTGCTAGATGATTATTATATTGTGGTTGATAGACACTATCATAATATCAAAAGAATTTTGATATAAATATTATTTTGGATTCTCATAAGGGAAAAACATGTTCCGTTATACGGCGTGGTCTTATGAAATATCGTTATTTCCTCAAATCCGTTTTAAATTGTTTTACTCACACCAGTACCATGACTGGCCCAGAGTTTGTTTTGTTTTCCCTAAACTCGTGGGTGCCTAATTTTGTACGAGCAGTCAAGTAGTCAGGATTTTACAGATGTACTTGGAAAGCTTGGAGCAGGAGGCTTCAGGATTATATAGCTATTGTTTATTCCATTGTGTTGTAAGTGTTATACTCTGGTAATGTTACTGTATACATATACTGGTTTTATTTCAAAGTTATGTATCTATTATATATTGTTCGTTCCGCTGTGAGATTTGTGTTTACTTTGATGTTGTATGTTCTTCTTCTTCTATTCTAAGTTTCTATCTTATCTATTCTCACCCTCTAACTTCTTTCATGGACTATCCGGTATTTCCGATGCTTGATAGTCAACATTGGGTTATATGTCGATTACTTAGGATCGCGAAATCCTTGGGTCGTTACAGTGGTATCAGAGCTGAAGGTTAAGTAATTACCTTGGCACTGTGGCGTGACTCAGTAGCGATGGGGTTTGCAATACCCTAGATTGAGTTGAGTGTATATATATATATATATATATATATATATATATATATATATATATATATATATATATATATGAGCGCGTATTTGTTATTCAATATAAAATTGTTTTATATTGTGGAGATTTATTGATTGAGTTGTTTATGGGTTCCGGTCGATCAGTTTGATCCACTGTATCGGTAGAGGTTTATAAACACTCGAATACGATGAACCGACACAGTATGTTTTGAAAATAGGGTAAATGAAATAATTTTACCCAAATTATATTTTGATATAAACAAAGTATAGATATTTGAATTATTATAGTATATTGGATGTGTTGGTTGTGATTATAATCGAATAAGATTATAAAATGTGAAATGGTTATGTAAATAGCCAATCAGAAGTCATATAAGTAAAATGCGTGAAATCATATGAATTAAATCTGAATTTAAATTAGAACTGGAATTAAAACCCTGGAAGGTTATAAAAGTGTTTGTAAATGAATCTAGGTTAGATATATGTGAATTTTAAAATCCTGGGAGATTTTAAATTTGTTACAAGCATTGAAAAGGATATTTTGAAACGAAATTCAAAATGGAAGTGTTTAGATATGGTTTTGTAAGTAATATAGTACTGAACTCACTTCGATAGCTGGAAATAGATTCCGATGATGATCATGACATCATCGGTGTTCATTTTCAAGTTGTAAGTAACGGATTACTACCAAACTTTTTGTTTTTGAATTATTTTGAGAAAACAAGTTGTTTTGATATTCCAAATGAATATTTTGATTTTTAGAAAAGGCTAAGCTGTTTAAAAATTCCCAGAATCAGATTATTTGAATTAAAACAAATTAAACTAGAATTTGTAAAAAAAATAGAAATAGAAATTGAATTGAAATTGGAAAAGCAAATTGGAATTAAATTGAAGTCAATTATGTGAAAATAGAATAGAATTAGAATATAATGATATCGAGTAAGTTGGATTGATGTCGTAAGAATTTGGAATTGATAGTGGAATTTGAGTTTAGAATGGAAATTGGCTTAGTTATAAGACAAAGGTTGGATATGAGGATAAAGTTGACTGGAGTTTGATTTGGGATGAAATTGGTATATGCTGAATTAACAGCAGATGGAAGGGCTATAACGATATGCCCAACAACAAGGTACAAGTTTATATTCTAATTGGGTTTGAGATTTTGATGAGACGAATTAGTAAGCCACTTGGCTACTTGATTTTCTTTTGGGTTGGAGAAGGCCCAAAGAGGCGAGTTGTAGTTGTACCGATTGACCAGTACAAAGGAGGTGCTGACGAAATTTTTCGAAAATTTCGAGTGTTAGAAAATTTTCAGGATTTTTGAAAATTTTCATTGATAAGTATTAATTAATATTTTAATTGAAATTTATTGGTTCAGTTGAAACTGAAAAAGAAGTAAACAAATAATTTGAAACTCAGTTAATAGGGTTTGTTTCCTACCTTAGCAATTTCGAGGATGAAATTATTTTAAGGGGGGAAGAATGTAATGTCCCGTATTTTTACGAGGTAATAATTAATTGATTTAATTATTTAAATAGCGATTCACAAAATTTAATGGTTGTTTAATTAAATAATATTTAATATTTAATTAATTTAATTAATTTAAATAATAGAATAATATATTTAATTCCGAAATAGTCGAAAAATAGTGAATTGACAATATAATGTGAACTGGACAATTTAAAATATTTAATTCAGCAAAGAATTTGAATTAGAATAACGAATATATTATTTGAACGACAGTTAAATGTATTATTATATTATAATTATAATCGAGCTCGAAATGGCGCTGCAGTTCGTAAATTGGCGATTCAAACTTTAAACGAATATACAGAATCCGTTTTAAATCGAATTTCTGTGAAACAAGAAACGTTCAGAGCTGGTGAAGTATATTTTTCTAATGGAAGAGGAAAATCGGGATTTCATCGTATAGATTTTGATTTATATCCAAATCAAATTTTCAAAAAGTCGTTATGGAATTCCTTTATAATTTATAACGATTTATTTATATTACAAATGGATTTTTCAATATAAATTGAATATCGATTCAACCGGAATTTGAATATCGAGTTATAAATCCAATTGGAGCTGTATGATATTCTATTGTGAATATATACGATAATATTTATTTATAAATATTGAATTTAATTATTTTTAAATATATTAATATTTAAATGGGTTATTTAGAGCTATAAAAATAGCCAGTTTTGCAAACGACCTCCGTTTTCAATGAAACTAATTTTGTTTGATCCGGAATATTAAATTATTGCTAGATTTCAATTTCTGTAATTTTTAGAGTCAGTATGTGGCCGTACGAATTTTTATGTCATCAATACGGAGAGACCAGGATCAGATTCATTATCTGAAAACCACTCTGTATGGGCATTAGCGTTGCGAATCAAATATGATGAAGATAATTGAAGACAGAGTTATGCAAGAGCTGTCCTGTTTACAGGATAGTGCCTTCGGTTTGTCCAGTCCCAGGACGATCTATATGGAAGAATGTCTGACAGAGTATATTTAATAGATCGCATAAGTTGAGCTCTTCAAATGCATATACGTTTGGTGGCGGAGGAATTCGGTTCTCTTAGATGTATACCCATTGTATTTTTGGGGAAATCAATTTGTGATTCGGCGGGTATGACGATGTGACATTCAAAGTGAATAATTGTGTGATCTGTCAGAGATAAGCATGGCCTCTAGCCTCACAACCGGGAAATGACAAAAATCGGGCAGGCAGCATGGCTAAGTGGGTTGCTTCCAATTAGGGTGTATTGTCACCTAATCTAGAGTTTCGTTTACTTCTTCAATCTATTTGATGTTGTCCCTTTCGGGAAACGGTTGTTGATCCCAACCGTTGGTGATATACATTCGATACACTCAAGCGAAATGAGTGGTCGGTCATGTGTGGCCGGGTTGCAAGATGTTCTTGTTGAATCCAGTGTATTCCTCTCTATAGGTACACTATCAGAAGGTGGTTCCATACCTTGTCATAGTTGGTAATCCATTATCCAATAAGTGCTCGTAGTTTTGATTGTATACTATATATGTAGAACATGAGATGAAAGTGTTTCTGCTAGATGATTATTATATTGTGGTTGATAAACACTATCATAATATCAAAAGAATTTTGATATAAAGATTATTTTGGATTATCATAAGGGAAAAAACCGTTCCGTTATACGGCGTGGTCTTATAAGATATCGTTATTTCCTCAAACCCGTTTTAAATTGTTTTACTCACACCAGTACCATGACTGACCCAGAGTTTGTTTTGTTTTCCCTAAACTCGTGGGTGCCCAATTTTGTACGAGCAGTCAGTAGTCGAGATTTTACAGATATACTTGGAGAGCTTGGAGCAGGAGGCTTCAGGATTATATAGCTATTGTTTATTCCACTGTGTTGTAAGTGTTATACTCTGATAATGTTATTGTATACATATACTGATTTTATTTCAAAGTTATGTATCTATTATATATTGTTCGTTCCGCTGTGAGATTCGTGTTTACTCTGATGTTGTATGTTCTTCTTCTTCTTCTTCTATTCTAAGTTTCTATCTTATCTATTCTCACCCTCTAACTTCTTTCATGGACTATCCGGTATTTCCGATGCTTGATAGTCGACATTGGGTTATATGTCGATTACTCAGGATCGTGAAATCTCCGGGTCGTTACAGATAACCAAAGACGAAAGCAGGAGATCAGATGGTTTCTTGTCCGCAAAAAGCATGCCTTGGGATTAAGACCTATTCACATACATTGGTAGGCAGACTTTGATCCTCTAAAATCCTACAATCATGAAAACCAAAGAGAGGTTAATTATGAGGCAGATGGTTCATAGTCAGGTACAGAACACGCCCATGGATTAAGGCCTCATCTTGTACATGTGTGATGTGACTTAGAACCATCCATAACTGGGAAATTAGGGATATAATATCTAGAAGCACAATATCCTAGAGGTTAAAGCCAATATAACCATAGTCCAAAGACAAAAGGCCAAAGTTCCCATCACTAAATAACCTAGACATATAAGTCAAAAGGTCAAATAAACATAGAGCCATATCCAGAAGCCGAAAAGCCAAACAATTATATCCGTAATCCATGAGATCAGATTGACCAAAAACCAAAAACGTAAGTTCCGGAATCCAAAAGACAAATGCACAAAGACTAAAAACCAAAGAATCAAAATCCAAAGCGCAAAAGTCGCAGAACAAAGAACCAGAAAACCAAATAACCGAAGAACCGAAAAAGCTAAGAGCTACCAAGCCAGGGAATCCAAAGAAAACTATAATGAGCCACATCAATCAATGACCAAACTGAGGGGGTCCATTCTTATTTCGAGCAGGATCAAGCAGTTGTGCATGTACCGTTCCTGTAGCACGATTTCGAACATATTCAACTAACTCGCCACGTCTGATGCGTTCTTTTATAATATCTCGAAGATTCCAGCAATCATTGGTGTTGTGACTATTCAGGTTGTGAAACAAACAATGCCTACCAAAATATCTTTTCTTCTGAGATGAATTTCTCTCGGGAAGCTTTTTTAAGGGAGCAACCAGGTGAATTTCCAAATCAACCTCCTCCAGAGTATGACTAAGCTTCGCGTATGATGGGAATTTGGGCTATTCCACTGATACACATTCTGATCATTCCGAGGAGCATCCTTTCCTTTGCCTTTGCTGAAATTGGACAATCCTTCGCCCTTAATCTAGTTAACCTCGAGAACTTCCTTGTCGGTTCTCGCTTTCTCTTCCTTTAGAAAATGATCTGCTTCAAAGTGGAATTCACTAAGATCCTCGTTGGATCCCGTTAAAGAAAGATCTTGAAATCCTCTTACCCAAGACACCTGAAATAGTATCCATTAAAACCATAGAAGGATCCAGTCGATCGACCGATGCCGCAAGTGCGTTAAACCTCTCTAAGAACTTTTGCGAAGTCTCATCGGACCTTTGGTTGATCACTGTAAGAGTCATCACATTCTTAGGTCGAGTGATGTGAACCCTGAACTATTCAACGAACTTCCCAACCAAGACATTTCAGCTATTTATCGAATCATTGCCCAACTGTCGGAACCACATAGCATAAATATGTGTAAAATAGAGTGGGAAGCACTTCACCATAACATTATTCGAAGCTGAAAACACTTCCATATGGTGCATATAGAGCAATAAGTGAATGATAGGATCTTTCCTTCCGTCAAAAGCCTCCAACACCGGCAATTTGAAATCCGATGGGTTATAAGAATTTTGAATATCCTGAGTGAATGTACTGCGAGTAACATAATACAAATCCAAAAGACATGCTCCACCTTGAGTATATCTCCGAATCACATCAACAATCTGACCACCACTTCAATTTCCAAGCAAACGAGCCCAGTCATTCAATCCCACATTAGTGCCCTCGGTTTAAAATCCAGAATTAGCAAACTTTTGATTCCCAACAAGAATATCTGGCTCAACTCTATCCTGAGGTGCCGCCAGTGGCACAAGTCCAACTCCTTAAATAGTGGGAGTTCCTACATCCAAACATGTGTGCGCCATCTCTTGAGCAATATTATCAGTTCCAAAACCCAAAACCAAAGCCTCATGAGCACTACTTCCCTCAAGATTAGGGTTGGTGCCCCCCAAGTCTAGTCGATTCGGTAAGGTTTATGGATTGGTGTCGACCCAGGGTTGATCCTCTGAAATTGCCCCTAAGTACCGAGCTAAACCTTGAGTAACACTAGCACTTGTTCCCGCAATATTTCCTAGGCCCGAAGGCTTTTTGAAACCATCGATCCGAGCGAGAAGAGTATTCATAGTGGCTTCATGCCTCCTAAAATGCTCTTCTTGCCTTTCCAACCGTGAAGTCAAATCCTTAACAACTCCATCGATCTTGTCTCGAGTCACATAATTCGATGGATGTCCATCAGAGGATACTTCTTGACTTTCCTCCACTCTGGTTCCTTCCGAATGAGCCAACGAAATATGTTTCCATTTGACCATCTTCTAAACCAATAATAATTCATTTCCTTAGCAATCTGATGTTGCGCTACCCTTTTCTGGTGCACTAAAATGATGATGAGGGAATTTGGTCCTCTCATGTCAGTACCAAAGGTTAAGTAAACAAGTGCTAGTAAGTCCAAATGTAGAGTAACGAAAAATAAATAACACCGAGTTTTATAGTGGTTAAGCAAGGTGTGCCTACGTCCACTCCGAGGTAACCTCATACATTATGCTTTTCAAAGTTATAGGTATGGTCCTTCTTCTTCATATATCTACAATGTAATGAGGTAAGAATAGCAAAGTCCTTGCTTCTTATCCACTGTAACACCCCACGTCCATTAATGTCACTCACAAAGGGAATGCATTAACTTCTATGGAGGTTTTAGGTGAATATAGAACAGTAAAATTTCAACAAGACAGATATAAAATAGTACTTGGAAATTTAAAAACTTTATTTCAATTGCAGCAGAAGTCAAAACATGTTTGATTACATCATAACACCATAATCAAAGTCAAGTACAATATCTATCTTGATAAAACAAGTACATAATCCCATTACATAAATAGCCATTAAAAAGAAAGATAACAAGCTGGACTTTACTTCAGCAGTCCAAGCTTTCCAAGAGATAAGCAATCCAATCAGACTCCACTGGAACTTGGCCCAACCTGAGGACCTGAAGGGAGAAAAAGATGAAAAAGAGGGGGGGTCAGACATAAAGTCTGGCGAGTATGATAATTCTACAATACTATTATCAAAATAACTGGACTAAGGCATAAGCTGGAAAACAAGGAAATGTCTATGAAAGAGCAGATTAAGGACATAGACAATCGCTAAAGGAAACGTTATAGGCGCTCCTAAATACTAAAGGATAAACACTGTACTGCACCACACCAGTCACCCTAAAAATTGATTCCACTTAGCTTCACTTAGAAACTTTCTTAATGGCTTTATGTACTCCTAGCTGACTACATAGGTGCCACCTGCCCCTATCTCCACTAGGTGTACCCCACTTTCCATTTTTCGATCGGCTCCCTACTCGTAGATACCCATGCTGGCCCTACAGTGGGGTGTATCATTCCCCTAAAGTGGCAACCCGATATAACAGAGATGCACGGCTTATACCTACACGATGCAACAACGTCTTACCTACCAGCCCGGGTCCACACACGCACATGAAACCCGTTGGACTTGCGTTTCCACCGCTCCCTGTTTTGGCCTCTTATAGTCAAACCCAGTATGCGTGTCCCGTCCTCGACTTGGGTCGAGCCCACAAAGATACGTTTTGGGATACTGGTTGAAATGGGCCTCCATTATTTCCCACAAGCATTCCACCTAAGCTTGTCCCATTAGTCCATCCACTTAACCCACTTAGTCATGTTCATTTACATGTGTATTTGGTTAAGTCTAATCGTATTTCAAATGCCTCTAAAGGCAACCACTAGATTCCTCATGCCACCCAAGGCACCTACTTAACCCCCATGTCCCACCTTACATGATTATCTGGCTAAGTATTTCTTAATTCATTAAGGCCATAACCTCATAAAGACCTCTCACATTAGACTGGCATTTATGGCAGCTGGATTTGCCGGGCGGGTCCGGGCAGTCTTACACCATAAAAGAGTCTAACCTCGTGTCTTTACAACTGTTATGCTTTAGTTTGGGCCTAGGACCTCTCACATTGGGCCGACATTTGTGACTACTGGATTTGCCAGGCGGGTCCGGGCAGGTTTACATCACAAACGGGTCCAACCTCGTGTCCTAAGCATTGATTATTATTAATAATCCACTTTCCCCAATTTTAATAATTCCCTACTTGAATTATTAATTAATTCCAAATTTAACAATGTCCATAATTGACTCAATTATGGACATCCATTTAAGGCATGCAAAATCATATCAATTGCACCCCAATTTATTAATTTCCTAATATTACCCCTACCCCACCTTTGAACGTTTATTCGCAAAATGTATGCTAGACCCGATTAGTCTAACTCATAGCATAAAAGAAAATATTCACAACAACAACATATATGTGTGACTAAATAAATCATAACAAGGGGTAAAACTTGCATACATTACAACTTGCATAAGGTTATACATGTCATGGATCTAAGGGTGTCAACTTATTCATAATTCACATAATATGATTTTGATCAAATTTCATAAACTTGTGTAGGACATGTGTGAATCAACATCATTAACAATATGGTTTTATATGGGTACACCTAACTCAATAGGCAAATTCCCAAAAATCAAAATTCATTTAATCATAGATTCATGTATATGGGTACACCTAACTTAATAGGCAAATTCCCATATTCAAGATCCAATTAATTTGTAGATTCATGTATATGGGTACACCTAACCCAATAGGCAAATTCCCATAATCAAGATCTATTATAAAAAAAACATAAACTTTAAACATGATCCAATTCGCATAAATACTAACATCATGATTTTACAACTTGTATGATTCAACACAACTTAACATGACATCATTATCATATAACATAAGTATTTCAACATATGTGATAATATGAGATCTACAACATATATAAGATTTACAACATAGCATATCATAATTTGCAACATAGCATGATATGATTTACAACATAGCATAGCATGATTAATCACATATGACATAGCATAGGATTATTTACAACATAATCACTACAACATAACAACATATATATGATAACATAATAGCATAACAAGAGATCCACAACATAATTTACAAATACATAACAATTCATATCACTTTCTTGTGATCCATTCATAACTTAATCAAATTATTTTATAATAATATTGTGAGATTCATCATACTCACAATTTTAAAGAAGAGAAATAGAAAGAGAGAGAGCTTTTGATTTGATTTGAGTAGATTTAGTTTGTAGATTAGGCCTTCTTCTTCTTTAGTTTGTGACGGCTATGCTGAACTCCATGGCAACGGCATGTCGGTAGCTCTCCAATTTTTCAAGTGATTTAGGGTTAGAGTCTACCCACTTATTTATAGATGTTAGGATTCATTTAGGCCATTAGATTTAACCTAGAAATAACCGCAGCCATTCAGACCAGATGGGGTTTATCTTATTGACTCAGCAATGAGTCAGAAGTGACTCAGCAAACACTCAGCAAATTAATAAACTTCTATTCATGTTTACATTAACTGCCCATATATATATAAATATATATATATATACACACGCACCTATTCATGAATTCAAATTAATCCATAATTAACTTATGACCATTTCTACACATTAATTTTCCAATTAATGTCTTAATTCCATTTTTCGCCTTTTAAGGCAATTCACATATCTCAAATTTGTTATATGCCTTTTAAGGCTATTTCGTGCAAATTCTCAATATTAATTCTTTTAATTTGTGAATATTAGTATTAACAGAAATACGGGGTGTTACATCCACCAAGCTCAAAAGCCCAGTTCTTATGTCTAAAGGCCAACATTATGAAGCTTCAATGTCCAAAAGCTCCTATGTCGAAGCTATGCCAAAATGTTCCAGGTAAGCTCCAATGTCCAAAAATATCCAAAAGCACGAACAAATGCCTAGTGTTGAAGGAAATCTTTCATGTGAGGCTCCCAAACCCAAAATATTATCCAAAGCTCACAAATCCATTTAGGAAGTCATCAAAGAGATCCAAGCCAAGCTTTCCCGGGTGCAGAAATGAAACAGGCAAATGATCATAAAATAGACTAAGTGTCGGGCTATTTATAGGTAAAGGGATTCAAGAATTTGCATCCCTAGAAATTCATATCCTAGGATTGATACTAACCCAGATACATTAGACAAACGTGTTGCTTCAAGTTTGAAGCACTTGAATCCATCTAAAGCCATACCAGTTTGTATCCCATGATAAGAAAAGGAAATTCGTATTCCCAAAAGTTAGGAGAATCTAATCCATCCAAGTGTCCCGATATGAAATGAGTATTTCATACTCCATGCCTTAACAAAAATCACAAATTCCATCCACCATTTTGTATTCCTGTTTCGTACCGCAGGGGATACAAAATCTCCAAAGATGAAAAAATAGAGCAACCCGATCCTATGCACTTCGTACTCATATCCCACCATCCCAAAGCCATATTTGTGGGATACGAAATCTGCACTGGAGAGTCAGATATGTATTTCATTAGTGAAGAGGTGGGATACAAAAAATCCCCGCAAACCAAAGTATGAATTATCAAATAAGAGATGCGCATTTTGTATTCTCCTAACTAAACTAGAATTCCAATCCTAATGTGTTATCCATATTTTCATGATTTCAAGCACTTCTCAACTTCATCTAAATTGCTACATAACTTTGTGATTTCATACTCGAGTCTCGAGTACTCTGAATAGCCATAATTGATGTGTGACTTCCTTGTCAATAAGGTGGGTCAACATTCTTTGTTAGCGATGAACCGTTTGTTTTTCCCTTATTTTGTTATAAAGTTATATTTTTGACTTTAATAAAATCACTTCACTTGTATGGATGCTCGTGAAGTATGGAACTGAGAATCAGGTTTTAACTTTGATTATTGATCCTCGGGTTCGGACTGTTCTTGAAAAGTTTAGGGCCACTTCGTCAGGACTTCACAATTTGCTATCTATCCATCCTTGAGCTTTGATTATGCTTGAGAACGTTCAAGCATCTTTGTAATGATTTAGCAAGGTTGTCTGACTAGTCGTCAAGTATGGATTGCTCAATCAAATTTTGTAAGTATGGACGGTTGACACCAAAAATTGGTACAACACCTAAGAATGATATAAAGTAGAGAAATAAATGAAGAATAAGCAAATTAAAATGAAGAAAAGAAAGAACACACAAGAATTTATTGTGGTTCGACATTAACGAGTCTACTTCCACTTTATAATATCTAAATTATATTGTAAAATGCTCACACTTGTATGATTATTGAATTATAATGTAAATACTCTTAATTACTACAATTGAATTGAAGCAAAGCTTGATGACATGCTACTGCAAAGGATGTGAGAGAATATAAATGCAAAAAAGGCCCTTCTTCGTTGTTTCGAGTTATTTATAGCATTGGGGGATAGTCGGCCTGGTAGGATTACGTGGCACTCGAACTGGAATAATAGGTGGCGGATAGACATAGTCTCTTGACCGTTAGAGTAGGCTTTCAGGAGATATATTGGACTGGGTCAATATGGGCCGACCTAATATGGGCTACGTGGCATAAGATCCACACACATAGTAGTAAGGCTATTATGGTAATGGTAAATTTACCATTGCCATACCATTACTAACCATATTTCATTGAAATCGGTATACAAGTTAAACCAATATGGTAATGGTAAATTTACCAGTTTTAACAGTAAATTATCGTTAACATTTCTTCAATACTAGCGTTAACGGTAATTTTACCAATAAATTTAAAACATATGTATTTACATCTGATATGGTTTATTACATGCATTTAGATCCAAATAAATGATTATATTTAGTTCAATAATTAGGTAAAATAATTCTAAGTACACTTATTTTTTTCTCATTTATGTTTTTTTATTAATGGACATTACATATAACATACTAAAGATGCATCGTGTACAAAAAACATGTCAAGATACATACTTTGATTGAAAAATGGCAATTTAACATTACAGTGTAACGGCTACCAGATATCGGTATACCAGTCTATCGGTAACGGTAAACAATTCTGGCTTACCAGTAAAAACGGTATGGTAACGGTATTTGCCAAAAGGTAATGGTAACCATTACCATAACAGCCCTACGTAGTTGGGTGGCGTGACTAGGTTAGAGCCATAAAATAGGTCATTAGCTTATATTTTGTCACGTAGAGGAGGTATACTCGGGGTAGGAGCAGTTGTTTCGAAGATATTTATCTTTGGATCGATATGTCTCAGATCGACATATCGAGCAGGAATTCCTTTGAGCTTGACATCCCTCGAGCCGGATATCAACAGATTGGTTTATGAGCTCAATCCCGCTAGTTATAGCTTCTTCGAACCCAAGTACCTTGACATGGGAATTCATTGAACCAGGAGTTCCATCGTGCCTATCTTGATCGATCCGAAAAATATCGAACCTGAGGGATTCAACCTATAAGAATGTCTTGAGCTCTCCTAATTTACTAGACCAATGAATGGATGCGCTTTATTTGAGCCTTGAACATCAGGGTTACAATCACTCGGTTTTGACTGCCTTGCTAAAAAGAAGGTCAACACTTTGCTCTCCAAAGCATGTTGCATTGTAACTGAAATGTTCTTTGAATATTTCTAGCTTCACTTTGCAATGATGTCAATCAGTAAAGAGGTAACGAAAAGGTCATGTCGAATTGTCGGCTCTCATACGTGATTGCACATGCATAAGTCATGACTGAACAATGTTATCTATTTTGCACAAGTCGGTATATAATTGTGTTATCCAAGTCAGGAGACAAAGTGAAAGATGTTGTTTCTTTTTGTTTTGAGATAGAGGTCAAACCAAAATTTCATTCGATAGTGTCTCGGTTTGATAATCAAGCCAACACTGGGTTCGTGACTGGCTAGTTATCCCCAAAGCACAACCTTGACTTGATGTCTCGACCCTAATTTGGTTATACTGGACTGAGTCAAATGTCACTTCGAAAGTCATACGAAGAGCCTTTTTCTTCCTCTATAAATATTTGGCCCACCATCTTTCCACCTTTTTGCTTTTTACACTCGTTCAATTTGAAATTTCCAGCAACTCAAAATCTTGATTCTAATTCTCTTCTTGACTTCGATACGTTAATCTAAGTAGGTACCAATCTCTTCTCCTATGCATTTTACTTGCAATTTTTTGTAAATTGTACCTCAATTAATGCATTTGTTCTATGGGGCTTGAATTGGTGTCTCGAATCTCATCATTGGCGATGTCCGAATTGCATATGATTGTGGTTTACCTCGATTTGATTTTGAGTTGGAGCATGGTGAAGTTCCAACAGATCTTGATGGTTGGAAAAGTAGGAGATGAGAAGTTGTGGACAACTGCTGTGTAGCATTGGAAGCAGTGGTTTAGGCTTAATGAAATAGATACTTAAGCCGGAGATGTTATGGGTTAACATGTCTTGGTGGAGAAGTACGGGAGATATGACGAGGGTTTGGTTCGAGGAGGTTGGTTCGATGGTCATGGGTTCGAAGTTGCTGGATGGATGATGACAGCTTCGGTCAAGTAGGAGTTCCTCGAGTCAAAAGATGTAGGGATTAGTCATTTAGTTGCAACGAGTTTGTCAATCCAGAAGCATTGAACTGAGTCCCTCCGAACTGAGGACCATAAGCTGGGAGATGTTGAACTAAGGATATTGAACTGAGACATATCGAGCCCAAACAACTTGAGTCGAACCTTGAATGATCTTAGTAAGGCCTCAACCTTGAATGATAATGAGCTAAGTTGAAATTTTGGATAGTTAGGTTAGAGCATATTCGGACTTGACATATGACTTCCATCCGTGCATAAATTAGCATGTGACTCCTTCCTTTTAATATAGTCATTCAAATGCACTTCTAATACATGACTATACTAGTACACACACCGGGGGAGTAAAGATTCTTCTCTCTAACCTATGATGTTTCTTGAATAGCATAACCAACTTGACTAGAAGATACTACACCAGAGGATCTGGAGCTGGTAGGGGAAAAGTACTCCCACTGAATCTCGATATAGAACCAAGCTCCTCTACAGAGTCAGATCCTTAATATGAAGACCAACCTCATGACCAAGAGGCAAACACTTCGTCCTTCGGAGAATAAGAAGTGGTGGAGGAAGTGATGGCTGAAGAGGGAGCTCCTGTTACACTCCCAGTTGCTGTAATTTTACCAAATCCCATTGACTCGTGGCCAACCTGTCTAGATGGGATGAAGTTAAAAAGATTATGCGCCAAGCATAAGATCAACTTGGAATCCGTCTGACTTCCAACTCAGAAGGAAACAGCTCACAACCCTCCAGAGGGTTTCATGACTATTAGTAGACAAATGTGCACAGTCGGATGCATTTCTCCTTTTAACCCGTTCGTGATGGGATTCTCCCGCCGTATGAAGCTAGCGCCGATGCAACTACACCCCATAGCCTGCTCGTATTTACTTTCCTTGTACATCACATGTGTGGAGTACTTGGGGCAGGAACCAACCTTTGACGACGTCGTGTTTTTCTTCAGCTTTAAACATAAGGTCATTGCAACCCCATCCTTCGTATTCTTTGAATCGGCAAAAGAGAGGAAGATCCTTTTAAAAGGATTCAACAACATTGAGGATGTAAGAACGAACTGGTTCCATGTTCCCTAGCAAGAGGGTTGCGCCAGAAGATGGCTTAAATGCAATAAGTGTGGATCCCTACTAACTTTTTATTCTCCATAGGAAAGTTTCTAATGCTTGTCATTCTTTATAGGCAAAAACCTGGCTAAACCCATCGACCAAGAACATCGCGGCCGTCTGGCTACCCTGTTAAACGTCTCCGCAAGCAGTCGAAGCATTAAAAGATGCATCACAGATGATTTCCTTCACAGATATCACCTTTTAGATGCTAGTTTGTATGTCGGAATCTGAGCTCCAACAGACACCACCTTATCATCCATTCCCCCTGTCGTTGTGCCCCCAGTCATGAGGCAAGCGACTCTTCACTCAGTGGAGGGTCTACGATCATCGCTATCCGATCTCCAGTTAATATTAAGAAGGTTGCTGAAATAATTTTTTAAGGACACGAATGCCCTTGGGTACAATCTGGATCCCGAGAAAGGGGAGAAAGAGTCATCTTCCAAAAAAGCAACTAAGAAAAAGTCATAGAGCCCTCAATCGAGGGATATGGCTACAGAAAAGAAAAAGCCTCCCATTTAGGGTGGTCAAGAAGAGGAAGTTGAATCGCCATATCGAGGCTTAGAAGATTTTGATCTCCTAGATACTATATTTTCTTCTCAAAATCTAGATTCCACCTCGTTCTTCCTAAAGTTTGGGGAAGATACAGCTCTTATAAAGGCCAAGGAGACAACGAAAACAAGCTAAACTCCAGGCTCCAGTCCATCTTTGGGGGCGAACACTAGGACACACACAATCACTGCATGTTGCAACACTTTTTCGTTTGCGCATGTCGAGTTCTAACTCGATTTCTTTCTTGAATTACAGGTCCCATGAAGAGAGGAACAAAATACTTTGACCGGTTATGTGGCAATCTTCACAGGGGTGGTCTTATTGGTCTGGCATCTTCCCAAGACAAATGAGATCAGGAATATAATGAGAGGCATGATCATGGAAGAGAACAGAGAGAGCATGAGCAGGAGAGGCGTGAGAAGGGGGATCAATAGAAAAATGAAAAGGAGAAGAAAGGAAAAGAGAGGGAACTAGCTCGAGAGAAAGAAAAAGAATGCAAAAGAAAAATATGTCATTCTGCCTCTCACTCTCATGACAACTCCTCTCGGGTGACGGAAACACAACCAACGAACAATCTTAGACAAAGTCCTCTGACCACGAACTCCCTATCGATCACCCTCAACTATCATAGTCAGTTGTTTCTCGAGGCTGAGAGCCTCCTATCCCTGCCAAGCGTATAAAAAAATCCTTATATATCAATGTCATCTACACATGAGAAAAGTCCTGTGGAAAAGATCAAAGAACTAGAGAAGGCGTTCCTCCAATATCACTTCTCTCGTATAAAGTTTGTCCCTAAGTTGCAACTGGTTTTAGAATCTTTTGGCAGTCAAGTTAGGTCTGATATTGATTTTTCTTTGACTCGGTATAATGAAATATCCATATATTCATGACGATTGTCTGAAGTCATTGGGAATTGGAGGTTGGGATAGAGAGTATGAAGCTAGAATGAGGCTCTGAGAAAAGTGTTCCCGAGCATATGAAGAAAGAGTTAGCTGAGCGCAAGACTGGATTGACCACCCTTAAGGAACAATGTAACAAAAACAAAGAAGAGCTTGATGGTGTTCATGATCGACTCAAAACTAAGCTCAGCCATTGGTCGCTCCTCACAAGGACGCTCAAAATGATGTAAATCTGGTGGGTCAGCAATACGAGTCCCTCAATATCGAGAACGAGAGCTTGAGGAACGACAAAGGGCTTATGGAACAAGATATCGCCGATCTTCAGGCAAAGTTAGCCTCTTCCAAAGAAGCTCAAAAGAAGGTAGAGAAAAATGCTCATGCTACTTTGAAAAATGCCTCTAACTCTCAACTTCAGCACGAGATAAAGATTCAAGGGCTTAAGGAAGATCATGTGGCCGAGATAGAAAAGATGTGATAGGACTTTGGTAGCAATATATCCATGTTTTATGCTTGAGTTCTCCACAATCAGGACATATCATCTCCTCGACTATCCACAAACACTGGCCGATACCTGGGAGATTTTTATGGATGAAGAAAGAAGGGTTGCTACCAAGGGCATGGTGAATGAAGAGGTGTTGATGGCCCAGTTTCTAAGGGGAGACGAACCGGAGGTCTTGCCTGAGGGAAGGTGGTTATTGAAAGAAAAGGAGGATGCAGAGCAGTATAGCAGAAAGGGAAAACAATCGTTCCTCCACATCTAGGTCATTCATCAGGGACAGTGGAGATCTAGGTCTGGTTCCAAGAAATACTCCCACTCGTATCCAAGAAGTTGGGACTCCTGCTACTCCTAAGGATGCTTCATTCGAGGGTATATCTTTTTTTCTCCCCAATTTCAGAAAATGATCGTATCTCGTCGTCTAGCAGATGGGTCTCCAGTCGGGAGACCTATTATTCTACCGGGACTGATCATTGCTCAGTCTGCTTTAGATACACCTGCATAGAAGATTGTTTCTGAAGCTAAGATGAAAGTAGCTAAAGAGAAGCAAGTGCTTCCTGATGGAGACCCGGGAAAAGATGAAGAAATGATAGAAGTCTTGAAGGGGTTAGATGGCATAAGCTCTCAGCCGAAGGAAGAGGACGTGGTGTATATTGGGGAGTCCGGCAAGACGGGACTGCAGATCTAGCAGAGAAGAAGGCGAGAGATGAGGGTAAGATTATCCTCCTCAAATTTGAATCAAGCTCTAGGCCATTTATGGTCAATCCACTTCAAATCATTTCTCCATCCATTACAGACCTATCGATCTAGGAAACTCCTCCTCCAACATCATCCAAGCGGAGTAATAAGAAACATGACATGCCCGCTTCTATATTCGAGGATGCCCCTACCGATAAATCCAAGAAGAGGGGAAATCTGACCGTGGAAGAGCTAGTCAAGCTAGATGAGGATAAGAAAAAGAAGAGGAAGACTGATGATGAGTCGTCAGAAGCTTAGTTGGTTAAGCACTTGTATTGTTTCTAGTCCCTTTGGATGTTGTTGCAAGTGCGATCATTGCATATTTGCTTTTAAATTGTATAAAACCTGCATTTTTGTAAATGAAGCACTATTTCCTTTAATAAAAACAATGTTATATGCCTGCAAGTTTATATATTGATTTCCATCCAGTGTACTTGCAATTTAAATATTACTAAGTCAAGTAATAAGTAGTAATCTGTAAAACAAGCCATAAGCAATTTGGAGTGTCATAGTATGAGTCGTCTTAGCACAGAATGTTGGAGGCATAGCATGTATGCCCCCAATTAAGTTTGAATCACGAGTCATATACGAGTTGTGTTCGAAGTTAATTTATGAGTCTATACCTGTTCCCCCAACATTAGAGGGGATCTAGTTAAGTCAATTTGGGATGTTCAATCCTTAACTGTTTATACTCGTGTCCTAGTTGAGGATACTAGAGTTAGTATGGACATCGTGATTCGTCCTTTATACTCTCCCATTGTCGCTATAGGTTAGGGTCGTAAGTCAAGAGGCCTTGCATCGGGGCATGCGAGTCATTTTATACTTCTCATTAGTCATCAGGAGTTAGAGCTAGGGAGAGAGTGGTTGTTAGTCTTGGTGCACCTATCACACTAGTCCTTAGTTTATACTCTCTCTTTTTCAGCTATGAGGAATGGAATTAGACGGGCAAGCGGTCGGGTCACACTTGCACCGGCATCATCCTTTTACCTCAACGTCAAGGCAAAGGTCGCTATCAGGATGGTCGGATCATAACACCATAGTTTATAGTCGTCTCGTCGGAATGTGGGAAAGAGTTAAAGATGTTGTTTACGCGTCGTTCCATCACTTTGGTCCACAAAGTGGGGATTGTCTTGTCGAGCATCGAAGTCGAGCTCGAATTTAGTTTACCCAAGTCCTACTAGTCACGAAGTCGAGTCAGCACGTCAAAACATGAGACAATGGACGTCGTTGGGGAATTACTTATCCCCTTTGTTCGATCCTTGGCACTGATCGGTAACATCACAACACATAGCCAAAGTAATAAACACAGTAATGGAGCATGAAAAAGAGCTTTTATTTATAAACAATAATAAGTGGTGAGTCATTCCTTATTACAATACTTAAGAAAAAATGTAAATAAATAGGAATAAAAGACTAAAAAGTATAATGTCACAGGTGCTCGACATTCCACGCTCTTGGGAGTGGATCACCATCAATAGCCGTTAGCCTGAAGGCTCCATTATCAAGCCCCTATTAGATGACGTAAGGTCCTTCCCACTTCACAACCATGTGTACTGGGGCCGGGAAGACTCTTTTCGAAAGAAGGTCGCCAAACTCAAATGTTTTGAGTCAAACCTTCTTATTATAGTATCTGGTGACTCGTTGCATGTGCGCTACAGCACGCTAGTTAGCTTCGTCTCTCTTCTCGTCAATCATGTCCATTGATTCTAACAGAAGCACTTTGTTAGTTAATGGGTCATAATAGATTGTCATATGAGACAGGATTTCGAGTTTTATCAGGATGGTTGCTTCAGACTGTAGGACAAGGCGAATGGAGTATGGTCAGTCGCAGACTAATGGCTGGTAAGATAATCCCAAAGGTCTAATGGCAGTTGATCAACCCATTTTCCTTTGGCTCGCTCCAACCTTTTCTATAAAATGGTCTTGATGATCATGTTCACGGCCTCGACTTTTCCATTTAATTGCGGTTGTTCAACCGCCGTGTTACGTGTACTTCTTCTCGATGTGATATCGTTAGCAGAAATCTTTGAATTCCAAGCTATCGAACTAGACCCCATTATCAGTTATGATGGTCTTAGGAAGCCCAAATCGGCATATGATATTTCTAACGACAAGGTTGATCACCCACTTTGTCATGATTGTGGTCAATGGCTCGGCTTCAACCCACTTTGCAAAGTAATCCATAGCCACGATCACATACTTCGCTCTGTATTTAGAGATTGGAAGGCTTCGAATGATGTCTACTCCTCATACAGCGGATGGACAAGGACTAACCATCTAGATGAGTTGGGTTAGCGGAGCTCTTAGAATCTGGGCAAACCTCTGACACTTGTCGCAATGTTTGGAATGATTAGTCGTATCCCGGCTAACGGTAGGCCAAAAGTAGTTGTACCACAAAACCATCTTTGCCAAAGTTTTCCCCTTGATGTGAGTGTTGCATTAGCCTTCATGCACTTACTGCAACACTCGTTTGGCGTCGTCATCGGCCACACACTGGAGCATACAAATTGAGAACCCTCTTCTGTAGAATGTGTCTCCATGGATGATGTATCTCGAGGCTTTATGCACGAGTGCTCGCTTTTCATTCTTTCTTTTGGTAGGGTTCCATGTTGGAGGAAGTTCATAATGGGGGTCATCTAAGACTCCCTTTCAGGATCGGCTCCCAAGGCTTGATCAATTTCCATGTAGTCTATGGTTGGAGTGCCTACCAGGACCATTTCTGCTTCATCTCAAGCATCGTAACTAGCCAGTTTAGCTAATTTGTTGGACTTCTGGTTCTCTTTCCTTGTAATACGGGAGATGCCGTGATAGTCAAAACTATCCAACAATTTTTCCACCCACTTGAGATAGACGGCAAGTCGTGCCCCCTTAGTTTGGTACTCCTTCTCAACCTGAAATACAATAAGTTGTGAATCATAGAAAATGTCTAATGCCACTACCCCAACTCCTTCGTGAGCTTCATCCCGGCAATCATGGCTTCATACTCGAAATCATTGTTGGTAGAGGGAAAGTCTAACATCACGACTTAATAAAGTGATCGTCCCTTAGGAGTTAAAAATACAACTCCGGCACCAGAACGTCGATCATTATGAACCCCGCTGTATATAGTGTTTATGTTTCTAGTCTTGGTTGGACGTTTGGAAGATTGGCATCATCCTCTAGAATGTCATCCTCGGGAGTTATAAACTCGGCTATAAAGTCTGCCAATTCTTGTCCTCAGATAGACTTTCGTGGAAGAAAGGTGAGGTCAAATTGACTCAGCTCAATGTTTCATTTGAGTAACCTCCTAGATGCCTAAAGTCGTTGAAGGGCCTATCGTAGTGGTTGGTCGGTATACACTTTGATGGGATGAGCTTGAAAGTAATGGCGGAGTTTTCTCGAGGGGATCAAAAAACCATAAGAGGATTTCTTGATATTTGGGAAATAACGTTCTGTCCCGTCAACTTCTTGCTCAAATAATATATTGATCGTTGGACCCCGTCTTCCTCATGAACAAGCGCTGAGATGATAGCATGTACGGACATCACCAAGTACATGAACTAGTCCTCATGGCTAATTGGCTTCGATAATATAGGCGGCCTCTCCAATGATTAAACATGACCTGAAAAGATTCTAGACAATCGGGCACCCAAGAGAAGTTGCACTTCTCTCGCTTTATTAAGTCAAAGAAGGGAATGCATTTGTCTGTAGCTCTGAAAATAAATCTACCGAAAGTTGTAACCTTTCCTACCAAGCTTTGTACATATTTTATCTTCCGAGGCTCCTGAATACCCTTGATTACTTCGATCTATTCGAGATCAATTTTATTTCTCAAGAGCCGACGATGAAGCCCAAGAATTTCCCTAACACAATGACAAAAGAGTATTTCAAAAGGTTGACCTTCATTCCATATCTGCAGAGGACACCGAACATCTCTGCCAAGTCCTAAACATGATTGCTTGATTGCTTTGACTTCACCAACATGTCAGCTATGTATACCTCCATCGTCTTTCTGATTTGATCATGGAACATGTAGTTGACCAAACATTGAAATGTTTCTCCCGCATTCTTTAGTCCAAAAGGATAACCACATAGCAATATAGCCCGAGATCTTTTATGAAAATAGTATGCTCCTAGTCTGGGACATGCATCACAATCTTATTATATCCTAAATAAGCATCCAAGAACGAGAGAAGCTCGTGTTCAGCTATAGAGTCAACAAGCTGATCAATCCTAGGAAGTGGAAAGTTGTCTTTGGGACATGCCTTATTCAAGTCCGAGAAGTCAATGCACATTCGCCACTTCTCGTTTTCCTTCTTTACCAGAACTGGGTTTGTCCATTTAGGATAGGTTGCTTCTCAAAAGAATCCATTGTCCTTTAGCCTCTCAACTTCTTCCTTCAAAGCCACTGACCTCTTCGGGATGAGCATGCGCCTTTTCTTCTTGGCATGGATCAACTTTGGGTCGATGTTGAGTGAGTGTCTTACGATGGTAGGAAATATCCCACACATGTCAGCCTGGTTCCATTCGAAAACGTCAAGGTTCACTTCGACTAATTCAGTCAACTCCCTCATCTGGAGGAGATCTAGATGGGATATGATATTCAAGACCTTAGTCGGGTTGTCGTTATCGAACGGAACCTCCACTGTAGTTTCATATATATCACCCTTAGTTTCCCTAGCTCCTTGTCCTTTGTCGAATCAATATGCTCGAACCGGCGACTAGATAGTGCGGAGCAGGATGCCTTTATTTTCTATGCATCCGCTTCCCTGGTTAGAGGCGAAATTTTTTTAGGCTCTTCACCTTCCCCAATGTGGATTTTCTTCCATTCTACTAAGTAGTATGCTTGTCCTGCTACGTGATCTTCCGCACCACTCCAATTCCAACTTTAGTTGGAAACTTCAGGAGCAGGCTCCAAGGAGCTATGCATGCTCAAAATTCTACTAGGGTCGGTCGACCTAAGAGGGCGTTGTATGGAGAGTTTATGTCCATCATAACAAACGGAGAATCTGCACTCTCCTACGGTCCCCTTCCCCCAATTCCACTGGCAATTCAATCATTCCCACCTGGTTCGTTGGCTGAGCCACTAACTCTATGCATCCTGCCTTTGCATGGCTTTAAATCTCTCGCCTCTAGCTTCATCTGCTCACAGGCTCGTTCAAACAGAATGTTTACGGAACTCCCGCAGTCTACAAGGAATTTCCATACTGTGGTTGGGCAAATGATGGCCGTAATCACCAAAGGATCAATGCTTGGGGTCTTCACACTTGCTGACTCTCTATCATGAAAGGCAATATCATCCGCCATTGTCTTCCTCTTCTTTACGGGGTCCACTGCTTCGGGGGTGCTACATTCCTAACATCTGAGTGTTTATCAGCATTCACATATTGCTCCATGGTCTAAGAACTGTGACTTGCCGGAAGTGGTTCTCCGACAACAGTATTAATGACAATTCCTTTAGTTTTCTGCTGGGAGGTGGCTCGAGGGGTCACCTGACCTTGTTTGGGGGCAGAGGTACCCTGCTTCTGTCCCTCGGAGCAACTTTGTACTCATCGAGCTTTCCTTTTCTTATTAGCTTCTCGATGATATCTTTGAGATAACGACACTCGTTAGTCGTGTGACCGTAAATCTCATGAAACAAACAGAACCACGTCCATTAATGTCACTCACAAAGGGAATGCATTAACTTCCATGGAGGTTATAAGTGAATATAGAACAGAAAAATTACAACAAGACAGATAATAAATAGTACTTGGAAATCTAAAACTTCATTTTATTGCAGCATAAATTAAACATGTTTGTTACATCCTAAAACCAAGTACAATATCCATCTTCATAAAAACAAAATACATAATCCCATTACGTAAATAGCCATTAAAAAGATAACAAGCTGGACTTTACTTCAACGGTTCAAGATTTCCAAAGAGAGATGAAGCAATTCAATCAAACTCCACTAGAGCTGGGCCCAACCTGAGGACCTGGAGGGGGGAAAAGGATAGAAATGGAGGGGGTCAGACATAAAGTATGGCGAGTATGATAATTCTAACAATACTATTATCAAAATAACTAGACTAAGGCATAAGCTGGAAGACAAGTAAATGTCTATGAACTCTTAGGAAGATAAAGACAGCGTTTAAGATAACGTTAAAGATAACGGTAAAGGCACACCTAATTACTAACGAATGATTACTACACTGCACCGCACATTACTACACTGCACCACACCAGTCACCCTATTGTTTGATCCCACTTGCTTCACACAGAAACTTTATAAATAGCCTTACGTACCCCTAGCTGACTACATAGGTGCCGTCTGCCCCTATCTCCACTAGGTGTACCCCACTACCCACTTTCGATCGGCTCCCTACTCGTAGATACCCGTGTTGGCCCCACAGTGGGGTGTATCACTCCCCTAAAGTGGCAACCCGATACAACTTGAGAATGCACGGCTTATACCTACACGATGCAACAACGTCTTACCTACCATCCCGGGTCCACACACGCATATGAAACCCGTTGGACTTGCGTTGCCACCGCTCCCCGTTTTGGCCTCTTATAGTCAAACCCAGCATGTGTGTCCTGTCCTCGACTAAGGTCGAGCCCACAAAGATACATTTGGGATACTGGTCGAAATGGGCCCCCACAAGCTACCCACCTAAGCATGTCACTAGTATATCCCACTTAACCCTCTTAGTCATGTTCATTTACATGTGTGTTTGGTTAAGTCTTACTAATCGTATTTCACATGCCACTAAGGGCACCCCCTAGATTCCTCGTGCCACCCAAGGCACCTACTTAACCCCCATGTCCCACTTTACATGTTTGTCTGGTTAAGTATTTCTTAATTCATTCAGGCCATAACCTCATAAAGACCTCTCACATTAGACTGGCATTTATGGCAGCTGGATTTGCCGGGAGGGTCCGGGCAGTCTTACACCATAAAAGAGTCTAACCTCGTGTCTTTACAACCGTTATGCTTTAGTTTAGGCCTAGAACCTCTCACATTGGGCTAACATTTGTGACCACTGGATTTGTCGGGCGGGTCCGGGCAGGTTTACGTCACAAACAAGTCCAACCTCGTGTCCTAAGCATTGGTTAACACTTAAAATCTTTTACCCCAGTTTTAATAATTCCCTATTCAAATTATTAATTAAGTCAACTTTTAATGATGTCCATAATTGACTCAATTATGGCCATCCACTTATGGCATGCAAAATCATATCAATTGCACCCCAACTTTTTAATATTAAATCCTTAATATTACCCCTACCCCACGTTTATACGTTCGCTTATTCAACGCATAATATAGGCTAGACTTGTATAGTCTAACACCTAGCACAAAGATAAATTATCACAACGTATAGACAATTAAAATAAATCTAATCATAATAGGGGTGAAACTTGCATAAACTACACGTGTTAAGGATCAAAAGGTGTCAACTTGTTAAATGTCTCAATTTACATGATATGATCATAGCCCAAATCTATACATAAACTTGCATATGGGGTTTTTAGGCAACATAATGATGGTGTGAACTAGCATAGGATATCACATATGTCATAGCATAATTCTAGATGTCATAATAGATGTCTTGGCATATGTTCATAACTTTTCTAATCAATCTAACTTGCATATGTGACTTGTCATATAGATCAACATAACCCAAACATGATGATTTAATTAATATGAACTAACTAGCATAGAAGGTAACATCATGGCCTTTTTAACATGTATGATTCATCACAACTTAGCATAGAAACTTTCAACATACATAACATCATCATAGCATGATTTACAACATATAAGATATCATCATCACATAACATTGGATTTACAATATACATGATAGCAAAAGGGGTTTACAACAACATATATGATAATTCACATCATCTACTCATAATCCATTCATAACTCAACCTAATTAAAATGATAATAATCTTGTTAAGATCATCATGCTCACAATTTAGAGAAGAAAAGAGAGAGTTTTGCTTTGCTTTAGGGTTGAGAGAATTAGAATTGAATTTGCTTTTCTTCTTTCTTAGTTGGCGGCGGCTCCATTAATTTCCATGGCGACGGTAACTATTCTATTTTAATTAGGTTTAGGGTTAGCATTAGGATGTATTTATAGGTGTAGGAAGTTATTTAGGACCATTAGATTAACCCTGAACCATGAGAACCAATCAAATGCAAAATCTGCCTTTGAGCGAATCGGCCCACGGGTTGACAGCCAAACACCCTGGATTAACCCCTAGTCGACCCAGCGGAGCTCGGTCGACCTCAAAAATGGGCCGGTTCGGTTATTTCCCCTCCCAATTCGCTGTTTTGAACTTTTTCGCATATTTATTTATTTAATTTTTAATTTATATATATATATCAATATATATATATATTTCTCTGCGCAACCTATTTCACTTAATTCTTTTCTAAAAATTAAGTATACTTTAATTTGTGAATTTTAATGTTATAAAATTACGGGGTGTTACATTCTCCCCTACTTAAAGGATTTCGTCCCCGAAATCTCCAAGTCAAGAAGAATGTATATCCTACCATCTAATCGTCCATCTACTCAACCATCAAACACCATCATCCATTGTCCTTAAAAGACTTCTAATGCTTTAATGTTTATATGCACAGTGTGTGTATATGTCCATATCTAATGCAAAATTAGGCGGTCTACTGATTCAGTCGACCTCCTTAGTGCAATTCATGATAGTGCCATGCGTCCAATATGTATGCAAAAGATTCCTAATGATACATATTAATTCTATATGCGTGCACAACCATCCACCCGAATGCAGCAACTATATGATAATACAACCATTATACATCCATTTTACTAAATACATCCATATATATGCAATATGCAATATGAAGTGACTGAGCCGATCTGGTGCCTAATAGTGTGTGTATATGCATCCACGAGCAACCACTAGCAAACACTTGCATCCACTTTGCATCCACCATACATAACATGTTTCAACCATAGGATTATCCTAACTAAAGGTCAAAGATACTAGCGAGAGGATATACTAAGGATAAGATAAGTACAAGCTAAGCGATAAAGGAGAAATTAAAGGACATACCCTCAAAAAGAAAAGGGTATCGTGAACGCATCTTCTCTTCCGTCTCCCAAGTAGTGTTGCTCTCATCATCTCCCCATTGCACTTTGACTAGTCTGACCTCTTGATCTCCGACCCAAGAATGCGCGTAGGAGCTTGTCGAATTGTCACATCACGCTCTATCTCCACCTCTCTAAGCAAGCTCGGCTCTACCACTTCCGCGGTCTCGTGCAAGCACTTCCTCAAATGTGACACATGGATTACGTCATGTACACCACTAAGTCTCTCGGGCAACTCCACTCTATACGCCATCCGTCCAATCCTCCCCTTAATAGGAAACGGCCCTACAAACCTTGGTGCTAATTTCCCAACGGACCCAAAGCGAACAACATTTCATAATGGAGACACTTTGACAAAGACCATGTCCCCAACTTCAAACTCGAGATCTGTCCTCCTCTTATCCGCATAAGATTTCAGCCTATCTTGCGCTGCTTTCATCCTCCTTCGAATCAAGTCGATCTTCTTCGAAGTCTCCCTAATCATATCGGGCCCAAGTAAGATCTTATCCGTAGATTCCCACCAACATGTAGGTGAACGACAAGGTCGTCCATATAGAACTTCGAATGGTGCCATACCAATGCTGGACTGAAAGCTATTATTATATGTGAACTCAACCAATGGAAGATGCTCTTCCCATGTACCCCCAAAGTCAAGGATACATAGCCTCAACAGATCCTCTAGAATGTGATTCACCCTCTCAGTCTGGCCGTCCGTCTGAGGATGATATGCGGTGCTCAAACATAACTGAGTCCCTACCTCCTCTTATAAGCTTCTCCAAAATTCGCTAGTGAAAATAGGATCGCGGTCGCTTACTATGCTAGAAGGAACACCGTGCAAACGAACTATCTCTTGAACGTATACAGAAGCTAACCATGGAGCAGTCCTCTTACTCTTCACGGGAATGAAATGGGCGCTTTTAGTAAGTCTATCTACTATAACCCAAATCCCCGTATTACCCCTCCTCGATCGCGGTAATCCATCCACAAAATCCATCGAGATGCTTTCCCATTTCCATAGTGGAACCTCCAATGGGTGAAGCAACCCACCGGGTTTCTTTTGCTCCGCTTTTACTTGTTGGCATACCAAGCATCTAGCGACATACTCGGCCACGTCTTTTTTCATGCCGGCCCAAAAGTAAACTCTCTTCATGTCTTTGTACATCTTGTCCCCGCCGGGATGAATGGTCATCTTTGAACGATGTGCTTCGTCAAGAATAGTCTTCCTTAGGTCATCGTCTTTTGGTACACAAAGTCTACCGTCCCTACGTAACCAACCCTTATCGTCTAGGGTATACCTACGGAGATGGCTTGATGACTCCCCTCCTTTGAGCTTTTCTACTAACTCAATTAACTGTAGGTCGTCTCGTTGTGCCTCGCCAATCCGTTCCAAAAGCGTAGGTCTGACCTCCAAGGATGCTAGCAAACCGGGTACGAAGTCAACGGAAGGTCTAAAGTCAAACATCGAAATGAATTCTAAACTTCGCCGCTCAACAAACAAAGGACTTAAGGATAATCTTTTTCTACTTAAGGCATCGGCCACCACGTTACCCTTGCCAGGGGTATATGCTATCTCAAAGTCGTAGGACGCTAAGAACTCCATCCACCTTTGCTGCCTTAAGTTCAAGTCCTTTTGAGAGAATAGGTATTTTAAATAATTGTGGTCAGTGAATAATTCGAATTTCTTGCCAAGAAGATAATGACGCCAAGACTTAAGCGCGAAAACAATAGCGGCCAACTCTAGGTCATGTGTGGGGTAATTCTTCTCATGCGCTCTCAACTGCCTTCCACCATAGGCTATTACCCTGCCCTCTTGCATTATGACTGCGCCTAGTCCTGTCCCACAAACGTCAGTATAAACGGTAAACGGCTTACTCCCGTCTGGCAATACTAAGACTGGGGCTGAAGTCAAAGCTCTCTTCAAACGTTGGAACACATCATCACAATCTACGTCCCATGTGAAAACTAGGTTCTTCTTTGTCAAGCGTGTCAATGGAGCTGATATCTTTGCGAAGTCTTTGATAAACTTCCTATAGTAGCCAGCCAACCCCAAGAAACTTCTCACTTCGGTAGCATTTTTAGGAACCTTCCAATCTTGGATGGCCACCACCTTCGCGGGATCTACGGCTATCCCTTCTTTGGAAACCATGTGTCCTAAGAACCGTACTTCCTTCCTCCAAAAGTGACACTTAGAAAATTTAGCTTTAAGCTTATGCGCTCGAAGAGTCTCCAACACTTCCCTAAGATGTAGGGCATGCTCTTCTTCATCCTTAGAAAAGATCAAGATGTCATCTACAAAGACTACCACAAATTTGTTAAGGTACTCCCTAAACACCCTACTCAACAAAATATGCTGGGGCATTTGTCAAACCGAAGGGCATCACTAACCATTCATAGAAACCATCCGGAGTCCTAAAGGCAGTCTTGTCAATGCTATCCTCAGCCACTCTCAACTGATGGAACCCAGTGGCTAAGTCCAACTGCGAAAACACTGAGGCGCCAACTAACTGATCAAAGAGATCGTCAATCCTCGGCAGTGGGTGTCTGTTCTTCTTAGTAAGCTTATTAAGTTCTCTATAGTCCACACAAAGTCTAAGGGACCCATCCGCCTTCGTGGCAAATACTATTGGAGCACCCCACTCCGATATACTTTGTCTTATGAACCCCTTCTCAAGCAACTCCTTCACTTGCTTACCGAGTTCCCTCCTTTCACGTGGAGCCATGTGGCGTACTGGCAAAGATACTGGTTTCGCATTATCCACAAGATATATTCAAAATTCTATCTCCCGCTTCGGAGGCAAGCCCTTCACCTACTCAAACACATCTGAATATTCTCGGACCACTCTAACAGATCGTAGATTTTCCTCAGACGCGTCAAGCGATTCTAGATAACTTAGCATAACCGAATTTATGGGATTACAAAAGATTTCGAGAGTGTTGCCAATGCGAGTCACGAGCCTAACTACTCTCCTTTCACAATCAAGAACGGCCCCATTTCTGGATAACCAATCCATTCCTAAAATTAACCCATAGCCCGTGAAGTCCAACACATAAGCATCACATCTAAATTCAATGCTAAGTATGGAAATTTTCAAATCCAAACACATCATAGACAAATAAGCTGAGCCCCCAATTGGATTCGAAACAACTAAGGGATCCTCTACTAAACTGGTGTTTAAGTGCAGTGATTCAACTAATGATGTAGAGATAAACGAATGTGATGCGCCGAATCGAATAAGGTACGGACAGGATGATCAAACAGAAAAACTAAGCTTTCAACAGAAATGGTTCTACCTCGTTCTTGCAACGGTGGGACCGCGAGAGCCTGAACTTGTCCCCTTGCCAGCCCTGGTGCCATAAGAGCCTGCACCTGTCCTCCCGAGGTAGCTCCTGCCCTCTGCCCCTTCTTTGGGCAGCCCTTCACTAAATGTCCCGCATTGCCACAATTAAAACAGCCTGTCTTCTTTTTCTTTTGGAAATCCTTGCTGAGATGGCCTGGTGTCCCACAGTTAAAACATTTCTTCTTTCCCTTGTCGTTATTGTCTTTACCACCCTTCTTGTTTTGTTGTTGTGGTTTCTTCTGATCCCCCTTCTTCTCGGGTGCCTTATCATCTTTAGCGCTTTTCTCCTCATGCATAAGCGCCATTTCTACTAACTTCTCAAAGGTGGCCCCCATAGGGATGTGGGTCATAGCCAACCCTTGCAATGGTTCATTCAAGCCATTCACGAACCTCAGCGCCTTCTTCTCCGGCGTGTTCACTAGGTCCAAGCCAAATCTTGCTAATTGATTAAATTTATTGACATATTCTTTCACTGATGAGCTTCCTTGCTTCAATGTCAAGAACCTTTCCATATATAGATTTTCTTCCGCCCTTGAGAGAAACTTCGCCTCGAACCTACATCTGAAATCTGCCCAAGAGTCAACAGGACGCTCCCCATTAGTGACCTCCCACCAAAACGAGGCCTCTCCCTTCATCAACCAAGCTGCTAATCGAACTCTCCTCCCTTCTTCTACTTCAAAGATTTCTAGCAATTCTTCCACCTCCTTAAGCCAATCTCTAGCTTCCACAAACGTTTCTGACCCTTGAAATGGTTTCCCACCCATAGCCTTGAATTCCTTGCACGTCTTTGCAAAAGTATCTACGTGAGGAGGAGGAGGAGGAGGAACGGGTGCAACTGGTGATGGAGGAACATTGGCTGGACCTGCAGCGGCCCTAGCCTCTAATAACCTCCTATACCATCCTGGTATCGTTACACCGTCGGGTAGATTAAGATCTTCAGCCATGCTGAAACGAAAAAGGAAAGATTCAGAATGGAGAATTCGAAAGATAAAGATATGGGCTATTGGGGATTATGTTTTTTTTTCTTAAAAACTTTTCTCTTTAAATTTCTCATTAAAACATGTTTTTGAAAGCACTTCTTCCAAAAATAACTATTTTTCTAAAGTATTTTTATCTGTTCTGGTAACCTTAAGCTCTGATACCACGTGTAACACCCCACGTCCATTAATGTCACTCACAAAGGGAATGCATTAACTTCCATGGAGGTTATAAGTGAATATAGAACAGAAAAATTACAACAAGACAGATAATAAATAGTACTTGGAAATCTAAAACTTCATTTTATTGCAGCGGAAATTAAACATGTTTGTTACATCCTAAAACCAAGTACAATATCCATCTTCATAAAAACAAAATACATAATCCTATTACATAAATAGCCATTAAAAAGATAACAAGCTGGACTTTACTTCAACGGTCCAAGCTTTCCAAAGAGAGATGAAGCAATTCAATCAAACTCCACTAGAGCTGGGCCCAACCTGAGGACCTGGAGGGGGAGAAAGGATAGAAATGGAGGGGGTCAGACATAAAGTCTGGCGAGTATGATAATTCTAACAATACTATTATCAAAATAACTAGACTAAGGCATAAGCTGGAAGACAAGTAAATGTCTATGAACTCTTAGGAAGATAAAGATAGCGTTTAAGATAACGTTAAAGATAACGGTAAAGGCACACCTAATTACTAACGAATGATTACTACACTGCACCGCACATTACTACACTACACCACACCAGTCACCCTATTGTTTGATCCCACTTGCTTCACATAGAAACTTTATAAATAGCCTTACGTACCCCTAGCTGACTACATAGGTGCCGTATGCCCCTATCTCCACTAGGTGTACCCCACTACCCACTTTCGATCGGCTCCCTACTCGTAGATACCCGTGTTGGCCCCACAGTGGGGTGTATCACTCCCCTAAAGTGGCAACCCGATACAACTTGAGAATGCACGGCTTATACCTACACGATGCAACAACGTCTTACCTACCATCCCGGGTCCACACACGCATATGAAACCCGTTGGACTTGCGTTGCCACCGCTCCCCGTTTTGGCCTCTTACAGTCAGACCCAGCATGCGTGTCCTGTCCTCGACTTGGGTCGAGCCCATAAAGATACGTCTGGGATACTGGTCGAAATGGGCCCCCATAAGCTACCCACCTAAGCTTGTCACTAGTATATCCCACTTAACCTCTTAGTCATGTTCATTTACATGTGTGTTTGGTTAAGTCTTACTAATCGTATTTCACATAGGGGTGGCAATTAGACCCGACCCGATTGACCCGGACCCGACCCGTCGGGTCTCGGTTCTAGGCGGGTCGGGTTTTGTCGGGTCTAAACTATACATTTCAAAAATCTGGACCCGACCCGACCCGAGCTTCGGTTCGGGTCGGGTTGGGTTGAAGCTCGGGTCGGGTCAGTTCGGGTCCGACTGAATAATAACACTAAAAATACATATATTTCAATGTTTTTTGGTCGGGTCTTTCGGGTCGGGTCTATGCGGGTCGGGTTTGATCGGGTCTTGATGGAATTTTTCATCACCTAGACCCGACCCGAGACCCATCGGGTTCGGTTCGGGTTCGGGTCTTTTCGGGTCGGTTCGGTTCGGGTTTTCGGTTCCCGGTTCTAATTGCCATCCCTAATTTCACATGCCACTAAGGGCACCCCCTAGATTCCTCGTGCCACCCAAGGCACCTACTTAACCCCTATGTCCCACTTTACATGTTTGTCTGGTTAAGTATTTCTTAATTCATTCAGGCCATAACCTCATAAAGGCCTCTCACATTAGACTGGCATTTATGGCAGCTGGATATGTCGGGCGGGTCCGGGCAGTCTTATACCATAAAAGAGTCTAACCTCGTGTCTTTACAACCGTTATGCTTTAGTTTAGGCCTAGGACCTCTCACATTGGGCTGACATTTATGACCACTGGATTTGCCGGGCGGGTCCGGGCAGGTTTACGTCACAAACGAGTCCAACCTCGTGTCCTAAGCATTGGTTAACACTTAAAATCTTTTACCCCAGTTTTAATAATTCCTTATTCAAATTATTAATTAAGTCAACTTTTAATGATGTCCATAATTGACTCAATTATGGCCATCCACTTATGGCATGCAAAATCATATCAATTGCACCCCAACTTTTTAATATTAAATCCTTAATATTACCCCTACCCCACGTTTATACGTTCGCTTATTCAACGCATAATATAGGCTAGACTTGTATAGTCTAAAATCTAGCACAAAGATAACTTATCACAACGTATAGACAATTAAAATAAATCTAATCATAATAGGGGTGAAACTTGCATAAACTACACATGTTAAGGATCAAAAGGTGTCAACTTGTTAAATGTCTCAATTTACATGATATGATCATAGCCCAAATCTATACATAAACTTGCATATGGGGTTTTTAGGCAACATAATGATGGTGTGAACTAGCATAGGATATCACATATGTCATAGCATAATTCTAGATGTCATAATAGATGTCTTGGCATATGTTCATAACTTTTCTAATCAATCTAACTTGCATATGTGACTTGTCATATAGATCAACATAACCCAAACATGATGATTAAATTAATATGAACTAACTAGCATAGAAGGTAACATCATGGCCTTTTTAACATGTATGATTCATCACAACTTAGCATAGAAACTTTCAACATACATAACATCATCATAGCATGATTTACAACATATAAGATATCATCATCACATAACATTGGATTTACAATATACATGATAGCAAAAGGGGTTTACAACAACATATATGATAATTCACATCATCTACTCATAATCCATTCATAACTCAACCTAATTAAAATGATAATAATCTTGTTAAGATCATCATACTCACAATTTAGAGAAGAAAAGAGAGAGTTTTGCTTTGCTTTAGGGTTGAGAGAATTAGAATTGAATTTTCTTTTCTTCTTTCTTAGTTGGCGGCGACTCCATTGATTTCCATGGCGACGGTAACTATTCTATTTTAATTAGGTTTAGGGTTAGCATTAGGATGTATTTATAGGTGTAGGAAGTTATTTAGGACCATTAGATTAACCCTGAACCATGAGAACCAATCAAATGCAAAATCTGCCTTTGAGCGAATCGGCCCACGGGTTGACAGCCAAACACCCTGGATTAACCCCTAGTCGACCCAGCGGGGCTCAGGTCGACCTCAAAAATGGGCCGGTTCGGTTATTTCCCCTCCCAATTCGTTGTTTTGAACTTTTTCGCATATTTATTTATTTAATTTTTAATTTATATATATATATATATGTCAATATATATATATTTCTCTGCGCAACCCATTTCACTTAATTCTTTTCTAAAAATTAAGTATACTTTAATTTGTGAATTTTAATGTTATAAAATTACGGGGTGTTACATTTCCTGTCTCACGCTCCTTTTCTGTGGATTCCCGCGGAGGCGATTTCTTGTACTACATCGTATTGCACGTATCAAAACGATATTTTACATGTGATTCAATGTTGTATAACTGTCAAATGTTTGGAATCAGGATCGCTTTCTAGTGTTCCCTTTTTAGCCACGGCTTCCATTGTCGTTCTTTGATTTATTATTATGTCGCTTGCCATGTTTTCCAACATTCACATCAACCTTTTCGGAATTGTCTCCGGACTACTTAACCGCCACATTGCTTTGAATACCTTCATTCAACACATCATTCAGCCTCCCTTCCTAATTCACTTGTGTGTCTTCTTGTCGCAGACGCACTTTGGCCTTTTTATATAATAATTCAACGTGGGAGATTTTCCAATCAAATACTTCCTGAATTCTGTTCTTTTGTCGACTCCATTGACCATTTCCATCAAGACTGTTTCGAAATTAGGATTTCTCACACTACACCATAGATGACCTACTGCAATGAAAATCCAAGGTGTTGCCAGCTGAAATGTTGCCACAGCTATGCTGATTTTGTCTATTGCAACGCACGCTGCAATGTGTTAGTATAGATATCAAATTGTGTTGTAGCAGCATAGATATATTCAAATTAAAAAAATTACACCTCAGTGATCCACACCATCATATAAAACAAAAACTCAATCGTTAATCCATGCCATCAATCCATACCTGCTCTATTTCTACTTCAACTTTTATTTTCATTCACCGCCAAAATCATTCCAATCCCTAATTTACATTCACTGCCAAAATCATTCCAATCCCTAATTTCATTCATCTTTCCCCTAATTTTCCTAATTTTTATTCATCCTAGCTATCACTATTCCTATTTCCCTAATTTTCACTTTGCAACTCCTATTTCTATTTAGATTTTTCGTGGAGATGTACGGTATCATTAAAATTAATTTTCACTCCCTATTTCTATTCCAATCCCTAATTTTCACTTTTATTTTCATCTCAGCTATCGTTAAAATTAATTTCAAGCTTTGAAAGGGTATATTGATGTTGTCTATTCATCAACAGGTATGGATTTAAATTTATGAGCAGTTTTGAAAGGGTAAATGTTAAGGAAAGGATGGTTATGTTACTTCATTTTTTTATGGTAGAATTAATGATCTGTGACACTTAAATAAAGTACTGTGAAGACACAAGTCTAGTGGCAATGGTTTATACTGATATATTTTGTGTTTTTTCCCTTCTTTTATCCATTGAATGGGTTCTTTTGTTGTCCCGAGTCTTAATTTAGGTATGTGGCAATTTCTCGACTAGGTATTTAGTTTATTAGGTCTTGATTCGAGCTGATCTCCAATGTTTTATTGGGTTGCTCTACATGTGAAATGTATCACATACAAGGAACAACTAAACAACACTGCAGTTTACTTGCTGTGTTGTGTTGAAAATTTCATGAACTGAACCCAAACCTAAAACTTGATTGTTTGTATCATTTTCCTGATTTGGTTTCCTCAAGAAGATTAGAGATTCAGACTTTAGTTAATCCTACGTTTGATAAGTTTAGATAAGCATTGAAGTCTACAAAGCCTAACGTATTGTATTTTCAAGGGGAGAAAGTAGAAAATGAAGAAATTGGTTCACTTGTATGGGGAGGAGTGGATACGTCTGAGCCTCATAAGCTTAGTTCTCTTATAGGTCCTACAATACCGAACAATGATTGTGGTAGTTATACAGTAAACCATAGTACTAGGTATCAGAGTAGAAACAATGTATGATCGGAAGCTGGAGCTATGCATCATGAAGTTAGGTCATATGTAGATAATGATGATAACCAGCCTTCAACTTCAGGGACTTCTCAGCCTTATTGTAAGAAACCTTATAATAGTTGTGCAGATTCTCAAAGGCAGCCAGTATGGTTAGTGCATATCATAGTTTTCTCAGTTGCACAAGTATATATATAATCATAAATACATAAGTTCATATATAAGTGCATTTTATATAGTAAGTTCCATATTTTGTGTTTATTTACTACACCTCTGTGCAAGTAAATAATATCATTTTAACCTTTATTTTGCATATGTAACTAATTCTTAGCACATTATGGTTCCTAGTTTAATTACTAGAATTCTCTATTTGGCATAACAGAATTGTTGTATGACTTGTCTTACACCTATTTGTGGTTACTATAATGTATGTAGGTACCCTATGCCATAGGGTTGTTGATGTGCTTGAAATATTTCTAGGATTCATTTCAACTTGTTTAGTTGCCTTCACTCCAGTTCGAGTAATGATCTTTTCCAAAATAGTTAGCCATGCAGAAACCTATGTCGTTAGAGGTTATTTAACCTCCAAAGTACATGGCTCATTCAACCCCTGATGCTTTGCTTGATTTGAATTGGTCTTCGAATGAATCCATAGTTAATTTGGTTCCTTTTGGGAAACACCTAGGATCATTCATGTTGTTCCATAGAATCCAAATAGATTGAATGACCAGTTTGTGGGGACCCATATTACTGGAATGCATTTCCCCTGATTATGTGATTCTCATTTTCCTACTGATGTCAAAAGAAGTAAGCATCAATTATTTTTCCATTCTTGAATTTGCATAATTTAACAGGTTTCTGTAACCTTTTCATTCTAATATTTATGTATATAGTTCAAATGAAGGAATGGATGGTTTTATTCACTTATTGAAAGGTATTATCAGACGGGAAGCCTTATCCATGCCCACTTCTCATGAATGGCTTAAAGAAATCAAGACTATGTAAGAATTTTATCACTTCACTTTACCCATTTTAACTTTTTGATAACTTATATGCGAGCAACTTGCTTTTTGTTTTAGTTTGTCTAGTTAACCGGCAAACCTGTGTTAGTATTTGATATTTGTGTGCATGTTTATGCCAGTATGGTTATATTTTATTGCACTGAGAAAACAGTTTCAGAATATTGGCTTGTTACCTGTGAGGTATTTGAAATTTGAAATTGTTTTGGAAATTTAATGGAGATGAAGTGAGCTTAGCAATTAACTGTGTGTGTTTTATGAACCTGAACTCTGTGTGTTTCTATACTTGACAGGTGTGCAAATGGCTAGATAGATAGATATGGAAGCAGTTGAAGACTATGTGTGTCATGAGACCATGTAGAAAACTTCTCATTTAATAAGTGTATGTATTTTTATTGACATATGTAATGAATTCGGCTATTTTCTGTAATGAAGTAACTAATTCACAAATGGTGTAAACTTGAATTGTTTTTTTTCTTAATGTGAGTAATTATGCTTGTTGTCAGTGAAATAACAGTTATAGTTATAATATTATGAAATCTTTGATTAATAGCAGTTGAGATGTAATAACCTTTAACAGTTGTAGAACAACTTTTAACAACTGCTAGAAACAGTTGTAAAAAAGGTTGACTTTATTACGATTGCCAGCTGTAACAGACATATTACAAGTGTTTTTGGCAGTTGTGAAAGGGTATTTTTTTGTTGTGGTGGTACCTGTTGCAACACCTGTACTGACGTTACCATAGGATCGCAAAGGTGTAGCCCTTGACTCTATGGCAACGTGGCAAAGGCAACCCCAAAAAAATGTTGCCATGGATCATTTTTTGCCTATAGCAACACTTTTTGGCACTTCCTACATTGCTTCTCTGGTGTTGCAGTATGCAATCTATGACATGGTGTCACTTCATTTATGGCCATATTGAATCGGTTAAGATAATCCTTCAGAGACTCTCCTGAAGCTTGCCTGATTGCTGAAAGATCCATGACATGTTTCAACTTAGTGGCATGAAGAAAAAACTATTTTAAGAACTTCTCACTCAAGTATTTAAAGTTCGGGACTGATCTTTGGGGAAGTCGCACAAACCACATGAATACCACCCATTCGAGATATATCGGAAAACCTTGCGCTTAACCGCGTCCGAGGCAGCCGATATCTCCATATGCCATGCATATCTCATCAAGTGATGCTGAGGACTCGTCGTGCCTGAATAATGGCCTATTTATGGCATATTGAATCTTCACAGGAATTCCTCTTATAGAATGTCGTATGTAATAGGGTGTGGCTACAATCTATCCCCAATCTTCGCCTTTGCTGTCATTCCTAATCTGCCGCTACATGGCGATCAAATCGGGAGTACTGAAGATAAACTTCTTTTAGCTTTCGGGTTGTTGGACTCCCCTGCCTGGGCCGTCCGGGCGGTAATTCATTAGCCTCGGTTTTCCCGGTTAATCGCATGACGAATGAGAGGAAGCACATGTAGCGCTAGAAGTGTCGCGGTTAGCTGGAGAAGGAGGATTCTGGGTAGGCAGGAAGTTGAGCTCGATGGTTCCCGGTTCGATATTCCCCGACTCGACAATGTCGACCCAAGCCAGGTCGGTAGCTTCAACTTGAAATGGGAGCCTCCCGAATCGTAACTCTCGTACATTCTATGGCCTTTCAAGCTGACGTTGCCGTCGTGGCTGGTCCTCGCTCCTCCCAGATGATGATGAGTCTTTGCAATCCTGATTCCGCGATGGAGAAGAAGGTTGTTGGTTCCTGAACTCCTTCCACTATCTCGCCATTATGTTCATGTCCTACCTCATCGTGGCATTCTCCCGCGCCTGAGCATCCAGCGCTGCCGTCGTTTTTCGGAGCTGGTTCATCAATACCACGAAATCATCGCGAGTAGCAAATGCCAAGGAGGGAGCTTGATGTAGAGGGGCATGTAGGAGAATAACTCACTGGTTGAATAGTGGCTCGGTTCGATGTCGAGCCAGAAACCATCGAGCCTGCCTGTGCTGAGCCGGGAACCATCGAACCGGCCTATGTCGAGCCAGGTGCTGAAGCAGGAGCAACGTTTGATTGCAATGTAGGATTATACTATTGAGGTTGTTTTCCAGTAGCATGGGTCGAAGTCTTAGAAACCACTGTTGCTGAAGATAACAGAAGTTAGCATTTTGTCTCGAACTTGGTGATTTAAAGGTTGATTAATACCCTTAAATGTTGAGAATTGAGAGTTCCCAGTGAAAGAACCAAAATGTTGACACAAAAAATTTGTACAACACCTAAGAATTATATAAAGTAGAGATATAAATAAAGAATAAGAAAATTAAAATGAAGAAAAGCAAGATCACATAAGAATTTATAGTGGTTCGGCGTTAATGAGCCTACGTCCACGTTATGATCTCTAAATTATATACGGAATTCAAAGTACAACGCTCACACTTGTATGATTCTTGAATTACAATGCAAATACTCTCAACTACAACAGTTAGATTGAAGCAAAGCTTGATGACGTGCTGCTGCAAAGGATGTGAGAGAATTTGAATGCCAAGAAGTTCCCTCTTCATTATTTGGAGGAGTTGTTTATAGCCTTGGGGATAGCCGGCCTGGTAGGATTATGTGGCACTCGATCCGGAATAATAGGTGGTGCATGGACATGGCCTCTTGACCATTAGAGCATACCTTCAGGAGATATATTCGGTTGTGTCAATATATGCCACGTGGCATGAGATCCACGTACATAGCAAGGTGCGTGACTAGGTTAGAGCCATATAATAGGTTGTTATATGATTTTTTTTGGCAGGTAGAAGAGTTATACTCGGGGTAGGAGCGATTATTCAAGAGATATTTATCTTTGGCTCGATATGTCTCAACTTGTCATATCAAGCCGGAATTCCTTGGAGCCAGAACTCTCAAGTCGGATATCAACTGATTGGTTTATGAGCCCAAGCCCATTAGTTATAGCTTCTTCAAACCAAAGTACCACAAGTCGCAATTCTTTGAGCCGGGAATTCATCGAACCAGGCGTTCCATCGTGCCTATCTTGATCGCTCCGAAGAGATATCAAACCAAAGGGATTCGAACTATAAGAATGTCTTGAGCTCGCCTAACTTAGTTAGACCAATGAATGGATGTGCTTTATTCGGGCCTTGAACATCAGGGCTACAGTCACTCAGTTTTGACGGCCATGCCAAAAGTTGGGTCAACATGGACTAAACCCACGTAGGATATGCACGTAGAGGCTATGGACTTCGATTTTGGTTTGGTTATAGATTTCTTAAATTTCGAAACTGGATACTGACTCTCAGATTTGGGTTATATAAAACAATCTGGCATGATCATGGTTTTTTGGACTCTAGCTTATGGATATTAGATTTCTTCTAGATTATGGTTTATGGATTGTGGACTTCGGACCAAGGATTTCTGAATTATACAAAATGCGTCTTCCATAGAAAATGTGTTTTAGAGGACAATTTTAGATCTGCTTTTTTCATAAGGTTGTTACGCTTTGAATTTGAATATTTGAATTGCCCAAAATTGAGTATGGATACATAGATGAAACTACGAACAATTGGGTTCATCTAAATATCGCTTTTGAATTAGTTGAGTTAGAACTTGTAATTTGGCCAAGTCCGGGATTGGTATGACTTCAAAGCATGGAAATAGAACTGGGATTTTTTTCTAAGTCAGGGATCAGTCTACTCTAAAACAAAGGATTTCTAGCATTCAAAAACTTTCTCAATACTACATCAAAAAATAATATTTCGAAGATCAAATCAAAGAAACAAGCAAACAAGGATGAAGATAAGGCAAAGAGGAACCCATCCTGGGGGTCGTAGGATGAAACCCTCAAGTGTGGGGCGAACCAGACCCACTTCAGGAGCCTGGTCGTCCTAACTTATTATGCCTAGCTGTGATTTTCTGGGCTGATTCAACTTGGACTCTTCAGCTATAAATAGACCACCAGGGCTTAAGAAAAAGGGATCTCTTCTCTCATCCTTGGATCATATTTACCCAAATCCATTTTAAAACACATATGAAGAAGTTGTAAATATAATGTCTTCATTTAACTAGACCCTCTGTCTGATTTGTACTATTATGCATTTTATTCCTTCTTATTAAACAAGCACACATTTCACCTTTATTTTTGTTGATTAGTCATATCAATGTTGTTTCCTATTTATTTCATTTTGATTTTTGTCTTCTTTCTCCTCCTATGTTTTCCACTTTTAGTGTTATTATTACGCCTTATAAACTTATCCTTCTTCTTAAAATTCTCCTTTTCTTGAACTTATCATATTTTTAATAAATTTAAATTTATTTTTCATCTTTTTAATACATAGTCCATTTCCATAATTTCCATAAAAATAGGTTCTTTGCGATATCTATAACAATAAGTTATTCTTTTCGTTTATTTATTACAGTAGGTAGTATAAAATACAATATTACCTTTTTGTACTTTCTTTCATTTTCAAAATATTATATTTCCTACAATTCCACACATCACATTTAAAAAGGATTAAAATAAAAATAAAGAAATTTACTTGTTTCAACCTTCTTTTCCAATCAAAATTAAAATACAGACCAAGTCCCAGAAGGTGAATCTTAGATTAGTTCATATTATGGTTTCAAGAAATATTCTTCTATTCACATATCTCAACCCAAGTCAAATAATGCATTTTCAATACTTTGCGAATTAAGGTGAACACTTAGGCGAAATGGACGGTTAAAGGTATTCTTTACACTTTTAATTTCATAGGCAATATCCATATAGCTGATATAATTAAAGGGTGACTCTTAAGCTAAAGTAAATTGGAATCACAACAACATCATATTCTATTATAATAAAACATGCAATTTATCCACCCATCTTTTCACTTTCCAGGTCTCCAAATTAATCTAGATCCATTTCTATTACATCCTTGCTTTTGTAATTCCTATTTCAGATTTGAAAACGTCGATCATGTAGATATGTTACACTGGATTAAAATAAAGAGATTTGGACTTGGATTAAAATCCAGAATTGAAAGTTTACCTTATTAAACTAGCTTTCTGACTTAAAGCTCCTTTTTACTTCTATAATCTTCTCCTATAATTTAGACTTGATAACCTAAACCAAAATTTTATAGAAGGAAGAAAAACAGGGCTTCCACGCTCATATGAATAAAAATGGGTTTCGAGTGCAGCCATGTTTGCTTATTTATAGAGGTTCAAATCAGCGCTAACCATACAATGAAAGTCGATCAAATCTAAGCCATTCAAAAATTGAGTTTTAAGACATAGTTGATTGCTAACAGTTAATCAGACCTTATAGGCGGTCGACTGCCACCAACGACCCTCCGAGAGGGAGGTCAACCCGTGGTTCCCTACCATGCTTTATCCTTCTACCATGTGATGACGTGTATATATATACATACTTTTTGAATTTGTTTAGGAGGGAAACCGACCGGAGTCGTAAAACCCTCCTTAGTGCACCTATCCCGGTCCGCGAGCACCACATAAGTGGCTGATCTTAGCGTATGCACATGGTAAACTCTTAGCATGTCATTCTAGGTTTCGAACCCGCACCACTATTACCATGGTATACTCTTAGCACGCCATTTGTATTATATATGTATGTATGCATGCATGTATATGTATATGTATAAAGTTTTGTTAAACATTCCATCATCTAACCCATTTACCTATATATACATATAAACACTATTCAGTTCATATTAGTGATGTAACCATGTTAGTTTCTTCCCTTACATTTTTGTTATTATTTTTATACATTTTAAAATTTAAATTTATCTGTATACAACATATTAAAGATGACAAGGACCTTTTCCAAATTAGTTAAGACATCTGGATGTTATATAAGGGGTCACGGGTTCAATTCCCACTCCACGGGGTGCAAGCCCCTTGCCATGTAGTATGTTATATACTGTCGTAAAACTTTTATATAGATTACCGCTTCAAAGAAGAAACTATTAATTATATATATAACACATCTACATGTATAATTATTTCCAAGATTAAATGTAAAGACCCGCAACTTTTATGTTTATAAAACTTAAATAATTAAGATTTAATATTTAGTATAAGATGAACTAGATGTCATATTGTAGTTTAGAAAATATTTGTATGCTAAGAATATACCCATTGCAAAGATCTTTCGAAGATGATCAATTGCAGTTTAAAAAATATTGACTTTTTAAGTTTAAAAGAGACACACATAAAACCAGTAATTTTCATTGTTCTGATTTTGAAAGCAAAACTGTGCTTAGTGTAGGGTTAAGGTGGTAGACTTTGATATAAGAGGTCATTGGTTCGGTTCTCATTAATGATGCATTTTTGAACTTCAAGAAAAAGATGCATGTTCTAAGTGGGAAGTGTGTATATACATGTATAAATGAAAGACATACAAGATCAAAATGTACAGAAAAGATTATACATTTGTAGGATTGTGAATTAATTGCTCATTAAATGTATAAATTATGGATTAATTGCACATTAGTTAACAAGTTTTTCAAATCCTAGATATATATGTATATATAAGTTAATTGTACGTTGCCATGAGAAAATAGCAAATAAGGTTCAAATTCTCTATTTAATATTTTCACTTATTGGAAATAGGTGCATAGGTTAGCAATCAATTGTGCATTAATTGTCAATGTATTCTACGTTTTTATAAGAACATTCGTGGATGGTTTTCTATTAATTTCATATATTTTAAGGGATAAATTGCATAATATCATAGAAAATTAATTGTATATGTTTTCATTGATTGACATAAAGGCCAATTGATATGTTTAAACGAAGAGTTATTTGCAAGAGATAAGGAATTAATGCTTTTGTATGATGAGTAATTTTCTGATAAGTATCAAAATTCATTGGTTGCTACTCATTTTCCATGGTATATTCAAATTCCCTTTTATTATGTGTTGGATGAAAATAATAGCGAACGTATGCGATGTGTCCCAAGCTCTTTCTTCATTATAAAATAAATAAGAGAGGGGTTGTGATGTAATTAAAGAATTTTATGAGTAATATAATGGCCTAAATCAATCTTTAACTCAGATATAAATAAGTCAAACCTAACACTTTAACCCCATCTTCTTCCTTCTTGAAAATTATCTAAAACATTCTATTCCTTCCCCAGTTTTCCTCCTTAATAAAAGTTATGTATTTCCTTCTCTAAATTTCCTCCTTAATAAAGAAATAATGAAAAGAATCAACAAAGGAGAGATGTGTAGAATCATATTTAATTCACAAAGGGTTTGCTACAGCAAAAGAGAACAAGAGTCGAATACAAAGGAGAGGATACATGTATACGATTTGGATGAGTTTGGAGGTTGTTTGCAAAAGTACTGGTATGAGTTATTTAACTTTACTAATTGAATTTAAATTATAAGGTTTCTTCAAGAAAATTTATGGTTATTAGTATGTGACATGGTATGTTGACAGTTGTTTGATATTTAAAAGGTACAACGACGGTTTATTATTGATTTGTATGTTGACAATTGTCTGTATGTTGACAATTATAAGGTCTCTTCAAGAAATTATGAGTGTATATTGACAGTTTATTATTGATTACTGCATTATTAGAATTTTAACTAAAACTGGTATAGGTTTGAATATACGAGTTATAAATTAAAATAAAATGATAAAATTGAGTAGTGATGTTAGAATAGGATAACTAAATGAGAAGCATGATCATCCATAATTTGTATGTGTTGTTTATATATAATAATGTTTGAAAGAAAAAAAATGAAATTAATTACAAATGCTTAATAATGTATTATTCACTAGTTCCTGAAAAAATCATAAATAATAATAAATAATGTTTATTAATTCAACAAAATAAGATTTTATAAATAATACAGTTGATTTTCAAACTAATTTGATGAAATTATATTTTGATAAATATAACATTTTGAAAGATAAGAAGCAATGAGAATTTTAAAATAAATTTAAAAAGAAAGATTCTTTTATAATGAACAATAATAAGATAATCTTATATTTGTAAAAAATTGTTGTAAGTATGATTGAATGGTTGCAACGCATAGTTAATTATTAAGTTTTATTTACTATGTATTTTGATTTAGGATGATGGATCGCATTAAGGATGATTATGCAATGTTTTACCATTATTACTACAAATTGATGTGTAGTTAATTATGGTTATTTGATGATGGGTGTTTTGTTCTGACATTGATTGGATTAGTACAGGTATGGTAATATTGATGATTTTGTTACTATCTGGAAGGATTAATATACACTGGATGATTTATACTTCCATTGATGGTGTATTGTTATTTATGATGTATGTAAGTAAATTATGTTGTTACCTTCTTATTTTATAAGTTGGAATGTTGTTGGTGTTTGATGACTGCATGTTAATATTATTATGTTTAGTTCATGTGGTGATGTGTTTTGATAGATGAATAAGATACTATTTTTTACTCTTATTTGACTTTATTAGTGCAGTGATTGTATTAATTGTGTTGATTGCATCAATTTCGACTTTTACATTCATTATATTGAATTATATTTATTGCAATGGTTAAATGAACACAATGGTTGTTATGTACTAACGATTATTTGGATGCAGAAGAAGAGCAGGAAATAGAACTACATAGACATGATCCCCAAAAACGGGTATGCATGCAGTCTTTTCCTATGCAATAGCCACTGGTTCCCTTAGGTTGGGTTTGAGTGTATAAGGTTAGGAGCAATCCGAAAATAGTTAAAATTCCTATTTCTTCTTCTTTGTATAGAGATGACGAAAATGGAAGGAAAAGGAAGAAAAAGGGAGCTTAATCTGTAAGTTGGACCCATAAGTTGTTTATTTAAATTCACTTCTTATGCATCACTGTTATCTGGTTTTATGATGCTTAATGAAATAAAATGAATTATGATGATTTACTTTGGTAAATTTTTTATCGGTTTCCATCACGAAGTCTTCTATTTTACTCGCTATTATTTTCACTTTTAAATTTTATATACTTAAGGTCCACTAGCTTTAATATCTGAAATTAGTTGTAAGCATCTTTGGTGACGTTTATATTTGATTTTGGATCTTTAAGTGGATCTTCATATTAAAACTTCAAACAGTTATAATTTCTCCATTTGAACTTCAATTGAAAATATTAAATACAAAAGTTCATTAGAAAATTGCCTCAAATATAATGGTGTCAGTATCCTAACATTTACAAAAAACGTCCATTTGTCACATTTTCTAATTTTATTAATTAAATCCGTATTAATTAATTATTTTGATAACGTGGGGTGTTGTGGGAAGCTTATAAGAAGAAGTGTTACCACGCCATGAGGAGAGACAATTTAAGAATCAATGCCCATAACTTGTAAAGGGAATGTGGACTGGGAAGCCTATGCTATTAAGGCAAATACTATCTCGAGTAGACCCCCTACTAGTCAAGGAATGAATGTAATGGAATGTATAGCTCTTATTTATAGGCATACAATTTATAACCTATTTGAAGCATAACATTCACTCATAGCTAGGAATGTAGTTTACTCCTTGATTCTCCAAACCCATTTGTCACCAACCCAGTAGTAGTATCAAATCCTATCGAGGGGTCAACATCATTCTTTAATTTGTAAAGACCTATTTATGGATATATGTAACGTTGATTTCATTTGTAACGCTTATATTCTTATTTGGAGGGGCATGGACTTATCACAGGAATGGATTAGATGTCATTCTATAGGGTTGTCTAGATTGCGATAGGAGGATTGTATAGTTAAAAGATAGTAGTGGTGAGATATATATACATCATCTGTATACCTTAAACTTACTCGAGTTAAGATATTTATACTCTATGAACTTAGCACAAGATGAACTTTTATCTGTATCTATATTTCGAGAATATTCTGACAACTTCAAAAGAAATTTCAGGTCTCCTACTTCGAATAGAGATTAAATTTAGGATTGATTAGCAAAATGATGCAGTCTTGTTGCTTCGCCATTAAGGAACATGACCTATGAACAAAGGAAAGAGTTTGAAAAGTGTATCTCGAAGATAGCACAAATGATTCATGTGACAAAATGCTTCAAAATAAGGAGTCTTTATTATCATTATCACAAAGATAGGCAGCTCACTAAGGTTATGCATCGATTATGGGGAACTCAACAAGTTAACAAAAAAGAATATGAATCTCGTACTTAGAATAGACGACTTGTTCAATTAGGTTGTTCAAGCTAAAATCTTCTCATAATTAGACTTGACTACAGAATTTCATCAATTGGGGATAACAGAGAACAAATCGACGATTGCATTTTGCACTGTGGATGGACTTTATCTAGGAAGTAATACCTTTTGATTTGACAAATGTCTAGCATATTTTATACATTTGATGAGTAGAGTATTTAGGGGTCAACTGGATAAATGCATTGAAATGTTTGTTAATGGCATATTAATATTCTCCAAGAATAAAGGAGACACGAAAATCACTTAAGAGAGATACTAGGTATTTTAGAAAGGCACCAATATAAAGCCAAATCCTCAAAGTGTCACTTCTGGAAGAGGAATGTAATACTTTTTGGGCACATTGTTTTCGAGCGAGGATTAATTGCAAATTCAACAAAGGTGAAACTATTCAAGATCAGAAGATAACAAAGAATGCCATGTAAGTATGGATTTTTCTTGGTTTAGTGGATTACAATAGAAATTTCATAAAGCACTTTGTAAATATAGTGGTCCCTTTATCTTGTAATTAACCAAGGAAATTTTATTCTTATTATTTCATAAAGCACTTTGTAAAGATGCACAAAAGCACTCAAAAAGATTAAGGAAATAATAACTATTGAAATGGTACTTACTATTCCTAATAGCACGAAGCTTTCTACAATTTACATGCATATATGTGGCATAGGATTGGAAGCAGTTCTTATACAAGAAGGAAATATGATAGCCTATGCCAGTATGATTGGGAGTAGTTCTAAACCGTACTTCCAATTACAAACTATTACTATTCCTTGATTAATAGTGAAGTCATTTAACTTTTTTTTAAGAGAAAAAATACTATATATCAAAAAGGAGAAAAATGTCGTTCTCCAATGGCTAACAAAAATAGATTCGTAGTTAATAAACGACTAACGAATCTGTAATAAAGAACACAAAAAACAAAATGATAAAAGGTTAACTATAATCAAGATGAGAAACAAAAACAGCAACCCGATAAACTCCTCCACCGGATGCAAAAGGCCAGAAAGACATAGCCCAAAAGAAGCTGTGAAGCAACACACAGAGCCCCCAAACCCAGCAATATCATGGCAATGGTGAACTGCAATAGCGCTATCTCAAGGAATCCCAAGGCGAATGTGACCAAAAAGCTAAACGAACCATCCAAGCTCACAAAGCACCTATTAAAATCCAGGATCTGCACAACTAGAAAACAACATAAGATCATAAAAGGTCTACCTCGGAAGGCAAGGAACATGTTGTTCTTTACCTTCCGAATGATAGAGGGTGGGTCTATAGGAGACTCGTCGAAAATGGACTTATTCCGCGAGCACCAAAGATGCCAACAAATAAGACAAGGGATCAGACGAAAAAGAATAGAGCGGACATATTTTCCTGAGATGCCATACTACTAGTCTCTAAGTAAATCATTAAGGGAAGACGCATCACCAGATAGACCAACCAGATTCCCGAAGTAGTTCCAAACAGATCCAGCACAGGTGTTGAAGGAAAAAAAATGAGCGTTGTACTCCAAGTCACTTGCTCGACAGCATCTGCAACGAGATGCGAGCGGAATGCCAATCCTCTAAAGGTTCTCATATAGTGGTAACCATTTGTGAAGAGTCCTCCACATAAACCGAAAAACCTTCGAGGGGATATAGACATCCTTAATGAAAGAAAAATATGAAGCATTAGAGAAGGGGCCCTTGTCGAACTCCAAGTCGCTCTAATCGAGAAAGTCCCGCCATCCCACCCTGATCCACCTCCATGTGAATCAGGGAAGGACTTCACGGATTGCATCCGTTTCCACATCTCACTAGCGTAGGAAGGGATGCCGGTGAAATTCGTGACTTGAAGTCTACAGTAATTTGCATGGAGAAAGCTCGCCTAAATAGAACCGTTCGCTCCAAACCGTACCCACAGCTTGCAAGCGTAGGCAATGAAAATACCTTTAGGATTTCGAAGGCCAAGGCCTCTTTCACTTTTGGGACAACAAATGACTTCCCATGAAATCCAATGATGACGATTAGTGTTTTCCTTTTTACCTCAGAAAAAGGACAAAACAAAGACTGATAAGAATGAAAAAAGGAAGAAGTGGGAGTAATAGCAGCGAAGACGTGTGATCCTATAGAGTCAAGAACCGACTTCATGGGAACTAGTCTTCCTTTTTGAGAAAGGAGGGTTGCATTCCACTTAATAATCTTACCCTTGGCTTTGTCGGTCAGAGGATCGAAAATAGCATTGAGCTTAGGCCACGATATAGAACTATACCGAGGTAGGATAAGGGGAGAGAGGCAGCCTTGAAACCAATTAGGTTTTTAATCCAAGAAAACCTAATCGGTGACAAGCATTTCACAGGAATGAAACAACTTTTGGCAGAGTTAACAAGTAGGCCTGAGCATCGTACTAGTGAATGAAGCTAAGCAGATGATGGACGGAGCGATAGTTACCATTAGTGAACATGACGATGTCATCCGCAAAGGATAAGAAAGAGATGAGGGGCAGCCTCTGGGAATGTCAAACTTATGAATCTGACCAGTTATCGTAAGAAAGGGCAATCCTCTCACAAAAGCATCAACGGCGATGACGAAAAGAGTCGACAAAAGGAGGTCTTCCTGATGAAGACCCCTAGCGGACTTGAAAAATCTGTTGGCCGAGCCGTGAAGTCATTTAACTTAGGATACAAGTATTACTATCTTTTATGCCTTTACCCGAGAACATTGTAATTTCCTTTTACAAGATCCCTTTTATAACTATTCCAAACTTGTAACTCCTTTTAGAAATCTCCTTTCTGTTTATAAATTCCTTTACAAATCTCAATTCTGTGTATTCCTTTTATAAAAATCTAAAATCATTTATAAAACTTCTTTTATAAAAATTTAAAGTTATTTGTAAAACTTCTTTCCATTCATAAATCTTTTATGTTTACACAACTCTTTTCTATTTATAAAACTCTTTGTAAATCTTCTATATTTAACATAAATCTTCATTGTTTTAAAATACCACCTATAAATCCATTCTTTTATCCGTAAATTACTATTTATAAATCTCTCTTTTATTTAGAAAATATCGTTCATAAATATTTCTTATAAAATATCTTTCATTAAGTAAAATTTCTATTATAAATGAAATATTTTATCAAATTAATTAGTCGCCTTTTAACATCATTAATAAAATAATTAAATAACTCTTAACCTCGAACTATTATAAAATTTAAGTTAACTTATATGCATAATTTCTCAAATTAGAAAAGAGTGTTTAGCGACTATTATGATACTTAAACAAGCTACCATGTATTTTTAGTTCAACATTCCAAGTAACATTAATAATATATACATAAGCAACATATATTTAAATGAAATCCATAATTAGCAATCAGTAGCAAACATACTATTTTCTAATATAAATCAATTGGCATATAAATAAATATCTAAATTTAATAAAATAGTAAAATGTTGATTTTTTGTACTAAACAAATGTCATTTATAATAATTTAATCATGGTAGGACAGTGTTTAATTCTTCTCAATAGATATTTAAATAAACCTATTCAATTTAATTTAATAGATTAGCATTTTATTGGGTCAAATTAGATAATGCCAATGAAGAGTAGTTAATTTAACTATGTTATTATTATCAAGATAATGTAATTATGTTCAACCACTGTTATTATTTCATAAATTTATACTTTATCAAAACTATTAATTAGTTATATCATAACGTCATACTTGTTAATATGAGTCTATTGGAAGAAAGCATGAGCTAAATAGATCTAAAATGAGCATGTTATCACTATTTAAAGTTAACACTTTATCAATCGAATAATTTAATTAACTAGTACTACACTCAGTCCCTCCCCCGACCCAAAGCCGCTCTATCTTCGCAAACAACTAAATCCCTAAATCCATTCTAGTGCACCAAACATGCACGTCTATGTACACCTATGACACACCCTCGCTAACCAAGGATTTCCACATGGAGCTTGTTCCTAAACTCCTTGTGCATGCTAAACTCGAGTGCACCCTCATCATCACCTCTGATGGTCTCACCTAGAATCTGACCATTTATTCTTGTGAACATCATGCCCAGACATGACAATGCACCTTGGTTCATCACCCAATGTAATTGCTATAAACGTCGAAATCCACCAACTTCACCCTCGTTGTGACTATCAGTGCCTGATGCACCACTACCTCCCTCCTAGCCAAACTCGATGCACCTCGATGGCCGCCCATATCGAAACTCAAATCCAACATAAATCACTCTTAAAAACTGAATCTGAGCCCATATGCGACCACACCTTCGCCAAGTTCCCATACTCCTCCCAACTTCATGGTTCTTCCACTCGAACCACAGACCATCAAAATTTTACAATTAAATGGAAAACGTCCATCATGGCACTATGGTCATCCTCGATCGTTAAAAATAACAAGATCACACTAAACATCGCCTCATGACAAGATAAGTATAACAATATACTCCTTTTGTCCATTTGAGCTTGTCAAAAATTTGCAATCACTCAAGCACTTAGCGTAATCATCTAATATCTCACGCTATACTCAACGAAACAACACGTAACTATTTATAAAAAATAAAAAAAAAAAGATAGGGACAAGAACTAACAACTTTCCAATTTATTTCAATAGCTAAATCTAAAGCTTGAAGTGATACTAATTTTTGAATGAGAAAAGGAAGATATTGATCTCATTTTTAAAGAATAGGAAGTGAAAAGGAAGATGTAACAATGACTTGTATCTTATATATATATATATATATATATATATATATATATATATATATATATATACACACACACAAACACACACACACACACACACACACACACACACACACACATATATATATATATATATATATATATATATGAGGCAGGTTCAATGGCACCCCAAATAGTGAGCACCCCTTTAGCCTCCCACTTTTCCACCACTCATTTCCCACTAACTCCCTTTCTCTCTCCTTCCACTAACTCTCTCACTTCCCACTCACTTTTTTTAATATAAATGAGAGGTGGAAAACAGGGGTGCTATTGGGGTGCTCAATTTTGGGGGTTTTCTTGAACGCTTGCCTATATATATACACACACACATATATACACACACACACACACACACACACACACACATATATATATATATATATGTATGTATGTGTGTGTGTGTGTTCAACTTAAAACAAACATAGCATTCCTTTTCAAATAAATATCAACAAAAGATGATTTTAAAAAATTACATAAAACAAGTTTTTTATCAAAATCGAATTACAAACAAAATACACAATGTTTATTATTTCATCAAAAATATTAATCAATGATCGGAATATCTCACCTTCCATATGGTTGGAATGCTTTGACGTTTGATCCACGAATGAGATACGAAATTTTTGAGTTAAAAAGATGTTATTTTTCAAGGAAAGATAAAAGGTGGAAAAGATAGAAAAATATGAAGTCAAACAGCATGAAGATAAAAATGAAATACGGAAACGAAGATGAAGTACAAAATGATAAGAGCATATATAAGATGATGTAAAAATACAAGTAGAGGAGGCTATAGACAAAAATACCCTTAACTCATTTTCATCCCTCCTGTCTTTTCTCAAGCCAACAAAATGTCAACCATATGAAAATAGGGTTGATTTTTGAATGGTGCATGTACCTTTGTTAATTTGTACACTTAAGGTGTCTTAGGATTTCAATCCCAACTTCATATCATTTTCAAAGTTGTTTAAACATTTCAACATTATATATATATATTATTTATCTTTACATTTCAAAGTAAATTGTTTTCTTTGAACATCCAAACGTTATTTTAAAGTATACGCCAAGGAATTACATCTTTTTTATGTAAATAAAATTCAGAAATTATTATTTTTAATTGTTAGTTATAAATAAAATATTAATCGTTGTTTTAAAGTAAATTACAACTTATTGCTAGAAAAAAAAATCTAAAAATCCAAAAAGCAGGTTTCAGCCATATTTTCGGTTTTCCCAAAAACTGCTTATTTATGTAAACAAAATTCAAAAATGATTTTTTTTAATTCTTAGTTATAAATTAAAAGAGAATTTTTTAATTATTAAAACAATTAATTGAATATTAAAATAAATTAAATATTCATGGATCGAGTTGATAAAAACAGTCGTTTTACTCTTCAATTTTTCACAAAATCAATTTAACAAATAATCAATGTGCATTATTATTGTATACTTCATGAATCACTATTGAACTGAACCTCTTTCATATTCACAAATAAGAAAATCTACAATTTTGAACTAACAAGTTGTTATAAAAATATTCCAACTAATATTTATTATGAACTGGTCAAAACTAGTATTTGCCCACAAAAGAAATGTATAGAAGAAACCCTCGATTTTTGGCAAACGATAGAGGTTACGTTGACAAGAGGAGGGATCCAAGAATCAAAAAAGAAAAATATGAATACAGTACAATCAAAGAAAATATAGGCCAGCGAAACTTGGTTGACTACAATAATCTAGGGTTAAAATGGCATTTACATGGATATGCATTATGCACTATGGAGGAAGTATGCCAAAGAGCTTACATGGGTATCCAGTTTGATCATGGTAAAGAAATAACTACTGAAACACCCGGGTCAAGCATAGGATATGATCAGAGCCGGCTCCAGCTGTACGGTTGCCCTAGGCAATACGGCGGGCTAAAAACAGAAAAAATGGAAGAAAAAAAAATGGTTGCCCTCACAGCAGTTGCAAGAAGTTAAAAGGGAAGAGAAAATCAGGTAAAAGTACAAAACTAAACACAACTATTGCTGCAAGGAATTGAACCCCGCACCTTTAGGAACTTTGCAAGTTGAAAGGCAAACAACCACACTACAGACATCTTTAATTCATATGCACATCAGAATTTTTATATTCCGGAAAAGTCAGTATTCAACACCACCAGCAAATTTTCTGATGATGGTTGCTCTTTTCCGGGGGATTGCTCCAGGCGGCCGCCTAACGCGCCTAGCCCTGGAGTCGGCTCTGGATATGATGCAAGTGAAAGTGAGAATTCACACGGCTCAATTAGCGGGAAGCCTGGATCATTGTTGAAAGCAAATACAATATCCTACTACGTCAAAGTATGATAACAGTATTGTCAACAAATTACAATCCGTAATATAACGATATTGAATATTACATTCGTAACCCAACAATGTGAACCCCGATTTAATCAGCACTTATGTATAATGCACTTATTTAATCAGCGTTCTTTTATAGGACGCTGATTAAATCAGCGGTCAAACTCATTTAAAAAATAACAGATACACTTCGAATCTTTGTTTTCTTAGCTTGAGCGCTGATTAAATCATCGTCTTTCACTAGGCGCTGATTTAATCGGAACCCAGCAAAAGACGCCGATTTACTCAGCGTTCGGCCCAATTTAGAATTTAAAGCCTAACATGCTTATATATTGCCAGCTAGACGTAAAAGATCTGTTCATCTACTGCCGCATCCCTAAATAACATCCAGGCCGTATTCTCACACTAGTAGTTTGTTCACACTACTTTTGAGTAGTGTGAATAAAACACTACTTTTGATTGGTGAAAATAAGGGGGACTCATACGAGCCCCCTGATTTTCGTCAATCAAAATAGTGTTAACAAACTCGGACTCGTAATCTAATTGAATTCTTATCCGTGTTGACTTGTGGGCGTGTGATTGGTTTAATCTGGATGCACCAAAGTATTTTCGTGACTCTCATTTTAGGCTTTATGGGTCCACTTTTTCATTAAATGTGTAATTGGTTCATTTATATTACATGGGGAGTGGTGCATGTTCATATTCTGTTCTAACAATTTATTTTCAATAACTCTACAACACGAAGGGTCCAAATTCATATTGGATCCGCCTTGCTCTGAGTCTTACTCCAGCCTCCATCTCTGCATTTATTCTTCTTTTTCTTTTCTTTTTTTCTGAAAGGTAATTTATGAAGAAAAAAATATTAGCTTGTCCTCTAAAAACATATGTTAAAGTTGGTTTAATTACTTAAGGCGTCTTCGTTGAATTGTTGAATTGTATTTATTTTTAAGTAATTAGAATAAGGTAGACTTTTGAAATTAATATTTTCCACTTCTACCATGTTAATATGATAGGTAATACGTGTGCTTATTGTGCATATTAACAAATCCATTCATCAAAATTGTTAGCGGTGAAATGTTAATGAAGCATACCTTGTATTTACATTACGCAGGGAACACCAATAACACAATCCAATGGACTACCAAAAGATGTTGGATTAGAGCATCTTTTGTTATATCCCATCACATGTCGGAAGCCGCTTCGACTTACTTTTAGTAACTGAATATTTTTAATGATCGATTGTTGACGTTGGATTTTGGTCAATCAAACGCCAACATCCGATGTGCACGTAAATCAACCAATAATTGTCATAGAGTGTGTAAGAATAAATGAAGACACAAAATTTATAGTCGTTGGGCAAATCGTGCTTACATTCACTTGTTGCAATCTATTTTTTATATTGTATGATTACAAGTACAGTTCGATTTGAGTTCGATTTTGATTGTAGGAACATATGAAAAAATTAGATTTTATTAGGCTTTAGCAATGTCCTTGCGTAGTAACTTCCAAAATCCAATGAAAGATCCCCAAAATGAACCATGTGAAGTCATATTTATAGTTGTTGTATGAGAGATCAAATCGGCCATAAATCAAGGAGTGAAAAGTGGATCGCATTTTGATCGAATAGCACAAAAATTCGTATTCGACCCCTGCTTCAGAGATCGGTACCGATCGCTTATGGGATCAGTACGAATCTCTTTGTATCCAAGCGAATGTGTATCGCTTTGGTCGATCACTTGTTTCCTGTTAAAATCCTTGTGCTGATCACGTCGTTTCAGCTGATCCGTCTTGCTTCCAAATGGTCGATCATATACATTTGATTCCTACCGATCTGAGGGGCCAAGGCAATAAGACCCGATTATTTTTCCCCGAAATATGGATTCACTCGTCCCAATTTGCCTAATCCGGTCCTTAGTCTGATTGAATACCACATCTTCGATCCCTTTGCTAGATCATCTAGTTTTACTCCAAAACCGTATGTCGCTCGTTGGTTAATTTCGGATTCGATCTGCTCCATCACACCAATACGTCTTCTTGCACGAATCCATGATTTTTCAAGTGGTCATGTCGTGGTAATCACCAGATTTTGAGGTGATCTGAATGCTTAACATACCGAACCGAGGATCGGATCACGACTGATCCGATGCCAACTGATCGGGCAAAGTTTCTTTATCATTTCTCTGCATCGATCAGCGCATTTAGCATCAAAATCTTGTATTTTGGCAATCAAAATTAAGTCCCTTCTAGATGAAAAAAGAGTGAGTCAAACATGTGAATCGTCATGCTACCTTTAGCTTTTGCAAAAACGGTTGATTTTTGAAAGTATAATCGTGCATCTATACAAAATTGTCAATGAATACTTTTAAAAATGAATAGTATCGTATCCATATCAAAAATCATTTTCTGATATTGAACATCTGTATCCGTAGATATGAACGAATATCTAAAAATTATCTTATCCACTATTGATCAATAAGTCAAAATCGTAAATGTATTTTTTTTAGTCTAACATAAATGTTTTCTAGACTCATCGATTACCAAATTGTTAAAAAATAAACAAATATGATAATAACAAACAGGTTAAAGTGATTAATATGCATTTTATGCATATAATACAAACTTATATCTTAATAGAATAATAAATCAAGGAATATAAAATCTCAACTATTAGATTAATTTGTCTTTATGTAAAAAAAGGAAATCAAGGAGCAATCCAATGGTTAACAATTAATATCCCTTGATTTATGCTAAATTTTCGTGTTTAAGTAGACTTTCCCAATAATAAATATCTTTCATTATACTAAAATACATATTTTAATCATAATCTTGAAAATGAATATTTTTCAAATGCTAATACTTTCATATCCACATTCATACTCATTTTTTTGAATATGGAACATTTGTACTTTTTTCGAAGATAGATGCAAACGAATTAAAAAAAAAAAAAAAAAAAATCAAACATCCATCTGCAACTCTATAACCAGTCAAACTTACAGTTTGAATAATATATTACACATCCGCCACTCAACAGAAGTCTATCTTATATTAGCTAGGAAACCAAATTCTGTTCATTCACGTAGCTTTAAAATGCTGGCAATCAGACTTAATTTATACATGCAACCATGGGTAATAGTGGAACAATCATGTATAACAATGACGATGTAAAATTTAAAGGATCTCCCAGGTTTGTGGAAAAGAAAAATGTTATCAATGCTACTATAAGGATTTGCTAATAAGATATTCCAGTGCACAGTTAATCATAGTGTGGAAAACTATACACGTACATCTATAAATCTCATACTGATGTGTATTGACACAAGGCTGTGTTCACCAATAAAAAATCATACACGTCATAGTATCATACAAAAATAATGTACAGGGCATTGGCAAGCAAGATACAGCCAAGTGTTATCAAGATTGCTTCAATAGTCTTTCTTCAACGATTTTACCAAGCTGCATGTAGAGGATTCGCTGCTCATCTAGGTTCAAATTTCTTAGTATCTGTTGGTTCGACGGAAATATTCCTTTTTTTTTAGTATATAATATAATGCAAGTTAAACTATAAAGAACCAAACGAGCAATGCAAAGATCACGCACCTGGTCTAAAATCGTCTCAACCGAATAATCGTCCGGCAAGATAAAAGACTGATAGTATATGTACGCAAACACAGCCATGACCATCTGAAAACAAAGGTGAAGGGGTTTATTGCACACACAATAAGAATGACAAAGAGGATGACAATGACGGCAGCGGAGCATAGAGGAGAGGAATAACAAGTTCAAATGCAGAATAATGTTTACTGCAACCTACCTGACAGTCCATTCTATCAGTGATCCCACCATGTCCAGGGATGCTATCACCAAAATCCTATGTTATTGGAAAAATCAAAGGATAAGCCGCATGTGTTTTAATATAGTACACTCAATTCTAAAAGAAAGGGCGATAGGAAACTTAATCACCTTAATTTTGAATGCTCTCTTGAATCCGCTAGCGAAAAACCCTCCAAACGGTGCTATAATAGATGCAAATAGACCAAAAGCCAAGGCATGCCACTGAACAGGTGATATAGAAACTTCTTTCCATGGAAACTACAAAAACACAATCGACAGTTAAATTAACATAGTGAAGAAGTTGGTATGTTTTACAATCCAAGGTAAACATGTTATGTTTAAAACCTAGTTAACTAAGCCAATAATTAAGAAAAATGCAAGCGTATGGTCGGCTAAAAATCCCAGTCAATTTCTGATGAAGAAACAAAGACCAAGAAAAAGTAAACCACTGAATGGACACATTCGGCGAGAAGAAGAAAATTCAACAAACGGAAAATATGTCTGGAAAGGAATAGAATGCACCGATTCAATTGCACGACAAACATAACTCAGGGATCGTATAAGATATATATTGAACCCTGTATGCTAATGATGGACATCATTTTTTATTTTTTTTAAATAAAAAAAGTTTACATCTTACCCATTGAGGCAGCATCCCTAACGAATAGCTTACTGGCTTAAACATAGGACCAGGATCACAATAAAGCCATCCAGTAGACAAGTCCTGTAGTTATATAATCCAAAAGAATGAGCAGGAAATACCAATTACCCTCCACGCAAGAACTGACATAACATTTAATGATGTCAAATTTTTAGAAAGGAACCAGAGTACCTTTCGAGGACATGTTAACCATTGAAAGCGTCCCATTAACTCAGCTAACTGTACAGTATCACAATATATGATTGTCATGGTGCAATGTAAAATAATATAAGGAAGTCGAAGTATAACTGTAGGCTACTGAAATGATCTTGTCACAAAATGGTTGATGTTAATATCATACAGGAATGAACAATGACACGTAAGATAATATATTGTATAAAAGGAATAAGACACCATATCGCCTGCCACTACACATAAACAAGGACCCCTTAAATCCTTCACAAAACCCATATTTTTATTGGTTTCTTTTGTCTAAGGTCCCTACTACGTTTTGAAATATGCCAAAAAAACCTTGCCGACCATGTACCAGAACATCTTAGAATTCACTCTATAAGCATGCAAAGAAAATAGTTATTATTATTTTATTTTACTTTTCTTTTTAAAAAAAGAGAAGAGTAAATGCAATTAATAGGTTGTATAAAAGGAATAAGACACCATATCGCCTGCCACTACACATAAACAAGGACCCCTTAAATCCTTCACAAAACCCATATTTTTATTGGTTTCTTTTGTCTAAGGTCCCTACTACGTTTTGAAATATGCCAAAAAAACCTTGCCGGCCATGTACCAGAACATCTTAGAATTCGCTCTATGAGCATGCAAAGAAAATAGTTATTATTATTTTATTTTACTTTTCTTTTTAAAAAAAGAGAAGAGTAAATGCAATTAATATGTGAAAGAATTAAAAAGACAACAAATCATGCAAAAAGAAAGGAAAAAAAAAGGCCACGCGACCAAATAATTTCAGAAAGAACCCTGTTACTTCTATAAATTTCAACCCAGTTCAGCAAGAATAACATGAAAAAACAAATATTAAAAATCAATAATTTAACCTACTTCTTGTATAGCACGAATTTTATTTTCGTAAATATAAGCATGCTTTATCTATTGATGTATTCAAGTGAAAAAAAGAAAAACAATATCATAATCCAAAATGGAAGCACAACTGAAATATTGAAAATTTTAAACGAACACAGCAGAGCCATAATCTAGAACCCTAATGCAAACACCATCATTTTTATACATAAAAACCCAAATATCCGTTCATAAAAACATTGGTAATGAACTTTATTTTTACCATAAAATCATTTTGTGCCCTTTTTAACAAGATTCGTAGCATATATAAATAAATGGCAGGCAACTGCAGAAAAGTCAAATTTTGTTTTCAATAGCATATAGATGCACCAACAATTTTTAATGAGATGCATAATATATCGACCATGTTGGGAGAAAAAAAAGGGGATGTAATGCGTAAAAATTATATTCCAACGGAATATACAAGATATGATTCTGAATATCAATATTAACTATAATGAAGTGCATATAATTAGATTAGTGCTAACGGCACTGGGCTGGGTACCGGGGCTACCGCACCCAGCCGCGATCGGCGGTTGACCGCCGACCCAACACTAATTGGTCCGTGGTTGTCCGCCAACCGCAGTTAATTTCTTTTCTCCTGTTCGGCCATTAATGGCCGAACAGGGGTAACCCACAGCAGAGAATGCGGTGTCCTTAGCACCGCACCATCAAAGTAGTCAAGGCGAAAAAGGCCCAAAAAGCCCCAGGCTGGCGCCCAGCGCTTTTTGGCGCATAGGGCTTTTTTGGGCGCCTTGACTTTTGTTGTTTTACAGGAAAAAAAACTGCACTTAAAAAATAGCATAAAACTCAATTTTTGGCTTTTAAAAAGGGTATATAAATGCAATATTGAGATTAAAACATCATATCATCATCATAAATCAAACAAACAAGGCATAAAGCCATTCACCTTAAGTCTACAAACGATTGGAAAAAAAACTGCATTAGTTCAAAACTTCAAAAAAAAGGGCATTTGTTCAAAAAAAACAAAAAAAAGTGCACTGCACTTGTTTTTTTTTTAAAAAAAAAAAAACTGCACTGATTTTTTTTTTTAAAAAAAAACTGCATTTGTTCAAAACTTCAAAAAAAACTGAATTTGCACCAGCACTGAGCAAAGATACAAAAAAAAAAAAAAAAGATTTAACTTAAGAAACAGCAGCTCTTCAAAATCGAGTCTTAGGAAGGCTCGAGCTCCAAATGGATGCCGATCAGACAAGATTCGAACGGATTAAAGCAAATTTGGCAGTGTATTTGCTTGATGTCGAGGTCGGCTTTCTGTTGATGTGATATTTATTTATTTTACTGTGCGATATAAGAAGAAAACCTAGCCGGCTAACCCTAATTTGAACGAAGTAGTCTCGACGTTGGACCTGGGCACGAAAAAGAAAAAAAACCTCACTAAAGCGCGCTTTTTCTAAGCATCACTTTTTACGGCTTCTGGCGCCTAGAGCGCTTTTCAGGCGCCTCGATGGCCAGAAAAGCCCTAGGATGGCGCCTTGGGCTTTTTGGCGCCTAGGTGATCGCCTTGCCTACACTGCGCACCATAATTATAAATGTTTGTAAATCCTGCTCCAAAGTGTAAAAAAAATTGTAGATATTTAGATTTTTGTGGTATAGAGGTGTAATCCAAATTTCACTACTTCATATGCAAGCATTTTCCATCCCAAATATATTCTCTAACATGGCACCACCTCTCAAATGCTTCATATTTTCTTTTGAGATTATTGACATAGAGTTATTACATATTTCACACTAGTTGCATGTAGGTATGTGTGCGCGCATGTGCCTGAGCATGCGTTAATTGGTTCCACCTATGTTTATATATTTTTATTTAGGACTGAAGAGCTGCAAATCATCAATTAACATTTATATTTTAATAACTATCATTATACTTTTGCATTGTGGGTCCATCTTTATAACCACAATGCAAAATGGGTTAATGTGCTTAAGTACATCGTAACTCAGGTTCCTACCCGTGAATTTCACCCATAAACCACAGCTCGTTTCAATCCCACTTAACTCACCTCACCAACTTATCTCATCCATTCATTTCCGTTTCTTAAAATCAAAAATTATTTTGTAGGAAACCCAAATTATATACGCAATCAGTTATTTGATTGTATATCTCGTGAGCTTTCTAAATGATAAGCGTTGCTGATTGTTGGAATAAACCAAAATTAAATAATTCGTTTAAGAGTCGTGTCTATTTAAGTTAAGTGTCATGTCTGTTTAATGAAGAGTCGTGTCCATTCAGTGAAGGGTCGTGCCCGTTCGGTGAAGAGTCGTGTCCGTTCGGTGAAGAGTCATGTTCGTTCAAAAGGTAATGTCTATGTAAACCATGGGATTTCTATTTTTTTATGCGGTTCGTTCTCAAAAGAAAATTAGGAAAGATGGGGTAATAGAAAGAAAGAAGAGTTGATCTCCAAAGGGCTATGAGAGATTGTTGAGTGTGGCTATGAATGGCCAAAAGATGTTAAAAACATGACGAAAAAAGAGAGCGAGGCATTTACAAGTTCGAGAAGGAAAGATCTTCAAGCTGTTATGGTGCTCAGTGAGAACGTCGATAAAGAAGCATGGTGTCATATTAATGGAGAAAAAACAGCAAAAGATTCGTGAAAATGGTTGAAAGAGGTGTATGCAAACGAGGATGTTGAGATGGCAGGGGTTGAGGAAGACGTCAGTGAAAGTGCAAATAACTCTAAGGATGAGCATGATGCTTGCACAACAAGCCAGGGAAGCAGAAAAGAGGAGGCCGTGGAGCAGAAGTTAAAAGCTAATGAGTTTGAAGAGAGAAAGAGATGCCGGGATGAGAAGGCGAAAGCTAAAGCTGAAATCAAAGCACAGAAGGAAGCTGAGCTCAGAGAGAAGAAAAATAATGAGCTGAGAGATGATGCTATAGAGGAAGGAAAAGAAGATAATACCGAAGACGGAGAAGTAAAGGAGAAGAAAGACAAGAAAAAAGGGGAAGAAAAGAGGGACAAGAAAGGAAAAGAGGCAGGAAGAAAAGAAGGGTAAAATTAATGAAATGAAAAAACAGAAGGAAAAGAAAGGAAAACAAGAAAAAGATGAAAATGTAGATGATGATGCAAAGGAGGAGAGAAAGGAAAGAAAAACAGGTTAAGCACAAAAAGGATGAACATGAAGAAGTGAAGGATGACGAAGAGAAGACGGGTAAAAGTAAAAGAGATGAAAATGAAGAAGGCGATGTTAAGGAGAATAAAGAGAAAAATATAGCGAAAGACAAGGACAACGACAAGCACAAAGGGAAGAGTGAAAAAGAGGAAGTGAAAAAGAACAAAGAAGAGAGATTTAAGGATAAAGAGCTGAAGGACAAAGGTAAAAATAAAGACGAGAAAGAGAAGGGAAGGATAATGATGATGTGAGCAAAGTAGAGTCACAGATGCAGAAAACAAAAGAAAATGTACAGAGGATGAAATCAAAGTTAAATGAAATATACAAAGATGCACCAGATATGACAAGAAATAAAATAAATAACATGAGACAAGGAGAAAAATGGGATGTTGTCAATTTGTTCAAACCAATGTTGGCTAGAGGGCAGCTGAGGTGCATTGGTGCAACCACGTTGGAAGAGTACAAGAAGTATGTGGAAAAACATGCTGCTTTTGAGAGGAGATTTCAGCAAGTGTATGTTGCTGAACCCAGTGTAGCTGATAATGAGAAGCACAAGCAGTCTTGGTTGTAAATCCGAAGCCTAATAGAGGAATCACTTCATCTGCAATCGATTTGCTGAAAAAAGTAGTAGTTTCTTTTATGCATGACTCTTCAAAACCACTTCACTATCTTTCTGATGATTTCGCGTCTGCTAAGGAGACGGCTTTGTGTGCTGATTTGGTCGTTGACGTATAAAAAACCCCTAAAAGACTAAAGCAATGCAAGTTTGAAAAAAATTTGGTTTAAGGGGGGCATTTGTTGGAATAAACTAAAATTAAATAATTAGTTTAAAAGTCGTGTCTATTTAAATGAAGGGTCATGTCTGTTAAATGAAGTGTCGTGTCTGTTCGGTGAAGGGTCGTGTCCGTTCGATGAAGGGCCGTGTTCGTTCAAAAGGTAATGTCTATGTAAACCGCTATATATATGTGGTTATTTTGTTGTAAGAACAAAATAAAGAAAAAAGGTGAGTAAAGAAACTAAAGAAGTTTTTCCTCAAACAAACTTAAGGGTCCGTTTGATTTTGAACGGGAAGGGGTATTTGGAAAGATTATTTTGAATAGGTATTTGAAGGAGAATTGTTGTGAACGATGAATGCGTTTTTTTTTTTACGAAAGGGACATATTGAAAAGGGCAAATTTATTATTTTATTGTTTTTGTATATATTATTTTTTATTGTTTGTGTTTGTATGTGTTTATTGTTAAACAGAATAGAACACATGATACGAATTGCAGAATACAATTTAAAGAATAAAAATTGCAGAACCCAAATTATGGAATACAGATTGAATAATACAAATTACACAGATATGAAATACAGACTGAAAAATACAAATTACATAGATATAAAATACAGAAAACATGCTACTGGGGTGGATACTGTGGTGGATATTGGGGTGCATACTGAGGTGGATAGTGGGGGAATTCATCTTAAACTGCCTATATCGGAGTGCTTGCTTGCGGACCTCGATTTCAAAACGCAACCAATTTGATGCTTCATCATCAGGAAGAACCATGAACATATCTTGATTATCCTTACTTGTGAGAATTGATATTGCGTGGGGCATGTCAATACCATCAAATGTTCTTGCATGGTCTATTGCATGCTTCACAATCGGAATTTCAGTAGAATGTGGGCTTGCGTTAGACGATGGAGAATTACTAGCATTCGTAGATGGATTTGAATTCGGACTGTCAGAGTTAGAACGAGCTTTTTTGCTCAATTGCCTAGAGTGTATCATATCAACAATTTCATCTACCTTCGAAGGAGTTTCAGTTCTTCCTCTTCTGACATACCGCGGTCAACATGAACCTGCACCCCGTGGTTGGTTAGGAGGATCAAGAAACGATTGCTGCGCCTGGATGTCTTCTAGTGGCACTTGAGATTCATCGAAGAAGAACGTAGGTTGTACAAACTCGGTGGAGGAGAACGTAGCTCTGGTTGCACGTACTGAGTTGTAGAGCCTGGAATGTAAACGCCAGAATCTGTTGCAACGCTGTTGCTGAAAATTTGCTCTACTTTGGTCAAATTTTCTATTGGGCACGTCTTATACTTAACACCATAGGGCCTTACTCTTAAATAGATGTTTAAATTGTAAACTTGTAGATGAAATACACTACTAAACTTGTAAATTACAAAAAAGGAGTTAAAAATGTTTTATCGCCACTCGATCACCCCACCAACTTTCGCTTTCATCGACTGTTCTGTATTTAAGATCTCATCCGGCGCCCATTTTCTCATTCAAATTGCGCCATACAGTCCATTTCTTCTTATAAGCGTCGTATTTAGTCGTTACTTGTTCAGCAGAGACTAGTATCCCGGTTGGTGATGTAGCTAAAAACTCGTTCAAAGCAGTTGCAATCCTCTTGTGTATCCCTTTTTTGTTCTTTCCGGCAACTTGGTAAGCATCAACAGCTATATGGGAAAACTTTGAAGTTGGAAACGAAGACCACACTTTCGGAGGGCAAAATGTTGCTTTCGGACGATTTACTTCAGCCATTGTAGATTGTGGATTGTTGAAGAAATGGAATGAATTGTTCAAGGAAATGGAGTGGAAAGGGGTTGATTATATAAGGTGGAAAATAAGAGTCGTTACATAAATTTTCTGTTGGCATCCAACGTGTCTAACGCGTCAAACGCAAAAGCTTCGTTCCCAACCGTTAAACTCAACTGGACAAAGTGGTGGGTCCCATGTTAGACGCGTCTGACGCCGACGCCGACGTAACTTGCCCCTTCCAGAAATCAAACGCTACCTAAGGTAGCGTTTGAATTCTGAAAGGACGAAGTTACGTTGGCGTTGACGTCAAACGCGTCTGATATAGGGCCCACCAGAATGCCATGTTGAGATAAAAGTTTGGAAAGTTAGCTTTCACGTCGGACGCCTCAGATGCGTCCGACGCAGTAGATATTTTTTTCTCTCCTTCACATTCCCTCTCCCTATATATCTCCAACCCATTTCAACACTACATCACCATCCTCATTCCTCAATTTCCTCCAGTTCTTCATTTCTGTAGTACTCTAGATCAAATATAATGGCACACAGTGATGATTCAGATTTGGAAGGTTTGGACGATTTGCTATGCTCGATATTCAAGAAATTATCGTTAATCAAACACGGGAAAGTGGCAGAATACATGATTCTGTGAGTTCCGGTCTTGCTTGGGTTCATGGAATACTATCAGGACACACAGACCGTTGTCAACGTAATTTTCGAATGAAGCGATTATGTTTTAAATCCTTGTGCGAACGGTTAGCAAATTACGGACTGGAAGCCTCAATGCACATAACGGTCAAAGAAATGGTGGATGTATTCTTATATACTATTGCATTGGCCCTTCATACAAGGCAGGTTGCTGAGTGGTTTCAACTATCAAATGTTACGATTTGTGTCATTTTCATAAAATTTTGGATTCGGTTCTCTTATTGGCAGTCGATATTATTAGACCGGTCGATACTCAATTTAACCGAATTCCAGAACAAATTCGTTCTACACCCCAATATTATCCTTTCTTTAAAAACTGTATTGGGCTATTGATGGACACATGTGATGGCTCATGTGGGTCAAGAAGACATGCAACGTTTTGTAGGGCGGAAATGATCTGCTACACAAAATATTATGGTTGTTTGTGCGTTTGATTTAACTTTTACATTTGTAAGAGCGGAATGCTGCACACGACGCTAAAGTATTTAAGGAAGCTATAAATAATCCGGATCTGAATTTCCCTCATCCTCATGTTGGACAGTATTATTTAGTAGATTCAGGATATCCACTATTGGAAGGATATATAACTCCTTACTGATCTGTGAGATATCATATACCAGACTTTAATGACACATAATGAACCGAAATCGGAAAATGAAATTTTCAACTACTATCACTCTAGTTTGCATACGGCAATTGAAAGAGCATTTGGTATTTGAAAGAAAATTTGTCATCTTACGTAACATGCAGACGTATCCATATAATGTCCAAGTAAAAATTATTACTGCTACAATGGCTATTCACAACTACATCAGAAAATACAACGCTGACAATCCAAATTTTATGTCATATGATGACGACCCTGATTTAGTGCTAGAAGAATATTACAGTATATCAAATCGCAGAAACGGAGATCGAGAACCCATTCAAAGAACAAAAACATCCACCATGGCGGTTGTACGAGACAATATACGTAGGGCTGTCAATGAATACCGGAAAAATCCGATATCCGTACGCATAGGGCTGTAAACAGATGCAGAAGGATACAGACAGTGCTGTATCTGAATCTGTATCCGAAAATGAAAATCCGTATCTGATATCCGCGGATACCCGTTTAAGAATATTCGTATCCGCGGATATTCAAAAATATCTGTATCCGCCTTGGCGAATACGAATATCTGTATCCAAAACTTAAAAATGTACATTGGATATGGTTATCTGAAAATAAAAGTTTACAAACACATCACTCACATGCAAATTTGGTTCATTAAATATTTTTTGAAAAGATGAATACATCTAATTAAAAGTTACAAGTAAGACACACGACATGTGGTTTACTTAAGTGAGTATCAACATATATTATGATCTTAAGGTTCCCGTTGATATCAAAAAAAAAGTTACAAGTAAGACATCGATCAAATAAATTTCATACAATAAATATTTAAGAGATAAAATGTCTAAGATATGAAATAAACCACCTTAAGACTAAAATAAAGCAAAATATAAATAATCGAAGCATATACACAATTATGTCTTAATTATAATCATACTACAAAATAAAATAAGTGCATGATTTAAAATTTTGCATAATACCAAATATAACATTCTTTTATAATCCATTAGTTGAGATTAGTTTAGCTATTTTAAGGCAATTTATATATTAATTTAAGCTTAGATGTAAATTAAAAATTATGTATATAATATACATACACACGCATCAGAAAATCAGATGGATATTTTTCGGATACGGATACCACTATAACCATATCCGGAAGGGTTTTCGGATATCGGATATTTGTATCCGCATTCTGAATAACAGATATATTCCGTATTTTCGGATACGAATGCGGACGTAGGGCTTCCCGCTAATTGAGTTATGTGAATTCCCGTTAATACGTCCGCATTTTTATCCGAAAATACGGAATATATCTGTTATCCGGGATGCGCATACGGATACCCAATATCTGAAACCTTCCGGATACCCAATATCTGAAACCTTACGGAATATATCTGTTATCCGGGATGCGCATCCGTATCCGAAAAATATCCATCTGATTTTCTGATCCGTATGTATATGTGTGTGTATATATATTATATACATAATTTTTAATTTACACCTAAGCTTAAATTAATATATAAATTGCCTTAAAATAGCTAAACTAATCTCAACTAGTGGATTAAAAAAGAATGTTGTATTTGATATTATGCAACATTTTAAATCATGTACTCATTTTATTTTGTAGTATGGCTATAATTAAGACATACTTGTGTATATGCTTTGATGATTTATATTTTGCTTTATTTTAGTCTTAAGGTGGTTTATTTCATATCTTAGACATTTTATCTCTTAAATATTTATTGTATGAAATTTATTTGATCGATGTCTTACTTGTAACTTTTTTTTTTTGGTATCATCGGGAACGTTAAGATCATAATATACATTGATACTCACTTAAGTAAATCACATGCGTGTCTTACTTGTAACTTTTAATTAGATGTATTCATCTTTTCAAAAAACATTTAATGAACCGAATTTGCATGTAAGTGATGTGTTTGTAAACTTTTATTGTTTTATTTTCAGATATTTTTTTGGATATTTTTCGAATATTTTCAGATAACCACATCCAATGTACATTTTTAAGTTTCGGTTACGGATATTCGAATTCGCTAAGGCGGATACAGATATTTTCGAATATTCGAAAATATCCACGGATACTGATACGGATATTCTTAAACAGGTATCCGCAGATATCGGATACGGATTTTCATTTTCGGATACAGCACTATCTGTATCCGTCTGCATCCGTTTACAGCCCTAAATATACGAAATGAACTAGTTGCCGCGAGAATGCATTAAAAAGTTTCATTGTATTCTGTATTTTATATTTGCATTTTAAATTCTGCAATTTGTATTCCGCAATTACGTAATTTCAATTCTGCATTCTACTATATTCAACAATAAACACACAAATACAAACAATTAAAAATAATATGTACAAAAACAAAATAATACCTCTGCCCCTCCTAATATGCCCCTTTCATAAAAAAAAACACATTCCACGTTCGCAACAACTCTCCTTCAAATACCCCTTCAAAATAACCCTTTCAAATACTCTTTCTCATTCAAAATCAAACGGACCCTAAGTATTCTCCTCCTCTTCTAAATTTATCACTGATAATTGAAAATAAACTTTGTAAAATTATTATTTTGAAATATCAATATATTTTATAAGAAATTAGAAACGATATTTTCTTGTTGCAAACATATGCATCAAAAACATTCTATTAACTTGCATAATTGGATGTAATAAACCAATAGCTAAAAACAAAAACAAAAATCATTTATACCAAAGGAAGTTGAACTTCATTAAAACTCGTAACACAGTTAACCTGCCTTTGAAGGAAATCATTTATACCAAAGGAAGTTAAACTTCATTAAAACTCGTAACACAGTTAACCTACCTTTGAAGGCAGTCAAACTGCACTAAAGGACTGATCATAATATACTTATCAAGGGTTTTACAATGGTACCTAATTCAGTGCGTCAAATGAATAATTTAAATAAATTTACACGCCTACCATTAACTTCCTTTATGCTAATTTAACAGTCTTCAAATGCACAAAAGGTTGGCTTAAAGATGCTTAAGTATCTTTACAACCTTAGAAGGCGGTTAAACTGCCTAGGCAGGGAAGGATTTTGAGCGCCTACATCGCATTTGAAGACAATTTATCGGTTTATCCTATTACTTCAAAACGAATGTACTTCAACTTTCCCAAAAAAGAGAAAAAAGTTCAACCATCTTCAACTTCTCAGATAACAATTTAATTGAGCCTCTTTGGAAGTTAATCTGCCTCTGAAGGCTGAGATAGAATTAGAAGTTTACACTTTTTTACACAAAACCAATTATAGACATCGAATCATTATAAGAATCCAAAAGATTTTGTTGTGTACCTTGTGAAGGCGGGCTATTGATTTGACACTCCTAAAAATAAGGTTGTTACGGTTATGGTAATAGTTGTCATTACCATTTCAGAAATACCATTACTGTACCGCTTTTATTGTAAGCTAAACTGTTTACTAGTACCGTTACCGATTGACTGGTATACGGTATACCGATAGTCTAATAACCGTTACACCGATAATCATAAATTACTATGTCGAAAAACGTATGCAATGTGACATGTTTTTGCACTGTAATGTGTCTCCACTACACTATTTGTATTGTTACTTGGTATAAAGACAAATAAAAAAGAAAAAACGCACATATGTAATTATTTCACCTGATTACTAAACCAAATTTAATAACTTGTTTGGTTCAAAATGTCTATAATAAAGCATATCACGTGAATATTTGTATTTTAAATTGACTGGTAAAATTATCATTACCGTTAGTTTTGTAGAAATGTTACCGATAATTTGCCGTGGAAAATGGTATACCAATTTTAATCAAAAATAGTTTCTAATTGACGGGTAATGGTATTGTAATGGGAAACTTACCCTTACAATAAACCCCTCATCTAAAAAACACATAAAATCCAAAGATGTTGACTATGGTATCATAATGGGATGACTAAGTATGATAATGGGAAACTTACTGTTACAATAACAGCCTTATCGAACAACATATTAAATCCAAAGATGTTGACTATGGTACGGAATAGGATACTTACCGTTACAATAACAACCCAATCTAAAAACATATAAAATCCAAAGATGTTGACTTTTATGTATAGTTGTCATAGCGAGCGCTATAGCGCAAAATAGCGCATAGCGCACAGGTTGCGCTATTTTGGTTCTTATAGCGCAGGGGTCCCGTGTAGCGCAAAAATAGCGCGCTATTTTATCATAGCGCAGCCATGAATAGCGCGCTATTTTGCTTTTTCTTATTTGAACATGCATTTCGTTTTGTTTTCCTTTTTGGATATTTTAAACATACAGTTTTTTCCTTTGGTGCCTTTTTCCTGTGTTTTTTTTTTTAAAGATCTTCTTTTCTGTAAGCAAAAAAAAAAAAAAAAAAAAACAAAAAAAAACATTATAGCGCATAGCGCAGGCCTTTCGCTATTGACAACACTGCTTTTATGTATTTCATTATTGTGGATAACTTCATTAGAAAGATAAAATCTGTGATTTGGTCAAAATAGATTGCAATCTGACCTTTTACAAGAAGTTGTTACAGTTTGAAGATTCAAGTAGAAATGTGATAGCAAATGGCAGAGGTGGCATGGAAATTAAAAGTTAACAATAAAAAAGAGACATATTATTCAAACAATTAAAAGTCAAAGGTATTATTCTATTACAACTATTTAAGGGCCTGGTATCCAAAATCCTTGAAATATATGCATTTTGGAAGTTCATTAGCTTTAATTTTTTGTTATACTTCCCTTCATCTATCAATAAAACTATATAGTTTGGTAGTTTTATAGCTGTGTTTTTCAAAAAAAAAACCTCTCAGTTCCATACTTCCATGCTATCTAAAAGAAAATTTAAAACTTCTATTACACAGACACACATAGTTCTACACACTCTTATTTTTTCCACTGATATCTTCCTTAGATCAAATTTACTAATATATAAAATTTTACATTATACGTACACTTCTTTTGGATAAACTTGATCAAAATTACATATTTAGCTTGTAAATTTATTGTTATATACTGATTTTTTTAAAAATGGACTGAGAATAAAATCGCAAGCCACTGATAATTTTCCACACCATATGAGTCATAACGTTTTCTGTTCGTGAGCAAATTTCCTATTTATTTTTCAACGCAGAGATCAACAGCATACATATACATATAAAATGAATTAGTAACGATTAAGTCGAGTCACCATACAGCACACATGTATAACACTTACCAAAAAAGCTGAGACCATTGTTGCGACCGATGCACCAAGAAAACCTTCCCAGGTCTTTTTCGGCGATAGTTTAATCAATGGTGTTCTTCCAAAAAAGAAACCGAAAAAATAGGCAGCTATATCATTGATGACAATAAGCGAAGCTGGCAACAGAAACCTATTAAAAAATTGTTTTAATTTAATTTATATTAATAATAGTCCTACTTTCATGATCAACCTAACAGAAATAGAACATGGAAATAGTATCCTGCCATTATATTTCTAGTTAAATGAAGTTGGGCTCCAGTATTGATATGCCACTTCCTGATTTGGCAACTTTATACATGGACAATATAAACCATCATCCATTTTGAAATAATCTACAGACAGTTTATAAAGAAAAATTTAAAGCTGAATCAGAAGATATACGTAGATTATTTAATATACTTCAGAAAAATGCACAGCGGCCATGACAAAGATCATGGTAAAATATTTCCCATTATAATATATGGCCAATCCTTGAATAAATTGTTTTTTTTTAAGATAAAAACCAATCCCATGCTACCTGAATTAGTGTCATAAAGTATGTTCTTTTAATAGAAAGGCAAATGAAATAAGCATATTTCCATTCATTTATTCAAGAAGACTAGCAGGCTTCTTACAGAACACTTTGTGCAGAATAAATAAACTAAAATCTGCAATTCATTGATAAATTTATCTTATTCCAAAGGTTTTCCATTGAATAACATATTAAAAAGACATCAAAGAAAATTACCAGAAAATTCCCTCAAAGATGTTGGCCACAGTAAAAGAGGATTGCACGAACACCGTAAAAAGAATCATATGTGTCCATGCATATTGGCTGAATTGATATTTGTAATTCTTCTTCTTTAGGGTAAGTATAAACCAAACAAAACCTATACTTGAAAGCAAAACACAAAAAATAACTGCATAAGAATAAATATGAAGAGTGGGATGAATATCCAGGGAATGAAAGGAACTAGCATAATGAATAGCAAAAATGAAAGTTTAGTTGTCATTTTAGTGATAGAAAATAGGTGATCAAAAAATCATTTTACATTTCAAGGATCTTAATTATAAAACTGATGATAGAAATTTATGGTTACAGCTAAATGATGACAATACTGTAAATAATCCGTTTTAGTGTTCATTATGCCTTGATGCCATTTTCACAATACCTATGTAACTAGTTTGTGCAAGATCTCCTTCTTACTTGATAGTTACTTACGGCTTGTGCACAACCAATGTTTTAGTGTTCACCATGCCATGATGCCATGTTCCACGATTCTTTTGTAACTAGTTTGTGCAAGATCTCTTTCATATTTAATTGCTATTTATGATTTGTGCACAACCAATGTTTTTAAACTGTACCTCAAGGTGAGGCATAACTTTTTTTGGTGAGAGAGACATCAAAAGGGCTTCTTACCTCAAGGCAGAAGCTAAAAAAGCGTATGCAGTACGCCTCGCAAAACTAAACATAGCTTATTTTAAACAGATATCGTCCCCGAATACTATTCAATGTACTGGTTTCATCATTTCATAAATTTAAGCAGAGGTACTGAGGTAGAAACTCTGATCACTATAAACCAATTTTGAAAATTTCGAACCGATTTTAAGTCGATTTCGAACTGATTTCAGATCGATTCGAAATGATTTCAACCAGTTCAAATCAATTTTGAATCAACGTGAACTCAATATGAAACTGATTTTTGAATTGAGCCAAAATCGATTTTGGCTCAATCCAAACTGATTTCAAAATTTCAGATATATATGTGTGTATAGAGCCAAAATTGACTTTGGCTCAATCCAAACCGATTTCAAATTTTCATATATATTCATATATATAGGGCTATTATGGTAATGGTAAATTTACCAGTACCATACCAATACCAAGTAATTGGTAAAAAAATTGAGTCACTTTGGTTTACCAATGTTATCGGTATGGTAACGGTAAATTTACCATTGTTAACGGTAAATATAGCGGTAAAGAAAAGTCAAAACCAGTGGTAACGGTAAATTTACCAATTATATTAAATTTATTTTCACTATTACATCAGACCTTAACCATAAACACTTTCAACGATACGTCGTGGTTTTTAAGAAGATTTTGTAGTATTATTTATGATGATGATTCTTTTTAAGTTTTGTTAGGCTCAAAGTTTGATATTATAAATGTTATTATTTCATATTATTGTAAATAAGCTATGATGGATTAAGAAATACTTAGATGTCAACTAAAACATATCGTAATACTAATATAAATATCATAGAGTAGTAATAAAAAACAAGATAATTGCTTCTTTTTTTAAATTTTAGTGCAACAAAATTTGAATGTTTGTTGTACTGGTAAATTTCCCATTACCAGACAACGGTATATCAGTTTATCGGTATACCAATGAATATTTTACCATTGGTAACGGAAAATTCTCAGTATCTATTTTCGACTTACCAGTAGTACTGGTACGGTAATAATTCTCATGTATCGGTAGCGGTTACCATTACCATAACAGCCCTACACATATATATATATATATATATTCATATATATATATATGGGGGCGGCAATTTGAACACAAAATTAGACACAAAGAGAAACACAAAACATCGACAGTTGGATTTTTTGTCTTTATACGGAGGGGTGGAATTCATGGGGTGATCCAACGATGCAAATCAATCGTGTCACCAATTGTGTTAAAATTTTGTGTTCAAATAGACTTTCCCTATATATACATGGGTACAAGTTTGATATTTATACATCTCTTTATCAAGGTGACTATGATTTTGGTTTAATAATTTATACCCAAGTATATTGACTTAATGTTTGAAATATAGTTTGGTGGTTATTACTTCTATTTTTGAAGTACATGGTCTGATATCAAATGTTTCAACTGCAACTCTTAAATTGCTTTTATGAGTATATATATATCATACTGTCTTATAAAAATGGTCGTATAACTAAATGGTTATTTATTGTTTGAAGTGCATTTAATGTTTAATTCTTCAATATGTCAGGTATCTAATGCTTTCGCAAAAGGCTTGCACCTCAGCTCGTTGCTCCAAAAATTTACGTAAAACCTTCTAGTTTTAAAACATGGGACGTGTCCATGTTTAGAAATTTTTATTCCATCCGCAAAGTTCCCTAGGTGCTTTTGACACCATAATTTAATACAGTCCACTATTTTCACACAAAGTTCACATCCATGGATAGAAAATTAAGAATATATTTGGAATAATTTTGGCACTTAACTAAAAATATAAATAAACACTGATTCTTCGTGCTACTTTAAAATAATTATAGTTGCAAACATCGGTTGTTGGTAAACAGTAATAAGCGTTAATTCACTTGAATATGCTTAGCAACTTTTCCTACATCAGACGTTGCTAGGGAGTATGGATGAAGTGGATGCGCCATGAGTGGGAAAATGGATTTGCATAATGGGAGAAAGATGTGTTTGGAGTTGATTTTGAGGCATGATAAAATGTTGGGAATGGACGCCTTGAAGACAATGACTACAGCGAAAAAGAGAGTGTGCAAACATGGTAAGAAAAGAAGGTAGTTCAGTCTGGTAGAGCCTAAGAAAATATAAACACTACAATAGATATGTGGTTATATATTGCAAAATTGTGGATAATAAAAACAAAAACGATGACCGAATCTCTTCCCGAAGGAAAAAAGCAACAAAATTTACGAATTAAAAAAAAAAAAAAAGGATTCTGACCTGCAATATACAGGGAGTAACATATAAGCATATGATATTTGATGAGCCCATTAACAAGCTTTATCAGCAACTTATCTGTTGTAACAGTGTTAACAAGCTGCCGACTAAGAAAGCGCCCATAAGTGTACAACATTGCAGTGAAGAAAAAATGCCTGGGAATTGAAGAATATGAAACTGCAAAGCTCATAATTCGAATATTATTCACACAGGATACTGGAAATGATACATAAATATGTTGAGGGATTACCAATTTAATAGTCTAAATCCTGGTAGCTGTCTCTCCTCGTTAACTTTCCTGAGCAGATTAAATAGCTCTTTAGCCATAAATATTTGGATGACAACAATCATTGCCCATATGTATAAATGACCCATGTAAATAACAAATATGAATCCCCCTATCATCCACACTGATGAATATGTACGAACGAGCATTGATTTGTATTTGTTTTGGTCATTGACAAGCAAATTAGATCCATTAGCATTGTTTCCCTGAAAAGGAGCCTGAAATTAAAGATGATTAGTTCCTTGCCACCATGATAAATTAAAGAAGAAAAAATAAATTTGATAACAATCATCATGGCAGTAGCTATACAATCCACTGTTAATATTTTAGTGCGCCTTGCACTTGAATTTATTTTATTCACACATCAAGCTGAAAATGGATTTAACAATGACATATTCCACGTTCTTACTGTGCTTACATATATTCAGTCTCGTCTCAAATAAAGAAAAAATGTGAAATATCATCAATACTTAAAATCATCTCCTGAAGATGTATGCCAAAAACTTAACCCACCAGTTTCTTGTTTGTTCATAATTTATTTGGAAAGGAAACAGATCCTTTGTTAGATATTCCATGCATACAGTAAATAATTTGAGAAATTTAGCAAGCAACAGAAGTATTAAACCAAAATTAAAACAGAAAATCAGAAGAGAAACATGACAGTTTGGATATCTTTTTTGAACACAAACAAAATACGTACCGGTATATCGAAACAAAAAATCAATATAATGGTTTACGTGCAAAGAGCCCTTCTGTATTGATGATAAAAACATGTACACAAGCTTTGCAATTCAAAATCAAATGATATTGACCAGTCCAGATTTTCTTTAACATTCATCCCATATACTCACACAACCCCACGAAATGCCGAATTTGTGTACGTGGCAGAAAAGATATGAATAAAACAGATGTACACAAGTGTTGAAATATGGCATCAAGTACTTCGAAATGGGTGAAGTCGGAAAAATAAGTTAAGACTGTAATTTGTGTATAAAAACAAATGTAATGGTCTGACCAAAATTGATACTAAAAATATTATTTTATGCATACGATAATACAAATGCAGATATCATAGTGGTGATATTTATAGATTCAAAAAGATTTCTGTAAATATGGAATTGGAGTGTCATCTGGGAAACTCAATTTTCTTAATCTGCAAATGATGAGGATGCCATTGATGATAGCTCCTATACTGATCTTAGACTGAAATGTAACAATTGAATTTTTCACAAACTGCACGAGTACAAAATGAACTCATAAAAGAATCGCAGAATTCAAAAACTAACCTCGCTTGAAGAGCGTTTTCTGTGTCTGATCCGAGGTGAAGGCGTTGGTGTAGGGTCCTTACTATCTCTTTGCATGATCACTACACCTTATTACCTACCTGGAACCAAATAAAAAATAATTAGAGAGGTCTTCATTTTAGATGCGTAAATTACACAGTTAGATATAAATGTTAGCTCAACAGCATGGCTTACACAAGTTTATGGTAAACCTTTCCGGCTAAAAATATGACAATAGCATATAAACACAGCTTTCAGTAAATATAAATTAACGGACGGCATACGTATGTGTGTGTGTTTACGTGCGCACAAGCACACACGCACATAACTCAACAGCATGGCTTACGCAAATTCATGGTAAACCCATACCGACTAAAAATATGACAATCGCAGAAACATAGTTTTCAGTATGTATCAAGTTACATACAGACAGACATACCTATGTGTGCATGTGTACATATGCAAAGGATCCGCTGCACCCCTATCTATGGTTTCCAGGGCTACACTACTCAAAATCAAATGAAACTTTTGGGATATTCAATTTATACAGTGGAATATAATTAGGGCTGTCAATTTCCTACACGACCCGTGACCCTACCCGAAACGCGCACGGAAATTAGCAGGTTAACCCGACCCGTTTAGTTAGCAGGTCACTTTCGGGTCAACCCGAATTTGACCCATTTATAAACGGGTGGGTTTAGGGTTGACCCGCTAACCCGATTTTGACCCGCCAAACCCGATTATATGTTGTATCTCTTCCATACGTTAGTCTTTTATGTATACTCTTAGTATTGATCTTTTATGTATGTAGTAATGATTATACTCGTATATGTAAGCTGTTATAATTTACTAACTTATTCTTGTATGTTGTTAGTTATATTTTACTTATAACAATTGCATCTCTTCCATACTTGTCTTTAATTTATGCAGTATGAGATTATATACTCATGTATAGAAAATAATTTTCGGATATGGTGATTTCATGCTTCATATATGTGTTGTATGTCGGTGACTTTGCAACTTGTTGCATGTTGGTGATTATATAACAGTGTGCATGTTGGTGATTTGGCTCTTTTGTTGCTTATATTAGTAGGCAATATCTATCAATGGGTCAAACGGGTAAACCCGACCTAACACGACCCGACACGACCCATTTAGTTAAACGGGTTACGCAGGTTGGGTCGGGTCAACCCGTTTATAAACGGGTCGGGTTAGGGTTGGGAAAATATGACCCATTTAATAAACGGGTCGACCCGACCCGTTTATAAATCAACCCGAACCCGATCCGAACCCGACCCGACACGACCCATTGACAGCCCTAAATATAATAATATCCACAGAAATGGGACCATTCCAAACATTTGACATAATCAAATTTATAAGTCAATATTAAATGTTAAAACATTTATTTAACCATGGATTTATAATTTTGTTTGAAAACGTTAGAAGTATTCAAATTCAACTATATTTTGTATAGATCAGCTTGAGGCATGTAACAACATATCTACAAATTTTGTTTGATTTCAAATTGTGAAGCTCGAAGAAGCATAGGAATTTGGAGAGGGTGTACCTGAGAAGCTTGCAGCAGAACCCTTTCCTTGTGTGTGCGTGTATACGAAATACAGCGGTACCACACTCTTATACATGATCGTATCTTTACAGGTGACAAATGTGGTGCACTGACATACATAGTATGCCTCCACAATGAAATAGGGTAATTGTTCATAATATGATATCCTACGGCATTAGTTATTATTTACTGTTCATGTGGCCAAGATGCATGTATCATCTTTGAGACAGTTTAGTTTACAAAATAATAGTAATAGTAATAATTATCATCATCATCGTGGTTACTGTTTTGGAAAAAAAAATTGATTTGTTTTTCCAAATAAATGGCATTCAATAAACATTAGTATTTTTAGAAAACTCAATTTGCATGGGTCTTATCCACAATAAAAGTCGTGATACCTGCTACATTGCCATTCCCCCGTACCATGACTGCGTCTAAGCTTTACATTTGTTGCCCAAAACAAATTGTATAACAACGAACATAGTAAGAAAATGCTCTCTTTTCTCTTTAAACCACAAAATGCAGTCTGACTCTAACATCCCCTAGATTTGGGGTTAGTTGCCAAACTTAAGTGGTGCTTTTAAAAATTAGCTTAAAGACTATAATACCAGAGATAGCATACACCTATGCAAAACAGCCCTCGTTTTTCTACAAAATCACTGCATAGGAACACTGTTGTGCCGATTTATTGTACTCAAAGATTTGATTTACCATGTAGCAAGCAGTGCTGATGCGATTCAGCCAAATAATACTTGCTACAATTTTAAAAATAATATTTTGCATCGTGCTTGATGTCCATTCTACATTAATCGATTGGGTTTTCCATTGTTGAGAAATCAATAATGTATATAGAGAAAGGATCGGCTGCACCCCAAACAGTGCAGTACCCCTATAGCCCTCTGATTGCCAACACGTATTCATGTTTCTCTCTTTTCCCACCAACTTATTTAAATATAAACTTATGGCCCATATTGAGGTGCAAATGAGGTGTAGGGGTGCCCTAGAACCCCACACGCACACACACACACGTGTGTGTGTATATATAGGGAGCGGCTATTGGAACACAAAATAAAACATTGAATTAGAGACACAAACTCTGGACCGTAGGATTTGTTTGTCTTTATGTGGAAAGTGGAGGGAGATTTAGCGGTTGAGATTGTTTGTGTCTAAATTTGTGTCACGATTTTGTGTCTAAATAGACTCTCTCTCTCTCTCTCTCTCTCTCTCTCACACACACACACACACACACACACACACACACATATATATATATATATATATATATGAGGAGCGTTCAAGAGCACCCAAACAATGTAGCACCCCTTAAGTCCTATTTCAACTACTCGTTTATAGTAAAATAAGTTAGTGGGGCGAGAAAGAGAGTTAGTGGGAGGAGAGAGAAACCGGAATATGTGGTGGAAATCAAGAGGCTAAAGAGGTGATGCACTATTTGAGGTGGTCTTGATCCTATATATATATATATATATATATATATATATATATATATATATATATATATGTATATATATGTATATATATATAGGCAAGCGTTCCGTTGCACCTCAAAAATGGAACACCCCAAAAGCCCCATGATTTCCACCTCTCATTTATATTAAAGAAAGTGAGTGGGAAGTGAGAGAGTTAGTGGAAGAAGAGAGAATGAGAGTTAGTGGGAAATGAGTGGTGGAAAAGTGGTAGGCTAAAGGGGTGCTCACTATTTGGGGTGCCATTGAACCTACTTCATATATGGATTTAGTCACTGGTTAACAGTTGAAAAGGCCCTCCAGTAACGGATTGCTTGTTCCAGACCATGTTCAAATGGAAGCTTTGTATGCCCGATTTAAACTGTTATATTTCAAATTTATTATGCTTGTAATTATTTATTTATTACATACTAGAATGTAATCTATATATATTTACACGACAGATACACAGACTAGATTTGTCTTAACAGAGATAACAGGGCCATTCTCTGCATTATCAATAGGATCAGCTAATGACACTATAAAAAAAAGCACTTATAAACGCGTATTCGGCCACTACCACTGCAAAATAAATTAAAAGCAACTTTCTAGCTAACACGCATGAGCAACAATTTTTCATTTACTCATAAGTATACCACATGCAGTGCTTTCGACATCTAAGCAACATACTGCAGCTACAACTCCATACGTTCTTGCACCTTATTCTAGAGATTCAAACTTCATATATACAATTAATTCAAATGTTTCACTCACCACATCACAATAAATGCAATATAGAATGAAATTAAGAATGACATGTAAACTCAACTGATTGATGAATAAGAACACAGCATATATATCATTTCTGTTCTGGGAAAGAGAATATTGTCACAAAATCAAACATTTGAAACAGAATAGTGAATTAACCATTAACTAAATATTCAAATCTTACACTTTTTCAACCTAGCTGCAAATAATTGTTCCCTTTTCAATGTTGCTCCAATACAACGCTCAAATAATCAATCCCCTTTCTGATCTTGCAGTCAAAACGAGCCCTGAAATAATAGTATTCTTAGAGTTATCATTAAAAATGAAAAAAAAAAATGTTAACGGAAAGGTTTGTATTATTCACAGGGCGAATGCCTAAAGGATGAAACGGAGAGGAGAAATTTAGGGAATAAAAGCATATAACTATATACAAATGAGATGTTATTTGTGATTTTTTATTGTATGCTTCATTTGCATTTGTTTTAGCTAATACAACCATACAACAGTTAGGGAGCCGCTCATTAAATTGTACAATTTTATGGGGAAAAAACATGTGTTGCGAGTTTTCATTAATTTCAATTGAACACATAATGAAAATATGTTTGACAAAAGATTAAATATGGTATTGGAAAAAAAAAAGAATTTTTTTGAAGAGAACGTAAAGGAAAGTTTCTTCAAAGCTAGACACCATATTATTTGATGACCCTTAGTTTATGTAAAAAAATGACAATGGCGAATGCGGACTAAGTAGGGGAAAATGGAAATTTCAGATTTATGGGATTTATTTCACACAATTACATAAACTTTCAATAACACCAAGTCTGCAACTCCAAAATTATCATCAATCCAAAGATTCAATAATACTACCCGATAATCCAATCAATAACTGCTGTAAAATTAATGAGCATAGAACAACCATACACAGAGATCCATTCAAGCTGAGCTGACCATTAACAAAAGTCCATTCTAATTAAATTACAGTGAATAAAACATATGTAAGCTACCTAAACTAACATGCTTTCTACAATATTCTTTATACAACCAAATCAGTACCTATAAATAATATCAGTTGACCGCTAACGAAGTAACAACATTCCCTAAATTTATGATAAATGAAAAACTGGTACAAGCCAAAAATATTGCAGTAAATCAAATTTTGTTCATCATACACATAACTGAAAACTTAACAGCATATAAGCAAACTATTGCCATAATGAATGACACCATGTTTGCTTATATATTTGGGTAAGAAGTATTATTTATAGTACATAAAATATTAGGAAGTGTGTCAGCTTTATCCTAAGCATTCATTTCAGCCGAGAGTACAGGTAAGTTACAAGGCGCATATAAGGTAAAAAAAAAAGATGAAAGTACAATGATAATCAATTTTTTATATTAGTTTTATTGAAACAAAATAAAAAGCATTTGACATTAAAGGATATGATGCAGAAATCATGTGGGTTCACCTATCTAGAAGGTTTATTCTTCCTCGGTTCAGCTCAAATAATTGTTTAATTCAAGGCAACACATGAAACCTTACTTGCAGCAACTACAACAGCACTTTGTATAAGATTTGAAACAGAAGCTACGTGAAACCTTACTTGCAGTTCTTTTGACTTCTGATAGCTAACGCATATTTTTAATTCAAGGCAAAATCTATTAGTCTCCTATTATTTTCCTTTTACACCCAACTAATACCTATGTTACCCCTCTACACCCCATTCAATAAGCCAAAATATTTATTTATTTCTTCAATACTTCAAGCCTCGCTGAAAATATTGGATAATGTTTCATGTCAATCAATAATGTAACGATCATCACATATGTGAAAGCTAACATAGCACCATGGTTAAAAATCATTAATATTTATACAAAACAACTGCACAAGGCTTTTTGTTCAATTACTGCATAAGGAGAGCATCAAGCTAATCAGTTGATGTTATTTTTCAAAGAGTATGCCATATACATTTATGTCATGGATAGCTTAAGTGCAAAACTCTACATAAAGGCAAGGAGAGCTACTTACGGTTGAAAATTAGTTTATACATCTTTTTCGCAAAACCATTCAACAAGACGAATATATAATTTGAAATCAAGTATCCTGCTCCCACTACTAAATGCTGGCCAAAACCATGGACAAAGAAGAAGATAACAGTCCAAGTTTCAAATCAAAATCATCCGGCCTTCATTAAATAAATATATTATTTCCATGTGTAGTGACTGTAGTCTTTATAGAATATAATCTAAATAAACAGTCATACAAGTAAACAGTCCAAGTGAATATTATGTAGGCACATTGATTTTATACAAGTATCTCGGACTATTTTTGCTGCCAACTGTGATTTATTTGCCTCTATGCAGCACCAAGTTTGATCAAACCATTGATACATGACTAATATGAATCTTCATCATCATGCTTATAAAATAAATGATGGAAAGTCCACATTTAGCAACATGCCGATTACATCAAAGATCCAAATCGTGATCTTTCCACATTTGCTGATGGTGTAATTGAGGTTGATAAGTTTAAATATTTGTTACTTGGGGATGAATCAAATACACATTCAGATATTGATTCTAATCCACTTTCACCGACTGGCCATAATGAAGAATGTTTTTACGTAGGACAACCCAATTTTTTTTTTTTTTTTAATCTGAATGACCCATTTGTTTGTGAGCTACACGAAGCACCTTCACCAAATTCAGTGATATAAAATATACTTTCTATTTCTAAAGCATATGAATGGGGTCACTCTAGTTGTATTTTCCATATAGAATCCAATGAGATGAGGGAGGGTGAACTTATTCTCAATAAAATGATAACACAATTGCCTGATACATCAGAAACTAGTACTCCTAATGAGTTTAGTACAAAATCGTGCAGCAACTCATCTAACGAATGCATAGATTCTTGTCTGATTTGCTGTAAAATCGAAGATGGGAACTTAGAAATAAGAGACTCAACGCCTAGAAGCCACAAAAGCCCCTAACTTCCTCCAGTAAAGAAGCAAAACCCTAATTATAACCTAATTATACTATCATAGTATAAAATCAAATTGCATTCCAACAAGCAAGGGACATTAATTATAACCTAAATAAATTGTAAGCAGCTTACTATCGAGTATATAACGAATTATGAAGGAAGCTAAACCCTAATTCACGAAATATAAATCAAACCACATCATCGAATGATTCGAATGTTTAATCATAGCTAGTATCAGATCGAAGCAAACATGGTAAATAAGAAAAGAAACTTCAATTTACCTAATTTTGATGATTTGCGATGAAATCTGAAGAAGTGATGATTTCACTCACGCTCACGATGTAATTTCACTTTTTAGCAGCCGTGGAAAAGAATAGGGCTGCTGACACGTTTGTTCGGCATTTTGATTTTGAGTTTTAGGGCTTTTCCAATTGGGCTGAAAATGTTGAAAACTAGAAAAAAACTATTTTCAATTCTCTGTGTTAAGCCTGTTTTGAAAAATGGTTAATTTCAAAAATGAATTTTACAAAAATGGTAAAGCAAACAAGTTTTCCATATTCTTCAAAACTCAGAACTAAAAATACCCTGAAAATGACAAATCAAACAAGGCCTAATTTTTTTTAATAAGATAGATATATACCAACAAAATAAAGTTTATTTGTTGCAAATGTGAATTCATAAACACAATTCCGCTCAGCGTACTGTACTATAATATAAGTGTTGTTTAGATATCTAACATTTATCAGTTTTAATCAACAACTATTGAGGGAGGAGTATCAAAAAAAATTGTGCAGCTTTGGTGCACTTCTCAGTAGGATTCAATTGTTACGAATCCCAAAATATTGACAGCTAAACACTATGAAAGAACCAAATTTCCAGTGAACTTATCATCGTCATTTTGTGGTCATCTCATTGTTCTTTAACTTAGAAACCTATTTGATCTACCATCAAAATAAAATCTGCACTAAATCTCATAGCTGTAATGAAATCACAATATTTGGAAGGTTGCCTAAATTCTATTTATATGTACATACAAAAGTTAAACTATTTTCAAAGCATAATATTCAATAGTCCTTTATAAATCCGAATGTTCAAGCCACAAATGAATAGAAATCTGCATCCGTGGCAAGCATTGACAAAATTATTTCTATCAGAATCATGAAGTAAAGGAAATCAGATTTGCAAATATACGACGATATAAGCTCGTGACTGTAAACAATGTGGAAAGCATGGGTTTTGAATTGTGACTGATGTGCAGATGCCAAAAAACAGTTTTTTTTTTTCCCCTCATAAGAAAATTTTGTTCTTTTCAGGAAATGACATTGAGAACCATGTAGAAAAATTTCAAACATACAACATCCAAATCACAAAAATGAATGGGTCAACGATAGTTTACCAAATACTGATATTCAGAGTAGGAAAAGCAACATATGGTTTATAAAGGACATGATTTGGTGAACATTAAGTAGTTTTTTTAATAGAAACACACCTTCTCAGGATCGCAGCAGCAACAAAAAGAAGGTATTATTTTGGTTCTTTGATTGGTAACTAAACCTTCTGATTAATAAAACCTTAAAACTGATCAAATCTAACAACCATCCAAAAATATGGATTGATGTAAGAAATATAAGCCATACTAACTCAAAACGTGTGGACGATAGTCAGTCATGTCAACTCTTTATATTAACTGCCAGCTTCAACTAAAGCTCAATACATAAAAACTTAATCGTGATCAAATACCAAGTAAAGTTGATCCATGTCGATTTAGGTCATACAAAATGTGTAATAAAATTCAACATGTAACTGATCAAATCTGCAATGCAATAGATGTGCATATGTTCATTGTATGTATAATCGTGTAATATTTTGTTATGAAAATGTATAGAATTGGTCCAGTCAACAAATTACGGCTAAAATATGGAATAGTATAAAGGATATTTATGTGAAAAAAGCAATTAAGTTGCACATACTAATAGCTATAACTATGTAATTTAGGATTGATACCAACATCATCTTACAACTCAACATGGTCCAAAGGAAATTCGACTGTTTCTATTTCCTCAATTCAAGCATCAAATTCACATGCAACATAGAATTTTAAAGGTTTCTTTTTCAATCATAGGTTCTACTTCGTCATGAAAAATCCTAAAACAAAAAGGAACTATAAGAAATATAATAGATAAAAAAAAACCAATGATATTTGATTGATGAACTGTACAGTTTCACCTTTTTTTGGTCTTAACATAGTGTATAAAGGTCTACATTTCTAAGTTTTAAATCATTACTCATAAGAGAACCCTCCATAAGCTTGTATGGTTTGATTATTGAACATGAACGAGAAATAATATCAGTACTTCTCCAAATATGATACTTGTACTATTAAATAAGAAATATAAAAACCAGTGTGCACTTCGAATAAATGTGACTTAAGCAGTGGAAATTTTTACTCTCCCAAATACAAAGATGAGAGGATATAAAATTGCCTACCAAAAAGACATTGATGTAAAGCACAAGCCAACAAATGATTCAAAAAATGAGCAAGAACCAAAAAAAAGGGGATTAAAAAATAAATAAATAAATTGAAAGCTAACTGAAAATATAATCGGGACACTAAAGAACCCCAAATATGCAATAAATTCCTATGGAATTTAAACGATAGCTCCAAATGCAATAATCGGAATACTGAAGACCACGAAATTTGCTCAACGAATCGGGTCGACTAAAGTTTATAGGAATATGCGAGCATTGGATTAGGGTTTCAAGCAGCTAAATAAAAACACAGTCATATAAGTGATAAGAAAGAATCAATATACCTAGAAGTTTACGTTCCTGATTTTGAAATGTTCCTCCCCTTCGTCTGATTTATGTTTGATGCGCCGCAAATCCCTAATTTGATCTTATTATTTTTATTTAGGGTAACGGAGAAGATAACGATTGGGCGAATACTATGCCTTTCCTGAACTTTTAGGAGACTGAGGGAAAGGCACAGAAGAGAGAACGGGTGGTATCTTCGCATTATTAGCAGGCAGTGTTCCATCAGACTATAACTTGTTTGAAATTCGAAAATAAAATCTGTATACTACGCAAGACTGACGTTTGTAAGTGGTACTTAAACGAAAAAAAAAAAATTAACCTAAAGAGAAATGCATTTGATAATCCAAAAGCCATAATTGAACGGGTATTTGAAATATTATTTTAATTTAATTGATTTGTTGTTAGTTATATATATTTAAGTAAAATAAGATAAAATAAGTTAAAATTAACAAAACTACATTTAAAAGAATATAACGATGCAATGCATAGAATGATAGAAAGTACGTTAGAACTGCAAAGTTTTGAAAATCATATTTATTAGCATCGGTTTATTAGATATGATTGGTACTTGTCTGTACGTCGTTTATGCACAATAGCCGAAAACAACCAATTTTTGTTGTCTTTTCATTAAAAAGATTGATTACTTCTTTATTATCGGGTTGCATCACAATCATTAAGACTTCACCAAAAACAAATTCTCCTCTTTCTTCAATACATCGAAGGTAGGCAACAATATTTGTGCAGTTATAAAAATTACTATGGAACTTGCATTGTTTGGGTTGCTACATGTGCTTGAACATTTTGAATCCATATTAGGTTTTTGCATCTATCTTTTCTACATTAAGTCAATTATCTCGTAGAGCTTCTAATTGATTTCTCCATGTAGCCTTCTCACACTACCATGTGCATCAGAAGATGAACCAACATGTGGAGTTTATTACAATGAAGCATTGTTCGGTGAATTCAAAATTCGAATTTGTCCACAATGGGTATTTGTTTCACCAAATTGACCATAAAGTCCCAATGGCGTAGCCAGGGATTGAGTTTGGTGAGGTAACGATACGGAAAAACATGGAGGTTTAGGGGGATAGACCCAAAAAAAAAACAATTGGCAGCTATTTAGATGATTATAAAAAGAAGCATGGTAAAATGATCAATAGCCATTATCATTTCATTTACCAAATTTATTATGATTCCAGCAAATTCATTGTTATTTCATTTAGTGGAATCAATACAATTCAACGAATACATTAGCATTTCATTCATCATGTCCATTTCATTATGCAAATTCAATTCCATTACCATTTCATTCAACAAACTTGTAGCATTTGTCCATGCACTAGGGAGGGTTTTACAACTTCGGTTGGTTTTCCTCCTAAACAAATTCATTTAAAAAAAAAAAAAAAAAAACTTGTAGCATTTCCATTTCACCAAATCAATTTCAGAAAAGGATATTATGTTAGTTAAAAAAAAATCATTTCGACCTAAATTCGATTATTCAATTCATTCAACACAAAGAAAAATCAACATCAACGTTCAAATTAATAGCACCATTCATGTCAAGAACTAATTTAAGTAAACATTGAATAACAACGTTCAGATCAGTGCAAAACTAACTTAGGGTTAATAAATTAACCATTTCCATCGATCAATGTAAGGAACAGACGAAGTTGTGTAAGAGCAGGGCAAAAATCTAATGTCTTGGAGTGTGGAGCTCTAATCTGGAGGGATATGATAAAAGAAGGTTAAAATTTAGAGCAAGAGGGGTAAAAACAGTGCAGATTACTTTTTCTAGTGAGGTCAAGTGACCTCACCAGCCTTAACGTTCCCTCGCCCCTGTAAAGCCCATCGAAAGCCCATATTCTATCAAACTACTTTTGTGTACAGTCATAATACATTATTTGTTCACTTGCATTCATCCATTGAAATAATGTTGCATCAACTAACCAGTCTTCTTTTATATTTCAAAACAATATGTCCAATTTCCTATACATAAAACCAAAAATTGATTAATACACATTATAAAATCCATAACTCGTGTATGGAATATTCCACACAATCATTATACCACTACCCACCATTTATAACAGTTTATTTTTGGATATGCCGGTAATAACTAGTTTGTTTTACCAAAAAAAAAAAAACATTTAACCAATTTTCTTCTAAGGCTATCATATTCGTGACAGATTGTTATTCGTCAGTCGATTAAATATACATAATTTCTTTTACATCAAGATTGAATTTTTTAGCTATAATTTTGTATACTTTCTTTTTATTACTGAGGCTAGCAGCATATGCTTCTATAGCAAATTCTAGCAGGATCTGAGTGGCTCCGCATGGCCAGTCGCGTGGTCTTTTTATATTGAATGTGACCATCTAAAATTTTAAAATTATGCCAAAAAATTCCAAAAATATGCACATAAAAAATAAACTTGGGAATGTAAAAAATACAACTGAATCGATAATCAGATTGATGGATGATAATTGTTGACTTCGTATTGAAGGTGTGGAGGAAAAGATGATAAAGCAGGGAATATGCAATAGCCGAGAGAAGAGGGAAACTAGAGAAGCTATTATGGGGGAAACGAGACCATGCATCTGACATGTCGAACGTCAGTAGATCCCCCCCCCCCCCCAAAAAAGGGTTCAAAGGGCTATTTTAGGGAAATGGTTGTTAACCACGTAAGATGCGTAGTGAACAAAAACAATCAAAAATAAACTTGCGAACAATACCTTAATATGATCGTGTATCATGGAAAAATCAATTATTTAATTATGATTTCATTAAAGTATTATTTTAATTTTTTTATTTAAATCAAATAAATAAAGACCAGTGGAAAATGACTGAGGATGAATTCTACAAAAACTCTAATTTCAAGTTATACGTTTTTTCTCCATTTAAGGGCAAAACATTTTGTATTAATTCATGTTAAGGACATACTGTATTATGAGGTAGAAAATGCGATGATACAAGTATCCAGCATTTACGAGTACATTTTATGGAACTGACTGTAGCTGATGAGGTTGGCGACAACGACAAAAATGGAAATGGTTTGTGGTCAACGATGGAAGCAAGGATGTAACGTCCCAATTTTTTTTACACATTATTTAGAACATTTATTCGGGTAAATTAAACAAAATAATATAAGTTATGATGAGAATTATTTTTTTTACTAATTAGATGGACTGATCCATGATTGATTAGCTAATTTGATTGATTAGATTGGTAAGTAAGAAAGAGAATCATGAGAAAGGTAAATAGGAAAAACAATTTCCTAAACACTTAATCCTCACTACCTGTGACAACCCACTTTTCTGAACGGTTATAGATCGACACTAAACTACACATGTCTGATTTAAACCATTCAAAAAGACAGATTACCTAAAGTTTTGTTCTAAAGAAAAAGAATTCATAAGAACGAATATAGAATCTCGCAGAACAAGGATTATAATATAATAAACAAATATCATAAGTACATAAAACAGTCCATGAAGTTGTTTACATTTGATTTCACTTATACACAATATACGTAGTTATACAAATTACCAAGCGGAATAAGCAATACTATTATAGTAATAAGGTCTTCGTCTTCAAGAATGAACTTCCTCGAAATTGAAATACTCAGTCTGACCCAGACATAAGTAAAACAAAATACTCGAGTCAGGATTAATATTTTTATGCATGTAAATTAAGTAAAATGAAATGTTAGGTGACATATACAAGTAACACGTGAATATTCTCAAGATCCTGACATCCTCCATCTTATTAATTTGTTTGTCTTAAATACCAACTTCATTATTGTTTTCCAAAATCAATCCAATATTCAAATTCAGACTTAAAATCCCAATTCAACTTCATATATTGGTTTAACTTTAATTTCCAAATTCCATATTTCAAGGAAATTAATTAATTTTTCAAGACGTCAATTCGATTTAAATTCTCATATCACACTTAACTCATTTGAAGTCTTTATATTCAAATAATTTGGATGCAATTGCTTTGACTGGAAATAGACTTTAAATCAACTAACTCTATAGCTAAAATAGTAAAATTTAATACACACACACAATAGTTCAAATAAAATAATTAATAAATTGTTAAATATAAAATAATTATAAATAAGATAGCAAATTTAATATGAAATTTTTTAATTAAAATAATTATAAATAAATGTTAAATGTAAAATATTTTAATTAAAATAATTAAAATAAAATAGATAAATATAATATAAATAAATTAAATTAAACTGATTTTAAGATTATATAGTTAATCTAAAATCATATTAATTCAAGCATTTTGTATTCTAATCCAATCTGATTCAATTCGATCCAATATCAAACATTTCTAAATTCGGCTTAATATCCATTTAAGTATCAAATTTTAAATTGGATTAATCAGTTCAACCATTAAAGTTCAAATTTAAATCTTTAGATTTATTAATTTTCATTAAGTCTCATTTTTTGTCAATTAAACAAATCAATCAGATATTAAACTCAAATATCATCCTAAAAATTGAATCAAACACTTCATTGATTTATGATGCCATAATTATGTAGTTAAAACCCTGATAAAGCTCCGCAATATCTCTCCGTTATAGCCCATAGCACTCTTTAACCGCTACACCATTTCAATTTAGCGTTAATAAACTATGGATCCGCTTTTTAGCCTCGCTATTTTCCGCTGCATCCGCTAAATCAAGGCTTTTTAGCGTCCACTTTAGCGGTGTTAATATATAATGCATGATTTGACTAATTCTTTTTTTTTTAAATTCAGTAAATTTAGCATAAAGGGCAAAAATTAAGGCATAAATGCCTAATATATAGTAACAATCAATTACACTCATCAAATTTAGCATGCATAACTATGATATTTCTTGATTTTGTTATATAAGATTATTAATATTAGTTTCTTATAAATATATAATGTTAAAAAGATGATTAATTAATTTTGAAATATTTGGTGTAACATCTAATGAACATTTTTGTGCTTCCGCTATATCCCTGTTGTTTCTCCGCTTTATCACCGATTCACCTTTTTGCACCTCCACCGCTATAGAACCGCTAAACGCTTTAACTACATAGTGTCATATATCCAAATTCCATAAAAATGATGTCGAGAACTTGTATATATCATAACAAGGGTGATAAAATCAAAATAAAAAAACCGTACAACGATTACAATTATTACTTATAAATCAAACACTATTATTGCATGCAATTATCAACACTTACTTCAAATAAACTATCAATTGTCATTTCATGTGATTTAAATCAATAATTCAAGAAATTAGCAATTGTTAATTTAAATCATTATCAACCAACAATTTATGAAATTACTACTAAGAATTTAACAATTAAAATTCATGAAATTAACAACTAACTAATCAAGCAATTTTAAACTAACAATTCAAGCATTTATCAACCTAACAAACTCAACATAAATCAAATATTATTATTTCATATCATGTTAATTTCTAGCATATGAATATTAACCGTGAGAGATTCTCACCTTTCGTGGTTTCGATGACAAGCTACATCATGCACGAGCATGACACTAACAAGGCGGTCAAGCCAAATAGCGACACCGGACAACGATGATCATGGCAGCGACAAAAAAAATGAAAACATAGAATTCTCTCTTTGTCTAGAAATTAAAGTAGAAAAGGCGGAAGTTGAGGGTGCTTGGGTTCGATGAGGCAAGCTGGGAGGGACCGTCGGGTATGTTGCGTCTAGTGATGGCAACGATGATCGAGTAGGGTTGTAGCAAGGCAAGAGGATGTTCGAGGGACTGTGTGGCTTAGTGGATACGTAGAGCGATGCGAGGAGGAAGGGTTTGAGGTTATGGGGTGCGGTAGTGGACAGAGGTAGTGGAAGCACGTGTGGAGAAGAAGAGACATTGTTGGCATGATAGAAGTTAGAAGGTGAACATTGGTTTAGGTTGCGAATGGCTATGTGTTGTCGTAGAACGCTTGGCAACGCTAGTGGGAGAGGGTAGAGTTTTGAGGATACAGGCGGAGTCGGTGATGAGGGAGCCTAGGTAGTGATCGGTTTTGATTTCAACGCTACAGGCTTTCATTTTTTTAGATTAGGAAGCCTCAGGTTTTACAAATTGGAAGGAGTGGGTAAATGAAACGTGCGAACATGTTTTTAAAGAGCACGTAAATATAAGTAAGAGGCTTCTGTTTCTTTTTTTTAAGCAGAAAAAGAGTAGATAAAGCGCAAAATTTAAAGATGAAATGGGAAGCTTATACAAACGAAGGCAATTGGAAAAAGTTGGAATGGGTAAGAATTTAAAGAGGTGCATGAGTTATGCAAACATTTGTGGAACGTGCCCATTCAATTCACATGGGTGCATACGAAAATGAAGACGCAAGGAAAGTTATTTACAATAATTCAAGGCACAACATTTGATTTGCTACAACAACGTTTATTTTACACTTTTTTTGATACAAAATCGATACGACGAACCAATGAATATCCGAATTTTATGAAATGAAAAATGATTTTCTCTTAAAAATATAGTATAGAATTTTTAGTTCAAATTAGGTGTGAGCATTTATTGGTTAAAACCGAATAAACCAATCAAACCAATTAATTTTGCTCGGTTTGGTTTGGTTTTTTTGTTAATCTGTTAGTTTTGGTTTTCATTTTTATATTACTTCGGTTAATTGGTTAGGTTTGGTTTTCAAAGTTTGAAAACTGAGCTAACCAGTTAAACCAACACAGAAAATAGTGAACATCGAAAATAGTGAAATTTCTCCTTGCGATAGGGTTATTTCGGTGACCTCTCGCATGCGTTACTGTTCCTCCTACCCCCCTTCTTGCTATTGCCTCCTACTCCTTGCGCAGCCTCGTTCTCCATGGGTCAAAAAAAAACCTCCAAAACTAGATCTAAGGATTGAGCCTACAACGAGATCTGGAAAAAAATCTCTTTGGCTCATCGTTCGACTAAGCTTATTATTTTAAATCCACCGCCTACATCTGACAATTGCCACACTTCTGTCTGCTAAAGCCGGAAATTTGGGTGCTCTGGGCCCTTTTGGTAAACTCATAACGAATATGGAAGCAATGCCAATAGAACTCCTAGCAGTTCAAGATATTCTCGCTGATATGATAGAATTAGGTCACCTAGTCTCTCCACTATTAGATGCTTCAGTAATTGGAAATCGTTGGTCAAAAACTATTGTTTCTTTGGGTGAATGTACTAAGCATGATGTTTCTATAGAAAATAACAACACTGATGATAACGTGAGCGCAAGTGTTGTTTCGATTATTGAAGAGGTATTGGCATCTGAACCTGGAATTTTGCTCAGTGTCTTGGATGTTGGCACAAAAACATTGAAGCTAAATGGTTTGTTTGGTGAATTAGTGAAAGAGGGAACTAAAAGTGCGAATGTGGCCTCCAAACTTGTTGTCATTGAGTGTAATATAGTTGATGCATTGGATTGTATAACAAAAACTATCCATGCATCTCCTGGAAAGCAAACTGCCAATAGGAGTGTGTCTCTTGGTTTATGATATACACGTAAATGTGTATATTTTATCCGCTTATTTATCTTATTTTATCTTTTAAATAATTGATACTGTGCATTTATAGTTGTGTTTACAGATTTTTTGAGATTAATGGATTAATGCATTTAATTGTTGAAAAGCTTAAAGAATTTGTGCAAAAAGAGTGATGAATTTTAGAGCTGGATTAAAGCTTGAAAATCTGAAGAAATGTTGTTATTCAATCACCTTTTGCTGCGTATTTTAAAGACAAGAATCAATGCTTTTCCATAATAATCACTTGGAGTTGTTATTCATTCTCAAGGCAATTGGAGTTGAAGCCCACAACCTATATTCCATGACATCTGCATGCATTCACATTGGTCTAGTTGCTAATTGGGCTAAGTTATTTGCAAGGCTTCTCATTCATGTACTGCACGCGTTCACATTAAGCTAGTTAGTTTATGTGTTATAGTTTGGAAAAGGGGATTTGTCCCACATTATGGAATTTGCCAAGTAGCCTTTGTCATACAACTATAAATACCTTGTATCTTATTCATGTAAAGACACACTTAGTTTTATTCTATAATCTTTCTCTTGGAATAAAACTCTTCTTCCCTATTCTCTTTAGTTGTAGTTTTTATTTACATGTTATTTTCTTTTCTGCAAGTAGATTAGATTTATTTTATGCAAATAGAATAGGTTGTCCTTTATTTTTATTTTATTTTTTTCTTGATTTTTGTTCTATGTTGCAATTTACGTTCGTTGTTAGAATAATAAACGTGAGAGACTAATCCCTTTCAACTTAGGGGTAATGAAGCTCTCTTGATCATGTAGTTGCAACATAATTTATCTTTTCATTCTCTCTTTGTGTTTCATGTTATGTTGATGTCATGGTGATTAAGTGGAGGTTGAAACCAAAAATTTGATGGTCTATAGTTCTAATTAATAGTTCATAGGCCATGCTTAAAGTATATTTCAATTTCAACTTGTTCATTTTTCATTAGATCTGGTAAGGTGATTTAGTGGATATGATATAGTTTGATAGTTTATGTTATGCTAGTTAATATCATGAATAAGATATACTTATAATAATCATATCAACTAAATTCACAGATGACCAAAAGAAAAGAGAGATAGTAATTTCATAACTTGTTGTACTACATGATCTAGAATGTGAATTTATTCCTAAGTTTCCATTTATCTCATAGTTTTTTATTAATTTTAATTTACTAGTTTAGTTGTAGTTAAATCATCACTCGAATTTGGTCTAATTTGATTGAGTAATTTTAGAATTAATTCTTTCCCTGTGGATCGACCCGTATTCGCCACGTACTAACAATTGTACGCCGTGCGCTTGCGGTTTATTTCAATATTCGCGACGATTTTCTAATTCATAGAATATTCGTCGTCGAACAAGTTTTTGGCGCCGTTGCCGGGGAAAGAAATTAGTTTTAATTTTATTCTTCGATTTTTTTTATTTGTGTTCTACTTAAAAAAAAAGTTTATTCCATTTTGTTGTTAGTTGTGTGAATTGCATTTGTTGTTAGCATTTGTTTTGTGTGTGTTTTTATTTTTTGTCTTTAGTTTAAAAAAAATTGTGTTTTCTTACTTGCCTTTTAATTTTTGTGTGTTCGTGCATTTGCAATTGCATTGATCTCGTTTGCATTGAATTAAAAAAAAAACACTTTCCTTGTGTTTTCAAATTCTTTTCTGTTTCATTTCAATAATTTCTTTCCATCTTCATCTCATTTATTTCTCTCCACCTTCTTTCCATTTTCTATTCTTACAAATAAATAAAAATTCTCTCTTTTCATTTGTTCTCTCTCTTTTATTTCTGCCCAAATCTTCTCCACAATTCTTTCCTTTCTTTACAAATAATAAATAAATAAATAAATAAATAAATAAATAAAAACAATTTATTTCTTTCTTTTTTTTCTTTTTCTCCCTCTTTAATTTATTTCCCTTCTTGCCTCTGCCTTATTTATACACCAACTTCCACCATTCACCACTATCATCTCTACATCATCTCACATTCTTTCACCTCCTCATACATAACCCCCCCCCCCCAATATCCAAACTTCCCAGTACACCTCTGTTAATTCGCCAATTCTTCAATCCTCTCCCTATCAAACATTCAGTCCATCCATCGACAAATATTATCACCACAGATCCACTAGTTCATACCTGCCATCACACATATCCTTAGATCCATCCACCCTCCTTTTACTAAACATCTGCCAACGAATTTCACCACAAACATTAGCCAAAACCCTCCGCACCTTCGCACAAACCCAAATCACAGATCCACGCTACATCAACATCCTCCTTCCCACTGTTCTCTTAAATCGAATCTCCCCAACACCAGTCGCTCCAATCGAGCAACCGGAATCCGCAAAATCCCAGAACCCACAAATCTCGACTAGAAACCCCTCTCGTGAAGACTGACATCCAGTGGAGACCGAACCTAATCGGGAACCAAAATTTGGGTTTTTGATTCAGAAATTGGTGGATCGCAAACTCGGTGAAATTGATTTTGAAGTCGGTACTTCTTTGTAGAAGTAAACAGAACAAAAAAAAAATTTCAAATTTTTGGTTTACTTATATCACCTGGTGCATTGATTTCAATAATAGGGTCGGGTCTCTTTTTTCTTAAAGTGGGCCGGTTTTTATTGTTTTATACTTGTTGTTGGCCACCGTTTGTGTTAGTTTTAATTGCCTTTGATTTTAGTCTGCATTTTTCTTTTGGGATAGTGGACTGTGACGTTTAGGGCCAGTATTAGATTTTTATATTTTTGGTTAAGTGTGGCTGTTTGCCTATGTTAATTTAGTCATTGTTTATAGATTTTCTCTTGTTCAGTCTCAACAGTTTTTCTTCTCTTTTTCCTTTTCCGAAAAAAAAAGAAAGAAAAAAAAGAAGGGGAATAATAAAGGAAAAGGAAGAAATCAAATGAACATACTTCAAGCAAAAAAAAAAAAAAAAAATCCAGCTGCTGAAGTGAAGGAACGGGTTCAAGCAAATTGTCGATTTGAATTGTTGGAGCGGTTGCACACCAAGTGGGGTGTGAACGCGCTAGCGCGACTCAACTGCACTGGACGGACTGCCGATCAAGGTGAGTATTTTCTAACTCTACAGGGACTGCTGCTGCAAATAAAAAATATATATAGACATTGCTTATAAAATTCTTCTACAGGGCATCGGCTTGCTTGTAAAAAAAAAATTCTTTTGTTTATTTCTGCAAATTGTCTGTTCTGTGACTGTTCTGAGACTGTTCATTATGTGACTGATTAAAACATTAAAAAAAATCGCATTCATCTTAGTTCTGTTTTTACTTTCTAAGGTCTTCATTATATTTTGACAAATTGGTTTAGTTCTAACGGATTATTTCTCGGTGACTAGACTATGGCAGAGTAATAACCGTTTATAAATATTACTGTGATTTGTAAATATTATATCGGTTGTTCCTCTGAAGGTACTTAAACCTTCGGCTGCATTGCTAGGGTGATTCCTGGTGCACCAATAACTCCTGTCCGTTAACTGGCTGAGAAATCTTTTATTGAAATAAATCTAACTGTCATTATATAATTCTAGAAAATTTGTAAATTGCATTAGGTTCATCCATCTTTACAAAAAAAAAAGAGCCACTAGTATTTTCCTTTTTGTATAAATTTAACTTTTCTCTCTTTAAAAAAAAAACGCTTCGATCCTCTTTTTAAATTTGTTCTTTTTCCTTTTCTCATCTTCTTTGCGCTAGTGCATGCGCAGTTGGACTCGAGATACATCTACTAATCGTTTAGTCCAAACTTACATTCCTTTAACCATGGCCGAAGAAAACCCCCCTCGAACTCTTATGGATAGATACTTCCCCGAGCGGGTGTCTATTCCATCTTGCATCATATTGCCCGCTCCAACGGGTAACCACTTTGAAATTCATTCGAACCACATAAATACTCTTCCAAAATTCGGCAATCTTGAACGTGATGATCCTTATATTTTTTTAACCAAATTTGAACAAGTTTGTGCAACCATGAAATTTCAACAACTAGGTGACGATGGAATCAAACTTAGGTTAGTTCCATTTGCACTTACCGATTATGCTGAGAAATGGTTGTATAGCTTGCCTTCAAATACGATTGGAACTTGGAGTGAATTTGTGAACATTTTTCTAAAGAAATTTTACCCTCTGGAAAAAACATCCAAAATTCGAAACGAAATCGTCAATTTTCATCAATTTGGAGGTGAATCCTTTGCAAAATATTTTGAAAGATTTAAAGAGCTTCTAGTCAAATGTCCACATCACAATTTCGAAAAATGGACTCTTTGTCAAATTTTATACGATGGACTTGAAAATAGTTCTCGAACCATGCTTGAATCAATGTGCCAAGGAAATTTTCTAGCCCAAGATCACAATGTCGCTTGGCAATTTCTCGAAAATTTGGCCGAAAAATCAGCTCAATGGGAAAGATCTAGCGAGAAATCGATTTATTCCTGATCTAACGCTCATTCAGTAGGATCATCAGTAGCTTTAGAAGCTAAAATAGACGCGATGTTAACCAAATTTGATAATGTCCTTTCATCAAACCAAATAAATCAAACTCAAGCATCTCAGCCTTCTTGTTACAAATGTAACGATCCTAACCACATTACCGATCAGTGCCCACATTCGTTAGAACAAATCAACGCATTCAACAAAGCTAGAAACGACCCCTTCTCCCCAACGTACAATCCAGGTTGGAGAAATCATCCTAACTTTTCTTGGGCCCAAAACAATGCAAATTCAAATTTGGTTCGACCCCCTTTTCAACCATTTTCGAATAATCCTTTGAATCCTCCCTTTCAACAAAATCAATTCCAGAATCTTGCGCCACCTTCTCAAAATCAAGCGCAACCATCTTCTGTTCCCCAGGACAATAACCGATTGACATCACTTGAAAAAACTCTCGAAGAATTGAGCAAAGCAACGACTCAAAATATCCAATCAAATACCAATCTTCAAAATTTATTGACGTCGCACATGCAAAACACGAGTCAATCTATCGCTAAACTTGAAATGCAAATGAGTAAGTTGGCTACTTCTGTAAGTGAACGGGAAGAGGCACTTTCCCGAGTCAACCCATTCCAAATCCTAGGAGTCAAAATCCTAATCCAAACCAAGCTCATGTCATCCATGATAGCAATCAAACTCAGTTGAATGCTATCATAACCTTACGATCCGGTAAGAAAGTCGATAATCAAGTTGAAGATCCAAATAACTTACCGAGTGTTCCTCTCGACTCTTCTAAAACCACGAATAGTAGACCGACCTACTGAGTTTCACATTCCATTTCCTCATCGTCTTCAACCAAAGAAACATTCTAACCAAATGGAAAAGATGTTGGAAATTTTCAAACAAGTGAAAGTTAACATCCCTCTTCTTGACATCATTCAACAAGTCCCCACCTACGCTAAATTTCTCAAAGACTTGTGTACCCAAAAACGACACAATCATGTACCCAAGAAAGTCTTCTTACCTGCTGGACTTAGCGAAGTCTTGACCCAATCAATCCCGATCAAATACAAAGATCCTGGATGCCCTACTATCTCATGCACGATAGGCGATAAAACAATTAATAAATGCCTAGTTGATTTGGGTGCAAGTGTCAATTTGATTCCATATTCTGTTTACCAACAACTTGGTTTGGGTGAACTTAAACCAACGAAAATAACTCTTCAATTTGTTGATCGTTCAATTAAGAAACCCGTTGGAGAAATCGAGGACGTACTCATCAAAGTTAGTCAATTCATCTACCCAGTAAATTTCATTGTTTTGGAAACTCAGCCTGTCAATAATCTAATGAGTCAAATTCCTTTGATTTTAGGTCGACCCTTTTTGGCTACTTCAAATGCTTTAATAAATTATCGCAATGGTTCAATGAAAATCTCTTTTGGAAACATGACTGTTGATCTTAACATTTTCAATCTTGAAAGTAATTCAAATGAATCATGTGCCCAAACCTTGGAAGTTAATGCCATTCACGAGAAATCCAAAAAAGAATCGATTGACCTTAATGACGAGCGTGAGGTCAAATACGAAAAATTGTTCCAAGACGGTCCTAATGAAGTCGAACACACGCTTCCATTTGAATCACTTTCAGTTGAGTCCAAATCTCAACCAAGTTCTTTGATCAAGAAACCACTAAAGTTGGATCTTAAACCTCTTCCCGATCACCTTAAGTATGTTTACTTAGGTGATAACGAAACTTGTCATGTCATAATTTCTTCAAATTTAACTCCTGATCAAGAAATTTCTCTTCTCTCAACTTTTTCTAAAAATAAAGATGATATCGGTTGGTCCATTTCTGATATCAAGGGAATTAGCCCCGCAATCGTTCAACATCGTATTCACTTAACCGATGAAGCCAAACCCACTCGTGAAGCACAACGTAGGCTTAACCCTAAGATGAAAGAGGTAGTTCATGAAGAAATTCTTAAACTTCTTGACAACGGTATCATTTACCCCATTTCTGATAGCTTATGGGTTAGCCCCATTCACGTTGTTCCTAAAAAATCCGGACTCACCGTTGTCGCAAATGACCAAAACGAACTTCTTCCAACTCGTACTCAAACGGGTTGGCATGTTTGCATCGATTATCGAAAATTGAATGCTGCAACGCGTAAAGACCACTTTCCTCTTCCCTTCATCGATCAAATGCTCGAACGTTTAGCTGGTCACAAATTCTACTGCTTTCTTGATGGTTATTCTGGTTATAACCAAATTCCAATCGCTCCCGAAGATCAAGAAAAAACGACTTTCACATGTCCATTCGGTACCTTTGCTTACCGGCGTATGCCTTTCGGTCTTTGCAATGCTCCTGCAACTTTTCAACGATGTATGGTTGGAATTTTTTCTGATATGATCGAACGCTTTCTTGAAGTCTTTATGGATGATTTTTCGATCTTTGGAGATTCTTTTTCATCTTGCTTACATCATCTTGAACTTGTTTTAAATCGATGTAAAGAAAAACACTTAACGTTGAATTGGGAAAAATGCCACTTTATGGTCAAACAAGGCATTGTCCTTGGACATGTAATTTCAAATAATGGCATTGAGGTAGATAAAGCGAAAGTTGACGTTATTTCAAAACTACCCATTCCAAATTACGTTAAGGACATTCGTTCATTTCTTGGGCATGCTTGCTTTTACCGGCGCTTTGTAAAAGATTTTAGCAAAATAGCTCGTCCTTTGACTACTCTTCTAGGAAAGGATATCCCATTCGAATTTAACTCTGGATGTGTCGCTTCTTTTGAACGTCTTAAAAAAGAACTCATTTCAGCTCCGATAATCTGTTCACCCAACTGGGATCTTCCTTTTGAAATCATGTGTGATGCTTCTAACTTCGCTGTTGGTGCTGTCTTAGGACAACGCATCAACAAAATTCTTCACATCATTTACTATGCTAGTATGACCTTGAATGACGCCCAAATGAATTATACGACCACCGAGAAAGAACTTTTAGCCGTCGTTATTGCGCTCGAGAAGTTTCGATCTTACTTGGTTGGTTCTCATGTCACGGTCTACACAGACCATTCTGCTCTTCGGCACCTTTTTGCTAAAAAGGATGCTAAGTCACGCTTAATTCGATGGATCCTTTTGCTTCAAGAGTTCGATCTTACAATCAAAGACAAAAAAGGATCCGATAACGTCATAGCCGATCACTTATCTCGTCTTCCTAACGCGCCACCTTCGTTGCCCGTCAATGAAAACTTTCCTGACGAACAACTTCTTTCTGTTTCAATCGATCCTTGGTTCGCCGACATAGTGAATTATCTAGTCACTAACCAAACCCCCTCATTTTGGTCCAAACAAGATAAATACAAATTTCTTTCCCAAGTAAAATACTTCTATTGGGATGACCCATACTTGTTTAAGTATTGTGCGGACCAAATTATTCGTCGATGCGTTCCTGATAATGAGATTAGGAGTGTTCTCTCATTCTGCCATGATCATGCGTGCGGTGGACATTTTGGTCCTAGGAAAACCGCTGAAAAGGTGCTTCAGTGTGGTTTTTATTGGCCTACTCTCTTTAAAGACTCGTTCGAATTCTGTAAAACTTGCAATCGTTGCCAAATGCTAGGAAAGATTTCTCGACGAAATATGATGCCTTTGAACCCCATCCTTACGATCGAGCTCTTTGATGTATGGGGTATTGACTTTATGGGACCTTTCCCAAACTCCTTTGGAAACTTGTATATTCTTCTCGCTGTCGATTACGTTTCGAAATGGGTCGAAGCCGTTCCATGTAAAACAAATGATCATAAAATTGTTGTGAAATTTCTAAAAGAGAACATCTTTTCGAGGTTCGGCATACCTCGCACAATAATAAGCGACAATGGAACGCATTTCTGTAATCGATCTTTTGAATCCTTAATGAAGAAATACTCAATAACCCACAAGTTATCCACTCCTTATCATCTGCAAACTTGTGGCCAAGTCGAAGTGTCGAATCGTCAAATTAAGCAAATTTTGGAAAAAACTGTAAATAAAAATCGAAAAGATTGGTGACAAAAGTTGATTGATGCGCTTTGGGCTTACCGTACTGCTTTTAAAACTAATATTGGAATGTCCCCTTTCCGATTGGTTTACGGTAAAGCCTGTCATTTACCTGTTGAACTTGAACATAAAGCGCTTTGGGCAATAAAGAACTTAAATTTTGATCTTGAACAAGCTGGCGAAAACCGAAAATTGCAACTCAACGAATTGGAAGAAATTAGGAATGATGCACATGAAAACGCAAAAATTTACAAGGAAAAAACCATAGTTTTTCATGATAAGTCAATCCTAAGAAAAACGTTTTCGCCAGACCAAAAAGTTCTACTGTATGACTCACGACTTCATTTATTCCCTGGGAAATTAAAATCGAGATGGACCGGACCATATGTTGTTCGGACTGTTTTTCCATATGGTGCTGTTGAAATAGAAAACCCAAGTGATAGATCCATATTCAAAGTCAATGGCCAACGTCTAAAACCATTCTTGGAATTGCCCACTGATCAAGAGGAGGAGTTCATGATTCTTCATGAGCCATGCTACGTGAAGTAAGAAAGTTACGTTTAACCCGCCTTTGTACATATGTAAATATTCTCTTTTTTTTCCTTCCTCTAAGATATGTCTGATTAATGACTGTGAGGACACAGTCACACTCAAGTGTGGGGGGGAATTTACATTACTTCAGCAATCAAATTTTATGAACTAGGTCTTTCGTTGAACAAGGACTAACTTAAATTCATAAATAACACATTGGTTCTTGTTTGATAAGTTGAATGGTTGGGTGATGGGAATGAACATTATTTATTCATTGAGTTGTAATGTGTCTTTTTAAGATGCTAGCTTGAGACTGTGCAGACGTTAGACGTGTTCTGGAGTAAGTGTGTCAACCCTTGTTATACATGTTAGAATGTGCAAGTAAAAATAATCCAAAAAAAAAATCAAATAAAAATGATTTTGCACCTACATTTTTTGGATTCTGTGAGTTCGTTTTCATGCATAATATTTTTTTTTCTCACTCAAATTTTCACACTTGTAAGTTCTAAAGTCCACTTGGCCCAATTAAGGAGAAACGACTCAATGTAGCGTTCTTCTTCGATACCCCACATTATTCAAACCCAAGTTTTAGTCGATTTACATTCATGTTTCGACAAGTTTTTCTTATATTGGTATACTTAAGAAACTTTTGTTTAAAGGGTAAAAACACGTCAATTTTTATGCCAATGTTACACTACCCGCTCCGTACTTGTTTTAAGGTAGGATAACCATATACCACATCTTATTTTATATGGGTTATCTATCTTACGAAACTTTGCTTATCTTTCCTTTTAGCTTTTCATATAACATCAATCTAGACTTGTGTGTTGAACCATGGTTATAGAAATAGAGTAACTAGGGCACAAAACTTTCCTTTCATGAAGTGTTGGTTATGATTCGCTTGGTAGAGGAGGAATCAAATGAAATAATGTATGGTATCATTCCATTCCATCTCCACTCATCATTCATCATGCAAAAAGAAAAAAAAAGAAAAAAAAGAAGAAAAAAAATGAAATAAAGAGAGAGTCTCTCAGAATAAAATAGTCATTCGTCATTCTTGACTATAAAGCATTCATTTCCATTCCATCCACATCCATCATACCGTACTTGAAAGCGAGTGTTGTAGTAGAGGAGATGAAAGGAAACAAAATGTCTATATGTGCCTTAGTATTACTTTATCTTTTGTGACTTGAAGTTCAACTAATACACTTGCCCTCTTATCTATAACATTTTTAGAACTTACAAAATTTTCCTTCATCTATGCATAACTCACATCCAATACATTGCAGTTACACTGGTGCAAAATTATTCAAAAAAAAAGAATAAAGAAATGATTGGGTGCACATTGTCGATGTGTAGAACTTTGGTTGACACCACGCTCTTAACCTTCAAGACAATTACAGTGTTATCAATGAATTACGATTCAGCTTAAAAAAAATTATTCATTTTTGCACCAACAATGGGATGGACAATTTGGGATTGTACCGTTATTATTGAAGTTAGGTAAAGTCCTTGGAATATGAAAGATCTTAAATATATTGTTTGATTAATCCGCGTATATAAGACGCTTTGGATTTTGTGGGTAGTATCCGCTGAAAACCCTCACGAGACAACACTCTTCCTACTAGGGACACATAGGGGTTTAAAGGCTTGTTGCATACGCTAAATGCAATCGTGTTTCCTACGAAAGTGTGACATATCTTAGTTTAGTTTATTCGAGGACGAATAAAAAGATAAGTGTGGGGGTATTTGATATACACGTAAATGTGTATATTTTATCCGCTTATTTATCTTATTTTATCTTTTAAATAATTGATACTGTGCATTTATAGTTGTGTTTACAGATTATTTGAGATTAATGGATTAATGCATTTAATTGTTGAAAAGCTTGAAGAATTTGTGCAAAAAGAGTGATGAATTTTAGAGCTGGATTAAAGCTTGGAGATCTGAAGAAATGTTGTTATTCAATCACCTTTTACTGCGTATTTTAAAGACAAGAATCAATGTTTTTCCATAATAATCACTTGGAGTTGTTATTCATTCTCATGGCAATTGGAGTTGAAGCCCACAACCTATATTCCATGACATCCGCATGCATTCACATTGGTCTAGTTGCTAATTGGGCTAAGTTGTTTGCAAGGCTTCTCATTCATGTACTGCACGCGTTCACATTAAGCTAGTTAGTTTATGTGTTATAGTTTAGAAAAGGGGATTTGTCCCACATTATGGAATTTTCCAAGTAGCCTTTGTCATACAACTATAAATACCTTGTATCTTATTCATGTAAAGACACACTTAGTTTTATTCTATAATCTTTCTCTTGGAATAAAACTCTTCTTCCCTATTCTCTTTAGTTGTAGTTTTTATTTACATGTTATTTTCTTTTTTGCAAGTAGATTAGATTTATTTTATGCAAATAGAATAGGTTGTCCTTTATTTTTATTTTATTTTATTTATTTTTTTCTTGATTTTTGTTCTATGTTGCAATTTACGTTCGTTGTTAGAATAATAAACATGAGAGGCTAGTCCCTTTCAACTTAGGGGTAATGAAGCTCTCTTGATCATGTAGTTGCAACATAATTATCTTTTCATTCTCTCTTTGTGTTTCATGTTATGTTGATGTCATGGTGATTAAGTGGAGGTTGAAACCAAAAATTTGATGGTCTATAGTTCTAATTAATAGTTCATAGGCCATGCTTAAAGTATATTTCAATTTCAACTTGTACATTTTTCATTAGATCTGGTAAGGTGATTTAGTGGATATGATATAGTTTGATAGTTTATGTTATGCTAGTTAATATCATGAATAAGCTATACTTATAATAATCATATCAACTAAATTCACAAATGACCAAAAGAAAAGAGAGATAGTAATTTCATAACTTGTTGTACTACATGATCTAGAATGTGAATTTATTCCTAAGTTTCCATTTATCTCATAGTTTTTTATTAATTTTAATTTACTAGTTTAGTTGTAGTTAAATCATCACTCGAATTTGGTCTAATTTGACTGAGTAATTTTAGAATTAATTCTTTCCCTGTGGATCGACCCGTATTCGCCACGTACTAACAATTGTACGCCGTGCGCTTGCGGTTTATTTCAATATTTGCGACGATTTTCTAATTCATAGAATATTCGTCGTCAAACAATTTAGAATCAATCGCTAGATTAGGAAGCCTGATATGGGAACAAAGCCCAGTGTTTAAACTGATAGAGCGGATTTAAATGCACGCAAGTGGACATCGCTATTTGAGAAGACCCCACGTAACATGGGAACTTATGAGCTGGTTTGCTTTAAGCATACAGTGTTTGAAGGAATAAGTTCTCTTCCTTCAGAGCTGGTTCATGCAGGGGCCGATTTCTAGTTAGATTGCCTAGTAGGATTTTTCCTTGATACTCCTCCTCCGTATACGTTTGTCAAGGATCATTACGGTAAAGCGTGGTAGTTGCATGGTGGCCTTTAAGCCAGTATGGATTGCTCGATGTTTTCCATGAAATTTTCTCTATCGGAAGAGCGTCTTCGTGTCCTCATCTTAGAGCCTACAATTATCAGAGGAAACCCTTCATTGTTACCTCATAGAGTCCGGTTGTTGATCGAGCCAGAGAACATGTCCTTTTCATCTCGGTGTGGACCTATTTCTCATATCCCTTATGTATTGTAATCATTGATAGGTTTGAAATGGTTATACAATTATATTGGAAAGCTTAGGTGTTTTGATGCTAACACAGCTGTTAGAGACAAATTGTTTTATGCCAAAGCCCTAATAGAATAACCCCTGATAAACCGCTTCCGAAGATAATCAAAGTTAGAATAGCAGAAGACTATGTAGCTGAGGTGAGACTGGGCTATGGTTGTATGCTTTACATATGCACTACGTGTCATTCTTTTGGACATTTACATGAGTTCTGTACATGGATACCCACAGCCTCTACCCCAGCCGTTGTTCCACCTTCTGAGCAAGATCCACTTCCGTAATCTCGTATTGTGAAGTGGATCCAAAGAGTTGTCATCGCTCCGATTGTTACTCAAGACCCTCTTCAGGAGACGACTACCCCTTGTGATGATAGCTTGGAAGACTATATGATAGTTCTTCTTATGAGGATGATGGTATTTATTGGCTCTCTGGTGACCACTTTTGGCTTCATTAAAACTCTAGAATGAGATATGACCCCTCTAAAAACATGTATTATAAATATATAACTGACTTGGACGATGATCTTGGAAGACTGATATACAAAGTTGCTGGTGAAGATTTTGAGCTAGTTGAGGAGGGTGAGCAAGGTGATATAAACAGATCTAGGTTCTATGATACTTCTTGGGATCGGGAATGTGAATTTCATAGTTCCATCCCTTGTTATGTTCCTAACCTTATAATACTCTTTACTAAGTGTGTCAGTGTTATATGATCTAGTGATGGTTTCAACAGTCCCTCCTTTGTTGCGGATTATTCTTGAGTTATTTTGTAGTAGTAGTAGCATTTTGCTTCACTCCTATTCTATATTTAGTGTCATGGAACTTCAAACCAGTCTATAGCAGTTAGACAAAATGTATGGCTCCTATTTCTCATGTATTCATTATTTGTTATAATGAAAGTGGTTACGACCACTATAATTGTAACACCCCGTAATTTTGTTAACATTAAAGAGGATAAATTAAAAAATGATTAATTTAATATTCGTAATTAAGGGAAATGGACTGCGCCATTGCGTCTGTCTCGAAATTCTGGTCAAGATAGACATTTGGTTTGCGTAAAACGGACACCATGTGAAGAAGTAATGGGGGCTTTAAGTTTGTATGCGCGTAGAAGAATTATATATACACATATGAGTCAGATATGAGTCAGAACCTTATCCAAAAGCGTTCAAAAATCAAAATGGCAGAAGGCGGCAAATTTCCCGCTCTAGGGGTTTGACCCCCTACAGGGGTGTTGACATCAGGGTTGACCCCCTACAGGGGTGTTGACACCCCTAGGGCTGACGTGGCAGTCGGTTTCAGAGGGGCTGGTAGCTATAAATATGTGTCCATTTCTCTTGTTTTCTTCATTGGAAATCATGGAGGCCAAATGTTGTCAGTGTTTGAACTGAGACGGATCCTATCTTCTACAACTATCAACTTTGCAAATAAGTTAGAGATTCAAGCGTAGATCTACAACCCAACAAGCTTCTTTTCTAGTTCTATCTTCTTAGCCAAACACTGTGAGTTCTAGGTTAAATTTAGATTTAAATGACTAAAAGTATAACATGATAGTACTATGATTTGGATCGGTCTTGAATCATAAACATATGTTATTCTTGGATCTCAAACTTTATTATGCTAGATCTATTCTTATAGATCTAATTCACCTATGATTAGTTTATCGTGTAACCTTTGTGGATCCGAACCTTTGTCAAGTTTTTGGTTAATTTGGGATTATCATTATATGGACAATTAAACCTTTGTTTAGATCTAGATCACCATATTGTGAATAATTGAGATCTGTTATTATTGGACATATAAACTCTTATTTGGATATGTTCATCTTAAGTATATTGGATCTAGTTTTTGAAAGAGTCTATGCAGCGGTATAGGATCGTGTAGTATGGAGTATAAATATAAAATGGTAAAGTAGTAGCTGTAAGTAAAATAACACAGTCGATTTTATACTGGTTCGGACCACTGTCCTACGTCCAGTCCCAGACTCACTTCGGGAATTTCACTAACACAACAACCCTCACTTCACCCGGAGGAATAGGTTTACAACTACCCGAACAGCCGAACGGGATTTCTTGCCTCAACTGTTGAAGAGGACTTCCACAATACAGAAAACTTGTTGACTACTTGTGTTCTTGTTAACACGGATATGTCAAGTTGAAGTACACCCTTCCTATAACCTTTCCTTGATGATAGTAGTGTAATTCGTGAAGGAATATAGAAGGTTTAAAAGATTAAAAATCTTTAGAGTATGAAGATGAAGTGCTTAGAGAACTTTTAGAAAAGATAGAAAGGATTGTAGTAAGATTCGGTGATTTGATCACTTAATCAAGTCTCTTTTTATAATATACAAAAGGATATAACTTATCACGAAGAGATTCGATAAAAAGATATGGATTAGAAAGTTGTGACTCTTCATTTAAAGTTGCATCTCTTCGTATTCAGATGTCTGAATGAAAATTTCAGATGTCTGTTTTGATTTAAAAACAAAACAGCAAGAAAATAGGCAATTTCGAAGCAGATTCAGATGTCTGAATTTTTTAATTCAGATGTTTGAATTAAAATTCGGATGTCTGAATTAAAAAATTCAGATGTCTGAATTAAAAAATTCAAATGTCTGAATTAAAAAATTCAGATGTCTGTTTTTGAATAAAATTCAAACAACAAGGAAATAGGCCATTTTGGAGGTTATTCAGACGTCTGAAATTTTTGACTTAGACGTCTGCATATTATGGGAAATTTATTCTTTGCTTCAGTATACAGACGTCTGAATTAAATAATTCAGATGTCTGTTTTCTGTAACAGACCTATGCCTTGTGCATGTCATATGAAATCATATATATATATATATATATATATATATATATATATATATTAAAACATGCATGTGTGTGTTTCATCAAGGAAGATTTTAACCATTAATACTAATACTAACAGACTCTAAACATATTTAATCTTCAATTATAGCTCTTGAATATGTTGTTGCATATCTTCCTGCAAGACAAAGTTAGTCGATAATAATATATATGTACACGTATAGTTGTCATAATCAAAATGCCATATAGAGAGATCCAACATTCTCCCCCTTTTTGATAATGACAACTATATATGTAACTCCCCCTGTCAATATGCATATATTATCATATATTTCTCCCCCTTTGTCATTGACAAAAAGGAGATACTTATGTAAACAATTCACATGAATATGCACAAACACACAAACAATACACATACGTAATAAGCACAAACAAACAAACAAACAGATGATAGACATTTTTAAGCTCATTCAAACGACTTGAATTATGGGATAAAATTTTGATCCCATGGATATTCAGACAACTGAATTTGGGATTTAGTCGGCTGAATATATAGTTTTTCTGAGTTATTCATATGATATTCATGTTTATATATAACTCGTAAGTTTATATTCAAGTTCAATATATATTTCATGTCACAAGCTGCAATTTGATCATTCGAAAGCATATTTACACAATCATTTAGAGATGTACTCATATATAAGTCAAAGGAGAAATTGTATGCTTTATTTACTTATGAGCTTGTAATATATAAAGTATTTCCATAAGAAAACTATATAAAAATATGTAGAAATGATATAGTATATCAATTGACCATTAATATGAAATATGATGTGTAAAAGAATAATTGCATATCAATATAAATATATAAGATTACCAATTTTTCCAACTTATTCTTTCATTTTGAGCTCTGTTTCCAAAAATTTCAAAGATTTTTTACTAAACTTATTGTTATGGTGTACCTGCAAAAAATATGATAAATACTTTGGTACCCACATCCTTTGTCAGGGTCCAAGGGTTAAATGGAAGGCAACCATACCTAAGAGGGTGTAATGGAACATTTAAAAATAAAATTTCATTATTAACTACTGAATCAAAATAATCATCTATATATCTTTCTATGTTTTTCCAATTTACAGGAACCCAAATACTTAAATAATTTATATTGATATTTTATTTGGTACTTCTAGATTTATTATAAATATTTCTAGTCATAGGAGTATTCGAATTTTGATAAAAATTGAATCTTGGATTTATTCGTGCTTTAGTACTAACAGTGATATTTTACATAAAAGCATATCTAGTACTATTCCTCTGATTAGTTTTATTATATCCTAAACCACTTTTGTCGTGTAAAGGTCTAGAACTAGATAAAATCACATTTAAATCATTTTTACCTTTGTTGAATTTTGCGAACTTATTTGTATATTTTTCAAATTTAATTCCAAAGTCACGATTAACACTTTCAAAAGAAATTTTGCTACTTTTTAAATTATCATTTTCCTTATGTAGTTCAGAATTCTTCTTTTTAAAAGTACTATTCTCATTTTCAAGATGATAAATTTGAGATTCTGAATTAAAAGACGATTGTAAATTTTCAAAGTTTTCTTTTGAGTCACAAATTTCTTTTTGCAAAAAATATTATTATTAACTTTTAAAAAATCACATTCTTTAGATAATTCTAAATTCTTTCCAATTAAAGCTTCACTCTCTTTTTCAAGAGACAAAATTAAAGAACAAGAATCATTTAAAGAATCTTCTATAGATGCATTTTTATTTTGTAAAAGATCAATTTCCTTTAAAAGAACCTTGTTTTTATCTTCTAGTCACTCATTTTCTTTTTGAAGGAAATCTTTTTGAAATACAATCTCTTCTAAAGTATTTTCGAAATAATTGGCTTGTTTTACTAAAAAATTATTTTCCTCTTTTAATTTGGAATTTTCTTGCTCACAATCTTTAGATTTGGCTAAAATAATTGCATTAAATTGACCCAAAATTTTAAAATCTTTTAACCATTTTTCATGGTCTAACAAAAGATCTTTATATAATGAATCTACACATACCGATTGTGATCTGACTTTAGCCATGAGACATTGTTCTTTTGATTCTGCTTTGTTGCTCTTCTTCTTTCTAATTCCTTGACTAGATTTCTTTATTGCCAAATATTATAGGATGTTGTTACAATCTCTAGAATCCCTTGCTCTGATACCAATTGAAAGAGTCTATGCAGCACGTATAAGATCGTGTAGTATGGAGTATAAATATAGAATGGTAAAGTAGTAGCTGTAAGTAAAATCACACGGTCGATTTTATACTAGTTCGAACCACTGTCCTACGTCTAGTCCCAGACTCACTTCTGGAATTTCACTAACACAACAACCCTCACTTCACCCGGAGGAATAGGTTTACAACTACCCGAACAGTCGAACGGGATTTCTTGCCTCAACTGCTGAAGAGGACTTCCACGATACAGAAAACTTGTTGACTACTTGTGTTCTTGTTAACACGGATATGTCAAGTCGAAGTACACCCTTCCTATAACCTTTCCTTGATGATAGTAGTGTAATTCGTGAAGGAATATAGAAGGTTTAAAAGATTAAAAATCTTTGGAGTATGAAGATGAAGTGCTTAGAGATCTTTTAGAAAAGATAGAAAGGATTGTAGTAAGATTCGGTGATTTGATCACTTAATCAAGTCTCTATTTATAATATACAAAAGGATATAACTTATCATGAAGAGATTCGATAAAAAGATATGGATTAGAAAGTTGTGACTCTTCATTTAAAGTTGCATCTCTTCGTATTCAGATGTCTGAATGAAAATTTCAGATGTCTGTTTTGATTTAAAAACAAAACAGCAAGAAAATAGGCAATTTCGAACAGCAAGAAAATATCTTCCTGCAAGACAAAGTTAGTTGATAATAATATATATGTACATGTATAGTTGTCATAATAAAACGCCATATAGCGAGATCCAACAGTTTTATCATTACCCTTTTTACTAGATCTGTTTTTATGTCCACCTTATTATGCCTATTAATTGTCTATGCCAGTATATATGTTTATATCACTTCTAGAATGATCACTATTGTCATTTTTCCCATCACCTTTCCCTTTTATCGTTTATGACTAGGCTACTTTCTAGCCTAGATGTCGCCAAATATAAGCGAATGCGTTAGTTAGGGAACGAGGGAAAAATGTTAGAATTGGCATAATTTAAATAATGTTTATATGTATTGGATATATAATTCAAAATGGGGAAGTGGGGAAATAATCACCCTATAAAGACATAGGTAAGAATTGGATAAGAATAAAATGTCTAATAATTAAAATTAGAAATTGTAATTGCACTTATGACACGAGGTTAGGTTGCATTAGTGGTCGAAGTCTGCCCAGACCCGACCGGCATATCCAGCAACCGCTAATGTTGAACGTAATGTGAGAGATCTAAGTGCGCAAATACGAATTGGGCTAAGACACGAGGTTAGACCCAACTTGTGGAATAAGGCTGCCCAGACCCGAAAGGCATATCCAGCATCCACAAGCTGTAAGCCTAATATGGGAGGTCTAGCCCATTATAAACCATAAATGGACATGGTAATAAGTTGGACTAGTTAACCTAATCTAATCCATAAGGGATTGTATGAATATGAACTTAGGTTAGGGTTAAGTAAAATTGATTGGACAATGGGTGGGTTAAATAAGTCCGAGGGGGTGGGTAATATTTATATATAGGCCCACAAACTTAACTAATAAGGTTATGTCATAACCAGTGGAAATAATAAAGTTATGTAATTAAAGACACCTTTTAGGGTAAACATAACTAATGGAAATGATAGGGTTATGTAATTAAAGACACCTAATGGTATACATAGCCAAAGAAAACCTAGTGGAGGATACAAGACAAAGGGAAGAGCTTGTATCATATTGTGTGGGACCCGTTTCATCCAGTAACCTAGAGTAGGTATCAAAACATGTATTCCGTACTAGGTCAGAGAAGGGGCATGCTTACTGGACTGATTGTAAGAGATCCAAACGTGGAGGACGGTGTAGGCGGCGCAAACCGACCGGGCCATGTGCTCCCATGAGCCGGACAGAGGGGGATAAGACAATCGTAACACCTGTAGATATGGGGTTGTGCATATCAGCGAGGGGTTGCCACTTTAAGACATGATACTTCCTACGGTTGGGTCGGCACAGAGTATCTACGCGGATTAGAGAGCCGATTGATTAGGGTAGTAGTTAGGGTACACTTGGACGTATACCTAAGTCTACCACCCTATAGTGGAAGGGATCATCTCATTTTGGATATACTAGTAATAGTGCAGAGTAATCATTTTAGGGAAGCGTATACACCTTATCCTGTCTATCTTGTCACACCTGTCTTTTATATAGTAATCTCTGTTATCCACTTTATATGCTTGTCATGCTACTTTTATTTAATTACTTGCCAGACTTTATGTCTCACCCTTTTTGTTTCTCCTTCTTTCTTCTATCCCCCCCAGGTTCTCAGGGAGGAAACACTCAGGCTTGACCGTGATTCTGCTTACTTTTGTTGGAGTTGCTGATATGTATGGCTCAAGCTCCTATCCTTGTTGCTATGGCTATATTTTGTTTTTGGGGAATTTTATTTCTTTTGTAATGGGCTTTTGTATTTCAGACATGTGATGTTTTTGGACCACGCTATCTTATGATAAATAAATTTTTTACTCTGCTGTTATTATATATGTCTGTCTTGTAATATTTCGGTTCTATTTACTATAACGCTTCACAAAAGTTAATGCATTCCTTTTGTGAGTGACATTAACGGATGTGGGGTGTCACACTTGGTATCAGCGCTGAAGGTTACCAGATTAGATAAATGTTTTTAAAAGCTATTTTCAAAAAGGTTTTAAAAGAAGGCTTTTTCAAAAAGAAAAGTCTTTTTTGAAAAACATTCCCCAAAAAGCCATAAGTAATATCTTTCGATCCCTTGTCTGGATTTCTTTCGTTTTCTTTTTCGGCATGTCTGGGGAATCCAACATTCCAGAGGGCGTTACGATACTAGGACGGTTCCGTAGGTATCTGGAGGCCATGGCGCCTGTAGAAGGCCAAGGAAACGTTCCTCCCCCAGCTGCACATGTTGTTCCTCCTCCTCCTCCGCGTGCAGACAACTTCTCAAAGATCTGCAAAGATTTCCGTGCTATGGGAGGGAAGTCGTTTCATGGAACCGAGACGTTTTTGGAAGCTAGGAACTGGCTCAAGGAGATTGAGGACTTGTTTGTAATCTTTGAAGTAGAGGATCGAAGAAAGATTCAGTTAGCCGCTTGGCTATTGAAGGATGAAGTTTCATTTTGGTGGGAGGTAACCCAACCAGGCCATCCGATGGAAACTTGGGATGACTTTAGATAGAGGTTTGAGATCAAAATTCCTTTTCCAAGCTGAGAAGAGCATGCGGATGGAGAGGTTCTTATCACCCAAACAAGGGAACTTAACGGTTAAAGAGTATGTAAACAAATTTAACCAGCTGACAAGATTTGGACTGAAACTGGTAGATACGCCGCATAAGAAGGCTTTGCGGTTTGCTAAAGGGCTAAATGAACCCCTTCATGGGTTAGCCATGTCCCACATCCCGATGGGAGCCACCTTTGAAAGATTTGTAGATATGGCCTTGATGTATGAGGAAGAGAAAGGGGAGAATAAGGAGGTTAAAGCTGAGGAAACAACGCAAAACAAGAAGACATGGCCCAAGAAGGGACAACAACAACGACAACAACAAAAGAAAGGAGGAAAGAATGACAAGGGTAAGGAGAAAAGGAGTGTCACAGTTGTGGGAAAGAAGTTTACTTGATGAAAGACTGTAAAAGAAGGAAGAACACTTGCTTTAATTGTGGAGAAGTCGGACACTTTGCTAGAGAGTGCCCGAAGAAATAGGGATCATAGGGACAAGGTCAAAGGGAAGGAGGTTCTGAAGGGCAGTGCATACTCTCTCGATCAGTGCACCTGATAGAGGTATAAAAAATTTTGTGGAAGGTTTAATTTCTCTTTTAAACCATCCTATTAGAACACTTTTTGATTCTGGCGCTTCACATTCATTTATATCTAGTTATGTGGTTGAATCTCTGCACTTAATTACTAGTATGGTAGTGGATCCCGTAGTTGTTTCAAACCCATTGGTGGTTCGGCTCATTTATCTATAATTTTTCGGGGTTTGAAAATATCTCTGTTAGGCATCGAGTTTGAATGCGATGCATATATGCTTGGGTTTATGGGCTATGGGTCGATTCTAGGAATGGATTGGCTTACCATGTATGGTGCCATTCTGGATCGCGAAAGGAGGGTCGTTAGGCTTCTGTCTTGTCATGGGAGGACCCTCGAGATTTCTTTTGGCCCCCATGGGTCTATTATACTTAGTTTCTTAGAGTCTCTTGATGCATTTATCAATGATCTGTAGTCTGTTCCAGTAGTCCGAGATTATTCTGATGTTTCTGATGAGGTACGGGGTTTACCTCCGAGGTACGAGATTGGCTTTCGTATATATCTGATTGATAATGCAAAGCCAGTTGCACTACCAGTGCGCCATATGGCTCCAAGGGAAAGGAGGGAGCTGAGTAAGCAAGTAGGGGAGCTACTTGAGAAAGGATTTATCAGACGAAGCATATCTGAATGGGGTGTTTCAATTATATTCGCAATTAAGGCGGACGATTCGCTTCGTTTGTGTGTCGACTATCGAGAGTTGAATAAACTCACTAAGAAGAATAGGCACCCGCTTCTGAGGATTGATGATTTATTTGATCATCTTGTTGGTGCCTCGGTATTTTCCCAGTTAGACTTGGCCACGGGGTTTCATCAGTTGAGGGTGGCTGAGGACAGCATAGATAAGACTACTTTTAGGACTCCGGATGGTTTCTTTGAGTGGCTAGTTATGCCTTTTGGACTGACGAATGCACCCGCTTATTTTGTTGATCTGATGAGTAGGGTGTTTCGGGAGTTCCTAAATAAATTTGTTGTAGTCTTTGTTGATGACATTTTGATCTTCTCCAAGAGCAAAGAAGAGCATGCCCAGCATTTGAGAGAAGTTTTGAAAACTCTATGTGACCATCAACTTAAGGCAAAGTTCTCCAAATGCCATTTTTGGAGAAAAGAGGTGAGATTCTTAGGGTATGTAGTCTCCAAAGAAGGGATAGCCGTGAACCCGCGAAAGTAGTTGCGGTGCAAGATTCCTAAAAATGCAATAGAGGTGAGAAGCTTTCTTGGGTTGGTAGGTTATTATTGGAAGTTCATTAAGGACTTCGCAAAGATATTAGCCCCACTCACCAGGCTGACGAAGAAGAACTTGGCATTTTCATGGGATATAGATTGTGATGTTGCTTTCCAACGACTAAAGAGGGCTCTGACAATAGCCCTAGTTTTGACCTTTCCTGATGGAAGTAAGGTGTTTACCGTTTACACTGACGCATGTGGTACAGGACTTAGTGCAGTTCCGATGCAAGAAGGGAAAGTAATGTGTTATGGGGGTAGACAGTTGAGAGTTCATGAGAAGAACTACCCCACCCATGATCAAGAGATAGCTGCCATAGTATTCGCGCTTAAGACATGGCGACATTATTTACTTGGAGAGAAGTTCGAGTTATACACTGATCATAAATCTCTCAAGTATCTGTTCTCATAAAAGGATCTTAATTTAAGGCAACATAGGTGGATGTAGTTCTTAACTTCTTATGATTTTGAGATTGCTTATACCCTGGAAGGGGTAATATGGTGGCTGACGCACTAAGTAGGCAGAGGATGGCCTTAAGTCCTCTGTTTGTGAAGATGAAGAGCTTGGAGTTCATATCAACCTATGATTTTAAACCCTCCCTCGAGATTTTGCCTGACTTGTTTGCATCATTAGAAATAAGACTAACTCTTATGGATCAGATAGGAGCTTCACAACAAGGTGACCCACAGATTTTAGACATCATGGATAAGCTCCAAAAAGGGGAGACTTCTAGCTACCTCAGTCGATATACCATAGACAAAAAGGGGTGGTTGCAATGAGATGGAAGGCTTTGTGTTCCTCAAACTGGAAGTTTGATAAAAGCAGTCCTGGAAGAAGCCCACCATTCTAAAATGACTATTCATCCAGGCGGTGATAAGATGTACAGAGACATGAAGAGGGTTTTCTTTTGGGCCGGGATGAAGAAAGATGTGGTCGAATTTGTTTCTCAATGTTTAGTTTGCCAACAAGTCAAAGCTGAGCAAAAGAAGCCCGGTGGTTTACGTTATCCTTTGGAGGTTCCACAGTGGAAATGGGAGAGCGTCTCTATGGATTTCATAGATGGTTTGCCTAAATCGAAGAAAGGCAACACCAGTATCTTGGTTGTGGTAGATAGATTCACTAAGAGCGCTCACTTTGCTCCAGTTAAGAGTAAGAGGACGAAACCATGGTTGGCAACAATCTATGTCCGAGAGATAGTTCGCCTTCATGGGGTACCTTCTAGCATCGTGAGTGATTGTGACCCCATCTTTACCAGTGAATTTTGGAGGAGCTTGCAAGAAGCATTAGGTACACAGTTGTGTTTGAACACCGCTTTTCATCCTCAGACCGATGGACAGACGGAAAGGGTGAACAGAATTCTTGAAGATCTTTTAAGGCTGTGTATCCTAGACTTCGAAAGGACTTGGGGAGAGCATCTTCCTTTAGTAGAGTTTGCCTATAACAACAGTTATCAAGCTAGCATCGTCATGGAACCCTTCGAAGCATTGTACGGACAACCCTGTAGATCGAGAGGATTGGCCAAATGGCCTATAGAGTAAAGCTTCCAGAAAACTTATCCAGTGTTCATGATGTTTTCCATGTTTCTCATTTGCGGAAGTGTTTGCATGACACCATGGAAGTGGTTGAGCCAAGCATATTGGAAGAAGTGGAAGTAAAGCGGAAGGCGACAGTCAGATGAGTCCTTACCTGTATTCTTGGATCAGAAGTTAAGAAGCTACGCAATAAAGAGATCAAGCTGATAAAGGTTCAATGGGGAGATAACTCAGAGGATGCGACTTAGGAGACCGAAGACAAGATTCAGGCTTCGTACCCTTTTCTTTTCGTGGGTATGTTCTTAACTCCTCTTCCAAAATTTTATCTGTGCTTGTTTCCATCATTTGAGTATATCCTATCCATAGTATTTTCGACCTTTAGATAGGAATTCTATGGATGTAAACATGTGTTTGAAAAATGTTATGCTTGATGGATGCAAATAGATGCAAGTGCTTGCTAGTGACTGCCTGTGGATACATATACACACATATTAGGCACTAGATCGGCTCAATCACTCTCATACTGCATATGGATGTGTATGCATCTTCTTTTCTTTTATGGATGGAAATAGATGTATTAGCATATGGATGTTGCATTTGGACGAATGAGTGTGCGCACATATAGAACTCACATGTTATAATAGGATTATTCGCATACATATTGGATACGTGGCACTAACATACATTACATTAAGGAGGTCAACTGAATCAGTAGACCGCCTGATCTTCGCATTAGTATTGGGACATATACACACACCTTTAAGGGTGGCAATTAGACCCGACCCGATGGACCCGGACCCAATCCGTCGGGTCTCGGTTCTAGGCGGGTCGGGTTTTGTCAGGTCTGAACTATACTTTTCAAAAATCTGGACCCGACCCGAGCTTCGGTTCGGATCGGGTCGGTTCGGGTTTAGTTGGATTATAGCACTAAAAATACATGTATTTCAATGTTTTTTGGTTGGGTCCATTCGGGTCGGATTTGATCGGGTCTTAAATGTATTTTTCATTACCTAGACCTAACCCGAGACCCATCGGGTTCGGTTCAGGTTGGGGTCTTTTCGGGTTGGTTCGGTTCGGGTTTTCGGTTCTCGGTTCTAATTGCCAGCCCTAAAAGCAATAGAAATCTTTAAGGATAATGGATGCCAGTGACTAATGGATGAGTAGATGGATGATGGATGGTAGGATATGCATTCTTCTCACTTGGAGATTTCGGTGATGAAATCCTTTAAGTAGGGGGGAATGTAACACCCTGTAATTTTGTTAACATTAAAGAGGATAAATTAAATAATAATTAATTTAATATTCGGAATTAAGGGAAATAGACTGTGCCATTGTATCCGTCTTGAAATTCTGGTCAAGATAGACATTTGGTTTGCGTAAAACGGACATCGTATGAAGAAGTTACGGGGGTTTTAAGTTTGTATACGCACAGAAGAATTATATATACACATATGAGTCAGAACCTTATCCAAAAGCGTTCAAAAATCAAAATGGAAAAAAGCGGCAAATTTCCCGCTCTAGGGGGTCGAACCCCCTAGGGGGTGTCGACCCCCCTACGGGGGTCTTGACACCCCTAGGGATGACGTGGCAGTCGTTTTCAGAGGGGCTGGCAGCTATAAATATGTGTCCATTTCTCCTGTTTCCTTTATTGGAAATCATGGATGCCAAATGCTGCCGGTGTTTGAACTGAGACGGATCGTATATTCTACAACTATCAACTTTGCAAATCAATTATAGATTCAAGCGTAGATCTACAACCCAACAAGCTTCTTTTCTAGTTCTATCTTCTTAGCCGAATACTGTGAGTTCTAGTTTACTTTTAGATTTAAATGACTAAAAGTATAACGTGATAGTACTGTGATTTGGTGATTTGTCTTGAATCATAAACCTATGTTATTCTTTGATCTCAAACTTTATTATGCTAGATCTATTCTTATAGATCTAATTCACCTGTGATTAGTTTATCATGTTACCTTTATGGATCTAAACCTTTATCAAGTTTGTGGTTAATTTGGGATTATCATTATATAGACAATTGAACCTTTGTTTAGATCTAGATCATCATATTGTGATTAATTGAGATCAGTTATTATTGGACATATGAACTCTTATTTGGATCTGTTCATCCTAAGTATATTGGATCTAGTTTTATCATTACCCTTTTTACTAGATCTGTTTTTATGTCCACCTTATTATGCCTATTACTTGTCTATGCCAGTATATATGTTTATGTCACTTTTAGAATGACCATTACTGTCATTTTTCCCATCACTTTTCCCTTTTATTGTTTATGACTAGGCTACTTTCTAGCCTAGATGCCGCCAAATATAGGCGAATGCGTTAGTTAGGGAACAGGGTAAAAATGTTAGAATTGGCATAATTTAAGTAATGTTTAAATGTATTGGACATATAATTCAAAATGGGGAAGTGGGGACATAATCACCTATAAAGACATACGTAAGAATTTGATAAGAATGAAATGTTTAATAATTACAATTAGAAATTGTAATTGCACTTATGACGCGAGGTTAAGTTGCATTAGTGGTGGAAGTCTCCGCGGACCCGACCGGCATATCCAGCAACCACTAATGTTGAACCTAATGTGAGAAGTGTAAGTGCGCAAATACGAATCGGCTAAGACACGAGGTTAGACCCAACTTGTGGAATAAGACTGCCCAGACCCGACCGGCATATCCAGCATCCACAAGTTGTAAGCCTAATGTGGGAGGTCTAGCCCATTATAAACCATAAATGGACATGGTAATAAGTTGGACTAGTTAACCTAATCTAATCCATAAGGGATTGTATGAATATGAACTAAGGTTAGGGTTAAGTAAAATTGGTTGGACAATGGGTGGGTTAAATAAGTCCGAGGGGGTGTGTAATATTTATATATAGGCCCACAAACTTAACTAATAAGGTTATGTAATTGAAGACACCTAGTGGTGTACATAACAGGTGGAAATAATAAATTTATTTAATTAAAGACACTTTTTAGGGTAAACATAACTAGTGGAAATGACAGGGTTTTGTAACTAAAGGCACCTAATGGTATACATAGCCAAAGAAAACCTGGTGGGGGATACAAGACAAAGGGGAGAGCTTGTATCATATTATGTGGGACCCGTTTCATCCAGTAACCCGGAGTAGGTATCAAAACATGTACTCCGTACTAGGTCAGAGAAGGGGCATGCTTAGTGGATTGATTGTAAGAGATCCAAACATGGAGGACGGTGTGAGCTGCGCAGACCGACCAGGCCATGTGCGTGCATGAGCCGGGCAGAGGGGGATAGGACGACCGTGACACATGTAGATATGGGGTTGTGCATATTAGCGAGGGGTTGCCACTTTAGGACCGATACATCCTACGGTGGGGCCGACACAGATTATCTACGCGGATTAGGGAGCCGATCGATTAGGGTAGTACTTAGGTACACTTGGACGTATACCTAAGTCTACCATCTTATAGTGGAAGGCATCATCTCATTCTGGATATACTAGTAATAGTGCAGAGTAATCATTTTAGGGAAGCGTATACACCTTATCATGTCTATCTTGTCACACCTGTCTTAATCTCTCTTATCCACTTTATATGTCTATCATGCTACTTTTATTTATGTACATGCTAAAAGTAACTAGGCTCTCCAGACTTTATGTCTGACCCTTTTTGTTTCTCCTTCTTTCTTCCATTTCCCCCTCCCTTCAAGTTCTCAGGAGGAAACACTCAGGCTTGACCGTTATTCGGCTTACTTTTGCTAGAGCTGCTGGTATTTATGGCAAGCTCCTATCCTTGTTGCTATGGCTATATTTTGTTTTTGGGGAATCTTTATGTACTCTAATATTTTTGAAGTACAAGATAATAGCTTTTATGTTGTAATGGTCTTTTGTATTTCAGACATGTGATGTTTTTGTACCACGTCTTGTGATAAATAAAGTTTTTATTCCGCTGTTATTATATATGTCTGTCTTGTAATATTTCCGTTTTGTTTACTATAACGCTTCACGAAACTTAATGCATTCCGTTTGTGAGTGACATTGACGAACGTGGGGTGTCACAATTAAATTGTCTTAGCCTTGCTAAAGTAAAAGAATTACAACTAATAATGTTTTCATTCACAATATTTTTATAATAATATTATCTTTATTTCAATTTAATTAATATTTTTCAGAGAAGAGTTCATTTTCATTATACTTGCATTTTATGGACTCAATTAGATGTTTTAATTTTATATCATATAAACAACTTAAAGGTCTATATTATTTTTGGTTTAACCAAATAAATCAACCAATCCAGAACAAATATTATCGATTTGGTTGGTTTTGGTTTTCAAAAATATTGGTTTGCTTTTTGTTTTTTGAATGATTACTTTGGTTCTAACATTTTTGATCGGTTTCAAACTGAACCAACCATTTGCTCACCCCTAGTTCAAATTCCAACAATGTTTTTTTTATAGCAATTTATTAAATGTTTAATTAAATTAACGTGCACGGGAAAAACCTGTGTATTTTTCTACGAAATTCATTCTACCGCTATGTCTTGATAGGTGTATATCTAATATTAAATTTTGGATTTTTATTCAAATTTTAATTATTATTATTATTTATGATATGTCGGTTGCCGCTACCGCAAATCAGTCGTCAAAATCAATCCAAACGGAGAGAGTGAACTTTGACATTTTCGATATATAATTATTTAGATCACTTCTATATGAAAATAATAAGTCTTAAAGATCAATGTTTCATTATAAATGGATTTTATGTTTTGGTTTCCAAATAAATACATTCTAAATTAAATTTATCGTTTAATTCTTATTTTCAAATCAAACGTATCTTATATACTGTTGACACTCAGCTTCATGATAATTTCTTATTAAAAATCATATTGAACCGTTCATTTTTATTGATTATCACATTTATTGTTATATTATAGTTTTTAACTAATCAAAGATTTAACTGCTATATTTTTCTTTTATGAACTATAGTTCAAAGTTAATTATTCCAAACACACATACAAATAATTTTCATTGTTATAAATCACCATTCATCATATTACAAAATGTTGTTTATTAGAAATGAATTTGAAATCGTTCATTAATAACATCATAAAATTTATTTTAAAATCGCTTTATATTCAATAATTATATATAATTCAATAACTTAAATGGTCAAAATTTATAGGATGTTACAATCTCCTCACTCAGAACTTTTCATCCTCGAAAAAGAACAAATAAGGAACTAGTAATTAAACGATATACCATTCACATGCATATCAACTTCGATTGTTTGTTCAAACAATTTTTTTTCTTTCAATTAGTATTGGTAACTACTTTACTCTAGTGCGGACTTATGATTCGACTTCTTGATTAGCAACTTTCTATCCTTCTAGCATAACAATAAACCATGATAAAGAATTTCAGATTCATATCAAAATCTCTTATCAGTGTTCTTCGTCGAGAATCGAGCAAACAATTCGACTTGAAAAAAAGTTGTATATTCAAACCTAAATCAAGTATGACATGCGAACATAATGATTTACGTTTAACTATGTATTTATTCCATTAGTTCGTTTTCTTTCTGGGGATAAAATTAGTATTTTGACACATTTCAAAGCTGTAAACTTGCGAAACATTAAAAATCTCTTTCGTAGTTTATTATGTTGAAGTGATATAATATTAAATTTTTATGTTATTGATTTGTTATTTAATGTCAAAATACTTTAATAACTCGAAGTCATAAAAGGTTTATTTTCGTTCTTACAGAATTTAGGCATATGTTGATCAGACAGTAACTAAAAATCTCCAAGTACTCAATACACTTGTTACAACTTCCAGTGAAAATACTTAAAAACTTTTGAAAAATATACATGGAAAGCACATTCTTCCATGGGTCCCATTTACGCGATGGTTACGCTAGTATCCTAGTGGAATCACTTGTAACTATAGGCATCATGCCCCTCGAATCATGTCATGGTTGTTGAATAAATCGCGGCTACTCAGCGGTTACACCACTATCCTAGTGAAATCACTTGTAACCGTAAGCATCGCTCTCCTCGCATTACGCTATGATTATAGGTCACAGTTACGCAGTGGTTACGTCGCTATCTCGATGGAATCGCTTGTAACCGTTGGCATCTCCCCATCGAATTACGCTACGGAAAACATCAAGTAAGTATAATCAATCAAAGTGACCCTCCCAAGTGGGATTTTAGTTTATGTTCCTACCAGGTAGGACCCTAATTTCAATGGAACTCCCGCTAAGTAGAGCTCCCACGCAGCCTCTATCAAGTAGGTTCGCGATTTTCAATGTAAGGTACATTCCATATCTTCGATTTGAAAACATATAATGCTATATATAATATTTCATTTCACTCTACGTATATCATACTAATATAAAATTTAACTTACATAAAAAAATTCAAATCATATTTCAACATGTCATTCTTATATAAATTCCATTATATATAAGATTATCATTTCATATTGATTATTTTTCAACTCAACATTTTTGAATTTACCTTATTTTTATACAAATCATATATAAGTTTCGAACTTATTATCAAAATATTTATAGAATCAAAGGTTCTCGAAATTATCCATTTCAATGTCAATTCCCTTTCAAATTCATATATGACTTCGAAAATCTTTTACTTAAATTGGATATTATTTAAATTCAACTCTTTCGAAGTTTCAAATCAATAGTTTTGGAATTTTACTTATAAAGTCATATTTGCATAAAATCAATATTTTTTTTGAAATCATCATCATTATTATTTTTCCAAAATATTTCCTATTTTTTTTACTTATAAAGTCATATTTATAATATAACATTTTATCTACTTCACAATTCAGATATTTAACAGCTTTAGACTTGTTGTACATTGCATTTATCTTAAAATTTTAGATCTCATTTGAAAGGGTCAAGTTATTCATCAAAATATTCAATAAAATCAAATTTCTATGTAATAATTTGTAATCAATAATCAAACATATCTTTGAGAAGAAAAGTCAAAATATCATAATGCATAGGATAATATTATTCAACCAAACTCGAGAAACAAATTCCATATTTTTATTTCGATCATTTGAAATATATATGCATCTGTTTATGTTAAATCACACTTTAGATGTTTAAATCAAATTCATTTCATTCAAATAAATAAGCAGCAAGGCTATTTTAGTGGTTTCCCCCACTCTGACTCTCGAAAATGAACTTCGATGATATGACCATCATCACCGAAATTATTTTCCAGCGTCAGAAATGAGTTCTCCATTCTCAGTTCTTTTGAAAAACACTACAACAAAAACACCATATTATAACTTTAATTTTACAACTGCGGAAAAAGCACAATTGTACTAAATGATTTTTACAACAGTCAATTCCCTAAAGTTGTAATAAACATATTTTTATAAATTTTCATTTTGTTAGTTTTAATAGATGCCTATTACAAACTTCATGTTTATAATCATTATCTTTGCCATTTTGTTAATAAATAAAAAAGTATATGTATTTCCGTATTTTGTATATCTGTATTTATGTGTGTGGGTGCATGCACAGTGTGGATTTATTCACAATAATTTCCGCAGACAATTAATTAATTAGTTATTTGTTATTACTAAATATTTCAAATAATATACGATATTATTTAAAGTAGCACGGCAAACCTTGCACAACATCTATGATATTCAATTAGATATACATAATTATTTATTTCTAATAATACAACATGAATATTTAATTCTAAATGCCCAATGAAATGGTTGGGATTCCTTTTTTTTAATATCAATTAAGATGTTGTGCTTGCTAAGATGGATTGATCATGTGTATCATGTTGTAACTAATGAATTTGAGGTGCAATATATATGCAAATCTACATGATATCTTTTCCTTTTCGATTGATTATAAAACAAAAAGGTTGGTAAAGAGGAAGTGTGGGACTGTGTACTACAATGGTACTGCAGATTCGAAAATAAGTTTCCCATATAAATAACATGGCAAATTTCAATTTATAATTGTTTTTTTAACGCTGATTTGTTTTCTGCTGATGTCTGTATTATTTTTAGCGAAGTACTTCCTAGGCAACTACAAACTAAGTCAACAGACAAAATTGTTTGCAGATGCAACTATATGACTACTTTAACAATGTGAATTTTACTCAAAGGCCCCTCCAATAAGAGAAGCACCAATTTGAATATATAGGTGCAGGGTTTGATTATATTTTTAACCTTCTTTTCTTATTTATTGACAAATGCATATTTTGGTTTACGAATAATCATGAAATTTTCGTTGTAGGATATGGACAATGCTAATATGTTCCAAATAACTGTAACTATTTTGATGATATAACGTAATGCTTTAAAATAAGCAGAAGTTGGACACTGCCTTTGAAAACCTCTTTCGCACCTTAGATGCATCAACTCCTGAGAGACCCTTTTTATGCTTGGAAAAGGTTAAAAGGGAAAAATAAATAAAGGATATTTAGAAAATTTTCAATATACATGCCATTAATTATCAAGCCATCAAAATTGGTTGAATGTTGAAGATTCTTCAATCAGTATTTGGATAGAACAGATTTAGGCGAACTATTGAAGATTCTCTGAGAGAAAATAGATTAGAACGAACATTTAAAATGGAAAAATAGTGCATCTTTTGTTAGTATTTTTATAGTTTAGAGAGCTACATAACAGTTTTTTTTTGAATCACAAACACAGAATATCTCACAGCGGAAGTGAGATTTGTACAATATTACAAAATCTTTAAATTTACATAACATCAGAGTGCATAAATAAATCTAGATGCAGCGGAAGAATGAATATAGAACCATACTAATATTCGGTAGTAAGCAAAGATGGGACTTATATTTTCAACATCTTTTTCTATAGATAATTTCATAGCAGTTCATCATTTGTTAGAGCCTATGCTTATACCCATCTAATATCTTAGTTATTTCCATGACTTTATGCTTGCTTTTTAAGTGTGTGGTCCTAACTCTTCTTTATTGCTCATATATGAAGCATTCATAAAGCGAATGATAACCAAAAACTTTTTCATGTACATTTTTCATTAGGATTAGCATATATTAAAGAATAACAAACCATCTGTTTGATGAGAAAATTTTAATTCATAATGAACACCTGAATGTCACATGTGCTTCATGAGTTCTATCTTTATTTATGACCATTTGTAGGGGCCTCGCTACATGTTCTTTATTTTGAGGGATGGTCTATGATTATTGCAATTCTCAATGATGTTCTTGATCCAAATTTGAATAATAGTGCTACAAGCTTCATTGCTAAACAATTAACATGCGACAATCCAAAAAATCTCTACATGCAAAACGTTAAAAGAAAACATTATGATGAGAAAAATTAAACAAATGAATTTGCTATTTCGTAGTTAGTTTATTATGATGAAGTGATGGGTTGTATATTATTAAAAAGAATACTACTACTAAAAAGAAGGATGCAATCGCTTTTTGACGTTACGTACGCGACCAAAGAACATACCTGGATACGAAAGAAGATTGCAATAATCAGAAGTTCAAAACTGACTGCCAAATAGAACTGCAGAGTATCACTATGGCAAATTAAATTTCGTTATAATTTACAAACGACTAGGGAACTAACTTATTTTTTAAACTTAAACAATGCACGATTTGTATGAGAAATCAAGTAAGACTGTGCATGTGTATCTTACCATCTATCGGAGAGTAGCTTTCTTTATTCTTATGTAGTAAAAAAACAATTGCTGCTTAGTTTATAATAGAAGTATCAAATACTTAGTTTTTGAAAAAGTGGAATGTTTTTCAATAAATTCTTGGATTCTATTATTATATTGCTTCTCAGTGAAAACCAAAATTATACTGCATGCTTCATATGTATTCCAGAGAATGGACTGTGCAAGTTGTATACATATAGTTTTGTAAGTAATGCACGAACTAAATGTGATCATAATTTTGATATTTCAGATTGGATGCATCCCTTTTTATAATCGTGTAAAAAGGGCCACTGAGCCTGTTGTTGCTATGGGAAACAAGGGACAAAAGGTTGGTTTATTTTACTCTACCGAGTTCCTTTTTGATATGTAAATTTCTTTCCTTTTTTGATGACGCCTGTAGTTTATCATGCAGATAGCTGAGGACGTGCCTGAGAGATGGGAGATAAGTGACCATCCCATTCACAAAATTCAACAGTAAAGTTTCCTATTATCCATATTTTTATTCCTAGCGATGATGTATAATATGACTCTTATTCATGTAATGTATCTTACACACAAATATGCATAAACTTTAGGTTGGAATGATATGGTAGTTTGTTTTAGATATTACTTATTAATGGTAATTAAGTTGATTATCAGTTGCAGCTTATCAAATTTATCATCGTTATGTATATTAAGTCTCTTTGGTTTATTCTAGATGTTAAATGGACATAAGATTTTTGGCATGATATGTTAGGGTGTTTTAAATATTATTTATTAAGGGTAATTATGTTAATTATTAGTAGCAGCTCATTGAATTTATCTGGATTTTGTATATTAATTCTTTGTTGTTCATTCACACGCTAAATGGCAGCAAGCTTTTTGGCATGATATGTTAGGGTGTTTTAACTATTATTTATTCTACAAGTTATTATCATGTAAAGCTCCATTTTTCAATTCATCTTTCCTGCTATACTGCTTGCATTATCCTGTATAGGCATGTTGTCCACATGTATGACATTGGATATTTATCATATTGCAACTGAGGGATGCATTCGGTGATCGATGAAGCTGAACCAGTTAAAGGGGAAGATTAGGAAAACCGTTTTCAGTCCCTTCCCAAGTCAGGAACTTCATCATTTTGTTTTGTGTGTTCCTTTCCCTCTTTATATGATACTTTTATTATAGTATTTTGCTTGCCGCTAACTTCTTCATTACTCTACTACTTCTATTTCTATAGATTCAATACATTATTATTAACCGCTATATTTTTCGAAGTTTTATAAATATTGGTGCTGAAGTTATATTGTCCCCATGTTGAGATTAAAAGCTTCATCTAGAAGCTAGAGTGTTCATATCAAAGTTAAAGACTAAGTACTTAACATATGTCGAAGTTGTTAGGTTTCTTAAATACACAGTTTTAAACATATTTGGTTTCTAAACTTTTCCAATGGCTTTGATCATGCAGAGTTTTTTATGTATCAGGTTCTGAGAAATATAAAATCAAATAATACGTTTTTGATTATATCATCTTTTAAGTACATTTCCAACAATACTTCGTGCTGAGATGGATGTATACAGTTCTATTGCAATCCTGTGGTTAATGGTACATTGGAAGTAAGGAGGAACTAAAATAGAAATCTTTTTATCAGATTATTTACTCATTTACAAGTTTGGTGGATATTTTTATTCTTTATTTTGTGCAATATAACATAATTCAGAATTATTGATGTGCACCATGCACTACTGTCAATAAATTATTCAGGATTTATTCTTAGTGGACCTACATGATTCACATGAGAATTGATTATGCAATAGCCTTTACATAATTCTTCTTACACGGTACGGTTTATATAAATACTAATCGAAAATGTTCCCAAGTTTCTTAAAATTGCATTTATATCGCGTCTTAAAAATTTGATTAGCCTATGAGTTAGCTGCTACCATCATAATGTAATTGTAAAGACCCGGAAATTCCCGCTCTTTGAATCGACCATAAACCACACAGGTCTGACCCAAAGGTTGGAAATCTTCGAATACTTTAACTTTGGGAATACAAAACATCAGAACAACAACAACAGACTTTTATTTCATTATAATAATGTTACATCAGAGTACAGAATATATCAGAGTACATTGAAATAAAATTACAGCGGAAGATAGACTACAAAAGATTTAATACATTAAATAAAATACAGTAAACAGCGGAAGACTACTAAGCTCTGGACACAGCTTTAGGCTTCGATCCAGGATCCTGCTAAAAGAATAGATATCTGCAAAAAGCTACTCGACTGCCCGTGTGGAAAAGAGGGCACCCGAGTTTGCAAAGTGAAACAAACTACGAGTCAGTCATGGGACTGGTGTGAGAATTCTAAACTAATATAACTAATAAGACAAATCCAAGGACCACGCCACTTTCGCGGAACGGGTTTACTCCTATGGATTGCCAGTGCATAAACCAAAGTAAATCGAGAAATAACGCAATGTCTTTTTGGAAAAATGAAACCATTATAAGACCCAGGTCCCATCACACAATGCAACGCACACCAGAGGATAGGGTTTTACCTTATAATGGTCAAAAGATGCTTAATACGTATAAAACGGATTTGATATTATTATTAGTGTATATATGTTTTAATAAAAAGATTTGAATCATAAGTATCAATCCTAGACGGCATGGTTACCATATAGCATGTCGCCAATACTAGTTCTACAATCAAAACCGCAAAGGCGTATTGGAAATTTGGATTCCATCATGAGTCGAGGCTAGGGGCAAGATCCTCTCCGATTCGAGACACTCTAGAAAATGCCTCAGGATTCCCCACAGTGAACCCTTGGAAGCGGTAGGGCCGGTCCCCGCCTATGGGCAGTGGATTGGTTATGCCTGAACACACGTTTCCCGGTCCCTTTGGACCTATAGTATGACCACCAACGGCCTATAAAAATAACGAGGCGCCTCAAAATCCATCATCCACATAAGTAAAATGTCAGGGCTGGCAGGTCGCTGACACCACTCTAGCTAGAAAGAAACGTGTGCACTCCCTACGGTCCATATCCCGTTTTTGACTCATACCGGGGTGTGAGGCTCGCGAAGTCACGCTATACACAAAGCTACGCCTAAACAGGCCGTGCTTTGATCATCAACCACAAGGCTCTGCTTTTCAACAAAAGCCTTGATCAATGCATCTTAGTATGCCACATTGTCAGTCCATACTATACCATTGATTTCTGCCAATATATAACCTCTAACCTCATATGTCTCAGAGAAGGGTGTTAATCACCAAGCAGATATGTATTAACAGAGATCAACGAATGTAGTATAAAGGACTACAACGTCAGACATACATTCCATTTATAAACTTATGCTCTGGGTCTGAGCGAAAGTCAAATCCGTACAAATCAACACTACGTCCGGATAACTACCATCTTAGCCCCGTCTTGGGAGCAAATCAATCAAGGACCTCAACGCTAGTTACCCATTCGATGTGAAGATCGTCGGTCTTCAATCGCCGTCTTCAACTCTTAGATTTAAAACGTCGTATAATCATTTGAAATGAGATTGAACTCGGTCTTCTCAAATGATTCTCGCATATATATATAATAATTTGAAAACATTTCCTATCGTTATTAATATTTGATAACGACCTATCGCTATTTTTATTTATATAAAAAAATAGCTCGAATAAATTTAACGACGCTTCGGGTCAATGGGCGACCCTGGCGCTGTTTTCAACCAAATTTGACTTATGCATATCTAACCGTTGGATTTTGATGAAATTTATATCATGGGAAAGATTTTCCCAAAGCGGTCCTAACGGTTCCTGCTTTGGGAAAATCCGACGGTCGGATCTTTCGGTATAACCGTTTAAAGTTATGATTGCCGATACGCGAACTGCCGTGCACGTTCCGTTTAATTTATAATTTATATTTGTATATATATAAATATAAATCGTTTGGCGATTTCAACTATTAACGTCTATTCTTTTATCGCATTTAAAATGACGATAAAAATATCACTTTTATTTTACTCTGTTTTTATTTACATTTAAAATGTAAATAAAATGTGCTTTTTAAATTCACTTTAATTCATGCTTTATTTACACCAAATATAAATAGATATTCTTTTTCTATCTTTGATTTATTTACACTAAATGTTAATAAATAATTAAATAATATTTTCTATATAAATTCTAATTCACAAGTTTAGTCTTATAATCTTAATTACATCGAAATGTAATTTTATTTACAATGTAAAAACATGTTCTTTAATTACATAAAAGTATAATTTTATTTAATCTTTTATTTATCTAATGTAAATAAATGTCTTACTTTTTCTATGTTTTATTTTATTTACACTAAATAGTTTACATATGCTTTAACCTCCCACATTGGATAGGTATTGTTGTGATTACTGGACAGCCGGGCGGGTCCGGGCAGGTTTACATCACAACTCAATCCAACCTCGGGTTAAGCATACTTGTTCTTATTTATTTACCTAAGTGTAAATAAATACTTTTCGTATCTATTTACTAAACATATTATCATAATCCTAATGTCGAGCAAAATATATTTTACTCAAATAGTTTCCCTATACATTTCTAATCTTTCAGATATTGGCATTAAAAGAACGTGTTTTTAATGTGAAACATATTTCGTAGTGAAATATGTATATTTCCTAATCCATCAAATATTAACATTAAAAATGTTTTTTTTTAATGATCATAGAAATGTAACTCTTAATTTCTAGTTTTATTTGCGGTGAGGAACACAATTAAAATTGTACCTTTATTTCATGTTTATTTACATCGAGGGATGTAAATAAAACATGTAACCTTTATTTCTAAGTTTCATTTGAAACAAAGAACATAGCTAAAAGATGAACTTACTTTTCCATACCATATCTGCATCATGTTGTAATTATGTTTTTTACTAACATAAAATGCATTTTTAACTTTAATTACATTTTAATAACATAAAATGTACTTTTATCTTTATTTGCATTTTAAATAACATAAACATACTTTCAACTTTATTTACATTTTCATAACGTAAAATGTAAATTTCACTAATTACATTTTAACTAACATAAAATGTATTTCTAACTTAACTACATTTTAACTAATATGAAATGTAAATTTAACTTAATTACATTTTTAACACATAAAAATGTGACTTTTCATGTCATTAACTTAACGATGTAAGCCTGTGTCATAATATTTAAATTAACACAACATATAATCTTGTGTCATAACAATAATATTAACACGATGATGTAAATTTGTGTCATCTCAATGATGTTAACACAACATACAAATTGGTGGCATCGCAACAAGGTTATCGTGACATATAAATTTGTGTCATTACAACAAGGTTAACAAGACATATAAATTAGTGTCATCACAACAATATTAACACAACCATACCAATTTTTGTGTCATTAACATAATAGAGAAGTCTTTGGGTGTCACTACAACCATATTAACACAACTATATGAATTGGTGTTACAACATCTAAATTGGTGTCGTCACAATACAGTTAACACAATGATGTAGGTTTGGGTGTCATCTCATCTGTATTAACACAGATATGATTTGGTGCAACTTTGATGAATCAAAATAAAGGCATCATCTTTATTTTTATTTGTAAATAAAATAAAGATTTAAAAACTTACATTTTGTTTTATAAATAAAGATTTAACTTGCATTTATAAAATAAAGATAGAAATGGGTATTTTAATTTGTAGACAAGACAAAGATAAAAAAAATTGTCCTTTTATTTGAGTTGACAAACTGAACACAAAAATTGCCCTTATATTTAAGTTAACAAAATGAGCACAAAAATTGTTCTTTTATTATGTTAACGAATGACATAAAAATTTGTCTTTTTATCATGTTAACAAAATAACATAAAAACTTGTCCTTTTTATTTTGTTAACAAAATGACATAAAAATTTGTCCTTTATATTATGTTAACAAAATAACATAAAAACTTGTCCTTTTTATTTTGTTAACAAAATGACATAAAAATTTGTCCTTTATATTATGTTAACAAAATAACATAAAAACTTGTCCTTTTTATTCACAAACAAAATTAAATGTCAAAACTTGTTTTTAATTTGTAAACAAGATAAACAAACAAGATTAAATGTTTTGATTTTATTTAAGAAAATAAAATGAGAATAAAAATTAAAGTAAAAACTTTGTCGTTTATTTTGTAAACCAAATTTATATAAAAATTTTGTCTTTTATTTTGTAAACAAAATAAATGACAAAAAAAATGACAAAAATTGTCTATAAATTTTGTTAACAAAATTAAGATCCAAAATTTTCATTTATTATGTTTGCGAATCAAAATAAAGTTCCCATTTTCATTTTATTTAATAAAATAAAATTTCCATTTTTTTAAAAAAAAGAAAAGAAAAGAAAAGAAATGAGAATAAGATTAATAAAGATGAGGACTTGCAGAGATTACATCAGGATGCAGAACTGGACTAACATAGCTATTTCACACAACATAAGATCATTACAAATCACACAACAATATATATTCTACATTACCACATTGCAAATCCATAATATTAACATACATACAAATCCAAACGATTGCGAATAACAATTTATATTATTTAATTATTAAAATTTAAGAAATCTCACATTGAAACTAATCCTTCTTCTATATTTGTCTATAACCGTTCAAACCCATCATCCCCCATCTAGAATCGTCGTCCATCTCGCACGCCTCCTCCTTCTCAAAATCCGCACCCAACCGACCGTGTTTGAGCCGCAATTCCGACCATCTCAGGCGATGGTTTCTGATCATGGCCGTAGGTGTTGCCGAGCTTGAAGAGTACTATCAATTTCGCTTTGTAATTCAATTTGTTTGAGGAGATTTTAGTGGATTAAGTTCGGAGCTTTGGGAGAATTTTTTTTTTTTTTTTTTTTTTTTTGAGGAAGAAGAGTAAATAAAAGAGTTGCGTGGAATGACAATATAAAGAGACGAATCACCGTAAAAAAAATCAAGTCATGGCTATCTTTTTTTAACGTTGATAATTTATCTCAATCCCCAAAATAATGAGCTAATGTGTCGTAAGCTCTTTTATGAAGTTAAGTTTTATTAGGAATGATATAATCAAATTTTAACCGTTATTAATGCTCCCCATATACTATAATCAAATTTTAATTCAAACATTAACAGATTTAAATGAAATAAATGTTCATAAAATTATAATTTCAAAGGAGAGTTATGGTAGAATTAATGGTAATTTATAGGCAAGAAATTTCAATGGTTTAATTAATAAAGAAAACATTCCGTCTTTTTTTTTTTAGTATTCATCACTAATTAACATAAATAGATTAATTCTAATCCAAATTACGACTTATATAAATTATAGAAATAAAGTGCATATTTTGTAGGTCTAGAATTCAACTTTCCACAATTTAAATTGAGCTATTATTTGTTTATTTATTTATTTGTTTATGCACAGGAAACATTAATATCATTGCCATCTTTAATACGCAGGTTTTGAACATCGCCATCTTTCATTTTACATATATATATATATATATATATATATGTATATGTATATATATGTGTATGTATATATCATGAAACGCACAGCAGCATAAAGGGAAGAAAAAATAATAATAGTAATATATTATGAAAAAATTTCTTTTAACACGAACATACATGCATGCATAAATTTCTATTTACCTGTTGCCTCACTATCCATTTGTTTGGTCTCACACCTATATAAAAAATATGTTACATACGTGCGTGGAAATATGACAATAAATTTTGTGTATTAATTGCAACTTATTTCCAATTTATCACCAATGAATTAAATAACAACTGATTTTCTACACTAGACAATTAATCTATTGCAATCCTTATTTTAAAATTAGTTAACATTCAATGTATTCATAATTAATGTTATCATTTGTCTTACAATTTATACAAAAAAAAAATTCCCAAATATATATATTTCAACACAATGTAAAATACACATTAATTCATATATATATATATATATCCTATGCATTGATTATTCTGCTTCTCATTTAATTAAAATATCTTTGTAAAAATTTACAAAATTTGTTAATAACAAAATGTCAGTTACTGTCCAATAGCTTAACCACTACTTTACGTAATAAAATTTGTTAACTCATTGAAATTAAATGTGAATTTCAAATCATTAGTATATACGTATATATTTCTCAATTTCATTGTTGGTTGTTGCTATAGTTTATTTATCTAGAATATATATGTTATTTGAAATCAAACATTCAACAGAAGTCAATAAATTTCATTAATAAAATCATATTTATTTTTAGTAACTATTTTAAATTCAATAATACAATTTATTTCTTCAATTATCTTTATTGCAAATTATTTCCTCTTTATTTCAATACATTAAAATTAAGTTTTGCAATTTATGACTAGTTACAACTTCTTGTTAAATATTATATGTCTATTGTTGTAAACAAATAAATAAATGGATTCAATACAAGTTAATTATACTAACTTAATAAGTTCCAATTGACCACGTAAAATCTTACATAATATTTGGTTCAATTCTTCTTTTTCTTTTCAAACAACTGTCTTTACAGTAAATGCATATAACTGCGTTTACAACAAGTTGAAATCTCATTGCACAATCAAATGGATATATTATTTCCATAAATTAGAATTATCAATGTAAAATAGATCTCAAAATTAGTTAATCCATTTTATATTATTAATTCAATAAATTTCACATTCCATTTTAAATAGATTATCAAACACTGTCATTATCACATATATAGCCATTTAGAATCAATTCTAAGTAATCAAGTTAAGTTCATATTTTAACAACCTATGACACAAAACATTAATTTTAATATTTATACCAACACTGTTCAAATTCACATTAAATTATTATACAAAGTTTAAAATCGAATTCTGAAATTACCGTGCCATTTCAGGCTCGTAATATAAATTTATAAATATAAAAATTCTAACTTTGATTAAAAACAATTTTTTCTGTCGTTATTATTTAAAATAAATTATTTTAAATATTAAAAACCCATTAAAATTTCTAAAAATAAAAATTTTAAATTGGCCCCAAAATTTCCGGGTTGTTACAGTAATTAGTGTTTGTAGTTTGATTAATTTGTCCTAACGTACATATTTTATTCTGTTATGGAATTTGTGATGACTTTGAAGTTACAGATGACGTTTAAAGCTAATTAGTTTCGTACCGATTATATTTAGTTGCTACTTTAATTACTGAACATACTAATACGTACTCAACGGGAATGCAACTTAACTAGGTTGATGTGAACTGATTGTAACACTTGATGCATTACATTTACATTTTGTAGGTCCATGCTATAATTCAAACTGTGTACTATTGTAGATGTTTTTTAAAGAAGTACAACTGAGTATGATTTTTTTTAATGATATATGCAATATAAAATAAGTCATAAGTATTGAGGAGCCTTATTTAGTTGCAAATGATTCATTGAATGATTTTTGTGGCCAGAGCTACTACCTAACTTTTCCTATGACCTTTACTTTAAACTACAAAATTATTATTCAGGTTGCTCCTCAATACTTTCTTAGGTCTGAAGTTTGTTAACGACAGATATGCCTCTACCACGTACATTCAGTGATTGCTGCAATCGAACCAGTTGAAGGGGGGGGGGGGGGATCAGGAAAATTGATTTTCAGTCCTTCCCAAGTCCAGGTACTTCATCGTTCTGTTTTACATGTGTCTTTCTCTATCTATATGATACTTCTACTATACTATCTTCCTTCCCGCTAACTTCTTCATTACTCTACTTCTTCTTTTTTCTACAGATTCAGTATGATATTATTTACCACTTAATTTTCAAATTTTATATTTTTTATATACCGAAGTTTTATTTACAAATTATATATTTTTTATATACCGAAGTTTTATAAAAAATGGTTCTGAATTTATAATGTCCCACGTCGAAATTAAAAGCTTCATCTCGAAGCTAGAGTGTTCATATCAAAGTTAAAGACCAAGTACTTAGCAGATCTCGAAGTTATTAGATTCCGTAAATACAGAGCATTAAACATATTTGTTTTTAAGCTTTTGCATTGACTTCGATCATGCAAAGTTGTATATGTATCAGGTTTTAAAAAACATAGCATCTCAAAATAATATGGTTTTGAATATATCACCTTTTTCTACACATACTCTATTAACCTATATTACCATTAACTAAATTAGAAATATTTTTTCTGCATTATTTACTCATTTACATATTTTACAAGATATTTTAATTCTTTCTATTTGGCAATGTAGCACAATTCAAAAGTATTGATGAACTATATTTTGTTTCGAAGGTGATTCGTTGGATGATTTTTTGGCCACAGCTACTACCCACTTTGGCTTGGAAAAATATGTATCCAATATCTTAAATTAATGCTTTGAGGTAAACTTATTCATATATCAAACTCTACCATGGTATTTTCATAATAACAACTTATTTTCAGGCATTGCAAGTGACAAGTAGTTTCTATTAGTATTTGTGCATCAAAATGATCCCTATATCCTTTTGAATATACAGGAAGTAGTCGAGAACTCTTATGGTGGATAAAAAATTGTAGCAAGTTACATGATAATGGTCAGCTCTTTCTTAATTTTCATATATAAGATCATTAAACATTTGTTCACATTCATGTTTACACAGAATGGTGGTGTTTTGGACCCTATATCCTTAATTTGCCAAAAAGATGCATGTTGACATGATAATTATTGAGATATCATGCACCAGGAGTCAAGGAGGTTGGATGAGCTTCTACGGCAATGCTCACTCTCTTAAAGATAGAAGAACGATGCAATAATCTAACTTATATCCACAAGTTAAATTATAATTTTTTTTGAACTTATCGTTGTCTGTTGGCTAATGTTAGTTGTTTTACCATAAAAGTGCTTTATGTTTAATAAAATAGAAATGCTCATTAATTATTATCTGTACATTGTTCGCATTTGCAAGTAAATGTAGAATTCTGTTAAGTATGGCTTCAGCCATGAGTATTGCAATGTATGCACAAAAAATAACAAGCAGATAATGATTAGTTTGAATTCCTACTTTTATAGTTTGAACTTCAATGAGATAGTTTGGTCTTGTCATTAACATGTCAAATTTGTTGACATGTCAAATTTGATGAACGTTGATACTTCAGGTATTATAATGCTGGAAAATATAAAAACGCATTTAGCTTCCGCTGGTGTTCAGGTTGCAATAGTAAACCCATGGTGGGAAATGATGCAAAAAATGAAGATATCAAAATTAAAAGAGAGCACTTGATATTTATGACTGTAAATGAAGCAGTAGAAGCTTGTCAGGGATATATGAAAGACAATTCACACGCTTACTGATTTAAATATATAATGATACATAGTGTGTTTTTGTGTGTGATTATCTTAAGAATAAAGTTAAATGGCCGTGCAAATATCATTGTTGATGTTAACGTATGTATCAAGATAGCTGCTGATTAGTGGAAAAGAAACCAAAAACTAAGGTGAAAATAAATTTACCTAATGAAAGCTGTAAGATTTATCATGCACAATTTATTTTACAACTAACCCATTTCTAGAACTTATTATAAAATTAGGCTCCATTTATGACTTTATAAATTCACGTTTTAAAAGTGCACATTTCAGATTTTGATTTTTTACATGCACACTCTGAAAATGCACAACCATAAACGTTGCAAGTTTTTGGACAAACCTATCACTGAAATAAATCTGTGAAGAAGATCTACTATCTATAAAATGAGTCTTTTCTTAAATTATGTTTACCTAAAAGTACGACTACAACAACAACTGCATCAAATTTAAAATAACCGAAGATATCATAAAAATGAAGTTTTTAGAAAAAGACAAACATCGATTGAATACCTATACGAATATTACATATGCGTGCAATAGGCATGCTTCAATAAGTTAGAAATGAATATCTGTTGGATCCCTTCATGCTGTTACACGTCACCCAACTCCTTTTTTTCCAATTCATTTTTTTGCCATACAACATGCGTCTTCCTCTACTTTACAGTTGTTCATATATATTGACTTCACCAATTTACAACTGACTGATGTTTGCTTACTAAACTTTAAACCGTTCCATATTCTCTTTCATGCATTGTTGGTCAGATTTATTTATGCACATGTTCATCGGACTTGCTTCTGTACTGCTATGGGTATAATACCAATTAAAATAAGATATCAAAGAATGGTGTATTCTTATTGCTATATAGTGAGGATATCATAACACTGATCTTTGCAAAATTTTGAGTAACAAACTTATTTCTTATATAGCTTTTCGAATTCATTGACACTTACACTTATGAATATATCAAATTTTAACCAATGCATACTCTAAAATGATTATTAATAATAGTTGTTTTGAGGATTATCACAAATATTCGTATAAGTAGCGGCTTGGGCAATTAAATTAACCTGCCTATTGTGTACATGAGAAAGGCACATTTAAATTGTATTAACGTTGTAGCCGATGAAATATTAGGTTATATCTTTCAAAATAAACATAATCGTGTATTTTTTATTTTCGATCATTTATTTATATTTTGTTATTAACAAAAAAAAGGTATCATTTTAAATCATATATTTTGACGTTACATTGCGAAAACTAATTTATAAACATACAGGAATAAATTTCATGAATACAATACGAATTATGTCAAAATTAAATAATTCAAACTCAAAGGCATATTTGGCTACATTTATTTATTTTACCTGGAAATCTCTAACTAATTATTACATTGATTTAGTGAAAACAATGCAAAATGCCAAACAAAGACAACAATTATCAATGTAGTTGCAAGCCCGTGTGCGTAGCATGGGTACACACTAGTAATATTAATTCAAGCATTTTTATAATCTAATTCAATTCGATCCAATATCAAACATTTGTAAATTCAGCTTAATATCCATTCATGATTAAAACTTCATATTAAATTAATCAATTCAACCATTAAAGTTCAAATTTGAATTTTTAGATTTATTAATTTTCATTAAGTCTCATTTTGTCAATTAAACAAATCAATCAGATATTAAGCTCAAATCATCCAAAAAATCAAATCAAATACTTCATTAATTTATAATGTCATATATTCAAATTCCATAAAAATTTCATAAATAGTTTATGATGTCGAGAACTTGCAGATATCACAAAAGAGGTGACAAAATAAAAATAAAGGACATACAATAATCACGACTATTACTCATAAATCAAACACTACTATTTGATGTAATTATCAGTAGTTATTATTGGAGAATGGAGTTTTGATGACAACAACCTTATTTCAATATTAATCGATTATAAAATATATACTAACATCTTTATCTTGAATATATATACATATGCAGGATTTGTATACATGAATTAACACTGAAGACTGTACGGTTTAAGAGCTTTTAGAGATTCAGTATTCAGAGAAGATTCAAGACTCGTGAGTAATCAAGATTTCAAGAGTTCAAGATAAATATAGTAATAGAGTCTAGTTTATGTAAGACTCTGAATAGCACTCCAGGTTCAAATACAATTTCAAATTCTATTCTGATTTTCAAATTCCATTTTCATATCCTATTTTAGGTCTAATTAATTTTTCTATCTTACTTTTGATTTTAAACTCAAGCTTTTAGGTCTATAAGTTTTATATAAATTTATATAGTTATATACTTTTATATACTTTATATTTATATAGTTTTAAACTTAATAATTTCATAAATATGTTTATATAAGTTATATTTACGATCTTATATGATTTTCTACTTTATAATACTCATTTATAACACTATGTTTCAATTCAAGAACTTCTAGAATTATATATATATATATATATATATATATATATATATATCTAAACACTTGAAAAATACTCAAATTTTGAAATTTGTACTAGGATATGTCGACATACATAGTTCTCTATGTCGACATATAATTGTTGTAACAACCCGGAAAATCCGAGCCAATTTAAAATTTTTATTTTGGCAATTTTGATGGATTTTGAATATTTAAAATGATTTATTTTAAATAATAACAACGAGAAATTTATTTTCAATAATATTAGAACAAATATATTTATATAGATCGTCTTAGAATATAAATATTTATTTTTAATTATAAAAGGAATTGAAAATGGCGCGGTAGTTCGAAAATTCGATTTCAAATTTCAAATGAATGTACAGGATTCAAAATAAAAGGATTTTAGTGAAACCAAAAATATTAGAATCTATTTGATAATACCTTTCCAACGAATCCAAAAAATTGAAATTTCATAGCGGGAATACAAAGTTATGTCCAATTGAAATTTCAGAATAGTCGCTATGGAATTTTGGCTCTTAAAAATAGCCATTTTGCAAACGACCTCTATATTCAACGAAACCACTTTTGTTGGATCGGGGATGTCAAATTATTGCTAGATTCCAAAATTCGAAATTTTCTGAATCAATATGTGAGGGTGGCACAGGAAAACGTGTTTTAACAGTTTCAGTTAATTTCGATCGACTGGAAAATGACCATTTTTCAAACGGTCTTCAAATTTGACGAAATTAGTTTTTAGTACCGTATCGTCAATACGAAGCTAGAAAATATTTTTCGGGAATTTTTAGAGTCTGTATGTGGCCCCGGTAAATTGAAATGCACGTTCAAATTTAATATATGAATTTATATTTTGATTTTAATGAAAACTGATCGAAACAATCGAATTGGCTTGCGAAACATATCCCATTGTGTTCGGAATGGGGGTAATTAGCTACGGATGACAGTCGGTGGGTTCGATTTTGAGTTCGAAATAAAAGGTTGCTTTTTGGAATTTTAAAATAAAAGAAATATATACATTATTATATATATTCCCTCCTCTTTCTCTCTCTCTCTCTCTCTCTCTCTCCTTTCTCACTTCAGTCAACGATCTAAATAAATAAATAAATAAAAAGAGGAAAGGAAACCCGCTGAAGCCCCGACAACGTCTACCATCGCGCCTCCCACCCCCTAGGTGGCGCCGCCTCAGGCGAACTCTTCCCCCCTCTCCATCTCGACCGTCGAATCCCTCCCCAATCCCTAAAACCGCGGATCCCATGCCCCGCAGCCAAAGCCCTAGGTTGCCGCCACCCTTTGACGTCCGGCCGCCACCAGACCACCAGCGAGCGCCACTAACAAACCCCCCTGTTTTCGATGCTCCAAACAATAACAGTAAGTTTTCTTTATTTTTATCTTTTTCTGCTTAGTTTTAATGTGGTAAAAACTTGGATTTTTAAGGAGGTAAAAACTTGGATTTTTTACATCATAAAAACTACGATTTTTATGTGATAAAACTAGGATTTTTACGTGATAAAAACTAGGATTATTATCGTATGTTAGAAATAATTTTGTGAAGATAAAGTTAGGATTTTTTATGATAAAAAGTTTGGATTTTTATTATAGTTAAAATTTAGATTTTTAAATAGAAAAGTTTTGATTTTTTTTTAAAATAGAAAAGGTAAGATTTTTAAAATAGAAAAAGCAAGATTTTTAAAAATAGAAAAGGTGAGTTTGGAAAATATAAAGCTATGACGGTTGTAAAGATATAGAAATGTGATTTTTTTACACATTAACAATATATAAATATGATTTTTATGTTGAAGAGTAACAAAATAAAAATGTAATCTTTGTTTATAAAGTAACAAAATATAATCTTTTCCATACATGGGGCGAGATAAAGATGTGATCTTTATAGAAGCAGCGATATAAAAATATATCTTTATATAGAAAGTAGCGTTATAAAAATATAATTTATAATGAAGTAGCGATGTAAAAATATGTTTTTAATATATAAAACTGAATAATAAAAATGTGATTTTTACTATGAACAGAGTGAAATAGATTGCGATGGAACTGACGGTAGTCAAAACAAAATCCGAACCATTCAGAAATAAAGAATGATGGAGTGGATCCCAAAGGTGAGAACTCCTCACTTTTATTTTAATTTCTAGTTTGAAATATATACTAGGATGTAGACGGTGCTTAGCAGCACCCGACACCCGTCGTCTACAGACCATGAATGATTTGTTTGTTTGATTGATGTGTTGTGAAATTTTATTGTGTGATGTGGAATGAAGAAATATTTTATAGTTAACAATATAATTTTTAACGTGTACATAAAAAATATATTTATAAACAAATCGGACGATTTGTTCATGTACACCCATTTGACTGATAATGATTGGGACGATAAATTTTACACGTCGCCCAACTACACAAATAATATTCAGTGTTTGTGGATTGAAACCCCACACGGGTGTTGGGATGATATTTGGCGTACACTAATCCCAATTATTTAGTTGTATGTTGATCGATTGGTTGATAGACTGTTTAAGCATTAATTATTTATATTTAATGCTTATGCAGTTGTGTGGTGCACTCTGGATGATGGTTGATTATTTATCGTTGCTATTATATATATGTGTTGTATGGAATCCATATAAATAACATTAATGGTAATTGATTGGGTCTCATTCCAATTTAGAAAATAAAGAATATTTTAAAATAATATTCAGAATAGGAAACTAAATATTCATGTGTTGAATAAAAGAAAATTCATATGTTGAATAAAATATATATTCATGTGTTGAATAAAAGAAAATTCATGTGTTGAATAAAATATATATTCATGTGTTGAATAAAAGAAAATTCATGTGTTGAGAAAAATCTCTAAACGATAAAATTCACATCTTTATCATATATAAAATTAGAAACTAACTGGAAATCAGTTAAGATGAATGGTTTCCTGGGTATTGATCTGATGTTGGTTTCGGCCTTCTAGGTTAATACTTAGGGAATCTTTATCTTGCTAAATTACGGTTAGAGGCTGATTAAGAATTAAACGATATAAATCACAATTTTATCAAATGTATAAAATAACAAAAATAGTCATGTGTTGACGATACTCATGTGTTGAGAATATTCATGTGTCGAAACTATTCATGTGTTGAACGAAATATTTTATACAATAGAATTCACATTTATATTGTAAGTTAGAATTAATAAATATTCATGTATTGAATAAAATGTATATTCGTGTGTTGAAGAAAATATTCATTTGTTGAATAGAATAATGAAGTTATTGAAATATATAAAGCCGTGTTGATTAGATACGCGCCATTTTGACGCAAACGATATTTATATCAATTATATTCATTTTTATAATGAATATAGAAAAGGAAGTGATTTCAAAATATAATGTTTTGAAAATATTATCATTTATATATTAATGATATGAAATATTCAATTTTGATTTGAAATTGAATATGAAGTTGATATCGTTTTTAAAACGAAGTTAAAATGATTTATAAAATACGTTTTGAATTGGAATCGACGAAATATATATATTATATATATATTAATGGCCTGAATAGAACGTGCCGCGCTGCGACCGTTCACGAATTTAGACCATTGGCTCCGAATGGACGTTACGGGTGATCCGTCCGTCGGATTCTCCTAAAACCAGAACCATTGGGTTCGTATCGAAAATAGCTTTCCAATGAATATGAGAAGTTTGAAATCTAACGGTTGGATTTGGAACTATGTCTAAATCAAATTTGAAAAAGATCACTGTAAGTGCAGTTCGATGGCCGTTTATGAAAATTGACTGTATGGGCCTTGATAAAATTATTAAAAATATCAATGATTTGTGTAAAATCATAGTATATGAATTGGAAAGAACTAGGATGAAAAATTCCACATTTTTAAGGATAAAAATATATTTTTGTTGAAATGAACTAGTTTATAACTGGAAATCAGTTAAGATGAATGATTTCTTGGGTATTGATCTGATGTTGGTTTCAGCCTTCGGGGTTAATACGTAGGGAATTGTTCACTTGCTAATTTACGGTTAAAGGCTGATGGAATGGAATTTGATTTTGGGTTTATAGTGAACCGTGTTTTAGATGACATTGGTTCTTTAACCCAGTTAAAGAAAGAATATGATTTCCCAAGTTAAATAATCATTAATAGTGATTTTTGGGAAGATTAAAACCAAGTGGAGTTTTAGTGAATCTTTAATTAGATTGAAATGATCGAGAATGGAGTATCACCGGTTTTGCTCCAGGCGATTGTTAAACCTTTAATTAGATTTGAACGTGAAATGGTAATTGAATTTATCGATAACATTGTAGTGTTAGATTTAAAGTATGACCAGTTTTACTTTATGGGATGAATTGATTGGGGTTGGAAAATTTAACAAGTGAATACTTTGGTAAGGTTCGCTAATCCCGACTAGTTTAGATAAACCATAATTTGGTTTGAATTGATATTCAAAAGAAGATTAAAGAATAAATTTAAAGAATTTATCTTTGATAAAATTAATGGGAACCTTTCCCAAAGTGTAAGAATATTTGAATAAAAGAATATTCTGAATTGGAATGAGGCGTATGTTGTGTTTGTGTAACACTTGTTTATTATATACGCGAGTTATTCAGAAAGGTCGGGTTTATCCCATTCTGAATAACTGATTCGACGATGTGTCGAGGATGAAGACGGTGGTCGAAGACCGGAGGTCTTCACATCATTTGGATAATTACTGATGATATTGATTGGGTTGTACACCCAAGAGGAGGGAATCAGTTGGTGATCGTCCAGACGTACTTGGAGATCGATGGATATGCGAGGTATAATGCGCCTCCGGTTTTGTTCAGACCCAGAACGGATTTGTAAATGGACTGTGTGTCTGACATTGGATAACATTCTGTGTGATTGGTGGATATTGGTTGCATGGAGTGGTTTGCCTGTGTGGCATGCTAAGATGCAAATGATCAAGGCTTTTGTTGAAAAGAAAAGTCTTGTGGTTGATGATCAAAGCACCGCCTGTGTGGCATAGCTTTGTGTAGCGTTAATTCGCGAGCCTCACACCCCGGTTGTGAACCAGAAACGGGAGAGGACCTCAGGGAAGGCATGCGCTTCCTTCTAGCTAGGGTGGTGTCAGTGACCTACCAACCCTGACATTTATATTATTTTCACCTGTGTGGTTGTTGGATTGCGAGGCGCCTCAGATATATTGGTGATTATGTGGAGCCGATGGAGTCATTTGGCTCATTGACGCCCCCAAAGGGCGGGGAAACGCAGTGTTCAGGCATTATAATCCACATTGAGTGGACCGGCCCTGACGATCCAAGGGGCATTTGTGGTTGTTCCTGAGACACGGGCTATAGCGTCTCGAATTCGATGAGGACGATCCCTTGCCTCGGTTCACAGATGGGAATCCAATTTCCAAATACGACATTTGCGGTTTTGATTGTAGAGCCTAGTATTGGCGACATGATATATGGTACCCATGCCGTCTAGGATTGATACATTTATATTTGAAGTTGTTTTATACACTATGCACTTATAATAGTATCAAATGATTTGTTTTTAACGTACCAAGAATGTTTGGCTATTATATGGGAAAACATTATCCTCCGGCTTGTGTTGCATTGTGTGATGGGACCTGGGTCTTATAATAGCTTCATTTTTCCAAAAAGCATTGCGCTGTTTTGTTATATGTACTGGTATTCTTGGGAAGAAACCCGTTCCGTGTTATACGGCATGGTCCCTTGATATATCTGATTTAAAGCAAAGTTTTAAATAACTGTTTTAGTTCTCACACCAGTCACATGACTGACATGGAGTTTATTGTTTTAACCTAAACTCTGGGTGCCCTTATTTTGACACGGGCAACTAGTAGTTTTGGTTTTGTAGATTTATACTCACAGTATCCTGATTTACAGCTGGAACGATATTCGGAAAGATTTGTATCCGTATATCTCCTTCAGTTGTGTTTTGTATTGTTTTTCCAATGCTATGTAATGTAATTTAAATCTCTTATGTTTTATGTTGTGTAATATGTAATTCATACTCTACTTTATTCCTGTATTCTGATGAATTGTTGTAATAAGCAATGAAATGTTCTTCTATCTGTGTTCCGATGTGCCTTGTTCTCAAGTCAATCAGTGCTTTCCTTCACGGGGAAGTTCGGGTCGTGTCAGCTTGGTATCAGAGCTTTGGTTTACAGAGCTCGGAGAACAAGACATGTTAGAACCAAATGAAGGAATTCATCAGAGATTGGATTAGTAATATCCAATAGAAATGACTCGTTAGAGATGGGATCAGTAGTATCCTAGAATGAGTCGGAAGAGTATATTTTTAAAATGAAAACAATTTTTGTTTTGAAAATTTAAATCAATTATTCGTATTTGAATATTATTTTTATATTAATTTGGACAATCTAGTATACAAAGATTTTGCGTATACGTCTGATCCACGTGTATTCGAAGTTTTAATATACTGGATATATATAGAATCACACTCTAGTCGCTCAGACATGATTCTGATGATTGACGTGTCATCATCAGAATTTATTTTCGTGTTCCGAAAGTGGGATTTCTATATGATTCCAATTGATTGGTGTGAGAACCAAAGCTAGATAGAGCTTATTGTTGTGATTTGGCATCAAAAATGTGATTTTTGACTATATATCAAAACTATGAATTTGAAATGATAATCAACTAATTGATTGCTGATTGTGTTGTTTGATTATTGGTTGATTAATTAAAATTTGAACCATATAACCAAATTGATCAAATATTGAACTGTATTGGAAATTGTTTGGAATTGCATGCATGTACATATATATGTGTGAACAGGTCATAGCAAGGAGGCTAGAGAAGAGAAATAAAATTGTTTGCCCGACAAACAGTACATGTTTATTGTATTTCTTGGATTTTGGATGACTTTATGAGACGATTGGCTAGCCGCTTGGTTGTTTCCTTTTCTTTTTGGATTGGAGAGGCCTGTATGGCAATTTCGGGATTTTCCCGATGCTCCCGTGCAGGGGAGGTTATGGCGAAATTTTTCGAAAATTTAGGGTGTTAGCCAAATTTTTGAAAAATTTGTAAAGTTCTTAGAAACTGAAAAGTTGAAGAACTTAAGCCATAATGAAAAGAATGAAAGTTGAGTTGGTTAATTAAACAACATCCAGCTTCATTCCTTTTCGGGGACGAAAAGTTTTAAGTGGGGGAGATTGTAACAACCCGGAAAATCCGAGCCAATTTAAAATTTTTATTTTGGCAATTTTGATGGATTTTGGAAATTTAAAATGATTTATTTTAAATAATAACGACGATAAATTTATTTTGAATAAGATTAGTACGAATATATTTATATAGATCATCGTTAGAATATAAATATTTATTTTTAATCATAAAAGGAATTGAAAATGGCGCGGTAGTTCAAAAATTCGATTTCAAATTTCAAATGAATGTACAGGATTCAAAATAAAACGAATTTTAGTGAAACCAAAAATATTATAATCTAGTTGAGAATATCTTTCCAACGAATCCGAAAAATTGAAATTTCATAGCGGGAATAAAAAGTTATGTCCAATTGAAATTTCAGAATAGTTGCTATGGAATTTTGGCTCTTAAAAATAGCCATTTTGCAAACGACCTCTATTTTCGACGAAACCACTTTTGTTAGATCAGGGATGTCAAGTTATTGCTAGATTCTAAAATTCAAAATTTTCCGAATCAATATGTGAGCGTGGCACAGGAAAACGTGTTTTAACAGTTTCAGTCAATTTTGATCGACTGGAAAATGACCATTTTTCAAACGGTCTTCAAATTTGACGAAATTAGTTTTGTTGGGACCGTCTCGTCAATACGAAGCTAGAAAATATTTTTCGGGAATTTTTAGAGTCCGTATGTGGCCCCGGTAAATTGATATGCGCGTTCAAATTCAATATATGAATTTATATTTTGATTTTAATGAAAACTGATTGAAACAATCGAATTGGCTTGCGAAACATATCCCATTGTGTTCGGAATGAGGGTAATTAGCTAGGGACGACAGTCGGTGGGTTCGATTTCGAGTTCGAAATAAAAAGTTGCTTTTTGGAATTTTAAAATAAAAGAAATATATATATATATATACATATATATATTATATTGCCTCCTCTCTCTCTCCTTTCTCACTTCAGTCAACAATCTAAATAAATAAATAAAAGAGGAAAGGAAATCCGCTGAAGCCCCGACGACGTCTACCATCGCGCCCCCCAGGTGGCGCCGCCTCAGGCGAACTCTTCCCCCCTCTCCATCTCGACCGTCGAATCCCTTCCCAATCCCCAAAACCGCGGATCCCATGCCCCGCAGCCATAGCCCTAGGCCGCCGCCACCCTTCGACGTCCGGACGCCACAAACGAGCGCCACCAATAAACCCCCTGTTTTCGACGCTCCAAACAATAACAGTAAGTTTTCTTTATTTTTATCTTTTTCTGCTTAGTTTTAATGTGGTAAAAACTTGGATTTTTAAGGAGGTAAAAACTTGGATTTTTTATATGGTAAAAACCACGATTTTTATGCGATAAATCTAGGATTTTTATGTGATAAAAACGAGGATTATTATCGTATGTTAGAAATAATTTTGTGAAGATAAAGTTAGGATTTTTAATGATAAAAAGTTTGGATTTTTATTATAGTAAAATTTAGATTTTTAAAATAGAAAAGGTTAGATTTTTTTTAAAATAGAAAAGGTAACATTTTTAAAATAGAAAACGCAAGATTTTTAAAAATAGAAAAGGTGAGATTTGAAAATATAAAGCTATGACGGTTGTAAAGATACAGAAATGTGATTTTTGTTACACATTAACAATATAAAAATATGATTTTTATGTTGAAGAGTAACAAAATAAAAATGTAATCTTTGTTTATAAAGTAACAAAATATAATCTTTTCCATACATGGGGCGAGATAAAGATGTGATCTTTACAGAAGCAGCGATATAAAAATATATCTTTATATAGAAAGTAGCGTTATAAAAATATAATTTATAATGAAGTAGCGATGTAAAAATATGTTTTTTATATATAAAACTGAATAATAAAAATGTGATTTTTACTATGAACAGAGTGAAATAGATTGCGATGGAACCGACGGTAGTCAAAACAAAATCCGAACCGTTCAGAAATAAAGAATGATGGAGTGGATCCCAGAGGTGATAACTCCTCACTTTTATTTTAATTTCTAGTTTGAAATATATACTAGGATGTAGACGGTGCTTAGCAGCACCCGACACCCGTCGTCCACGGACCATGGATGACTTTTTTGTTTGATTGATGTGTTGTGAAAATTTATTATGTGATGTGGAATGAATAAATATCTTATAGTTAACAATATAATTTTTAACGTGTATATAAAATAAATATTTATAAACAAATCGGACGATTTGTTTATGTACACCCATTTGACTGATATTGATTGGGACAATAAATTTTACACGTCGCCCAGCAACACAAATAATATTCAGTGTTTGTGGATTGAAACCCCACATGGGTGTTGGGATGATATTAGGTGTACACTAATCCCAATTATTTAGTTGTATGTTGATCGATTGGTTGATAGACTGTTTAAGCATTAATTAATTATATTTAATGCTTATGCAGTTGTGTGGTGCACTCTGATGATAGTTGATTATTTATTATTGCTATTATATATATGTGTTGTATGGAATCCATATAAATAACATTAATGGTAATTGATTGGGTCTCATTCCAATTTAGAAAGTAAAGAACATTTTAAAATAATATTCAGAATAGGAAACTAAATATTCATGTGTTGAATAAAAGAAAATTCATGTGTTGAATAAAATATATATATTCATGTGTTGAATAAAAGAAAATTCATGTGTTGAATAAAATATATATTCATGTGTTGAATAAAAGAAAATTCATGTGTTGAGAAAAATCTCTAAACGATAAAATTCACGTCTTTATCATATATAAAATTAGAAACTAACTGGAAATCAGTTAAGATGAATGGTTTCCTAGGTATTGATCTGATGTTGGTTTTGGCCTTCTGGGTTAATACTTAGGGAATCGTTCTCTTGCTAAATTACGGTTAGAAGCTGATTAAGAATGAAACGATATAAATCACAATTTTATCAAATGTATAAAATAACAAAAATAGTCATGTGTTGACGATACTCATGTGTTGAGAATATTCATGTGTTGAAACTATTCATGTGTTGAACGAAATATTCTATACAATAGAATTCACATTTTTATTGTAAGTTAGAATTAATAAATATTCATGTGTTGAAGAAAATATTCATTTGTTGAATAGAATAACAAAGTTATTGAAATATACAAAGCCGTGTTGATTTGATATGCGCCATTTTGATGCGAACGATATTTTTATCGATTATATTCATTTTTATAGTGAATATAGAAAAGGAAGTGATTTCAAAATATAACGTTTTGAAAATATTATCATTTATATATTAATGATATGGAATATTCAATTTTGATTTGAAATTGAATATGAAGTTGAAATCTTTTTTAAAACGAAGTTAAAACGATTTATAAAATACGTTTTGAATTGAAATCGACGAAATACATAACATATATATTATATATATTAATGGCCTGAATAGAACGTGCCGCGACCATTCGCGAATTTAGACCATTGGCTTTGAATGGACGTTACGGGAGATCCGACCGTCGGATTCTCCTAAAACCGGAACCGTGGGTTCGTATCTAAAAGAGCTTTTCAACGAATATGTGAAGTTTTAAATCTAACGGTTGGATTTTGAATTATGTTCAAATCAAATTTGAAAATGGTCGCTGTAAGTGCCGTTCGATGACCGTTTATGGAAATCGACTGTACGGGCCTTGATAAAATTATCAAAAATATCATTAATTTGTGTAAAATCATAATATATGAATTGGAAAGAATTGGGATGAAAAATTCCACATTTGTAAGGATAACAATATATTATTATCGAAAAGAACTAGTTTATAACTGGAAATCAGTTAAGATGAATGGTTTCCTAGGTATTGATCTGATGTTGGTTTCAGCCTTTGGGGTTAATACTTAGGGAATTGTTCACTTGCTAATTTACGGTTAAAGGCTGATGGAATGGAATTTGATTTTAGGTTTAAAGTGAACCGTGTTTTAGACGACATTGGTCCTTTAACCCAGTTAAAGACAGAATATGACTTCCCAAGTTAAATAATCATTAATATTGATTTTTGGGAAAATTAAAACCAAGTGGATTTTTAATGAATCTTTAATTAGATTGAAATGTTCAAGAATAGAGTATCACCAGTTTTGCTCCAGGCGATAGTTAAATCTTTAATTAGATTTGAACGTGAAATGGTAATTGAATTTACTGATAACATCGTGGTGTTAGATATGAAGTATGACCAGTTTTACTTCATGGGATGAATAGGTTGGGGTTGGGAAATTTAACAAGTGATTACTTCGGTAAGGTTCGCTAATCCCGACTAGTTTAGATAAACCATAATTTGGTTTGAATTGATATTCAAAAGAAGATTAAAGAATAAATTTAAAGAATTTATCTTTAATAAAATTAATGGGAACCTTTCCCAAAGTATAAGAATATTTGAATAAAAGAATATTCTGAATTGGAATGAGGCGTATGTTGTGTTTGTGTAACACTTGTTGATTATATACGCGAGTTATTTAGAAAGATCAGGTTTATCCCATTCAGAATAACTGATTCGACGATGTGTCGAGGCTGAAGACGGTTGTTGAAGACCACAGGACTTCACATCGTTTGGATAATTAATGATGATCTTGATTGGGATGTACACCCAAGAGGAGGGAATCAGTTGGTGATCGTCCAGACGTACTTGGAGATCGATGGATATACAAGGTACAAGGTGCCTCTGGTTTCGTTCAGACCCAGAACGGACTTGTAAATGGACTGTGTGTCTGACACTGGATATCATTCTATGTGATTGGTGGATATCAGTTGCATGGAGTGGTTTGCCTGTGTGGCATGCTAAGATGCAAATGATCAAGGCTTTTGTTGAAAAGAAAAGTCTTGTGGTTGATGATCAAAACACCGCCTGTGTGGCATAGTTTTGTGTAGCGTTAATTCGCGAGCCTCACACCCCGGTTGTGAACCAGAAACGGGAGAGGACCTCAGGGAGGGCATGCATTTCCTTCTAGCTAGGGTGGTGTTAGTGACCTACCAGCCCTGACATTTATATTATTTTCACCTGTGTAGTTGTTGGATTGCGAGGTGCCTCGGATATATTGGTGACTATGTGGTGCCGATGGAGTCATTTGGCTCATTGACGCCCCAAAGGACGGGGAAACGCAGTGTTCAGGCATTATAATCCACATCGAGTGGACCAGTCCTGACGATCCAAGGGGCAGTTGCAGCTGTTCCTGAGATACGGGCTAGAGCGTCTCGAATTCGGTGAGGACGATCCCTTGCCTCGGTTCACAGATGGGAATCCAGCTTCCAAATACGACATTTGCGGTTTTGATTGTAGAGCCTAGTATTAGCGATATGATATATGGTACCCATGCCGTCTAGGATTGATACATTTATATTTGAAGTTATTTCATACACCATGCACTTATAATAGTATCAAATGATTTGTTTTTAACGTACTAAGCATGTTTGGCTATTATAAGGGAAAACCCTATACTCCGGCTTGTTTTGCATTGTGTGATGGGACTTGGGTCTTATAATAGCTTCATTTTTCCAAAAAGCATTGCGCTGTTTTGTTATATGCACTGGTATTCTTGAGAGGAAACTCGTTCCGTGTTATGCGGCGTAGTCCCTTGATATATCTGATTTAAAGTAAAGTTTTGAATAACTGTTTTAGTTCTCACACCAGTCACATGACTGACCTGGAGTTTATTGTTTTAACCTAAACACTGGGTGCCCTTCTTTTGACACGGGCAGCTAGTAGTTTTGGTTTTGGAGATTTTTATTCACAGGATCCTGATTTACAGCTGGAACGGTATTCGGAAAGCTCTGTATCCGTATATATCCTTCAGTTGTGTTTTGTATTGTTTTTCTGCTGCTGTGTAATGTAATTTAAATCTCTGATGTTTTATGTTGTGTAATATGTAATTCATACTCTGCTTTATTGCTGTATTCTGATGAATTGTTGTAATAAGCAATGAAATGTTCTTCTGTCTGTGTTTCCGATGTGCCTTGTTCTCAACTCAATCCGTGCTTTCCTTCACGGGGAAGTTCGGGTCGTGTCAGCTTGGTATCAGAGCTTTGGTTTACAGAGCTCGGAGAACAAGACACGTTAGAACCAAATGAAGGAATTCATCAGAGATTGGATTAGTAATATCCAATAGGAATGACTCGTTAGAGATGGGATCAGTAGTATCCTAGAATGAGTCGGAAGAGTATATTTTTAAAATGAAAACAATTTTTGTTTTGAAAATTTAAATCAATTATTCGTATTTGAAAATTATTTTTATATTAATTTGGACAATCCAGTATATAAAGATTTTGCGTATACGTCTGATCCATGTGTATTCGAAGTTTTAATATACTAGATAGATATAGAATCACACTCTAGTCGCTCGGACAAGATTCTGATGATTGATGCGTCATCATCAGAATTTATTTTCGTGTTTCGAAAGTGGGATTTCTATATGATTCCAATTGACTGGTGTGAGAACCAAAGCTAGATAGGGCTTATTGTTGTGATTTGGCATCAAAAATGTGATTTTTGACTATATATCAAAACTATGAATTTGAAATGATAATCAACTAATTGATTGCTGATTGTGTTGTTTGATTATTGGTTGATTAATTAAAATTTGAACCATATAACCAAATTGATCAAGTATTGAACTGTATTGGAAATTGTTTGGAATTGCATGCATGTACATATATATGTGTGAAAGGTCATAGCAAGGAGGCTAGAGAAGAGAAATAAAATTGTTTACCTGACAAATAGGTACATGTTTATTATATTTCTTGGGTTTTGGATGATTTTATGAGCCGATTGGCTAGCCGCTTGGCTGTTTCTTTTTCTTTTTTGATTGGAGAGGCCTGTATGGCAATTTCAGGATTTTCCGGTGCTCCCGTGCAGGGAGGTTATGGCGAAATTTTTCGAAAATTTAGGGTGTTAGCTAAATTTATGAAAAATTTGAAAAGTTCTTAGAAACTGAAAAGTTGAAGAACTTAAGCCATAATGAAAAGAATAAAAGTTGAGTTGGTTTATTAAACAACTTCCAGCTTCATTCCTTTTCGGGGACGAAAAGTTTTAAGTGGGGAGATTGTAACAACCCGAAAAATCCGAGCCAATTTAAAATTTTTATTTTGGAAATTTTGATGGATTTTGAATATTTAAAATGATTTTTTTAAATAATAACGATGATAAATTTATTTTGAATAAGATTAGAACGATTATATTTATATAGATCGTCGTTAGAATATAAATATTTATTTTTAATTATAAAAGGAATTGAAAATGGCGCGGTAGTACAAAATGCGATTTCAAATGAATGTACAGGATTCAAAATAAAACGGATTTTAGTGAAACCAAAAATATTAGAATCTATTTGAAAATATCTTTCCAACGAATCCGAAAAATTGAAATTTCATAGCGGGAATAAAAAGTTACATCCAACTGAAATTTCAGAATAGCCTCTATGGAATTTTGGCTCTAAAAAATAGCCATTTTGCAAACGACCTCTGTTTTCGACGAAACCACTTTTGTTGGATTAGGGATGTCAAGTGTAATAACCCGGAAATTCTGAACCAATTAAAAATTTTTATTTTGGCAATTTTAGCGAATTTTGAATATTTAAAATGAATTATTTTAAATAATATCGACGAGAAATTTATTTTGAATATATTTAGAACGTATATATTATATACGCGTCATCGTTAGAATATAAATAATTATGTATAATTATAAATAGAATTGAAAATGGCGTGGTAGTTCGATAATTCGATTTCAAACTTCAATTGAATGTACCGGGTGCAAAACAATCCGGATTTTAGTGAAACCAAAAACATTAGGATCTAATTGATAATATCTTTCCAACGAATCCGAAAAATCAAAATTTCATAGCGGGAATCAAAAGATATGTCCAGTTGAAAATTCTGAATAGTCGCTAAGGAATTCAGGCCCTTAAAAATGGAAATTTTGCAAATGACCTCGGATTTCGACGAAACCACTTTTGTTGGATCCGTGATGTCAAATTATTGCTAGATTCCAAATTTCATAATTTTCCGAATCAATATGTGAGCGTGGCAAAGGAAAACGCGTTTGACCTGTTTTAGTTGATTTTAATCTACTGGAAAATGGCCATTTTTCAAACGGTCTCAGAATTCGACGAAATTAGTTTTGTTAGGACCGTATCGTCAATACGAAGCTAGAAAATATTTTTATGGGATTTATAGAGTTAGTATGTGACCCCGGTAATTTGAAATGTACGTTTAAAATTCAATATAACGATTTAAATGTAAATTCAACGGAAACTGATCGAAATAGTCGAATCAGCTTACGATACATATCCCATTGTGTTCGGAATGGGGGAGAAATCTTCTCCTACACCTTGCCCCCCCCACCGATTCCATAGTCAACCTATAGGAATTAAATAAATAATTAATTAAAAAAAAAATCTTCTCCTATACCTTGCCCCCCCCCACCGATTCATCATTCAACAGAAAATGAAAAAGAAAAAGAAAAAAAAAACAACGAATCGCGCCCCTCCCCAATCTTGCTCGACGGCGCCACTGGTGGACTCCGCATCGCCACCGCCCGCCTCGCTAGGGCACCGCACCCCACCGCTGTCCTCGCCATCGCACCTCACCTCCGGCGATAGGCCGCAAACCCCCCATCTTCTCCCTCCTTCGCCTGCTTACAAGGATCGAACCCCCACACCCGTATCACCTGAAGACAGACGGCGCCCAAATCGACGAGCCCTCCCTCCAGTTCGACCAAGGCAGACCACTCCTCCCCCTTTTTCTGCTGAAGACGCAAACCCCCTCCCTCCTTCTAAAAATTTGATTTCAACGATGAAAGAAAAGGCGAGTTCTATCCCTTTTAATTTTAATTTTAGTTTTCTTTTCAGTTTTTAATTTATATATATAATTAGCATGGAAAAAAAGAGAAAACAACTGAGAATATAGAATTTTATTCATGTAAAAATATTTTTTTAAGCATATAAAGTTCTGGTTTTTAATTGGCTTAAAGAATGGCTTTTTAGTATATTTATCGATATATAAAGAAGTGATCTTTACATCGATACATAATATGAAATGGGATTTTATCATGAAGAAAGTGAAATCAATATGTGATCTTTTTATATGAAAACGTAGATGATATAAAAATATGATTTTTATTTTTTTAAAGTATTAAAAATATAATCTTTATTATGTAGAAGATGTAAAAATATGATTTTTATATTTTTAAAGTATTAAAAATATGATTTTTATATTTTTAAAGTATTAAAAATATAATCTTTATTATGTAGAAGATGTAAAAATATGATTTTTATATTTTTAAAGTATTAAAAATATGATTTTTATATTTTTAAAGTATTAAAAATATAATCTTTATTATGTAGAAGTTGTAAAAATATGATTTTTATATTTTTAAAGTATTAAAAATATGATTTTTATATTTTTAAAGTATTAAAAATATAATCTTTATTATGTAGAAGATGTAAAAATATGATTTTTATATTTTTAAAGTATTAAAAATATGATTTTTATATTTTTAAAGTGTTAAAAATATAATCTTTATTAAGTAGAAGATGTAAAAATATGATTTTTGTTTAGGTAGAGAATTGAAAATATAATTTTTACATGATAGGAATATTAGAAATATCATCTTTATATGTATAGAAAGATAAAAATGTGATTTTTATAATGATATTTTTGAAAAGGCGAAATCTATATTTTTATAAAGGCGAAATCTATATTTTTATAAAGGCGAAATCTTTATTTTTATAAAGGCGAAATCTTTAAAATTGAAAAGGCGAAATCTTTATAGTCGAAAAGGCGAGACCTTTATATAGAGAATAACGATGTAAAAATAGAATTTTTATCTATATGATATAAATTGAATAACATAGTAAAAATTCGATTTTTATATATTGAATAGCTAGATAAAAATTTGATTTTTATATATTGAATAGTATAATAAAAATTCGATTTTTATATAATGAATAACATAGTCAAAATTCGATTTTTACATATGTAGTGAAAGCGGACAACGAAAGCGACAAAAGGCGAGAATGACGAAGATTTCTATCAATGAAGTGGCGTGAAGTTGGGATAGCTTTCGGTGAGAATTTCTCACCTTTCAATTTCTTTTTCCAGTTATATATATATACTAGGATGCAGACGGTGTTTAGTAGCACCCGACACAATCGTCCACAGACCATGGACTTATTTGTTTGATTGCAAATTTGTTAGATTATTTGATTGAATTGTTTGGTGAAATGAATGGATTAGATTGATGTGTGAATGGCGTGGGCCTTCACTAGACCGGGGATAAGGCTAGGCCTTATCCCGTTTCTAGTATCGTGCCGTTATGCCGCCGAAATTTTCTAAAATAAGTTAGAAAAATAAAAATATCATTTTATTTAAAGAATGAACTGAATAGAAACTCATATGATAGAATAAAATGTTTTATCGTTAAAAATATAATTTTTAACGGAAATATGAATATAGTGAATAAATAAATATTCATTTACAAACCGGACGGTTTGTTTATGTACACTGATTTGACTGACATTGATTGGGACGATAAATTTTACACATCACCCAACTGCACAAATAAAATCTGTGTTTGATTGTTTGAAACCCCACACGGGTGTTGGGATGAAATTTGAAGTTCACTCATCCTGATTTATTAAATATGTCGATCGATTGATTGACAGGCTGTTATAAGCGTTAGAGATCTATATTTGATGCTTATACAGTGTAGTGCACTTTGGTTGATGGTTGATTATTATTCAATGCTATTATATACGTGTGATGTATGAAAATCCATATAATTAACATTATATGGTGATTGATTGGGCCTCATTCCAATTTAGAAAATAAAGGATATATAAAATAAAGGTTCATGTGTTGACAGTACTCATCCATTGAGATTAGTCATGTGTTGAACGAAATATTTTAACAATAAAATTTATATCTTTATCGCTATAAAATAAAGGTTCATGTGTTGACTGTACTCATCCGTTGAGATTAGTCATGTGTTGAACGAAAGAATTTAACAAAAATAGTCACACGTGGACAGTACTCGTTCGTTGAGATTAGTCGTGTGTTGACAAAAATAAATTTTCATTTGTTGAAAAGAATAAAGGAATATATGAAGCCGTGTTGATTAGATTGACGCCATTTTGACGTGAACGATATTTATATCGATTTTATTCATTTCGAAATGAATATTGAATATAAAGTGATTTCGAAATGAATATTGAATATGAAGTGATTTCGAAATGAATATTGAATATAAAGTGATTTCGAAATGAATATTGAATATAAAGTGATTTCGAAATGAATATTGAATATAAAGTGATTTCGAAATGAATATTGAATATAAAGTGATTTTGAAATGAATATTGAATATAAAGTGATTTCGAAATGAATATTGAATATAAAGTGATTTCGAAATGAATATTGAATATAAAGTGATTTCGAAATGAATTGAATATGAAGTGATTTCGAAATAAATCGAATAGAAAACCAATTTGAATTGAATCAAATAGAAAACGAATTGAATTTGATTTGAATAGAAAACCAATTTGTATTGAATCGAATAGAAAACGACTTTGTAACCGAATTGAATTGAAAACGAATTCAAATTGAATTGAATGCGAATTGAAATGAATTCAAATTGAATTGAAATTTGAATTGAATAGAAATGAATTTTAAAATGAATTTATAAAGAAGAATTCAATTTTGCTTTGAATTGAAATGGAAGTTGAAATGAATTTTGAAATGAATTTTGAAATGAATTTAAAAACTATTTATAAAATTCGTTTTAAATAGAAATCGACGAAATATATATTATATATATAATATAATGGCCTGAATAGAAAGCGCCGCGCCGCGGCAGTTCGTGAATTTCGACCATTTATTTCAAACGGACATTACGGGAGATCCGACCGTCGGATTCTCCTAAAACCGGAACCGTTGGGTTCGTATCGAAAAGAGCTTTCTAACGAATATTAGAAATTTGAAATCTAATGGTTGGATTTGGAGATACGTCCAAATCAAATTCGAAAAAGGTCGTTGTAAGTGCAGTTCGATGGCCGTTGTTGGAAATCGACTGTACGGGCCTTGATAAAATTATTAAAAATAGTAATAATTTGTGTAAAATCATAAGAAATGATTTGGGAAAATTTTGGGATGAAAAACTCCATATTTGAAAAGATAAAAATAGATTTTATCAAAATGAACTAGTTTGAACTAAATTTAAAACCCGATTTGTTTTTAAATAAATAAATTAGATTTAAAAAAGGGGTTTTAAATAATCGGAATTCCTAATATATTTGATTTAAATTGAACTAGAATTGATTTGTGGGTTCATCGTGAACGGTGTTTTAAATAACACTAGTTCTGTAACCCGATAATAAATATAATGTGATTTGGGTTTGTCGCGAACTGTGTTTTAAATAACACCTAGTTCTTTAACCCAGTAAAAGGAGTTTTAAATGAATCTGCAATTAGATTGAAATGTAAATCTATAATCTAAATTATCAAATTTAGAAATGAGCGAGAATGGAGTATCGCCAGTTTTGCTCCAAAGCGATAGTTAAATCTTTAATTAGATTTGAACGTGAAATGGTAATTAATCTTACCGATAACACCATAGTATTAGATATGGAGTATTACCAGTTTTGCTTCATGGGATGAATAGGTTGGGATTGGGAAATAAAATAAATAATTACTTCGGTGTGGTTCGCTAATCTCGACTAGTTGGAAAAACCATAATTTGGTTTGATATGACATCCAAAGGAAGATTAAAGAATGAATTTTAAAGAATTTATCTTGGATAAAATTAATGGGAACCTTTCCCAAAAGATGTGAATATTTAAATAACATAATATTCGGAATTGGAATGAGGCGTTTGTTGTGTTCTCTAGCACTGTTTTTAATATACGCGGGTTGTTCGGAAAGGCCGGGTTTATACCCATTCTGAATAACCGATTCGACGATATGTCGAAGATGAAGACGGTGGTCGAAGACCGGAAGTCTTCACATCGTTTGGGCAATTACTGACGATCCTGATTGGGCTGTACACCCAAGAGGATGGAAATAGTTGGTGGTCGTCCAGACGTACTTGGAGATGGATGGATATGCGAGGAAAGTGCCTCCGGTTTCGTTCAGACCCAGAACGAACTTGAAAATGGATTGTGTGTTTGACATTGGATTTTATTCTGTGTTGATTGATTTCTATTAAATATATATCTGTTTGGCGGCGGAGAATTTATTCTTTTGCTTAACGCCCTTCTCTGAGACGTATGAGCTTAGAGGTTATATATCGATAGATATCAATCGCATGGCATGAATTGCCTGTGTGGCACGCTAAGTTGCAGGGATCAAGGCTTCTGTTGAAAAGCAAAGTCTTGTGGTTGGTGATCAAAGCACGCCTACGTGGCAGCTTTGCGTATAACGTGAATTCGCGAGCCTCACACCTCGGTATGAGTCAAAAACGGGATAAGGACCCAAGGAGTGCATGGCGTTTCTTTCTAGCTATGGTGGTGTCAGTGACTTACCAGCCCTGACATTTATATACTTTTCACCTATGTGGTTGTTGGAATGCGAGGCGCCTCGATTATAGGTCTGTAAGGACCGGGAAACGTGTGTTCAGGAATTGCCAATCCTCTAACGTAAGTGAGGACCGGCCTTGGAGGATCCGGGGTTGCCCAGAGTGCGTAACCCTGAGGCATTTTCTAGAGTGTCTCGAACGCGGAGAGGAGCTTGCCCCTTGCCTCGACTCATGACGTAAATCCAATTTCCAATACGTGTATCTCGGCTTTATTTGTAGAGCCTAGTACGGCGACATAGTGGGATGGGGCACTCATGCCGTCTATGATTTATATTTATGATTGAAATTGTTTTGACACTATACACTTATTATAGTACCAAATGATTTGTTTTAAACGTACCAAGTATGTTTGGCTATTATAAGGGAAAACCCTATCCTTCGGCTTGCGTTGCATTGTGTGATGGGACCTGGGTCTTATAATAGCTTCATTTTTCGAAAAAGCATTGCGTTGTTTATTCTATGCACTGGTATTCTTGGGAGGAAACCCTATCCGTGTTATACGGCGTGGTCCCTTGAATTACTCTCTTTTAAAGTCAAGTTTTAAATAACTGTTTTAGTTCTCACACCAGTCACATGACTGGCCTGGAGTTTATTGTTTTAACCTAAACTCTGGGTGCCCCTATTTTCCGCACGGGCAGCTAGTAGTTTTGGTTTTGCAGATTTATATTCACAGGATCCTGGTTTACAGCTGGAATGATATCCGGAAAGCTCTATATCCGTATATCACCTTCAGTTGTGCTTTGTATTATTTTCCGCTGCTATGTAATTTATTGTTATCTCTGATATTTGTCGAGTGTAATTTATTCATTTATACTCTGTATATCCTTGTATCTGATGCATTGTTGTAATAACAATGAAATGTTCTTCTGTTTGTGTTCTGATTTGTCCTGTTCTCAAACGATTAGGGGTTTCGAACGGTTTAGATCGGTTTAACGACTAATTCGGACCGAGCGAAATTCCTTGTCGCCACATTTGGTATCAGAGCTTTGGTTTACATAGCTCGAGAACAGGACACATTAGAACCATACGAAAGAATTCATCAGATAGTGGATTAGTAATATCCAATTAGAATGACTCGTTAGAGATAGGATCAGTAGTATCCTAGAACGAGTGTGAAGAGTATATTTTTCAAAAGAAAACAGTTTTGTTTTGAAAATTTAAATCGCTTTATACGTATTTGATTATTTATTTATATTGAATATGGACAATCCAATATATAAAGGTTTTGTATATACGCGTCATGAACGTATATTCGAATTTTTAATATACTGGATAGATATAGGATTACACTCTAGTCGCCTGGAGATGATATTGATGATAGCGATCGCATCATCAATATTTATTTTCGTCTTTCGAAGGTGTGATTTTCTATATATTTCCATTAGACTGGTGTGAGAACCAAAACTTATATAGCTAGAACACTTTGTTGTGAATTGGCATCAAAAACATGATTTTTGTATATGTATCAAAATTTATGAATTTGAAACTCTAATTCACTAATTGATTGATGTTTGTGTTGGTTGTTTATTTGTTTGCTAATTTTGAACCATTTAGCCTAATTGAACCAAACATTGAATATTATTGAAAATTGGTTGCATTTGCTTGCATATACATATACTTACATTGAACAGGTCATAGCAAGGAGGCTAGAGCCAAAGAATAAATTTTGTTTGCCCGACAAATAGGTACATGTTTCATATATAATTTACTGTTTTGTTTGGGTGATGATGATTTTATGAGCCTATTGGCTAGCTGCTTGGCTTTTTCTTTTTCTTTTTGAGATCAGAAGGCCTATATGGCAATTTCGGGATTTTCCCGTGGCTCCCGGTGCAGGGGAGGTTATGGCGAAATTTTTCGAAAATTTAGGGTGTTAGCCAAATTTTTGAAAATTTGAAAATTCCCAGAAACTGAAAAGTTGGAGAATGGAAGCCAGATAGAACGTAGATTTGATTAATCAAACCACTTTCGACTTTGTTCCTTTTCGGGGACGAAAAGTTTTAAGTGGGGGAGATTGTAATAACCCGGAAATTCTGAACCAGTTTAAAATTTTTATTTTGGCAATTTTAGCGAATTTTGAATATTTAAAATGAATTATTTTAAATAATATCGACGAGAAATTTATTTTGAATATATTTAGAACGTATATATTATATACGCGTCGTCGTTAGAATATAAATAATTATATATAATTATAAATAGAATTGAAAATGGCGTGGTAGTTCGATAATTCGATTTTAAACTTCAATTGAATGTACCGGGTGCAAAACAATCCGGATTTTAGTGAAACCAAAAACATTAGGATCTAATTGATAATATCTTTCCAACAAATCTGAAAAATCAAAATTTCATAGCGGGAATCAAAAGATATGTCCAGTTGAAAATTCTGAATAGTCGCTATGGAATTCAGGCCCTTAAAAATGGAAATTTTGCAAATGACCTTGGATTTCGACGAAACCACTTTTGTTGGATCCGTGATGTCAAATTATTGCTAGATTCCAAATTTCATAATTTTCCGAATCAATATGTGAGCGTGGCAAAGGAAAACGCGTTTGACCTGTTTCAGTTGATTTTAATCGACTGGAAAATGGCCATTTTTCAAACGGTCTCAGAATTCGATGAAATTAGTTTTGTAAGGACCATATCGTCAATACGAAGCTAGAAAATATTTTTATGGGATTTATAGAGTTAGTATGTGACCCCGGTAATTTGAAATGTACGTTTAAAATTCAATATAGCGATTTAAATGTAAATTCAACGGAAACTGATCGAAATAGTCGAATCAGCTTACGATACATATCCCATTGTGTTCGGAATGGGGGAGAAACGCTATGAACGACAGGCGGTGGGCCTCGTTTAGAGGTCGTATGTAAAAGTCAACCTATTGGAATTAAATAAATAATTAATTAAAAAAAATATCTTCTCCAATACCTTGGCCCCCCCACCGATTCATCATTCAACAGAAAATGAAAAAGAAAAAAAAACAACGAATCGCGCCCCTCCCCAATCTTGCTCGACGGCGCCACTGGTGGCCTCCGCATCGCCACCGCCCGCCTCGCCAGGGCACCGCACCCCACCGCTGTCCTCGCCATCGCACCTCACCTCCGACGATAGGCCGCATACCCCCCATCTTCTCCCTCCTTCGCCTGCTCACAAGGATCGAACCCCCACGCCCGTATCACCTGAAGACAGACGGCGCCCAAATCGACGAGCCCTCCCTCCAGTTCGACCAAGGCAGACCACTCCTCCCCATTTTTCTGCTGAAGACGCAAACCCCCTCCCTCCTTCTAAAAATCTGATTTCAACGATGAAAGAAAAGGTGAGTTCTATCCCTTTTAATTTTAATTTTAGTTTTCTTTTCAGTTTTTAATTTATATATATAATTAGCATGGAAAAAAAAGAGAAAAAAACTGAGAATATAGAATTTTATTCATGTAAAAATATTTTTTTAAGCATATAAAGTTCTGGTTTTTAATTGGCTTAAAGAATGGCTTTTTAGTATATTTATCGATATATAAAGAAGTGATCTTTACATCGATACATAATATGAAATGGGATTTTATCATGAAGAAAGTGAAATCAATATGTGATCTTTTTATATGAAAACGTAGATGATATAAAAATATGATTTTTATATTTTTAAAGTATTAAAAATATAATCTTTATTATGTAGAAGATGTAAAAATATGATTTTTATATTTTTTAAAGTATTAAAAATATGATTTTTATATTTTTAAAGTATTAAAAATATAATCTTTATTATGTAGAAGATGTAAAAATATGATTTTTATATTTTTAAAGTATTAAAAATATGATTTTTATATTTTTAAAGTATTAAAAATATAATCTTTATTATGTAGAAGATGTAAAAATATGATTTTTATATTTTTAAAGTATTAAAAATATGTTTTTTATATTTTTAAAGTGTTAAAAATATAATCTTTATTAAGTAGAAGATGTAAAAATATGATTTTTGTTTAGGTAGAGAATTGAAAATATATTTTTTACATGATAGGAATATTAGAAATATCATCTTTATATGTATAGAAAGATAAAAATGTGATTTTTATAATGATATTTTTGAAAAGGCGAAATCTACAATTTTATAAAGGCGAAATCTATATTTTTATAAAGGCGAAATCTTTATTTTTATAAAGGCGAAATCTTTAAAATTGAAAAGGCGAAATCTTTATAGTCGAAAAGGCGAGACCTTTATATAGAAAATAACGATGTAAAAATAGAATTTTTATCTATATGATATAAATTGAATAACATAGTAAAAATTCGATTTTTATATATTGAATAGCAAGATAAAAATTTGATTTTTATATATTGAATAGTATAACAAAAATTCGATTTTTATATAATGAATAACATAGTAAAAATTCGATTTTTACATATGTAGTGAAAGCGGACAACGAAAGCGACAAAAGGCGAGAATGACGAAGATTTCTATCAATGAAGTGGCGTGAAGTTGGGATAGCTTTCGGTGAGAATTTCTCACCTTTCAATTTCTTTTTCCAGTTATATATATATACTAGGATGCAGACGGTGTTTAGTAGCACCCGACACAATCGTCCACAGACCATGGACTTGTTTGTTTGATTGCAAATTTGTTAGATTATTTGATTGAATTGTTTGGTGAAATGAATGGATTAGATTGATGTGTGAATGGCGTGGGCCTTCACTAGACCGGGGATAAGGCTAGGCCTCATCCCGTTTCTAGTATCGTGCCGTTATGCCGCCGAAATTTTCTAAAATAAGTTAGAAAAATAAAAATATCATTTTATTTAAAGAATGAACTGAATAGAAATTCATATGATAGAATAAAATGTTTTATCGTTAAAAATATAATTTTTAACGGAAATATGAATATAGTGAATGTGAATAAATAAATATTCATTTACAAACCGAACGGTTTGTTTATGTACACTGATTTGACTGACATTGATTGAGACGATAAATTTTACACATCACCCAACTGCACAAATAAAATCTGTGTTTGATTGTTTGAAACCCCACACGGGTGTTGGGATGAAATTTGAAGTTCACTCATCCTGATTTATTAAATATGTCGATCGATTGATTGACAGACTATTATAAGCGTTAGATATCTATATTTGATGCTTATACAGTGTAGTGCACTTTGGTTGATGGTTGATTATTATTCAATGCTATTATATACGTGTGATGTATGAAAATCCATATAATTAACATTATATGGTGATTGATTGGGCCTCATTCCAATTTAGAAAATAAAGGATATATAAAATAAAGGTTCATGTGTTGACAGTACTCATTCATTGAGATTAGTCATGTGTTGAACGAAATATTTTAACAATAAAATTTATATCTTTATCGCTATAAAATAAAGGTTCATGTGTTGACTGTACTCATCCGTTGAGATTAGTCATGTGTTGAACGAAAGAATTTAACAAAAATAGTCACACGTGGACAATACTCGTTCGTTGAGATTAGTCGTGTGTTGACAAAAATAAATTTTCATTTGTTGAAAAGAATAAAGGAATATATGAAGCCGTGTTGATTAGATTGACGCCATTTTGACGTGAACGATATTTATATCGATTTTATTCATTTCGAAATGAATATTGAATATAAAGTGATTTCGAAATGAATATTGAATATGAAGTGATTTCGAAATGAATATTGAATATAAAGTGATTTCGAAATGAATATTGAATATAAAGTGATTTCGAAATGAATATTGAATATAAAGTGATTTCGAAATGAATATTGAATATAAAGTGATTTCGAAATGAATATTGAATATAAAGTGATTTCAAAATGAATATTGAATATAAAGTGATTTCGAAATGAATTGAATATGAAGTGATTTCGAAATAAATCGAATAGAAAACCAATTTGAATTGAATCAAATAGAAAACGAATTGAATTTGATTTGAATATCAAATAGAAAACGAATTGAATTTGATTTGAATAGAAAACCAATTTGAATTGAATCGAATAGAAAACGACTTTGAAACCGAATTGAATTGAAAACGAATTCAAATTGAATTGAATGCGAATTGAAATGAATTCAAATTGAATTGAAATTTGAATTGAATAGAAATGAATTTTAAAACGAATTTATAAAGAAGAATTCAATTTTGCTTTGAATTGAAATGGAAGTTGAAATGAATTCTGAAACGAATTTAAAAACTATTTATAAAATTCGTTTTAAATAGAAATCGACGAAATATATATTATATATATAATATAATGGCATGAATAGAACGCGCCGCGCCGCGGCAGTTCGTGAATTTCGACCATTTATTTCAAACGGACATTAAGGGAGATCCGACCGTCGGATTCTCCTAAAACCGGAACCGTTGGGTTCGTATCGAAAAGAGCTTTCTAACGAATATTAGAAATTTGAAATCTAACGGTTGGATTTGGAGATACGTCCAAATCAAATTCGAAAAAGGTCGCTGTAAGTGCAGTTCGACGGCCGTGGTTGGAAATCGACTGTACGACCTTGATAAAATTATTAAAAATAGTAATAATTTGTGTAAAATCATAAGAAATGATTTGGGAAAATTTTGGGATGAAAAACTCCATATTTGAAAAGATAAAAATAGATTTTATCAAAATGAACTAGTTTGAACTAAATTTAAAACCCGATTTGTTTTTAAATAAATAAATTAGATTTAAAAAAGGGGTTTTAAATAATCGGAATTCCTAATATATTTGATTTAAATTGAACTAGAATTGATTTGTGGGTTCATCGTGAACGGTGTTTTAAATAACACTAGTTCTGTAACCCGATAATAAATATAATGTGATTTGGGTTTGTCGCGAACTGTGTTTTAAATAACACCTAGTTCTTTAACCCAGTAAAAGGAGTTTTAAATGAATCTGCAATTAGATTGAAATGTAAATCTATAATCTAAATTATCAAATTTAGAAATGAGCGAGAATGGAGTATCGCCAGTTTTGCTCCAAAGCGATAGTTAAATCTTTAATTAGATTTGAACGTGAAATGGTAATTAATCTTACCGATAACACCATAGTATTAGATATGGAGTATTACCAGTTTTGCTTCATGGGATGAATAGGTTGGGATTGGGAAATAAAATGAATAATTACTTCGGTGTGGTTCGCTAATCTCGACTAGTTGGAAAAACCATAATTTGGTTTGATATGACATCCAAAGGAAGATTAAAGAATGAATTTTAAAGAATTTATCTTGGATAAAATTAATGGGAACCTTTCCCAAAAGATGTGAATATTTAAATAACATAATATTCGGAATTGGAATGAGGCGTTTGTTGTGTTCTCTAGCACTGTTTTTAATATACGCGGGTTGTTCGGAAAGGCCGGGTTTATACCCATTCTGAATAACCGATTCGACGATATGTCGAAGATGAAGACGGTGGTCGAAGACCGGAAGTCTTCACATCGTTTGGGCAATTACTGACGATCCTGATTGGGCTGTACACCCAAGAGGATGGAAATAGTTGGTGGTCGTCCAGACGTACTTGGAGATGGATGGATATGCGAGGAAAGTGCCTCCGGTTTCGTTCAGACCCAGAACGAACTTGAAAATGGATTGTGTGTTTGACATTGGATTTTATTCTGTGTTGATTGATTTCTATTAAATATATATCTGTTTGGCGGCGGAGAATTTATTCTTTTGCTTAACGCCCTTCTCTGAGACGTATGAGCTTAGAGGTTATATATCGATAGATATCAATCGCATGGCATGAATTGCCTGTGTGGCACGCTAAGTTGCAGGGATCAAGGCTTCTGTTGAAAAGCAAAGTCTTGTGGTTGGTGATCAAAGCACGCCTACGTGGCAGCTTTGCGTATAACGTGAATTCGCGAGCCTCACACCTCGGTATGAGTCAAAAACGGGATAAGGACCCAAGGAGTGCATGGCGTTTCTTTCTAGCTATGGTGGTGTCAGTGACTTACCAGCCCTGACATTTATATACTTTTCACCTATGTGGTTGTTGGAATGCGAGGCGCCTCGATTATAGGTCTGTAAGGACCGGGAAACGTGTGTTCAGGAATTGCCAATCCTCTAACGTAAGTGAGGACCGGCCTTGGAGGATCCGGGGTTGCCCAGAGTGCGTAACCCTGAGGCATTTTCTAGAGTGTCTCGAACGCGGAGAGGAGCTTGCCCCTTGCCTCGACTCATGACGTAAATCCAATTTCCAATACGTGTATCTCGGCTTTATTTGTAGAGCCTAGTACGGCGACATAGTGGGATGGGGCACTCATGCCGTCTATGATTTATATTTATGATTGAAATTGTTTTGACACTATACACTTATTATAGTACCAAATGATTTGTTTTAAACGTACCAAGTATGTTTGGCTATTATAAGGGAAAACCCTATCCTTCGGCTTGCGTTGCATTGTGTGATGGGACCTGGGTCTTATAATAGCTTCATTTTTCGAAAAAGCATTGCGTTGTTTATTCTATGCACTGGTATTCTTGGGAGGAAACCCTATCCGTGTTATACGGCGTGGTCCCTTGAATTACTCTCTTTTAAAGTCAAGTTTTAAATAACTGTTTTAGTTCTCACACCAGTCACATGACTGGCCTGGAGTTTATTGTTTTAACCTAAACTCTGGGTGCCCCTATTTTCCGCACGGGCAGCTAGTAGTTTTGGTTTTGCAGATTTATATTCACAGGATCCTGGTTTACAGCTGGAATGATATCCGGAAAGCTCTATATCCGTATATCACCTTCAGTTGTGCTTTGTATTATTTTCCGCTGCTATGTAATTTATTGTTATCTCTGATATTTGTCGAGTGTAATTTATTCATTTATACTCTGTATATCCTTGTATCTGATGCATTGTTGTAATAACAATGAAATGTTCTTCTGTTTGTGTTCTGATTTGTCCTGTTCTCAAACGATTAGGGGTTTCGAACGGTTTAGATCGGTTTAACGACTAATTCGGACCGAGCGAAATTCCTTGTCGCCACATTTGGTATCAGAGCTTTGGTTTACATAGCTCGAGAACAGGACACATTAGAACCATACGAAAGAATTCATCAGATAGTGGATTAGTAATATCCAATTAGAATGACTCGTTAGAGATAGGATCAGTAGTATCCTAGAACGAGTGTGAAGAGTATATTTTTCAAAAGAAAACAGTTTTGTTTTGAAAATTTAAATCGCTTTATACGTATTTGATTATTTATTTATATTGAATATGGACAATCCAATATATAAAGGTTTTGTATATACGCGTCATGAACGTATATTCGAATTTTTAATATACTGGATAGATATAGGATTACACTCTAGTCGCCTGGAGATGATATTGATGATAGCGATCGCATCATCAATATTTATTTTCGTCTTTCGAAGGTGTGATTTTCTATATATTTCCATTAGACTGGTGTGAGAACCAAAACTTATATAGCTAGAACACTTTGTTGTGAATTGGCATCAAAAACATGATTTTTGTATATGTATCAAAATTTATGAATTTGAAACTCTAATTCACTAATTGATTGATGTTTGTGTTGGTTGTTTATTTGTTTGCTAATTTTGAACCATTTAGCCTAATTGAACCAAACATTGAATATTATTGAAAATTGGTTGCATTTGCTTGCATATACATATACTTACATTGAACAGGTCATAGCAAGGAGGCTAGAGCCAAAGAATAAATTTTGTTTGCCCGACAAATAGGTACATGTTTCATATATAATTTACTGTTTTGTTTGGGTGATGATGATTTTATGAGCCTATTGGCTAGCTGCTTGGCTTTTTCTTTTTCTTTTTGAGATCAGAAGGCCTATATGGCAATTTCGGGATTTTCCCGTGGCTCCCGGTGCAGGGGAGGTTATGGCGAAATTTTTCGAAAATTTAGGGTGTTAGCCAAATTTTTGAAAATTTGAAAATTCCCAGAAACTGAAAAGTTGGAGAATGGAAGCCAGATAGAACGTAGATTTGATTAATCAAACCACTTTCGACTTTGTTCCTTTTCGGGGACGAAAAGTTTTAAGTGGGGGAGATTGTAATAACCCGGAAATTCTGAACCAGTTTAAAATTTTTATTTTGGCAATTTTAGCGAATTTTGAATATTTAAAATGAATTATTTTAAATAATATCGACGAGAAATTTATTTTGAATATATTTAGAACGTATATATTATATACGCGTCGTCGTTAGAATATAAATAATTATATATAATTATAAATAGAATTGAAAATGGCGTGGTAGTTCGATAATTCGATTTTAAACTTCAATTGAATGTACCGGGTGCAAAACAATCCGGATTTTAGTGAAACCAAAAACATTAGGATCTAATTGATAATATCTTTCCAACAAATCTGAAAAATCAAAATTTCATAGCGGGAATCAAAAGATATGTCCAGTTGAAAATTCTGAATAGTCGCTATGGAATTCAGGCCCTTAAAAATGGAAATTTTGCAAATGACCTTGGATTTCGACGAAACCACTTTTGTTGGATCCGTGATGTCAAATTATTGCTAGATTCCAAATTTCATAATTTTCCGAATCAATATGTGAGCGTGGCAAAGGAAAACGCGTTTGACCTGTTTCAGTTGATTTTAATCGACTGGAAAATGGCCATTTTTCAAACGGTCTCAGAATTCGATGAAATTAGTTTTGTAAGGACCATATCGTCAATACGAAGCTAGAAAATATTTTTATGGGATTTATAGAGTTAGTATGTGACCCCGGTAATTTGAAATGTACGTTTAAAATTCAATATAGCGATTTAAATGTAAATTCAACGGAAACTGATCGAAATAGTCGAATCAGCTTACGATACATATCCCATTGTGTTCGGAATGGGGGAGAAACGCTATGAACGACAGGCGGTGGGCCTCGTTTAGAGGTCGTATGTAAAAGTCAACCTATTGGAATTAAATAAATAATTAATTAAAAAAAATATCTTCTCCAATACCTTGGCCCCCCCACCGATTCATCATTCAACAGAAAATGAAAAAGAAAAAAAAACAACGAATCGCGCCCCTCCCCAATCTTGCTCGACGGCGCCACTGGTGGCCTCCGCATCGCCACCGCCCGCCTCGCCAGGGCACCGCACCCCACCGCTGTCCTCGCCATCGCACCTCACCTCCGACGATAGGCCGCATACCCCCCATCTTCTCCCTCCTTCGCCTGCTCACAAGGATCGAACCCCCACGCCCGTATCACCTGAAGACAGACGGCGCCCAAATCGACGAGCCCTCCCTCCAGTTCGACCAAGGCAGACCACTCCTCCCCATTTTTCTGCTGAAGACGCAAACCCCCTCCCTCCTTCTAAAAATCTGATTTCAACGATGAAAGAAAAGGTGAGTTCTATCCCTTTTAATTTTAATTTTAGTTTTCTTTTCAGTTTTTAATTTATATATATAATTAGCATGGAAAAAAAAGAGAAAAAAACTGAGAATATAGAATTTTATTCATGTAAAAATATTTTTTTAAGCATATAAAGTTCTGGTTTTTAATTGGCTTAAAGAATGGCTTTTTAGTATATTTATCGATATATAAAGAAGTGATCTTTACATCGATACATAATATGAAATGGGATTTTATCATGAAGAAAGTGAAATCAATATGTGATCTTTTTATATGAAAACGTAGATGATATAAAAATATGATTTTTATATTTTTAAAGTATTAAAAATATAATCTTTATTATGTAGAAGATGTAAAAATATGATTTTTATATTTTTTAAAGTATTAAAAATATGATTTTTATATTTTTAAAGTATTAAAAATATAATCTTTATTATGTAGAAGATGTAAAAATATGATTTTTATATTTTTAAAGTATTAAAAATATGATTTTTATATTTTTAAAGTATTAAAAATATAATCTTTATTATGTAGAAGATGTAAAAATATGATTTTTATATTTTTAAAGTATTAAAAATATGTTTTTTATATTTTTAAAGTGTTAAAAATATAATCTTTATTAAGTAGAAGATGTAAAAATATGATTTTTGTTTAGGTAGAGAATTGAAAATATATTTTTTACATGATAGGAATATTAGAAATATCATCTTTATATGTATAGAAAGATAAAAATGTGATTTTTATAATGATATTTTTGAAAAGGCGAAATCTACAATTTTATAAAGGCGAAATCTATATTTTTATAAAGGCGAAATCTTTATTTTTATAAAGGCGAAATCTTTAAAATTGAAAAGGCGAAATCTTTATAGTCGAAAAGGCGAGACCTTTATATAGAAAATAACGATGTAAAAATAGAATTTTTATCTATATGATATAAATTGAATAACATAGTAAAAATTCGATTTTTATATATTGAATAGCAAGATAAAAATTTGATTTTTATATATTGAATAGTATAACAAAAATTCGATTTTTATATAATGAATAACATAGTAAAAATTCGATTTTTACATATGTAGTGAAAGCGGACAACGAAAGCGACAAAAGGCGAGAATGACGAAGATTTCTATCAATGAAGTGGCGTGAAGTTGGGATAGCTTTCGGTGAGAATTTCTCACCTTTCAATTTCTTTTTCCAGTTATATATATATACTAGGATGCAGACGGTGTTTAGTAGCACCCGACACAATCGTCCACAGACCATGGACTTGTTTGTTTGATTGCAAATTTGTTAGATTATTTGATTGAATTGTTTGGTGAAATGAATGGATTAGATTGATGTGTGAATGGCGTGGGCCTTCACTAGACCGGGGATAAGGCTAGGCCTCATCCCGTTTCTAGTATCGTGCCGTTATGCCGCCGAAATTTTCTAAAATAAGTTAGAAAAATAAAAATATCATTTTATTTAAAGAATGAACTGAATAGAAATTCATATGATAGAATAAAATGTTTTATCGTTAAAAATATAATTTTTAACGGAAATATGAATATAGTGAATGTGAATAAATAAATATTCATTTACAAACCGAACGGTTTGTTTATGTACACTGATTTGACTGACATTGATTGGGACGATAAATTTTACACATCACCCAACTGCACAAATAAAATCTGTGTTTGATTGTTTGAAACCCCACACGGGTGTTGGGATGAAATTTGAAGTTCACTCATCCTGATTTATTAAATATGTCGATCGATTGATTGACAGACTATTATAAGCGTTAGATATCTATATTTGATGCTTATACAGTGTAGTGCACTTTGGTTGATGGTTGATTATTATTCAATGCTATTATATACGTGTGATGTATGAAAATCCATATAATTAACATTATATGGTGATTGATTGGGCCTCATTCCAATTTAGAAAATAAAGGATATATAAAATAAAGGTTCATGTGTTGACAGTACTCATTCATTGAGATTAGTCATGTGTTGAACGAAATATTTTAACAATAAAATTTATATCTTTATCGCTATAAAATAAAGGTTCATGTGTTGACTGTACTCATCCGTTGAGATTAGTCATGTGTTGAACGAAAGAATTTAACAAAAATAGTCACACGTGGACAATACTCGTTCGTTGAGATTAGTCGTGTGTTGACAAAAATAAATTTTCATTTGTTGAAAAGAATAAAGGAATATATGAAGCCGTGTTGATTAGATTGACGCCATTTTGACGTGAACGATATTTATATCGATTTTATTCATTTCGAAATGAATATTGAATATAAAGTGATTTCGAAATGAATATTGAATATGAAGTGATTTCGAAATGAATATTGAATATAAAGTGATTTCGAAATGAATATTGAATATAAAGTGATTTCGAAATGAATATTGAATATAAAGTGATTTCGAAATGAATATTGAATATAAAGTGATTTCGAAATGAATATTGAATATAAAGTGATTTCGAAATGAATATTGAATATAAAGTGATTTCGAAATGAATTGAATATGAAGTGATTTCGAAATAAATCGAATAGAAAACCAATTTGAATTGAATCAAATAGAAAACGAATTGAATTTGATTTGAATATCAAATAGAAAACGAATTGAATTTGATTTGAATAGAAAACCAATTTGAATTGAATCGAATAGAAAACGACTTTGAAACCGAATTGAATTGAAAACGAATTCAAATTGAATTGAATGCGAATTGAAATGAATTCAAATTGAATTGAAATTTGAATTGAATAGAAATGAATTTTAAAACGAATTTATAAAGAAGAATTCAATTTTGCTTTGAATTGAAATGGAAGTTGAAATGAATTCTGAAACGAATTTAAAAACTATTTATAAAATTCGTTTTAAATAGAAATCGACGAAATATATATTATATATATAATATAATGGCATGAATAGAACGCGCCGCGCCGCGGCAGTTCGTGAATTTCGACCATTTATTTCAAACGGACATTAAGGGAGATCCGACCGTCGGATTCTCCTAAAACCAGAACCGTTGGGTTCGTATCGAAAAGAGCTTTCTAACGAATATTAGAAATTTGAAATCTAACGGTTGGATTTGGAGATACGTCCAAATCAAATTCGAAAAAGGTCGCTGTAAGTGCAGTTCGACGGCCGTGGTTGGAAATCGACTGTACGACCTTGATAAAATTATTAAAAATAGTAATAATTTGTGTAAAATCATAAGAAATGATTTGGGAAAATTTTGGGATGAAAAACTCCATATTTGAAAAGATAAAAATAGATTTTATCAAAATGAACTAGTTTGAACTAAATTTAAAACCCGATTTGTTTTTAAATAAATAAATTAGATTTAAAAAAGGGGTTTTAAATAATCGGAATTCCTAATATATTTGATTTAAATTGAACTAGAATTGATTTGTGGGTTCATCGTGAACGGTGTTTTAAATAACACTAGTTCTGTAACCCGATAATAAATATAATGTGATTTGGGTTTGTCGCGAACTGTGTTTTAAATAACACCTAGTTCTTTAACCCAGTAAAAGGAGTTTTAAATGAATCTGCAATTAGATTGAAATGTAAATCTATAATCTAAATTATCAAATTTAGAAATGAGCGAGAATGGAGTATCGCCAGTTTTGCTCCAAAGCGATAGTTAAATCTTTAATTAGATTTGAACGTGAAATGGTAATTAATCTTACCGATAACACCATAGTATTAGATATGGAGTATTACCAGTTTTGCTTCATGGGATGAATAGGTTGGGATTGGGAAATAAAATAAATAATTACTTCGGTGTGGTTCGCTAATCTCGACTAGTTGGAAAAACCATAATTTGGTTTGATATGACATCCAAAGGAAGATTAAAGAATGAATTTTAAAGAATTTATCTTGGATAAAATTAATGGGAACCTTTCCCAAAAGATGTGAATATTTAAATAACATAATATTCGGAATTGGAATGAGGCGTTTGTTGTGTTCTCTAGCACTGTTTTTAATATACGCGGGTTGTTCGGAAAGGCCGGGTTTATACCCATTCTGAATAACCGATTCGACGATATGTCGAAGATGAAGACGGTGGTCGAAGACCGGAAGTCTTCACATCGTTTGGGCAATTACTGACGATCCTGATTGGGCTGTACACCCAAGAGGATGGAAATAGTTGGTGGTCGTCCAGACGTACTTGGAGATGGATGGATATGCGAGGAAAGTGCCTCCGGTTTCGTTCAGACCCAGAACGAACTTGAAAATGGATTGTGTGTTTGACATTGGATTTTATTCTGTGTTGATTGATTTCTATTAAATATATATCTGTTTGGCGGCGGAGAATTTATTCTTTTGCTTAACGCCCTTCTCTGAGACGTATGAGCTTAGAGGTTATATATCGATAGATATCAATCGCATGGCATGAATTGCCTGTGTGGCACGCTAAGTTGCAGGGATCAAGGCTTCTGTTGAAAAGCAAAGTCTTGTGGTTGGTGATCAAAGCACGCCTACGTGGCAGCTTTGCGTATAACGTGAATTCGCGAGCCTCACACCTCGGTATGAGTCAAAAACGGGATAAGGACCCAAGGAGTGCATGGCGTTTCTTTCTAGCTATGGTGGTGTCAGTGACTTACCAGCCCTGACATTTATATACTTTTCACCTATGTGGTTGTTGGAATGCGAGGCGCCTCGATTATAGGTCTGTAAGGACCGGGAAACGTGTGTTCAGGAATTGCCAATCCTCTAACGTAAGTGAGGACTGGCCTTGGAGGATCCGGGGTTGCCCAGAGTGCGTAACCCTGAGGCATTTTCTAGAGTGTCTCGAACGCGGAGAGGAGCTTGCCCCTTGCCTCGACTCATGACGTAAATCCAATTTCCAATACGTGTATCTCGGCTTTATTTGTAGAGCCTAGTACGGCGACATAGTGGGATGGGGCACTCATGCCGTCTATGATTTATATTTATGATTGAAATTGTTTTGACACTATACACTTATTATAGTACCAAATGATTTGTTTTAAACGTACCAAGTATGTTTGGCTATTATAAGGGAAAACCCTATCCTTCGGCTTGCGTTGCATTGTGTGATGGGACCTGGGTCTTATAATAGCTTCATTTTTCGAAAAAGCATTGCGTTGTTTATTCTATGCACTGGTATTCTTGGGAGGAAACCCTATCCGTGTTATACGGCGTGGTCCCTTGAATTACTCTCTTTTAAAGTCAAGTTTTAAATAACTGTTTTAGTTCTCACACCAGTCACATGACTGACCTGGAGTTTATTGTTTTAACCTAAACTCTGGGTGCCCCTATTTTCCGCACGGGCAGCTAGTAGTTTTGGTTTTGCAGATTTATATTCACAGGATCCTGGTTTACAGCTGGAATGATATCCGGAAAGCTCTATATCCGTATATCACCTTCAGTTGTGCTTTGTATTATTTTCCGCTGCTATGTAATTTATTGTTATCTCTGATATTTGTCGAGTGTAATTTATTCATTTATACTCTGTATATCCTTGTATCTGATGCATTGTTGTAATAACAATGAAATGTTCTTCTGTTTGTGTTCTGATTTGTCCTGTTCTCAAACGATTAGGGGTTTCGAACGGTTTAGATCGGTTTAACGACTAATTCGGACCGAGCGAAATTCCTTGTCGCCACATTTGGTATCAGAGCTTTGGTTTACATAGCTCGAGAACAGGACACATTAGAACCATACGAAAGAATTCATCAGATAGTGGATTAGTAATATCCAATTAGAATGACTCGTTAGAGATAGGATCAGTAGTATCCTAGAACGAGTGTGAAGAGTATATTTTTCAAAAGAAAACAGTTTTGTTTTGAAAATTTAAATCGCTTTATACGTATTTGATTATTTATTTATATTGAATATGGACAATCCAATATATAAAGGTTTTGTATATACGCGTCATGAACGTATATTCGAATTTTTAATATACTGGATAGATATAGGATTACACTCTAGTCGCCTGGAGATGATATTGATGATAGCGATCGCATCATCAATATTTATTTTCGTCTTTCGAAGGTGTGATTTTCTATATATTTCCATTAGACTGGTGTGAGAACCAAAACTTATATAGCTAGAACACTTTGTTGTGAATTGGCATCAAAAACATGATTTTTGTATATGTATCAAAATTTATGAATTTGAAACTCTAATTCACTAATTGATTGATGTTTGTGTTGGTTGTTTATTTGTTTGCTAATTTTGAACCATTTAGCCTAATTGAACCAAATATTGAATATTATTGAAAATTGGTTGCATTTGCTTGCATATACATATACTTACATTGAACAGGTCATAGCAAGGAGGCTAGAGCCAAAGAATAAATTTTGTTTGCCCGACAAATAGGTACATGTTTCATATATAATTTACTGTTTTGTTTGGGTGATGATGATTTTATGAGCCTATTGGCTAGCTGCTTGGCTTTTTCTTTTTCTTTTTGAGATCAGAAGGCCTATATGGCAATTTCGGGATTTTCCCGTGGCTCCCGGTGCAGGGGAGGTTATGGCGAAATTTTTCGAAAATTTAGGGTGTTAGCCAAATTTTTGAAAATTTGAAAATTCCCAGAAACTGAAAAGTTGGAGAATGGAAGCCAGATAGAACGTAGATTTGATTAATCAAACCACTTTCGACTTTGTTCCTTTTCGGGGACGAAAAGTTTTAAGTGGGGGAGATTGTAATAACCCGGAAATTCTGAACCAGTTTAAAATTTTTATTTTGGCAATTTTAGCGAATTTTGAATATTTAAAATGAATTATTTTAAATAATATCGACGAGAAATTTATTTTGAATATATTTAGAACGTATATATTATATACGCGTCGTCGTTAGAATATAAATAATTATATATAATTATAAATAGAATTGAAAATGGCGTGGTAGTTCGATAATTCGATTTTAAACTTCAATTGAATGTACCGGGTGCAAAACAATCCGGATTTTAGTGAAACCAAAAACATTAGGATCTAATTGATAATATCTTTCCAACAAATCTGAAAAATCAAAATTTCATAGCGGGAATCAAAAGATATGTCCAGTTGAAAATTCTGAATAGTCGCTATGGAATTCAGGCCCTTAAAAATGGAAATTTTGCAAATGACCTTGGATTTCGACGAAACCACTTTTGTTGGATCCGTGATGTCAAATTATTGCTAGATTCCAAATTTCATAATTTTCCGAATCAATATGTGAGCGTGGCAAAGGAAAACGCGTTTGACCTGTTTCAGTTGATTTTAATCGACTGGAAAATGGCCATTTTTCAAACGGTCTCAGAATTCGATGAAATTAGTTTTGTAAGGACCATATCGTCAATACGAAGCTAGAAAATATTTTTATGGGATTTATAGAGTTAGTATGTGACCCCGGTAATTTGAAATGTACGTTTAAAATTCAATATAGCGATTTAAATGTAAATTCAACGGAAACTGATCGAAATAGTCGAATCAGCTTACGATACATATCCCATTGTGTTCGGAATGGGGGAGAAACGCTATGAACGACAGGCGGTGGGCCTCGTTTAGAGGTCGTATGTAAAAGTCAACCTATTGGAATTAAATAAATAATTAATTAAAAAAAATATCTTCTCCAATACCTTGGCCCCCCCACCGATTCATCATTCAACAGAAAATGAAAAAGAAAAAAAAACAACGAATCGCGCCCCTCCCCAATCTTGCTCGACGGCGCCACTGGTGGCCTCCGCATCGCCACCGCCCGCCTCGCCAGGGCACCGCACCCCACCGCTGTCCTCGCCATCGCACCTTACCTCCGACGATAGGCCGCATACCCCCCATCTTCTCCCTCCTTCGCCTGCTCACAAGGATCGAACCCCCACGCCCGTATCACCTGAAGACAGACGGCGCCCAAATCGACGAGCCCTCCCTCCAGTTCGACCAAGGCAGACCACTCCTCCCCATTTTTCTGCTGAAGACGCAAACCCCCTCCCTCCTTCTAAAAATCTGATTTCAACGATGAAAGAAAAGGTGAGTTCTATCCCTTTTAATTTTAATTTTAGTTTTCTTTTCAGTTTTTAATTTATATATATAATTAGCATGGAAAAAAAAGAGAAAAAAACTGAGAATATAGAATTTTATTCATGTAAAAATATTTTTTTAAGCATATAAAGTTCTGGTTTTTAATTGGCTTAAAGAATGGCTTTTTAGTATATTTATCGATATATAAAGAAGTGATCTTTACATCGATACATAATATGAAATGGGATTTTATCATGAAGAAAGTGAAATCAATATGTGATCTTTTTATATGAAAACGTAGATGATATAAAAATATGATTTTTATATTTTTAAAGTATTAAAAATATAATCTTTATTATGTAGAAGATGTAAAAATATGATTTTTATATTTTTTAAAGTATTAAAAATATGATTTTTATATTTTTAAAGTATTAAAAATATAATCTTTATTATGTAGAAGATGTAAAAATATGATTTTTATATTTTTAAAGTATTAAAAATATGATTTTTATATTTTTAAAGTATTAAAAATATAATCTTTATTATGTAGAAGATGTAAAAATATGATTTTTATATTTTTAAAGTATTAAAAATATGTTTTTTATATTTTTAAAGTGTTAAAAATATAATCTTTATTAAGTAGAAGATGTAAAAATATGATTTTTGTTTAGGTAGAGAATTGAAAATATATTTTTTACATGATAGGAATATTAGAAATATCATCTTTATATGTATAGAAAGATAAAAATGTGATTTTTATAATGATATTTTTGAAAAGGCGAAATCTACAATTTTATAAAGGCGAAATCTATATTTTTATAAAGGCGAAATCTTTATTTTTATAAAGGCGAAATCTTTAAAATTGAAAAGGCGAAATCTTTATAGTCGAAAAGGCGAGACCTTTATATAGAAAATAACGATGTAAAAATAGAATTTTTATCTATATGATATAAATTGAATAACATAGTAAAAATTCGATTTTTATATATTGAATAGCAAGATAAAAATTTGATTTTTATATATTGAATAGTATAACAAAAATTCGATTTTTATATAATGAATAACATAGTAAAAATTCGATTTTTACATATGTAGTGAAAGCGGACAACGAAAGCGACAAAAGGCGAGAATGACGAAGATTTCTATCAATGAAGTGGCGTGAAGTTGGGATAGCTTTCGGTGAGAATTTCTCACCTTTCAATTTCTTTTTCCAGTTATATATATATACTAGGATGCAGACGGTGTTTAGTAGCACCCGACACAATCGTCCACAGACCATGGACTTGTTTGTTTGATTGCAAATTTGTTAGATTATTTGATTGAATTGTTTGGTGAAATGAATGGATTAGATTGATGTGTGAATGGCGTGGGCCTTCACTAGACCGGGGATAAGGCTAGGCCTCATCCCGTTTCTAGTATCGTGCCGTTATGCCGCCGAAATTTTCTAAAATAAGTTAGAAAAATAAAAATATCATTTTATTTAAAGAATGAACTGAATAGAAATTCATATGATAGAATAAAATGTTTTATCGTTAAAAATATAATTTTTAACGGAAATATGAATATAGTGAATGTGAATAAATAAATATTCATTTACAAACCGAACGGTTTGTTTATGTACACTGATTTGACTGACATTGATTGGGACGATAAATTTTACACATCACCCAACTGCACAAATAAAATCTGTGTTTGATTGTTTGAAACCCCACACGGGTGTTGGGATGAAATTTGAAGTTCACTCATCCTGATTTATTAAATATGTCGATCGATTGATTGACAGACTATTATAAGCGTTAGATATCTATATTTGATGCTTATACAGTGTAGTGCACTTTGGTTGATGGTTGATTATTATTCAATGCTATTATATACGTGTGATGTATGAAAATCCATATAATTAACATTATATGGTGATTGATTGGGCCTCATTCCAATTTAGAAAATAAAGGATATATAAAATAAAGGTTCATGTGTTGACAGTACTCATTCATTGAGATTAGTCATGTGTTGAACGAAATATTTTAACAATAAAATTTATATCTTTATCGCTATAAAATAAAGGTTCATGTGTTGACTGTACTCATCCGTTGAGATTAGTCATGTGTTGAACGAAAGAATTTAACAAAAATAGTCACACGTGGACAATACTCGTTCGTTGAGATTAGTCGTGTGTTGACAAAAATAAATTTTCATTTGTTGAAAAGAATAAAGGAATATATGAAGCCGTGTTGATTAGATTGACGCCATTTTGACGTGAACGATATTTATATCGATTTTATTCATTTCGAAATGAATATTGAATATAAAGTGATTTCGAAATGAATATTGAATATGAAGTGATTTCGAAATGAATATTGAATATAAAGTGATTTCGAAATGAATATTGAATATAAAGTGATTTCGAAATGAATATTGAATATAAAGTGATTTCGAAATGAATATTGAATATAAAGTGATTTCGAAATGAATATTGAATATAAAGTGATTTCGAAATGAATATTGAATATAAAGTGATTTCGAAATGAATTGAATATGAAGTGATTTCGAAATAAATCGAATAGAAAACCAATTTGAATTGAATCAAATAGAAAACGAATTGAATTTGATTTGAATATCAAATAGAAAACGAATTGAATTTGATTTGAATAGAAAACCAATTTGAATTGAATCGAATAGAAAACGACTTTGAAACCGAATTGAATTGAAAACGAATTCAAATTGAATTGAATGCGAATTGAAATGAATTCAAATTGAATTGAAATTTGAATTGAATAGAAATGAATTTTAAAACGAATTTATAAAGAAGAATTCAATTTTGCTTTGAATTGAAATGGAAGTTGAAATGAATTCTGAAACGAATTTAAAAACTATTTATAAAATTCGTTTTAAATAGAAATCGACGAAATATATATTATATATATAATATAATGGCATGAATAGAACGCGCCGCGCCGCGGCAGTTCGTGAATTTCGACCATTTATTTCAAACGGACATTAAGGGAGATCCGACCGTCGGATTCTCCTAAAACCAGAACCGTTGGGTTCGTATCGAAAAGAGCTTTCTAACGAATATTAGAAATTTGAAATCTAACGGTTGGATTTGGAGATACGTCCAAATCAAATTCGAAAAAGGTCGCTGTAAGTGCAGTTCGACGGCCGTGGTTGGAAATCGACTGTACGACCTTGATAAAATTATTAAAAATAGTAATAATTTGTGTAAAATCATAAGAAATGATTTCGGAAAATTTTGGGATGAAAAACTCCATATTTGAAAAGATAAAAATAGATTTTATCAAAATGAACTAGTTTGAACTAAATTTAAAACCCGATTTGTTTTTAAATAAATAAATTAGATTTAAAAAAGGGGTTTTAAATAATCGGAATTCCTAATATATTTGATTTAAATTGAACTAGAATTGATTTGTGGGTTCATCGTGAACGGTGTTTTAAATAACACTAGTTCTGTAACCCGATAATAAATATAATGTGATTTGGGTTTGTCGCGAACTGTGTTTTAAATAACACCTAGTTCTTTAACCCAGTAAAAGGAGTTTTAAATGAATCTGCAATTAGATTGAAATGTAAATCTATAATCTAAATTATCAAATTTAGAAATGAGCGAGAATGGAGTATCGCCAGTTTTGCTCCAAAGCGATAGTTAAATCTTTAATTAGATTTGAACGTGAAATGGTAATTAATCTTACCGATAACACCATAGTATTAGATATGGAGTATTACCAGTTTTGCTTCATGGGATGAATAGGTTGGGATTGGGAAATAAAATAAATAATTACTTCGGTGTGGTTCGCTAATCTCGACTAGTTGGAAAAACCATAATTTGGTTTGATATGACATCCAAAGGAAGATTAAAGAATAAATTTTAAAGAATTTATCTTGGATAAAATTAATGGGAACCTTTCCCAAAAGATGTGAATATTTAAATAACATAATATTCGGAATTGGAATGAGGCGTTTGTTGTGTTCTCTAGCACTGTTTTTAATATACGCGGGTTGTTCGGAAAGGCCGGGTTTATACCCATTCTGAATAACCGATTCGACGATATGTCGAAGATGAAGACGGTGGTCGAAGACCGGAAGTCTTCACATCGTTTGGGCAATTACTGACGATCCTGATTGGGTTGTACACCCAAGAGGATTGAAATAGTTGGTGGTCGTCCAGACGTACTTGGAGATGGATGGATATGCGAGGAAAGTGCCTCCGGTTTCGTTCAGACCCAGAACGAACTTGAAAATGGATTGTGTGTCTGACATTGGATTTTATTCTGTGTTGATTGATTTCTGTTAAATATATATCTGTTTGGCGGCGGAGAATTTATTCTTTTGCTTAACGCCCTTCTCTGAGACGTATGAGCTTAGAGGTTATATATCGATAGATATCAATCGCATGGCATGAATTGCCTGTGTGGCACGCTAAGTTGCAGGGATCAAGGCTTCTGTTGAAAAGCAAAGTCTTGTGGTTGGTGATCAAAGCACGCCTACGTGGCAGCTTTGTGTATAACGTGAATTCGCGAGCCTCACACCTCGGTATGAGTCAAAAACGGGATAAGGACCCAAGGAGTGCATGACATTTCTTTCTAGCTATGGTGGTGTCAGTGACTTACCAGCCCTGACATTTATATACTTTTCACCTATGTGGTTGTTGGAATGCGAGGCGCCTCGATTATAGGTCTGTAAGGACCGGGAAACGTGTGTTCAGGAATTGCCAATCCTCTAACGTAAGTGAGGACCGACCTTGGAGGATCCGGGGTTGCCCAGAGTGCGTAACCCTGAGGCATTTACTAGAGTGTCTCGAACGCGGAGAGGAGCTTGCCCCTTGCCTCGACTCATGACGGAAATCCAATTTCCAATACGTGTATCTCGGCTTTATTTGTAGAGCCTAGTATGGCGACATAGTGGGATGGGGCACTCATGCCGTCTATGATTTATATTTATGATTGAAATTGTTTTGACACTATACACTTATTATAGTATCAAATGATTTGTTTTAAACGTACCAAGCATGTTTGGCTATTATAAGGGAAAACCCTATCCTCCGGCTTGCGTTGCATTGTGTGATGGGACCTGGGTCTTATAATAGCTTCATTTTTCAAAAAAGCATTGCGTTGTTTATTCTATGCACTGGTATTCTTGGGAGGAAACCCGTTCCGTGTTATACGGCGTGGTCCCTTGAATTACTCTCTTTTAAAGTCAAGTTTTAAATAACTGTTTTAGTTCTCACACCAGTCACATAACTGACCTGGAGTTTATTGTTTTAACCTAAACTCTGGGTGCCCCTATTTTCCGCACGGGCAGCTAGTAGTTTTGGTTTTGCAGATTTATATTCACAGGATCCTGGTTTACAGCTGGAATGATATCCGTAAAGCTCTGTATCTGTATATCACCTTCAGTTGTGCTTTGTATTATTTTCCGCTGCTATGTAATTTATTGTAATCTCTGATATTTATCGAGTGTAATTTATTCATTTATACTCTGTATATCCTTGTATCTGATGCATTGTTGTAATAACAATGAAATGTTCTTCTGTTTGTGTTCTGATTTGTCCTGTTCTCAAACGATCAGGGGTTTCGAACGGTCTAGATCGGTTTAACGACTGATTCGGACCAAGCGAAATTCCTTGTCGCCACATTTGGTATCAGAGCTTTGGTTTACATAGCTCGAGAACAGGACACATTAGAACCATACGAAAGAATTCATCAGATAGTGGATTAGTAATATCCAATTAGAATGACTCGTTAGAGATAGGATCAGTAGTATCCTAGAATGAGTGTGAAGAGTATATTTTTCAAAAGAAAACAGTTTTGTTTTGAAAATTTAAATCGCTTTATACGTATTTGATTATTTATTTATATTGAATATGGACAATCCAATATATAAAGGTTTTGTATATACGCGTCATGAACGTATATTCGAAGTTTTAATATACTGGATAGATATAGGATTACACTCTAGTCGCCCGGAGATGATATTGATGATAGCGATCGCATCATCAATATTTATTTTCGTGTTTCGAAGGTGTGATTTTCTATATATTTCCGTTAGACTGGTGTGAGAACCAAAACTTATATAGCTAGAACACTTTGTTGTGAATTGGCATCAAAAACATGATTTTTGTATATGTATCAAAATTTATGAATTTGAAACTCTAATTCACTAATTGATTGATGTTTGTGTTGGTTGTTTATTTGTTTGCTAATTTTGAACCATTTAGCCTAATTGAACCAAACATTGAATATTATTGAAAATTGGTTGCATTTGCTTGCATATACATATACTTACATTGAACAGGTCATAGCAAGGAGGCTAGAGCCGAAGAATAAAATTTGTTTGCCCCACAAATAGGTACATGTTTCATATATAATTTACTGTTTTGTTTGGGTGATGATGATTTTATGAGTCTATTGGCTAGCCGCTTGGCTTTTTCTTTTTCTTTTTGAGATCAGAAGGCCTATATGGCAATTTCGGGATTTTCCCGTGGCTCCCGGTGCAGGGGAGGTTATGGCGAAATTTTTCGAAAATTTAGGGTGTTAGCCAAATTTTTGAAAATTTGAAAATTCTCAGAAACTGAAAAGTTGGAGAATGGAAGCCAGATCGAACGTAGAGTTGATTAATCAAACCACTTTCGACTTTGTTCTTTTTCGGGGACGAAAAGTTTTAAGTGGGGGAGCTTGTAATAACCCGGAAATTCTGAACTAGTTTAAAATTTTTATTTTGGCAATTTTAGCGAATTTTGAATATTTAAAATGAATTATTTTAAATAATATCAACGAGAAATTTATTTTGAATATATTTAGAACGTATATATTATATACGCGTCGTCATTAGAATATAAATAATTATATATAATTATAAATAGAATTGAAAATGGCGCGGTAGTTCGATAATTCGATTTCAAACTTCAATTGAATGTACCGGGGGCAAAACAATCCGGATTTTAGTGAAACCAAAAACATTAGGATCTAATTGATAATATCTTTCCAACGAATCCGAAAAATCAAAATTTCATAGCGGGAATCAAAAGATATGTCCAGTTGAAAATTCTGAATAGTCGCTATGGAATTCAGGCCCTTAAAAATGGAAATTTTGCAAATGACCTCGGATTTCGACGAAACCACTTTTGTTGGATCCGTGATGTCAAATTATTGCTAGATTCCAAATTACATAATTTTCTGAATCAATATGTGAGTGTGGCAAAGGAAAACGCGTTTGACCTGTTTTAGTTGATTTTAATCGACTGGAAAATGGCCATTTTTCAAACGGTCTCAGAATTCGACGAAATTAGTTTTGTTAGGACCGTATCGTCAATAAGAAGCTAGAAAATATTTTTATGGGATTTATAGAGTTAGTATGTGACCCCGGTAATTTGAAATGTACGTTTAAAATTCAATATAGCGATTTAAATGTAAATTCAACGGAAACTGATCGAAATAGTCGAATCAGCTTACGATACATATCCCATTGTGTTCGGAATGGGGGAGAAACGCTATGGACGACAGGCGGTGGGCCTCGTTTAGAGGTCGTATGTAAAAGTCAACCTATTGGGATTAAATAAATAATTAATTAAAAAAAATCTTCTCCTATACCTTGGCCCCCCCCACCGATTCATCATTCAACAGAAAATGAAAAAGAAAAAGAAAAAGAAAAAAAAACAATGAATCGCGCCCCTCCCCAATCTTGCTCGACGGCGCCACTGGTGGCCTCCGCATCGCCACCGCCCGCCTCGCCAGGGCACCGCACCCCACCGCTGTCCTCGCCATCGCACCTCACCTCCGGCGATAGGCCGCAAACCCCCCATCTTCTCCCTTCTTCGCCTGCTCACAAGGATCGAACCCCCACGCCCGTATCACCTGAAGACAGACGGCGCCCAAATCGACGAGCCCTCCCTCCAGTTCGACCAAGGCAGACCACTCCTCCCCATTTTTCTGCTGAAGACGCAAACCCCCTCCCTCCTTCTAAAAATCTGATTTCAACGATGAAAGAAAAGGTGAGTTCTATCCCTTTTAATTTTAATTTTAGTTTTCTTTTCAGTTTTTAATTTATATATATAATTAGCATGGAAAAAAAAGAGAAAAAAACTGAGAATATAGAATTTTATTCATGTAAAAATATTTTTTTAAGCATATAAAGTTCTGGTTTTTAATTGGCTTAAAGAATGGCTTTTTAGTATATTTATCGATATATAAAGAAGTGATCTTTACATCGATACATAATATGAAATGGGATTTTATCATGAAGAAAGTGAAATCAATATGTGATCTTTTTATATGAAAACGTAGATGATATAAAAATATGATTTTTATATTTTTAAAGTATTAAAAATATAATCTTTATTATGTAGAAGATGTAAAAATATGATTTTTATATTTTTAAAGTATTAAAAATATGATTTTTATATTTTTAAAGTATTAAAAATATAATCTTTATTATGTAGAAGATGTAAAAATATGATTTTTATATTTATAAAGTATTAAAAATATGATTTTTATATTTTTAAAGTATTAAAAATATAATCTTTTTTATGTAGAAGATGTAAAAATATGATTTTTATATTTTTAAAGTATTAAAAATATGATTTTTATATTTTAAAGTATTAAAAATATAATCTTTATTATGTAGAAGATGTAAAAATATGATTTTTATATTTTTAAAGTATTAAAAATATGATTTTTATATTTTTAAAGTGTTAAAAATATAATCTTTATTAAGTAGAAGATGTAAAAATATGATTTTTGTTTAGGTAGAGAATTGAAAATATAATTTTTACATGATAGGAATATTAGAAATATCATCTTTATATGTATAGAAAGATAAAAATGTGATTTTTATAATGATATTTTTGAAAAGGCGAAATCTATATTTTTATAAAGGCGAAATCTTCATTTTTATAAAGGCGAAATCTTTATTTTTATAAAGGCGAAATCTTTAAAATTGAAAAGGCGAAATCTTTATAGTCGAAAAGGCGAGACCTTTATATAGAGAATAACGATGTAAAAATAGAATTTTTATCTATATGATATAAATTGAATAACATAGTAAAAATTCGATTTTTATATATTGAATAGCAAGATAAAAATTTGATTTTTATATATTGAATAGTATAATAAAAATTCGATTTTTATATAATGAATAACATAGTAAAAATTCAATTTTTACATATGTAGTGAAAGCGGACAACGAAAGCGACAAAAGGCGAGAATGACGAAGATTTCTATCAATGAAGTGGCGTGAAGTTGGGATAGCTTTCGGTGAGAATTTCTCACCTTTCAATTTCTTTTTCCAGTTATATATATATACTAGGATGCAGACGGTGTTTAGTAGCACCCGACACAATCGTCCACAGACCATGGACTTGTTTGTTTGATTGCAAATTTGTTAGATTATTTGATTGAATTGTTTGGTGAAATGAATGGATTAGATTGATGTGTGAATGGTGTGGGCCTTCACTAGACCGGGGATAAGGCTAGGCCTCATCCCGTTTCTAATATCGTGCCGTTATGCCGCCGAAATTTTCTAAAATAAGTTAGAAAAATAAAAATATCATTTTATTTAAAGAATGAACTGAATAGAAATTCATATGATAGAATAAAATGTTTTATCGTTAAAAATATAATTTTTAACGGAAATATGAATATAGTGAATGTGAATAAATAAATATTCATTTACAAACCGGACGGTTTGTTTATGTACACTGATTTGACTGACATTGATTGGGACGATAAATTTTACACATCACCCAACTGCACAAATAAAATTTGTGTTTGATTGTTTGAAACCCCACACGGGTGTTGGGATGAAATTTGAAGTTCACTCATCCTGATTTATTAAATATGTCGGTCGATTGATTGACAGGCTGTTATAAGCGTTAGATATCTATATTTGATGCTTATACAGTGTAGTGCACTTTGGTTGATGGTTGATTATTATTCAATGCTATTATATACGTGTGATGTATGAAAATCCATATAATTAACATTATATGGTGATTGATTGGGCCTCATTCCAATTTAGAAAATAAAGGATATATAAAATAAAGGTTCATGTGTTGACAGTACTCATCCATTGAGATTAGTCATGTGTTGAACGAAATATTTTAACAATAAAATTTATATCTTTATCGCTATAAAATAAAGGTTCATGTGTTGACTGTACTCATCCGTTGAGATTAGTCATGTGTTGAACGAAAGAATTTAACAAAAATAGTCACACGTGGACAGTACTCGTTCGTTGAGATTAGTCGTGTGTTGACAAAAATAAATTTTCATTTGTTGAAAAGAATAAAGGAATATATGAAGCCGTGTTGATTAGATTGACGCCATTTTGACGTGAACGATATTTATATCGATTTTATTCATTTCGAAATGAATATTGAATATAAAGTGATTTCGAAATGAATATTGAATATGAAGTGATTTCGAAATGAATATTGAATATAAAGTGATTTCGAAATGAATATTGAATATAAATTGATTTCGAAATGAATATTGAATAAAAAGTGATTTCGAAATGAATATTGTATAAAAAGTGATTTCGAAATGAATATTGAATATAAAGTGATTTCGAAATGAATATTGAATATAAAGTGATTTCGAAATGAATATTGAATATAAAGTGATTTCGAAATGAATTGAATATGAAGTGATTTCGAAATAAATCGAATAGAAAACCAATTTGAATTGAATCAAATAGAAAACGAATTGAATTTGATTTGAATATCAAATAGAAAACGAATTGAATTTGATTTGAATAGAAAACCAATTTGTATTGAATCGAATAGAAAACGACTTTGAAACCGAATTGAATTGAAAACGAATTCAAATTGAATTGAATGCGAATTGAGATGAATTCAAATTGAATTGAAATTTGAATTGAATAGAAATGAATTTTAAAATGAATTTATAAAGAAGAATTCAATTTTGCTTTGAATTGAAATGGAAGTTGAAATGAATTTTGAAACGAATTTAAAAACTATTTATAAAATTCGTTTTAAATAGAAATCGACGAAATATATATTATATATATAATATAATGGCCTGAATAGAAAGCGTCGCGCCGCGGCAGTTCGTGAATTTCGACCATTTATTTCAAACGGACATTACGGGAGATCCGACCGTCGGATTCTCCTAAAACCGGAACCGTTGGGTTCGTATCGAAAAGAGCTTTCTAACGAATATTAGAAATTTGAAATCTAACGGTTGGATTTGGAGATACGTCCAAATCAAATTCGAAAAAGGTCGCTGTAAGTGCAGTTCGATGGCCGTTGTTGGAAATCGACTGTACGGGCCTTGATAAAATTATTAAAAATAGTAATAATTTGTGTAAAATCATAAGAAATGATCTGGGAAATTTTGGGATGAAAAACTCCATATTTGAAAAGATAAAAATAGATTTTATCAAAATGAACTAGTTTGAACTAAATTTAAAACCCGATTTGTTTTTAAATAAATAAATTAGATTTAAAAAAGGGGTTTTAAATAATCGGAATTCCTAATATATTTGATTTAAATTGAACTAGAATTGATTTGTGGGTTCATCGTGAACGGTGTTTTAAATAACACTAGTTCTGTAACCCGATAATAAATATAATGTGATTTGGGTTTGTCGCGAACTGTGTTTTAAATAACACCTAGTTCTTTAATCCAGTAAAAGGAGTTTTAAATGAATCTGCAATTAGATTGAAATGTAAATCTATAATCTAAATTATCAAATTTAGAAATGAGCGAGAATGGAGTATCGCCAGTTTTGCTTCAAAGCGATAGTTAAATCTTTAATTAGATTTGAACGTGAAATGGTAATTAATCTTACCGATAACACCATAGTATTAGATATGGAGTATTACCAGTTTTGCTTCATGGGATGAATAGGTTGGGATTGGGAAATAAAATAAATAATTACTTCGGTGTGGTTCGCTAATCTCGACTAGTTGGAAAAACCATAATTTGGTTTGATATGACATCCAAAGGAAGATTAAAGAATAAATTTTAAAGAATTTATCTTGGATAAAATTAATGGGAACCTTTCCCAAAAGATGTGAATATTTAAATAACATAATATTCGGAATTGGAATGAGGCGTTTGTTGTGTTCTCTAGCACTGTTTTTAATATACGCGGGTTGTTCGGAAAGGCCGGGTTTATACCCATTCTGAATAACCGATTCGACGATATGTCGAAGATGAAGACGGTGGTCGAAGACCGGAAGTCTTCACATCGTTTGGGCAATTACTGACGATCCTGATTGGGCTGTACACCCAAGAGGATGGAAATAGTTGGTGGTCGTCCAGACGTACTTGGAGATGGATGGATATGCGAGGAAAGTGCCTCCGGTTTCGTTCAGACCCAGAACGAACTTGAAAATGGATTTTGTGTCTGACATTGGATTTTATTCTGTGTTGATTGATTTCTGTTAAATATATATCTGCTTGGCGGCGGAGAATTTATTCTTTTGCTTAACGCCCTTCTCTGAGACGTATGAGCTTTGAGGTTATATATCGATAGATATCAATCGCATGGCATGAATTGCCTGTGTGGCACACTAAGTTGCAGGGATCAAGGCTTCTGGTGAAAAGCAAAGTCTTGTGGTTGGTGATCAAAGCACGCCTACGTGGCAGCTTTGCGTATAACGTGAATTCGCGAGCCTCACACCTCGGTATGAGTCAAAAACGGGATAAGGACCCAAGGAGTGCATGACGTTTCTTTCTAGCTATGGTGGTGTCAGTGACTTACCAGCCCTGACATTTATATACTTTTCACCTATGTGGTTGTTGGAATGCGAGGCGCCTCGATTATAGGTCTGTAAGGACCGGGAAACGTGTGTTCAGGAATTGCCAATCCTCTAACGTAAGTGAGGACCGGCCTTGGAGGATCCGGGGTTGCCCAGAGTGCGTAACCCTGAGGCATTTGCTAGAGTGTCTCGAACGCGGAGAGGAGCTTGCCCCTTGCCTCGACTCATGACGGAAATCCAATTTCCAATACGTGTATCTCGGCTTTATTTGTAGAGCCTAGTATGGCGACATAGTGGGATGGGGCACTCATGCCGTTTATGATTTATATTTATGATTGAAATTGTTTTGACACTATACACTTATTATAGTATCAAATAATTTGTTTTAAACATACCAAGCATGTTTGGCTATTATAAGGGAAAACCCTATCCTCCGGCTTGCGTTGCATTGTGTGATGGGACCTGGGTCTTATAATAGCTTCATTTTTCGAAAAAGCATTGCGTTGTTTATTCTATGCACTGGTATTCTTGGGAGGAAACCCGTTCCGTGTTATACGGCGTGGTCCCTTGAATTACTCACTTTTAAAGTCAAGTTTTAAATAACTGTTTTAGTTCTCACACCAGTCACATGACTGACCTGGAGTTTATTGTTTTAACCTAAACTCTGGGTGCCCCTATTTTCCGCACGGGCAGCTAGTAGTTTTGGTTTTGCAGATTTACATTCACAGGATCCTGGTTTACAGCTGGAATGATATCCGGAAAGCTCTGTATCCGTATATCACCTTCAGTTGTGCTTTGTATTATTTTCCGCTGCTATGTAATTTATTGTAATCTCTGATATTTGTCGAGTGTAATTTATTCATTTATACTCTGTATATCCTTGTATCTGATGCATTGTTGTAATAACAATGAAATGTTCTTCTGTTTGTGTTATGATTTGTCTTGTTCTCAAACGATCAGGGGCTTCGAACGGTCTAGATCGGTTTAACGACTGATTCGGACCGAGCGAAATTCCTTGTCGCCACATCAAGTTATTGCTAGATTCCAAAATTCAAAATTTTCTGAATCAATATGTGAGTGTGGCATAGGAAAATGTGTTTTAACAGTTTCAATCAATTTCGATCTACTGGAAAATGGCCATTTTTCAAGCGGTCTTCAAATTTGACGAAATTAGTTTTGTTCAGACCGTCTCGTTAATACGAAGCTAGAAAATATTTTTCGGGAATTTTTAGAGTCCGTATGTGGCCCCGGTAAATTGATATGCGCATTTGAATTCAATATATGAATTTATATTTTGATTTTAATGAAAATTGATCGAAACAGTCGAATTGTCTTGCGAAACATATCCCATTGTGTTTGGAATGGAGGTAATTAGCTAGGGACGACAGTCGGTGGGTTCAATTTCGAGTTCGTAATAAAAAGTTGCTTTTTGGAATTTTAAAATAAAAGATATATATATATATATTATTATATATATATTATTATATATATTGCCTCCCCTCTGTCTCCTTTCTCACTTCAGTCAACAATCTAAATAAATAAATAAAAGAGGAAAGGAAACCCGCTGAAGCCCCGACGACGTCTACCATCGCGCCCCCCCAGGTGGCGCCGCCTCAGGCGAACTCTTCCCCCCTCTCCATCTCGACCGTCGAATCCCTCCCCAATCCCCAAAGCCGCAGATCCCATGCCCCACAGCCAAAGACCTAGGCCGCCGCCACCCTTCGACGTCCGACCGCCACCAGCGAGCGCCACCAACAAACCCCCCTGTTTTCGATGCTCCAAACAATAACAGTAAGTTTTCTTTATTTTTATCTTTTTCTGCTTAGTTTTAATGTGGTAAAAACTTGGATTTTTAAGGAGGTAAAAACTTGGATTTTTTATATGGTAAAAACTAAAATTTTTATGTGATAAAACTAGGATTTTTATGTGATAAAAACTAAGATTATTATCGTATGTTAGAAATAATTTTGTGAAGATAAAGTTAGGATTTTTAATGATAAAAAGTTTGGATTTTTATTATAGTAAAATTTAGTTTTTTAAAATAGAAAAGGTTAGATTTTTTTTAAAATAGAAAAGGTAAGATTATTAAAATAGAAAAAGCAAGATTTTTAAATATAGAAAAGGTGAGATTTGAAAATATAAAGCTATGACGGTTGTAAAGATACAGAAATGTGATTTTTGTTACACATTAACAATATAAAAATATGATTTTTATGTTGAAGAGTAACAAAATAAAAATGTAATCTTTGTTTATAAAGTAACAAAATATAATCTTTTCCATACGTGGGGTGAGATAAAGATGTGATCTTTAAAGGAAGCAGCGATATAAAAATATATCTTTATATAGAAAGTAGCGTTATAAAAATATAATTTATAATGAAGTAGCGATGTAAAAATATGTTTTTTATATATAAAACTAAATAATAAAAAATGTGATTTTTACTATGAGCAGAGTGGAATTGATTGCGATGGAACCGACGGTAGTCAAAACAAAGTCTGAACCGTTCGGAAATAAAGAATGATGGAGTGGATTCCAAAGGTGAGAACTCTTCACTTTTATTTTAATTTCTAGTTTGAAATATATACAAGGATGTAGACGGTGCTTAGCAGCACCCGACACCCGTCGTCCACAGACCATGGATGACTTGTTTGTTTGATTGATGTGTTGTGAAATTTTATTGTGTGATGTGGAATGAATAAATATTTTATAGTTAACAATATAATTTTTAACGTGTATATAAAATAAATATTTATAAACAAATCGAACGATTTGTTTATGTACAGCCATTTGACTGATATTGATTGGGACGATAAATTTTACACGTCGCCCAACTACACAAATAATATTCAGTGTTTGTGGATTGAAACCCCACACGGGTGTTGGGATGATATTTGGCGTACACTAATCCCAATTATTTAGTTGTATGTTGATCGATTGGTTGATAGACTGTTTAAGCATAAATTAATTATATTTAATGCTTATGCAGTTGTGTGGTGCACTCTGGATGATGGTTGATTATTTATCGTTGCTATTATATATATGTATTGTATGGAATCTATATAAATAACATTAATGGTAATTGATTGGGTCTCATTCCAATTTAGAAAATAAAGAATATTTTAAAATAATATTTAGAATAGGAAACTAAATATTCATGTGTTGAATAAAAGAAAATTCATGTGTTGAATAAAATATATATTCATGTGTTGAATAAAAGAAAATTCATGTGTTGAATAAAATATATATTCATGTGTTGAATAAAAGAAAATTCATGTGTTGAGAAAAATCTCTAAACGATAAAATTCACGTCTTTATCATATATAAAATTAGAAACTAACTGGAAATCAATTAAGATGAATTGTTTCCTGGGTATTGATCTGATGTTGGTTTCCGCCTTCTGGGTTAATACTTAGGGAATCGTTCTCTTGCTAAATTACGGTTAGAGGCTGATTAAGAATTAAACGATATAAATCACAATTTTATCAAATGTATAAAATAACAAAAATAGTCATGTGTTGACGAAACTCATGTGTTGAGAATATTCAAGTGTTGAACGAAATATTTTATACAATAGAATTCACATTTTTATTGTAAGTTAGAATTAATAAATATTCATGTGTTGAAGAAAATATTCATTTTTGTTGAATAGAATAATGAAGTTATTGAAATATATAAAGCTGTGTTGATTAGATATGCCCCATTTTGACGCAAACGATATTTATATCGATTATATTCATTTTTATAATGAATATAGAAAAGGAAGTGATTTCAAAATATAACGTTTTGAAAATATTATCATTTATATATTAATGATATGGAATAGTCAATTTTGATTTGAAATTGAATATGAAGTTGAAATCGTTTTTAAAACGAAGTTAAAACGATTTATAAAATACATTTTGAATTGAAATCGACAAAATATATATAATATATATTATATATATTAGTGGCCTAAATAGAACGTGCCGCGACCATTCGCGAATTTAGACCATTGGCTCCGAATGGACGTTACGTGAGATCCGACCGTCGGATTCTCCTAAAACCGGAACCGTGGGTTCGTATCGAAAAGAGCTTTTCAATGAATATGAGAAGTTTGAAATCTAACAGTTGGATTTTGAATTATGTCCAAATCAAATTTGAAAAAGGTCGCTGTAAATGCAGTTCGATGACCGTTTATGGAAATCGACTGTACGGGCCTTGATAAAATTATCAAAAATATCAATAATTTGTGTAAAATCATAACATATGAATCGGAAAGAACTGGGATGAAAAATTCCACATTTGTAAGGATAACAATATATTATTATCGAAATGAAATAGTTTATAACTGGAAATCAGTTAAGACGAATGGTTTCCTGGGTATTAATCTGATGTTGGTTTCGACCTTTGGGGTTAATACTTAGGGAATTGTTCACTTGCTAATTTACGGTTAAAGGCTGATGGAATGGAATTTTATTTTGGGTTTATAGTGAACCGTGTTTTAAAGGACATTGGTTCTTTAACCCAGTTAAAGACAGAATATGATTTCCCAAGTTAAATAATCATTAATAGTGATTTTTGGGAAAATTAAAACCAAGTGGAGTTTTAATGAATCTTTAATTAGATTGAAATGATCGAGAATAGAGTATCATCAGTTTTGCTCCAGGCGATAGTTAAATCTTTAATTTGATTTGAACGTGAAATGGTAATTGAATTTACCGATAACATCGTTGTAACACCCCGTATTTCAGTTAATGCTAAAATTCACTAATTGCAGAATAAATAATCTCAGATGTGAGAATTGGGGGAAACGGGCTGCGTCATTGCGTTCGTCTCGGAAAAATACGCAGAATAGAGTCCGAAATTTTGTAAATCGGAGTCCGTATGGCCCAGTTAAGGCCCAATGAAGTTTACAGAAAAATTAAAGCTAAAAACAGATTTAAAAATTCAAATTCAGATTTCAAAATAGAACCAGCGGGGCCAGGCGGGAAAATTCCCGCCCTAACCATGTCGACAGGGCTGTCGACAGGCCTGTCGACAGGGGGGTCGACTTGCCTGTCGACACGGCGTGTCGAGCCAGAGGGCTTGGGTGCACCAGATTTGGTTTTCTGGCTAGGGCTGGGCTGGGTTCTAGAGATTTCTGAAATCTAAGGGTTCTAATCTAATCTAGGGTTAATCTAAGGGCCTAAAACACTCACCTAATCTATAAATACACCCTAAACCTACCCTAATCCATACTAAAAATAGAAATGATGGCCTCATGCCGCCAAATTAAATCTTAGAAGGAGCCTCCACTAATTTATGAAGGAAGTTGCAAGCTAATCAACCTCTAATCATCATCTTCTTCATATTTAGCAACTAATTCCACTTCATAAGTTTGCTAATCTTGGGTTTGGTGAGTTTCTATCACTTTAACACCAATTGCTAAAGTAAGTAGATTGGGTGTAATGAGACTTATGGTCTTAAATGCGGATTAGTGAGTTTGAATCATTTGTAATGATATGCTACTCTATGTTTTCCTATGTTTATGCATGTTTAATAAGTGGGTTTATGCATATTTAATAAGTGGGTTTATGCATGTTTAACAAGTGAGTTATGCAAGTTATGTGTATGATGTTATGTAAGTTATGTATATGCTTAAATGCAAGTTTAACATGATATGCAAGTTATGCATGCTTATGCAAGTATGTGAATGCTTATGCAAGTTATGTGTATGCTTAAATGCAAGTTTAACATGATATGCAAGTTATGCATGCTTATGCAAGTATGTGGATGCTTATGCAAGAATGTGAATGCTTATGCAAGTTATGTGTATGCTTAAATGCATGTTATGCAAGTTATGAGAATGCTTATATGCAAGTTCAACATGTTATGCAAGATATGTGTATGATAATATGCAAGTTCATATGCAACATGTTATGCAAGTCATGTGTATGATAAAATGCAAGTTTGGTTTAAATGTAGTTGGGTTAATATATGCTCATATATGCAAGTTGACATCCTCTTAACCCATGACAAAGTTATATGTTAAGATTTGGTTAAACCCATGATATTTGTGATGGATCTTCCCTTTATTATGAAATGAGAACGATTTGCGTGGGGAACGATGGGGTTAATAAATATGTTAAGAAAAGTATGATTGGGTATGATTAAGCATACCATAAAAATAAATTAACATAAGTGGGAATTTACCTATTGAGTTAGGTCTACCCCATGGGAATTTACCTATTGAGTTAGGTCTACCCATGTTATGAAAAACTTGATATTAATTAGGGATAATTAATATGGGGGTGATTAATTAGGTGTAATTAATCAACTAAGACACGAGGTTGGACCCTTTTTGTAGCGGAAGTCTGCCCGGAACCGACCGGCCATCCAGCGGCTACAAATGATTGGCCCAATGTGAGAGGTCTTAGTCATAAATTAAATACATGATTAAAGTAAAGACACGAGGTTAGACCCTTTTGATGACAGAAGTCTGCCCGGAACCAACCGGCATATCCAGCAGTCATAAAAGACGGTCTAATGTGAGAGGTCTTTATGAGGTCATGATCTTAATTAATTAATTAAGAAACACTTAACCATATTAGCATGTAGAGGGACATGAGGGGTTAAGTGGGTGCCTTGGGGGGGGCATGGGGAAATCTAGTGGTTGCCTTGGGTGGCAATAGAAAATACGATTAGACTACTTAACCAAGTGGAAACATGTAATTAAACATGATTAAAGGGTTAAGTGGGATACACTAGATAAAACAACAAGCTTAGGTGGTAGCTTGTGGGGGCCCATTTCAACCAATATCCCAAACGTATCTTTGTGGGCTCGACTCTAGTCGAGTGACGGGACACGCATATTGGGCTTGACTATAAGAGGCCAAAACGGGTTAGCAGTGGCAACGCAAGTCCAACGGGTTTCATATGCGTGTGTGGGCCCGGGCTGGTAGATAAGCCGTTGTTGCATCGTGTAGATATAAAGCCGTGCACCGTTGATATTATCAGGTGGCCACTTTAGGGAATGATACACCCCATTGTGGGACCAGCACGGGTATCTACGGTAGGGAGCCGATCGCTGGGGAGTAGTGGGTACACCTAATAAAGATAGGGGCAGACGGCACCTATGTAGGGGTACACGAAACTACTGGGTAAAATTACTAAGTACACCTAGTGGAGATAGGGGCAGACGGCACCTATGTAGTGGGCTAGGGGTACACGAAACTACTGGGAAATTTTCTAAGTCCTTAGGAGGGATCAACCTTTAAGTAGGAATGACTGGTGTGGTGCAGTTAGTAATTATCCTTGGGTGGGTAGATGCGTCTTTACAGTTATCTTAGTTTATCCTAAGTCTACCAAGCTGCTTAGTGTAGCCATTCATCCCCAGACATTACCGTAGGTCAAGTTTATGTCTTCTCTGGTTACTTTAATGATTGTATTGTTAAAGTTATAGGACTCGCTCAGACTTATGTCTGACCCCGTTGTTTTTATCTTTTTTCCAACCCTCAGGTCCTACGGTGGATCCTAGCAGTAGTGGAGCTTGATCGGATTGCTGTTCCAGTCTTTAGGAGCTTGGATAGATGTAAAGCTCCAGTTACCCAGTTATCTTTTCTTTTGTCCTGGCTATTGTATGAGAGAGTGGGATTATGTACTTCTTTATTTTGATGGATATTGTACTTGACTTTTATTTTGGTTTTATGATGTAACCAGCATGTTTACTTCCGCTGTTATGAGATGATGTTTTAAATTTCAAGTACTATTTATATCTGTCTTGTTGTAATTTTTCTGTTCTATATTCACTAAAATACTCCACCGATGCTATGGCATTCCCTTAGAGAGTGACCATAGCGGGCGTGGGGTGTTACACGTGGTATCAGAGCAAAGGTTACCGGAACAGATAAAATTTTAGAAAGCTATTTTTCTAAAACATTTTTGGAAGAAATATTTTCAAAGACATGTCTTTTAAGAGAAAAGTTTTTGAAAGAAAAACATAATCCCCAATAGCCATATCTATATCCTTCGAATTCTCTGTTTTGAATCTTTCCTTTTTCGTTTTAGCATGGCTGAGGATCTTAACTTTCCGGAGGGTGTGACGGTACCAGTATGGTATAGGAGATTGATGGAGGCTAGGGCCACCACTGCGGGTCCAGCAAATGTTCCTCCACCAACCGTATCACCCGATCTTCCTCCTCCCCCTCCTCCTCGCACGGATACTTTTGCTAAGACTTGCAAGGAATTTAAAGCTATGGGAGGGAAACCTTTTCAAGGATCGGAAACTTTTGTGGAGGCTAGAGATTGGCTTAAGGAGGTGGAAGAGTTGATAGATATCTTTGAGATGGAAGAAGGAAAGAAAGTCAAGTTAGCTGCTTGGTTAATGAAGGGAGAGGCCTCATTCTGGTGGGAGGTCACTAATGGAGAACGCCCCATTGACTCTTGGGCGGATTTTAGACAAAGATTTGTGGCAAAGTTTCTCTCAAGGGCGGAGGAAAACTTGTATATGGAAAAATTCTTGACTTTAAAGCAAGGAAATCTCTCAGTGAAGGAATATGTCAACAAGTTTAATCAATTGGCAAGGTTTGGCCTAGACATGGTGAATACACCGGAGAAGAAGGCTTTGAGGTTCGTGAAAGGCTTGAATGAACCAATGCATGGGTTGGCTATGACTCATATCCCTATGGGGGCCACCTTTGAGAAGCTAGTTGACATGGCACTCATGCATGAAGAAGAGAAGGGTCCCAATGCTAATAAGGCACCCGAGAAGAAGGGAGATCAAAAGAGACCTCAGCAACAACAACAAAACAAAGGTGGGAAAGGTAACGGTGGCAAGGGCAAGAAGAAGAAGTGTTTCAATTGTGGGACACCTGGCCACCTAAGCAAGGATTGTCGCAAGAAGAAGAAGACTGGCTGCTTCCACTGTGGCGAAGCAGGGCATCTAGTGAAAGACTGTCCTAAGAAAGGGCAAAGGACGGGGTCTACCTTAGGAGGACAGGTGCAAGCTCTTATGGCACCAGGTCAGGCTAGGGGGCAAGTACAGGCTCTCGCGGTCCCACCGATTCAGGAAAGAGGTAGAACTATCTCCGTTGAAAGTCTGGTTTTTCTATTTGATCATCCTGTCCGTACATTGTTTGATTCAGGCGCATCGCATTCGTTTATCTCATCATCATTAGTTGAGTCACTGCACTTAGACACCAGTCTGGTAGATGATCCCTTGGTTGTTTCAAACCCAATTGGGGGCTCCACTTATTTGTCCATGATATGTTTGGGTTTGAAGATTTCTATACTTAGCATTGAGTTTAGATGTGATGCTTTTGTGTTGGGCTTCACGGGCTATGGGTTGATTTTGGGCATGGACTGGTTATCCAGTAATGGTAACGTTCTTGATTGCGAAAGGAGAGTTGTTAGGCTCATGACCCGCTTGGGGTAACACTCTCGAGATTTCTTGTAATCCCATGGACTCTGTTATGCTAAGTTATCTTGAATCGCTTGACGCTTCGGTCGAGAGTTTGCAATCTGTTAGAGTGGTCCGGGAATATCCGGATGTGTTTGAGGAGGTGAAGGGCTTACCTCCGAAGCGGGAGATTGACTTCCGAATATATCTGGTGGATAATGCTAAACCTGTATCTTTACCAGTGCGCCACATGGCTCCTCGTGAGAGGAGGGAACTCCATAAGCAAGTAGGGGAGTTGCTTGAGAAGGGGTTCATAAGACGAAGTATATCGGAGTGGGGTGCTCCAGTAGTATTTGCTACAAAGGCGGATGGGTCCCTCAGACTTTGTGTAGACTATAGAGAACTCAACAAGCTCACAAAGAAGAATAGACACCCATTGCCGAGGATTGATGATCTTTTCGATCAGTTGGTTGGCGCTTCAGTATTTTCTCAGTTGGACTTAGCCACGGGGTTTCATCAATTGAGGGTGGCTGAGGATAGCATAGACAAGACTGCCTTTAGGACTCCGGATGGTTTCTATGAGTGGCTGGTGATGCCATTTGGGTTGACGAAAGCCCCTGCATACTTTGTTGATTTGATGAGTAGGGTGTTCAGGGAGTTCCTTAATAAATTCGTGGTGGTCTTTGTGGATGATATCTTAGTATTTTCTAAGAGTGAAGAAGAGCATGCCCTACATCTTGGGGAGGTATTGAAGACTCTTCGAGCACATAGCCTTAAGGCTAAATTCTCTAAATGTCACTTCTGGAGGAAGGAGGTGCGGTTCTTGGGGCACGTGGTCTCCAAGGAAGGGATAGCTGTGGATCCCGCGAAGGTAGTATCAATTCAGGATTGGAAGGTTCCGAAGAATGCTACCGAAGTAAGAAGTTTCTTGGGGTTGGCGGGTTACTATAGGAAGTTTATCAAAGACTTCGCGAAGATATCAGCCCCATTAACCCGCTTAACGAAGAAGAATCTTGTTTTCGCATGGGACGTAGATTGTGATGATGCGTTCCGACGGTTAAAGAGAGCTTTAACCACTGCTCCAGTTTTAGTGTTGCCAGATGGGAGTAAGCCATTTGTTGTTTATACCGATGCTTGTGGGACAGGACTAGGCGCAGTCTTAATGCAAGAGGGAAGGGTGATAGCCTATGGTGGAAGGCAGTTGAGAGTGCATGAGAAAAATTACCCTACCCATGATTTAGAGTTGGCCGCTATTATTTTTGCGCTTAAGATTTGGCGCCATTATCTTCTTGGTGAGAGATTCGAATTGTTCACTGACCACAAATCATTGAAGTACTTGTTTTCTCAGAAGGATTTGAATTTGAGACAGCAAAGGTGGATAGAATTCTTAGCATCCTATGATTTCGAGATAGCGTATATCCCTGGCAAGGGTAACGTGGTGGCGGACGCCTTGAGCAGAAAGAGGTTGTCCTTGAGTCCATTGTTCGTGGAACAACGAAGCTTGGAATTTATCTCGATGTTTGATTTCAGACCTTCCGTTGATTATGTACCCGGTTTGCTAGCTTCCTTGGAGGTTAGACCTACTCTTTTGGGGCGGGTTGGAGAAGCACAGAGGGACGACCCACAGTTGGTTGAGTTGGTGGAGAAGCTCATAAGGGGGGAGTCATCCAGCCATTTGAGTAGGTATACCCTAGACGATAGGGGGTGCTTGCGTAGAGACGGTAGACTGTGTGTACCGCAAGACGAGGGTTTGAGGAAGGTTATTCTTGATGATGCACACCGTTCTAGGATGACCATTCATCCCGGTGGGGACAAAATGTACCAAGACATGAAGAGGGTTTTCTTCTGGGCTGGTATGAAGAAAGATGTGGCCGAGTATGTCGCTCGATGCTTGGTGTGCCAGCAAGTGAAGGCGGAGCAAAGGAAACCAGGTGGGTTGCTTCACCCATTGGAAGTTCCGCAATGGAATGGGACAGTGTCTCGATGGATTTTATTGACGGGTTACCCAGATCGAGAAAGGGTAATACGGGAATTTGGGTGGTGGTAGACAGACTTACTAAGAGCGCCCATTTCATACCTGTGAAGAGCAAGAGGACTGCTCCATGGCTAGCTTCAGTATATCTTCGAGAGATAGTTCGATTACATGGGGTACCCTCTAGCATAGTGAGTGATCGAGATCCTATCTTCACTAGCGAGTTCTGGAGAAGTTTGCAAGAAGCAGTGGGGACTCACTTGTGTCTGAGCACCGCATATCATCCTCAGACAGACGGCCAGACTGAGAGGGTGAATCGTGTTCTAGAAGACCTTTTGAGGCTTTGTATCTTAGATTTTGGAGGTACATGGGAAGAGCATCTTCCATTGGTGGAGTTCGCATATAATAACAGCTTTCAGTCCAATATTGGTATGGCTCCTTTCGAAGCTCTTTATGGAAGGCCTTGTCGATCACCTGCATGTTGGTGGGAATCTACAGATAAGATCTTGCTTGGGCCTGATATGGTTAGGGAGACTTCTGAGAAGATTGACTTGATTCGAAGAAGGATGAAAGCAGCGCAGGATAGGCAAAAATCTTATGCGGACAAGAGGAGGACGGATCTTGAGTTTGAAGTTGGGGACATGGTCTTTGTCAAAGTGTCTCCATTTCGAAATGTGGTTCGCTTTGGATCTGTTGGGAAGCTAGCACCAAGGTTCGTGGGGCCGTTTCCTATTAAGGAAAGGATCGGACGGATGGCATATAGAGTGGAGTTGCCCGACAGACTTAGTGGTGTACATGATGTATTCCATGTGTCCCATTTGAGGAAGTGCTTACATGAGACGGCAGAGGTGGTAGAGCCGAGCTTACTTAAAGAAGTGGAAGTAGAGCGTGATGCGACTGTTCGACGAGCTCCTACTCGCATCCTTGGGTCAGAAACTAGGAAGTTGAGGAACAGAGAGGTTCAGCTAGTTAAAGTGCAATGGGGAGATGACGAAAGCAATGCTACTTGGGAGACGGAAGCGAAGATGCGTTCTTTGTATCCATTTCTTTTTGAGAGTATGTCTTTTAACTTCTCCTTTATCGCTTGTCTAGTACTTATCTTATCTTTAGTATGTCCTCTCATTAGTACTGTTTGACCTTTAGATAGGGTAAACCTATGGTTGAAACATGTGTTTGAGACATGTTATGGTTGATGGATGCAAGTGGATGCAAGTGTTTGCTAGTGGTTGCTCGTGGATGCATATACACACACTCTAGGCACTAGATCGGCTCAGTCACTTCATATTGCATATTGCATAAAATTGTGTGTAGGAAGCTATATTTATGGATGTATAATGATTGTGTTATCATATGGATGATGCATTTTGGTGAATGATTGTGCACTCATGTAGATATTGTATGTGTCGATAGGGTTCTCTCGCATACATAATGGATGCATGGCACTATCATGGTTTGCATATGTTCATACATTAGATAGGGAACATATACACACACTTTTTGCATATGCTCATACATCATTAGAAATTGTTTTAAGGACAATGGATGCCCGTGTTTGATGGATTGAGTAGATGGTTGTTTGGATGGTAGGATATGCATTCTCCTTAGCTTAAAGATTTCGGGGACGAAATCCTTTAAGGAGGGGAGAATGTAACACCCCGTATTTCAGTTAATGCTAAAATTCACTAATTGCAGAATAAATAATCTCAGATGTGAGAATTGGGGGAAACGGGCTGCGTCATTGCGTTCGTCTCGGAAAAATACGCAGAATAGAGTCCGAAATTTTGTAAATCGGAGTCCGTATGGCCCAGTTAAGGCCCAATGAAGTTTACAGAAAAATTAAAGCTAAAAACAGATTTAAAAATTCAAATTCAGATTTCAAAATAGAACCAGCGGGGCCAGGCGGGAAAATTCCCGCCCTAACCATGTCGACAGGGCTGTCGACAGGCCTGTCGACAGGGGGGTCGACTTGCCTGTCGACACGGCGTGTCGAGCCAGAGGGCTTGGGTGCACCAGATTTGGTTTTCTGGCTAGGGCTGGGCTGGGTTCTAGAGATTTCTGAAATCTAAGGGTTCTAATCTAATCTAGGGTTAATCTAAGGGCCTAAAACACTCACCTAATTTATAAATACACCCTAAACCTACCCTAATCCATACTAAAAATAGAAATGATGGCCTCATGCCGCCAAATTAAATCTTAGAAGGAGCCTCCACTAATTTATGAAGGAAGTTGCAAGCTAATCAACCTCTAATCATCATCTTCTTCATATTTAGCAACTAATTCCACTTCATAAGTTTGCTAATCTTGGGTTTGGTGAGTTTCTATCACTTTAACACCAATTGCTAAAGTAAGTAGATTGGGTGTAATGAGACTTATGGTCTTAAATGCGGATTAGTGAGTTTGAATCATTTGTAATGATATGCTACTCTATGTTTTCCTATGTTTATGCATGTTTAATAAGTGGGTTTATGCATATTTAATAAGTGGGTTTATGCATGTTTAACAAGTGAGTTATGCAAGTTATGTGTATGATGTTATGTAAGTTATGTATATGCTTAAATGCAAGTTTAACATGATATGCAAGTTATGCATGCTTATGCAAGTATGTGAATGCTTATGCAAGTTATGGGTATGCTTAAATGCAAGTTTAACATGATATGCAAGTTATGCATGCTTATGCAAGTATGTGGATGCTTATGAAAGAATGTGAATGCTTATGCAAGTTATGTGTATGCTTAAATGCATGTTATGCAAGTTATGAGAATGCTTATATGCAAGTTCAACATGTTATGCAAGATATGTGTATGATAATATGCAAGTTCATATGCAACATGTTATGCAAGTCATGTGTATGATAAAATGCAAGTTTGGTTTAAATGTAGTTGGGTTAATATATGCTCATATATGCAAGTTGACATCCTCTTAACCCATGACAAAGTTATATGTTAAGATTTGGTTAAACCCATGATATTTGTGATGGATCTTCCCTTTATTATGAAATGAGAACGATTTGCGTGGGGAACGATGGGGTTAATAAATATGTTAAGAAAAGTATGATTGGGTATGATTAAGCATACCATAAAAATAAATTAACATAAGTGGGAATTTACCTATTGAGTTAGGTCTACCCCATGGGAATTTACCTATTGAGTTAGGTCTACCCATGTTATGAAAAACTTGATATTAATTAGGGATAATTAATATGGGGGTGATTAATTAGGTGTAATTAATCAACTAAGACACGAGGTTGGACCCTTTTTGTAGCGGAAGTCTGCCCGGAACCGACCGGCCATCCAGCGGCTACAAATGATTGGCCCAATGTGAGAGGTCTTAGTCATAAATTAAATACATGATTAAAGTAAAGACACGAGGTTAGACCCTTTTGATGACAGAAGTCTGCCCGGAACCAACCGGCATATCCAGCAGTCATAAAAGACGGTCTAATGTGAGAGGTCTTTATGAGGTCATGATCTTAATTAATTAATTAAGAAACACTTAACCATATTAGCATGTAGAGGGACATGAGGGGTTAAGTGGGTGCCTTGGGGGGGGGGGCATGGGGAAATCTAGTGGTTGCCTTGGGTGGCAATAGAAAATACAATTAGAATACTTAACCAAGTGGAAACATGTAATTAAACATGATTAAAGGGTTAAGTGGGATACACTAGATAAAACAACAAGCTTAGGTGGTAGCTTGTGGGGGCCCATTTCAACCAATATCCCAAACGTATCTTTGTGGGCTCGACTCTAGTCGAGTGACGGGACACGCATGTTGGGCTTGACTATAAGAGGCCAAAACGGGTTAGCGGTGGCAACGCAAGTCCAACGGGTTTCATATGCGTGTGTGGGCCCGGGCTGGTAGATAAGCCGTTGTTGCATCGTGTAGATATAAAGCCGTGCACCATTGATATTATCAGGTGGCCACTTTAGGGAATGATACACCCCATTGTGGGACCAGCACGGGTATCTACGGTAGGGAGCCGATCGCTGGGGAGTAGTGGGTACACCTAATAAAGATAGGGGCAGACGGCACCTATGTAGGGGTACACGAAACTACTGGGTAAAATTACTAAGTACACCTAGTGGAGATAGGGGCAGACGGCACCTATGTAGTGGGCTAGGGGTACACGAAACTACTGGGAAATTTTCTAAGTCCTTAGGAGGGATCAACCTTTAAGTAGGAATGACTGGTGTGGTGCAGTTAGTAATTATCCTTGGGTGGGTAGATGCGTCTTTACAGTTATCTTAGTTTATCCTAAGTCTACCAAGCTGCTTAGTGTAGCCATTCATCCCCAGACATTACCGTAGGTCAAGTTTATGTCTTCTCTGGTTACTTTAATGATTGTATTGTTAAAGTTATAGGACTCGCTCAGACTTATGTCTGACCCCGTTGTTTTTATCTTTTTTCCAACCCTCAGGTCCTACGGTGGATCCTAGCAGTAGTGGAGCTTGATCGGATTGCTGTTCCAGTCTTTAGGAGCTTGGATAGATGTAAAGCTCCAGTTACCCAGTTATCTTTTCTTTTGTCCTGGCTATTGTATGAGAGAGTGGGATTATGTACTTCTTTATTTTGATGGATATTGTACTTGACTTTTATTTTGGTTTTATGATGTAACCAGACATGTTTACTTCCGCTATTATGAGATGATGTTTTAAATTTCAAGTACTTTTTATATCTGTCTTGTTGTAATTTTTCTGTTCTATATTCACTAAAATACTCCACCGATGCTATGGCATTCCCTTAGAGAGTGACCATAGCGGGCGTGGGGTGTTACAATCGTGGTGTTAGATATGAAGTATGACCAGTTTTACTTCATGGGATAAATAGGTTGGGGTTGGGAAATTTAACAAGTGATTACTTCGGTAAGGTTCGGTAATCCCGACTAGTTTAGATAAACCATAATTTTTTTGAATTGATATTCAAAAGAAGATTAAAGAATAAATTTAAAGAATTTATCTTTAATAAAATTAATGGGAACCTTTCCCAAAGTATAAGAATATTTGAATAAAAGAATATTCTGAATTGGAATGAGGCGTATGTTGTGTTTGTGTAACACTTGTTGATTATATACGCGAGTTATTTAGAAAGACCAGGTTTATCCCATTCTGAATAACTGATTCGAGTATGTGTCGAGGATAAAGACGGTTGTTGAAGACCGTTGGTCTTCACATCGTTTGGATAATTACTGATTATCTTGATTGGGCTGTACACCCAAGAGGAGGGATGGTGATCATCCAGACGTACTTGGAGATCGATGGATATGCGAGGTACAAGGTGCCTCCGGTTTCGTTCAGACCCAGAACGGACTTGTAAATGGACTGTGTGTCAGACATTGGATATCATTCTATGTGATTGGTGGATATCGGTTGCATGGAGTGGTTTGCCTGTATGGCACGCTAAGATGCAAATGATCAAGGCTTTTGTTGAAAAGCAAAGCCTTATGGTTGATGATCAAAGCACCGCCTGTGTGGCATAGCTTTGTGTAGCGTTAATTCGCGAGCCTCACATCCTGGTTGTGAACCAGAAATGGGAGAGGACCTCAGGGAGGGCATGCATTTCCTTCTAGCTAGGGTGGTGTTAGTGACCTACCAGCCCTGACATTTATATTATTTTGCCTGTGTGGTTGTTGGATTGCGAGGCGCCTTAGATATATCGGTGACTATGTGGAGCCGATGGAGTCATTTGGCTCATTGACGCCCCAAAGGGCGGGGAAACGCAGTGTTCAAGCATTATAATCCACATCGAGTGGACCTGTCCTGACGATCCAAGGGGTAGTTGCAGCTGTTCCTGAGACACGGGCTAGAGCGTCTCGAATTCGGTGAGGACGATCCCTTGCCTCGGTTCACAGATTGGAATCCAACTTCCAAATACGACATTTGCGGTTTTGATTGTAGAGCCTAGTATTAGCGACATGATATATGGTACCCATGCCGTCTAGGATTGATACATTTATATTTGAAGTTGTTTTATACACCATGCACTTATAATAGTATCAAATGATTTGTTTTTAACATACCAAGCATGTTTGGCTATTATAATGGAAAACCCTATCCTCCGGCTTGTGTTGCATTGTGTGATGTGACCTGGGTTTTATAATAGCTTCATTTTTCCAAAAAGCATTGCGCTGTTTTGTTATATGCACTGGTATTCTTGGGAGGAAACCCGTTCCGTGTTATGCGGTGTAGTCCCTTGATATATCTGATTTAAAGTAAAGTTTTAAATAACTATTTTTGTTCTCACACCAGTCACATGACTGACCTGGAGTTTATTGTTTTAACCTAAACTCTAGGTGCCCTTATTTTGACACAGGCAGCTAGTAGTTTTGGTTTTGCAGATTTATATTCACAGGATCCTGATTTATAGCTAGAACGATATTCAGAAAGCTCTGTATCCGTTTATTTCCTTCTATTGTGTTTTGTATTGTTTTTCTGCTGCTATGTAATGTAATTTAAATCTCTGATGTTTTATGTTGTGTAATATGTAATTCATACTCTGCTTTATTCCTGTATTCTGATGAATTATTGTAATAAGCAATGAAATGTTCTTCTTTCTGTGTTCCGATGTGCCTTATTCTCAACTCAATCCGTGCTTTCCTTCACGGGGAAGTTCGGGTCATGTCAGCTACATTTTTTATTTTGAAAGGAAGTGTCTTTTCACCATTTGTAATGTTCCGAAGCGTTGCAACCTCAATCTTATAAATAGGGGCCGATTTCGAAAATTTTCATCATTCTTCTTCTTCATCGCCTTTTTTTTACACCATTAATATTTCATATTTTTGTGATTTCTACACTTGTACTCTACCAAATTCAATTCTATGTATATGAAACTTCTTCTCTTCTCACTCGCTGCTCACTACTCTCTGAACCGAAGTGCTATTGAAGAGTTATAGGGTTGTTGTAAATATTTGGGAAGTATTTGGGAAAATGTGTGATCCTTGTAGCCTTGTAATCAAGGAAAGGAATCAGTGGTAACCTTGTAGCCGGGGAAATCAAGGGAAATATACTTGATCAAGGGTGTTTGGACTTTGGAGTCGGTGGTAACCTTGTGGTCATGAAATCATGGAGATTGTACTTGGATATTGATATAGTAATAAAATTCTGTGCAATCCAGTGTTGCATGGGACTGGACGTAGGAGTAATCCGAACCAGTATAAAATCTAATGTGTTCTTTCCCTTTCTACATTTCATTTCTGTTTACTTTTGAGTTTGTGTTTGATTTTGTGTCTGTGATTGCTTCTGATTCATATAGTAGATCATATAAGTTTTAAGATTTTCTTAAATTCCTTGAAAACACTATTCACCCCCTCTCCAGTGTTATTTTTTCCTTAACGATCCTTTTCGCATTCCTTAACAGTTGGTATTAGAGCCTGGTCTTTCGAAAAGTTCATAATTTGATTTTTAAAAATAGTTATAATGGCAACCAACACTGTAATAATAATAGTTCTTTTGTAGAGGGCCAATCCACTGTTAGACCACCACTGTTTAAGGGTAGTAATTATTCATATTGGCCACGTAGAATGAAAATTTATTTACAATTAGTTGGACTACACACATGGAATATCACACTGACTGAATATGTAGAACCCACAACTAATTTTGCACAATGGACAAATGAACAAAAGGCTGCTGCACAAAGCAATTATAAAGCCATGAATATGTTGTTTTGTTCATTAAATAGGAATGAGTTTAATAGAGTGTCAGTATGTAAAACTGCTTATGAGATTTGGAGAACTTTACAAGTTACTCATGAAGGAACTAGTAAAGTTAAACAAACTAAGATATCAATGTTAGCTAATCAGTTTAAAGTATTCAAAATGAACGAGAATGAGTCTATCTTCGATATGTATTGCTGATTTCAAGAGATAGTGCATTCATTAACAGTACTTGGAAAAACTTATTTTGAAGAAGACCAAGTCAGAAAAATATCGAGTTCATTAAATTCAGAAAGGGATCAGAAAACTTTGGCGATTGAAAAAGCCCATAATGTCAGTGAAACGAGGATTGAGGAGTTAATCAGGAATCCGATGTCTTTTGAAATTCAATAACAGAAAAGAAAGGAAAAAAGCCAACTAAAAAGAAATCTATAACATTTGAAGCAACAACAAATGATTCTGACTTGAGTAGTAAAGCCGATGAACAAACAACCCTAATAACTAGACATTTTAGAAAATTTCTAAGATATAGAAGGAAAAATTATTTTCAAAATAATAACCAAGGAAGTTCATGAAGAAATGATGATCGATGTTATAGTTGCAATAAACCAGGCCATATAAAGAGAATGTGTCGATATCCAGATAAATCAACTCAACAAACAGACAACAACAATTCATCAAAGTAGAGAAAGAAAACATACGCAACAATGTTAGATGATAATGATTCATCATCAAGTGATGAAAAGCCAAAAACCAGAAACTCAAATATGTGCTTCATGACAATTTAGAATTTAGAAAATTTCGAAGAAAAGGATCTAAAAACTGGGTACGCCTTAATTAATTTTTAAATTTTATTAGGTTGAATGGTTGTTTGCTTTGTTTATTTCAAAATTGAACTTTAAAATTCAAAATTGAAATTTAAAATTCAAATTTGAATTTTGAATTTCAAAATAATAATAAAAAAAATAATTTTTTGGATGTTTTCTAGGATTAGAATTATTTCAGGAAATCGTTAAACCTGAAATACAAATCTATAATTTATATCACAAGTCACAAAAACAAAATGTCTTTTGAAAATGAACACTTATGTCGACATACATATGTCCATATGTTGACATATCAGCCAGTAAATTGAAATTCAAAATTTGAATTTCAAAGGTTTAAACTTTCAAACTTACCTCAAACTTTTCACCAACTCCCAAGGTCTGAAAAGGTGTCATTGATTTCAGAAAAGTTGTGCCTATTCAATTCATATCCATTCAATTTCTATAAATACATCTATTCGCTATATCTTTCATTCACAATTCAAACTATATTCTTCATATCCATACTCTTCAAAACAATCACTCCAATGGCTTCCTCAAGTTCATCTAAAAAATTGAAGTTAACCAAACCATCAAAGTTTATCTTCATAATGATAGAGCTGTTATCAAAACCTATGTTGACTATCTAGCAAATGCTAAAGTCAACATACGTGCTTTCGCCGTCTTTGGAGACTTTCCTTCCTATGATCTTATGTCTCTCTTCAACCACAATGAAGTCTTGAGTCTAATTGACTCTTGGTGTAATGACCCGGGGAAAACTCGACGCTCGAATTTTCAATAATAATACATAAACCCGTATTACTTGCCAAAAACCCAAGTATCGAACCCCAGATTGTCAATAGAAAGAAGTTAGAAGGTGAGAAAAGAAAGAAAGAATATTAGATTAGAAGAACAAAGAAGAACACCACATCAGAATCTCACAGCGGAACATATAAAATATAATATCAAATCTCTTTATACAAAAGAAACTATATATACATACCAATCATCAGAGCACAACATATATCAGACACAGCGGAAAAATAACTTTATATAACGAGCGGTGAAGCCTCCTTCTTCTAGCTCCCGATACTCCAAGCGAAACCTAACCTGGAACATACTCGGTCTGACCCGAGCACATTTGAAGCAAAGCAAAATACACCGGGTCGGTCTGGAATACTTTCAGTGATAAATTCACATAACACACAACTTTTTTAACTTTGGAAAATTCTTTATGCAATCAAAGGATAATAGTAAGACCAGCCGCACATAAACACAGACGGTTTTTACCTTACTATAACCCAAAACGTTTTTGAAATCAAAATTTATTCTGATATTATCATAGTGTCTAAATACAAATAATTAACAATCTAGTGGAACGCTTGCATCTCACGCTCCACATATATAGTATACAAACCAAAACCGCGGGCGCTTATTGGAAATGGATTCCAACTATGACAAGGTATCAAACCACCTGCCGAACGTGTATCTCTAGAGGCTAATACACTGGGTTCAACAAGAACGTCTTGCAACCCGGCCCACACATGACCGACCACTCATTTCGCTTGAGTGTATCGAATGTATATCACCGACGGTTGGGATTAGCAACCGCCTCCCGAAAGGGACATCATCGAATATAGATTAAGGAAGCAAATGGAATTTCTCTAGATAGGTGATCATACACCCTAATGGGAGCGACCCACATAGCCATGATGCCTGCCCGATTTTTGTCATTTCCCGGTTGATGAGGCTCGAGGTCAGAATTTTATCTTTAGAACATCTGGTCATCATTCACTTTGATTGCCACATTGTCAGATCCGCCAAATCACTAATTGACGTCCAAAAAAATACTCTACTCGTTAAGCTAAGAGAGGTGCCCCTCTCCACCACTAACAGAAATACGTTTGTAAAAATCAACGTACGTGACCCTTAAGAAATAATCTGTCAGACATTCGTCCATACAAGTCATCCAGGAACAGGATGAACCGAAGGAACTCTCCTACTGCATCCTTATATAGGAATCACCCCAAGGATCAGTAGCGAGAAGTCCTTGCAATCCGTAGATTCCAACCATGACAGAATCACTGTTTATCTCTGCTTGCAAGACAAAGAATCTTAGTGGTTGTTCCGTTTATGAAGATCTACGGTATTCAACGCTCCATCTCGATCTTCTTCTAATATCTTCACATATTTGTTGGTCAGAATGGTTTTCGAATATAAATTCAATCCCGGTTTTTCCATACCAACAATTGTATTGGTCGGGTTTGATAGTCGGTGATTTAACTATCAAATAACAAATGTGTGAACAAAATGAGTTGTTGATTCAGTACTTGACATGACTTGGCCTGTTTAAAATATATTTGACAAAATGGTTAAAACAAATGTCGACTTATAACCAAATATTCCTATTCGCATTGAAACCACTATTGTAGTAGTGTTTATAATCCGAAATCTCGCACTTATGTTCATTACATCTCGTATGGAATACTACACTAATTTCAACACCTTTTACTCATTTCAAACCAATACCATTCCTCGACAAAAATGAAGTCGTTCAAGTTGGGGTATTTTATTTACTTCTCAGACCTTGATCGACAATGTTCTTATCTCAGAATAAATACCAATTTGTCACTTAACCATTTCACCAAAATCTCATTTACCATCTCGATTTCAACTGATTTTATAAATTGTATCTTACATTTGAAATCCTCGTTCAATATAATCTCTTTTCTTAATTCCTATAATTAAGTAAATCTTCACCAACCATAATCTTTAACTTAAAACATTACTACACTTATAACCCTTGAGTTTTATAATAAATTACTTGTCGAAGAATTTGTTTCCATCTATCTGGGGATTTCAAATAATGAACTTATATTTGGATTTTTATAACTAAATCCGCTTACCACTCTTTTTTAAATAAGACCCCTTTAACTTGGATTTCATTTCCAAATTCCTTACCCCATGTTAACACAACTATCTTATGTGTTTCCCTTTGCGCCTAAAATCCTTATTTCAATTTCAATGCTTCGCTTAATTCAATCCATTAACATTCAAAGAAATTGTTGGGTTAAAAACCCTTTTTAAACCGGGCTTGGATTCTTCCAAATTCCCTATTCAAATCTGTTTAACATATCACAACCACTTATCTAAGAATTAATCTATAACTATATTGCAGTTTATAATCATTTCCCCTTTTTAAGTTATCAAATAACTTAATTAATTTAAATTCACTATTTAACCGTTTTAAAAAAAATTATTCTATTTTACTACCCCGTAGGTAATTTATTTGGATTTTCTACTTTATAACTTGTTTACATTATATGATTTTGCTACTCAAACCATTTAAATAATTCTTTTATAAACTTGACTAAAATATTTATTTATAAATTTCTGATTTAATTATTTATATAAAATGACCGAAAAGCTTCAATTCAATTATAAAATAATTTATAACTTTAAAACTGCATCGATTCACCGAACAGTAAACCGACGTTTAAAACAACACATTTTAGGCCATTCACTGCCAATTACCAAATCAACACTGTCGGTTGATTTTAAGCACAACACAGGTGAATATTTATTCAACCATCATGCTCAAATCGGTTTTACTACTCTATGGGGTTCAATCAGTTCATATATCAACAATATAAAACAACAAATAACATATGTAATATTTGAGGAATTCGGTCGGATCCCTCCAACCTGTTCTCCCCTGCATCACAGCTCGTTATACATTTCATAATAATATATGAAATAAATTTCATATCTAATATTTTAAAACGATAAATAACAGCAACCAACCAAACAATAAACAGTCAATAGCAATCAATCAACCAATTTATACTTTTAAAGGTAAATTATATTTTAATATGAATTTACCACATCACAGGATTCCAGAAGGTGTGAGAATTAACTCACCGGTTCATTTCGGTTGACGGTGGTCGCGTTTGTTCCTTTTTATTTCAGTCGAGCATTCAAAATTAGCTGAAATTTCAGCAACGTCAGATCAGTGCCTTGTTAGTGCCATCATCTAGGTCTTGTCCCTGCGATCCCAACGGATCCAGTTTCACTGAATTTCGTTAACGTACGAGAAAGTTACGTCTATTTAAAGTTTGCATATATTGATTGATAAATTAACGAACTAATAAATAAATTAAATACCTTATTAACTACTTGTGCCATGTCAGCGTGATTAACAGTAATGATCCCACACGTTTTCTCTTCTCGTTTGAACAAAACCAGATAGTCTTCATCTTCCCCAATTCGATTTCAGAAGCTTGCCCCTCCAATTGATCGCCGGCGTCGACACACTGCACCGGAGACCGTGAGCCAGCACCCATCGGAACCATCGTTCCCTCACCATCCACCGACCATAACCCTGTGCCCCCAGTCACCCCCGTCCTTCTTGAAAGCTAACTTGAACGGAATCCTTATTCCGACCAAAATCCGCCGCGACAGTCCACTTCGCCTGACCGGACCACCTTCGTTCTGACCACCTCACATCCCCCTTCGACTTCGCTTCAGACTTGCTCGACTAGTGGCCACGATGGCGCCAGAAAATCCCAATTTCTGTTCACAGCTCTTTGAAAACACCCAAAATCGTTGCCCTCCGTTCATCTCAACCCCACGACCACCACACAACGTTTCAGACCACCAGACCAGAGCCAAATGAAAGCCCTGTCTCCCCTCTTTCATTTGCTACCGACCTCCCTACCTGAAACCCTCCAGCGTCGCGAAATCAGCCAAAAACCGAAGGTCAGAACTGGCGGTTTTTGGTCGATTTCGGCCACCACAAGCGTCGATAGGTCCCCAACTTTTTACAGTAGCTAGGTATTGAGCCGATCTACACTTTTGCTTCAGATCGCCCCTACTGATTCATTACAGATTGGGATATATAATTAAATTTGTGATCAAGGACTTTTTTGTAAAATTACTGAATGGAAATTGGAGTTGGGCTGAAATGTCTGGTTTTTGGGGGTATATATAATCATAAATATTAATATTTTAAGTCGACGTGACGAGCGATGTTGACTAACAATTTTTATTTTGTGTCTATCGCAATTTCGAACGTTGTTTATTCGCTCATGTGCAGAGATGCGAATGGACAACATAGTATAATTTGTCGATACGGTCCTAATGAAACTTGTTTCGTCGAATTCCGAGTTCTTTTTCTCAAATGGCGCTCGTTCACGTTCAAATGGTCGTTTTTATTTGTAATTTATTTTGCTGCGCTCACAAATTAACCCCAATTGATGCGCCACTTGAAATATAGCAATAATTTGCTGTTGCGGTCCCAATAAAATTTGTTTCGTCGAAAACGAAGGTCGTTTGAATAAAGTCCCTTTTATAACTGCCCAATTCAAATAAAATAAACCAATTTTAAAGTACCTCAATATAATAATATTAAAATACTGAAATTGGCCATTCACGACCAAAATATCGTATATTACCAAGTTAAAATATCCCGGGTTGAATTCCAAGCCAAATCGATATTATAAATATTTAAAAACCCCTTTATTTAATATAAATAACGATAAAATTTATAAAGGAATTCCACAGCGACCTTTTCAAATTTTGATTTGGACATAAAATAAAATCTATAAGACGAAAAATCGATTTTTCTCTTCCATTAGAAAAATATTATCCAACAGATTCAGACGTTTCTTATTTCGAGAAAATCCGACTCATATTGGGCCCTGTACAGCCGTTTAAAGTTCAAAACGCCAATTTACGAACTGTCGCGCCACTGCAGCTCGTTTTATAATTAAATTATAAATTAAACGTTATAACATCGTTTTAATAACGAAATCTCCACTAAATTTTCAATACAAACCATATTAAATTATTTTAAATTGCCCGATCACGTTATACAGCAAAATCAACATTTTTCCAAATATCCCGAAATTAAAATATTATTATATTATCAATAAAATTTATATTTTCAAATTAAAAGGGTCAAATTTGATTATATTAACCCAAATCAATATTTTAAATAAATAAAATATTTCAAATAAATGACCAGAAAATACGGGACGTTACACTTGGGATAATAACGAAGTGTGTTATCCTAAGCTTGTCAGGATGTTTTATGCGAATCTTAATCGTAGATTTTATGAAGGCAACGAAGACCAAATTTGAAGTAGCGTCAAAGGCACACAAATTGTCCTAGATTCAGAAATCTTGGGCAATATCTTAAACTGTAGAAGCATGGGCTCGGATTTTTTGGATTTCAAAATCGATGAAACTGATTTAGCGATTTATCACGTCATATTTGAAAGTGATGCTCAAATGGAATTCAAGAATCTCTTTTTCCGTCCAAAAACAAGAATCATAAACCTTCTCCTCCAATATACCATCACTCCTCATTCTGGAAACTTTAATAATCCAACTCTCAAGGTCCAAGAAGCCCTCTTCGCTATTATTGGTGGTTATAACTTCAATTGGGCCGACATGATCTTAAGAGAGTTCAAGCCCATATAAACTTCATTAAGAGAGAACACTCTTTACTATGGAGTTTATCTCACCCGCATTTTCAAATACTTTGGAGTTGATCTTCACGGAGAAGAATTTGTTCCAAGAAAGGTGTTTAATTCCAAAAACATAAACCTTATGCAAATTCCACTCACCTTCAACCCATATGAGACATTCGAAAATCAACAAGCTCGAATGCAACAAGAGCAAGCACCTATGGAAGTTGAAGAAGAAGAAACTTCTTTAGAAAGTGTTAAGTGTCTAATCAACACTAGAACCATTTTATAGACTTGATTGTTCATAATCAAGCGAAGATTGTCAACAACCAAAGAAGCTCGAAAAAAACTTTTCCAAAATGACTAAGTTCATGGTCAAGATAAGAAGAAAGCTTGGAATTTCATCTTCCTCCTCCTCATCCACTGAAAACTAGCTTATCTAGTTTAATTTATGTTTAATATTTGCTTGTGTTTTCTTTCAAATCTTATTTTTAGTGTGTCTTAATTAGTTGGATGTATTTGTTTTTATGAAGTAATGAATGGTGTTTTATTTATGTCAAAATCATCTCTAAGTTTTTGTAAAAACTCCAGAATTAGATATAATATGATATAAGATCAAACGATTCAAAATTTGAATTTTTTTAGTTTTTTTCAATAGATATGTCGACATACATACTTTGATATGTGGACATATAACTGCCTGATTTTCAAAACTTTTCAAAATTTGAAATTAAATAACTAACTCATGTCCATTCAAAATCCAACGAATTGCAGACCCTATTTAAGCCTATTTCTTCTAAAGAACTTCATTATATCATTTCTTCTTCTTCTCTATTCATTTCTTATCAAAACTATGACAAATACAATTCATAATCTAAGTGAAAATCTTGAAGAAACATTGAATTTCTTCAAGAACATCCTCTCTATAATACTACGAAACCAGCGTCATCTTGAGTTAAGTCAAATAAAGATGTTTGAACAGCAAGAGAAACATTTTGATGCAATTTAGTGGCTAATTTCCTCTCTTTTCGGGGATGAAGATAACAATCTCTCTAAGGCACCACCAACCAAAGAAGATGAAGATTGTGAGGTCATCAAGAAGGATCCGATCTTTGGAGAAGACCGTTGGTAGAAGTCCCAAGAAACGTTTAATTGTTTAGTATGATTTGATTGATTTGATTTGTTTAATTTGTTTGGATTGTTTGACTTAAAACATGCATATATTAAACATATGTAAATATTACTTGGTGTGGCGTGCTTGGATTAATTTGTATATATGATATAAAACATATGTAATTATATTTGGATTGGTTTGTTTATATATTTAGTATTGATTATTGTACAATCATAAATTTAGAAGGAGTATTTTATAGGAAATATATATATATATATATATATATATATATATATATAGAGAGAGAGAGAGAGAGAGAGAGAGAGAGAGAGAGGGAGGGAGAGGGAGAGATAGACCTAGGATTCAGGGAAGTACCTAATTGTAGTATAGGAATAACCTAGATAGTTATAGGAATTAAGGGGAGTATTTTTTGAATTTCTTTTTGATAATGCCAAATGGGGAGAAATTATAAAATATAGAATTAGAATATATAGGATTCATATAGACAGGGGGAGTATTAGAAGGATCATCACCAATATGTATGAACATGCATGATATTTTATAAACTAAGGTTGTCATCATAAAAACGGGGGAGATTGTTAGAGAATGGATTTTTGATGACAACAACCTTATTTCAATATTAATTGATTATAAAACAATACTAGCACCTTCGTTTAGAATATGTATGTATGTATATATATATATATATATATATATATATATATATATATACATATACATATGCTGGATTTGTAAACAGGAATTAATATCGAAGACTATACAATTTAAGAGCTTTTAGAGATTCAGTATTCAGAGAAGATTCAAGACACATGAGTAATCGATTTCAAGAGTTCAAGATAAATATAGTAATAGAGTCTAGCTTATGTAAGACTCTGAATAGCACTCCCGGTTCAAATTCAAATTCAAATTCAAATTCAAATTCAATTTCAAATTCAATTTCAAATTCAAATTCAAATTCTATTTTGATTTTCAATTTCCAAATTCCCTTTTCAAATCCTATTTAATTCTAATTAATTTTTCTATCTTACTTTTGATTTTAAACTCAAGTTTTTAAGTCTATAAGTTTTATATAAATTTATATAGTTATATACTTTTATATACTTTGAATTTGTATATTTTTAAACTTTATGATTTTATAAATATGGTCATATAAGTTATATTTATGATCTCATATGATTTTCTACTTTATATTACTTATTTATAACACTATGCTTTAATTCAAGAATTCCAAGAATTATATATATATATATATATATATATATATATATCAAAACACTTGAAAAATACTCAAATTTCAAATTTTTACAAGGATATGTCGACATACATAGTTCACTAAGTCGACATATAACTGCCACATTTTTGATTTTGAAAGGAAGTGTCTTTTCACCATTTGTAACATTCCATAAGCTTTGCAACCTTTCAAATCTTATAAATAGTGGCTGATTTAAAAAAAATCATCATTCTTCTTCTCTATCTTCATCCTCTTTCTTTACACCATTAACATTTCATAGTTTTATGTTTTCTACACATATACTCTACCGAATTCAATTCTATTTATATAAAACTTCTTCTCTTCTAACTCTCTACTCATTAATCTCTGAATCGAAGTGCTATTGAAGAGTTATAGGGTTATCGTAATTGTTTGGGAAAAGGTGTGCTCTTTGTAGCCTTGAAATCAAGGAAGGAATTAGTGGTAACCTTGTTGCCAAAAAATCAGGGGAAATATACTTGATCAAGGGTGTTCGGAGTTTGGAGTCGGAGGTAACGTTATGGGCATGAAATCAAGGAGATTGTACTTGGATATTGATATAGTAATAAAACTCTACGCTACCAGTGTTGCGTAGGACCGGACGTAGGAGTAATCTGAACCAGTATAAAATCCGAAGTGTTCTTTCCTTTTCTGCATTTTATTTCTGTTTACTTTTGAGTTTGTTATTGTGTCTGTGATTGTATCTTTGGTGTGTGATTCATATAGTAGATCATATAAGTTTTAGATTTTCTTAAATTCCTTGAAAACACTATTCACCCCCATCTAGTGTTAGTTTTGCCTTAACAATCCATTCTGCACTCTTTAACAGTTATTTCATATAAACTATCCATTGTCATTTCATGTGATTTGAATCAATAATACAAGAAATTATCAACTACTAATTCAAATCATTATCAACTAACAATTTATGAAATTATAACTAACAAATTAACAATTAAATTTCATGAAATTAGCAACTAACTAATCTAGCAATTCTAAACTAACAATCCAAGCATTTATCAACCAAACCAACTTAACATAATCAATTATTATTATTATTATTATTATTATTTCATACGACGTTAATTTCCAACATACGAATATTAATCGTAGAAGATTCTCACCTTCCGTGGTTTGGATGACAAGTTACATCACGCACGAGCACGACACTGACAAGGCGATCAAGCCAAACAATGACACCGAACAATGATGATCATGGTAGTGACAACAAAAATGTAAATATAAAATTCAGAAATAAAAGCAGGAAAGAGAAATTTGAGGGCGCTTGGCTTCGATGTAGCAAGATGGGAGGGACTATCGGGTATGTTGTGTTTAGTGATGGCAGCGGTGGTGTAGCAGTGATCGGGTAGGGCTGTAGTAAAGCAGGAGGATGTTCGATGGACTGTGTGGCTTACAGGATAGGCGGAGCGATGGGAGGAGGAGGGGTTTGAGATTGTGGGGTACGACAGTGGACATAGGCGGTGGCAACACACATAGAGGAGAAGCGACATTGCTAGCATGGTAGAAGATGGAAGGTGAACATCCATTTAGGCTGCGGATGGTTACGTGTTGCCGTACGACGCTTGGTAACGTTAGCAGGGCTAATGGGAGAGGACAAAGTTGAGAGGATACTAGCGACGTCGGTGGTGATCGGTTTTGGTTCCAATGCTACATGCTTTCCCTTTTTAAAAGATTGGGAAGTCTCGGGCTTTGCAAACGGAAGGAGGAGGAGAATAGGAGTAGGTAAATGAAATGTGTGGACATGTTTTTGTGGAGCTGGTAAAAAGTATATGTAAGATATTGTAAGAGGCTTTTATCTCTTTTTTATTTAAGCAGAAAAAGAGTGGTTGGGGCATAGGATTTAAAGATGAAATTGGAAGCTTATACAAACAAAGGAAATTGAAAAAAATGTGAACATGTAAGAATTTAAAGTGGTGCATGAGTTATTCAAACATTTGCAGAACGTGCCTTTTCAATTCACAAGGTTGCATACGAAAATAAAGAGGTAAGAAAATTTATTTACAATGGTTCGAGGCACAACATTTAATTTACTACAACAACGTTTATTTTATGCTTTTTTTTGACATAAAATCGCTATGGTAGACCAATGAATGTCCGAATTTTATGAAATGAAAAATAACATTTTCCTCAGAATACATTCTAATATTTTTTGTTCAAACTCGCTCAAATTCCGACAACGTTTTATCTGTAGCGATTTATTAATTATTTAACTAAATTAACGTGAACGAAACAAACTTGTGTATTTTTCTATGAAATGCATTCCTCTGCTATGTCTTGTAAGACATATATAAAATATTAAATTTCGGATTTTTATTCAAATTTTAAAATTTATTATTATTTATGATATATCGATTGCCGCTACAGCAAATTAATCGTCGAATATCAATCCAACCGGAGCGGCAAACTTTGATGCCTTTGATATATAGTTGTTTAGATCACTTCTATATGAAAATAATAAATCTTAAGCTTTACCCAAAACAATCTGAAGGACCAACGTTTCATTATGAATCGATTTAATGTTTTGGTTTTCAAATAAGTACATTCTAAATCAAATTTATCGTTTAATTCTTTTTTTCAAATCAAACGTACCTTATATATTGCAGACACTTAGCTTCGTGATAATTTCTTATTAAAAAACATAATGATTCGTTCATTATTATTAATTGTCGCATTTATTCCTATATTAAAGTATTTAACAAATCGAGGATTCAACTACTATATTTTTCTTTATTAACAATAGTTCAAAGTTAATTATTCCAAACACACATACAATTTGATCGTAATTTTCTTAGTTATAAATCATCATTCATCTTATTATAAAATTGTTGTTTATTAGAAATAACTTTGAAATCGTTCATTAATAACATCATAAAATTTATTTTAAAATCGTTTTATATTCAATAATTAAATTAAATTAAATAACTTAAATGGTCGAAATTTACCTCTCATATTCTCTCTTCACATTCATTTTCATTTACAAACTAAAGTAAGCAAACTTAAGGCGGTCCATTATTCCCAGGAAAAGGGAAGAGAAAGATGGGTTAGTAGAGGAACTCAAGCTTAATGGCTCAACTCTCAAGTTTTCTTATATACCAATTAAGGTGAATAATGTTATTCACTCTTTTCTTATGCTTGTCGATTCAGATCTAGGTTTGATCCAAATTGTTTTTTTGGCAAAACCGACCGGTTTTTATAATGTTCCGTAACACTTTTTTATTAAAATAAAATAGAGAGAGTACATGTAATACCAGGTGAAAAACAAAAGGTATATCAGCTAAATTCTTCCACGTAGGGAAGACATAAATCAGAGACATAACAATATTACAATTACACTTACAATTGAATTTGGCAGTATTTTTCACCTAAATAATTCACTGCCAAACAGACAGTTAACCATTTTCTAACTGATTTCTGAGCATCTCCTTTTTCTTACTTCAAGTAATCGGAGTTTTTGAACCTTCCTCATTTGAGTTAACTGCCGCAGGTTCAATAACTATATCAGCTGGACGTTTTTTGTATGTAGGTGTAGCGACGATATGCGCATACAGATTTTTGACTATTGGTTTTGTATGAGATCCCATGTTGACACTGGCAACCATTTGCTTAACCAAAGTTGCAACTTCATCGAGTTTGGCTTTGTCCATCTAATCAAGCAATTGTTTCGTTTTAAAAGCATGGAAATCCATCACTGTTTTCTTAGTGTCATGGTATTGTTTTGTATTCATTTTCTTACCATCGAGCTCCACCTAAAGCTTATCTATTATCAGTGTCATGTCTTCTGTTATTGCACGAATTTGAGCATCAATATCAGATACACTCCCTTCACAGTTTACAGAATTCTTTACCTTTTGTTGATCAAGCAGACTATTCCTGTTATCAGCAAGTGAATCTAATGTTATATGTGCGTCTAAGTTGCCAATAGCCTCAACTGATTCTTTAGTTTACTGCATTGCCTTATCTTCTTTGCTGCCGGTAATGTCACGGTCCGCAATTACACCGGTGCTAGAACTTTCATCCACATCTATTACAGTAATATCATTAGGTTCCATGACTATTGTTTCTGCTGCCATTGAAACATTTCCTCCAATTTCTCCATCTTCTAAACTTTCTTCTCTTTCACGGTCTGTCTCTTCATTATTGCCTTCATCACTTTCTTTAATATTTTCTAATACTTCGAACTTGTTATTTGATTTGCTGCTAGCTGCTATTTCCTTCTGCACGTTCTTCTTACTGAGACTACCTTTTCTAAATGGAGCACTTAAAATACCTTTTTTCCTACTTGTTACTTTCCTCCACACTTCCAGCCTTCTATAATTAGAAGTATTCTTCATGTCACCCTTCCCAACTAGTTCACTGGTTTTACATGCTTCTACCAAATCCCTTTTCATTGCAGTTGCATCAATGTTCCTCTCTTGATTACATCTTTTTTCACCTTTTTTGTTAACCTATGGATAGACATCATGCTTGTTATGCTTGCAATTTGTTTTCATGTGCCCGAAACACTTTCAAAGATCACATATTTCAGGTTGCCAGAGGTACTCAACGTAGACAGTTTGTTCATCACCATGAGGCAAAGCAGCCTGGAACTCAGTGATAAGAGGAGCATCAGGTGTAACTTCGATCATACATTTTGCAAACTCCAACCTCTCTATGCTCTCGGTGGATGCATCCATACACACGAACTTCCTTACACGTGATGCCAACCAACTAATTCCTATATTCGACCAGCCATACAGTGGGATGTTTCTGAGCTTAATCCAAACAGGGACTGCTTTAATTAAAGTGACATCACTTCAAATTTTAACATTCCACGGTTTTACAATAATCAGTTTTTTCTGTATCGCAACTGGATCTGCTCGAGCAATTCTGTCCCTGTCGTCTCTGTTTGATAGAAGAAAGAAGAACATAAAGCAGTTTGATTTTACCTTAAAACTTCATTGTGGCTTCCAGAGCCTCCGCAGATGGTTAGCAACAACATAAAAGTTCAATGGCTTGTCGAGAAAGAAGCCCACTAAGTAATCTTGCCATTGTTCTTTAGCTGCAAGTAGTATCTCTTCAGAATGAGCTATCGCGTTGCCTTTAAACTTGAGTTCAATCATTGGAGGTGCAAAGGATCTAGTGTTCTTCAGTTTAGCGAAGAAAAGTGAGGACCATCTTTTAGATCTATCATTTAAGGGTCCCATTAGGGTTTAGAGGGGGAAAGGAGAGGTCCAGGCGGTCAGGCAGTGGAGGAATCAGAAGTGATCGTGAAGGCGGTGGCAGATTAGGGGCGACAGAGAGAGGAGAGAAGGTGAGGCTAAGGGGAAATTTAGAGATAGCCGACATGAGGGGTCGTACCGTGAGGAAAAAAGGAAAAAAGTTGAAATTGTTTGATCTAAATTGTTGACGATTTATATGTTTATTTATGTCAAGTTTAGATGATATACATATATATATATATATATATATATATACATATATATATATATATATGCTTCTTAATGATGTATGTGCATTTTCATGTAGAATTTGATTAGAAACCAATCATACGACACCCAATTGACTTGAGATTTTAGGACGTCATAAGAAACATTATTTTAGAAATGTGTTTCAAGTTTAATAATTTCCTAAATAAGTATGAACATTTGATGAATTTTCTAACTCTAGAAAATAATGTAATTCAAATTTAATTATTTAAAGCAACTACATAATGATTTAAATTTCAAAAAATCTATATGATATATATATATATATATGTATATATATATATATATGTATATGTATATATATATATGTATATATATATATATATATATATATATATATGTATATATATGTATATGAAAAGAGCTATTTCCTAAATAAGTATGAACATTTGATGAATTTTCTAACTCTAGAAAATAATGTAATTCAAATTTAATTATTTAAAGCAACTACATAATGATTTAGATTTCAAAAAATCTATATGATATGTATATATATATATATATATATATATGTGTATATATATATATATATATATATATATATGAAAAGAGCTTTTTTATTATTTTTTGGAAATTTTCTCATGATTTTCCAATTTAATATGAATTTTCCTATTATAAAAGCTTAAGTGTTAATTAAATAATTTTGGTTTCAAATCAAGGGGTTGATTGCATTTTAAATATTTTAACTCTCGGATCAATGACAGGAATCTAAAAAGAAAGTCTATTAACAAATTAGATTTTAACAAATACTGAGGGGTTGGTGAAAACCCTTACCTTAAATAGAGAATTTGCATTTTTATAATATAATAATGTAACTATCACCCTCTAAAGTTTTGTTTCGCTTCGCATCATTGGCTTCAATTAAATTTGCTTCGTTTCATTCGTTGGAGAAGCACGTGATATTAAGGTAACTTACTATGGAGTGCTTTGAACAATTAACAAAGCGGAGGAAAGGTTTCGAAGTGGTGCTTTACTTCAAAAGGGGTGCCACTAACTCTTTGCTTTGCTTTTCTTTGCTTTTAAGTAGTCTACTTTGAACTACTTTTGTTTTGCTTCGAATAGCTTTTATAAATTATTTCACTTTGAAGTAGCTGCTTTGGTTTGCATTTAAATTGGTTTCAAATCGTTTTAAAGGTTTATGATGTTGCTTTATAAAGATAAAATATTTTGGACTCGAAGCACTTTGTTTTGCAATTCGAAGCAACCCTAAATATTCCGTTTCACTTTGACACCATAACGGTGGAAAGCCAAGTGTCTTGCTTCGATGCCATAAAGGTGCTAAGCCAAGTGTAAGGACTAGCGAATTTGAACGTTGTAAAGTACAGTTAACTGAAATTTAACTTAAAACGTGATTTGATGATTAGATATTAATTTTAAATGGATTCAATAACCTCAATTGACTAATACTGATTCTAAATCCATTTTGTGAATTTATAGATGAAAATAAATATTTTGGAATTCGACTGATATTCGAAATGCATTATAGATTAATATTTTAATATAGAGAATATCATTTTTACAAACAATCTCAGAATTCTATGAAACCAGTTTCATCGGATCCAAAATTGTAATTTATTGTATAGTTTCAAGTTTCATGACAACCAGAGATCAAAAATGAAAATCAAAAGTAAATATATATAAAATGTACATATCAAATATGTAAGGAAAAAAAACACGTGTTCTTAGTTTAGAAATCATAACACGTGTGTATTCTTGTCTCTTTCCCGTCTTATTTCCTTTTTGTTTTCTCCTAGGCATTTTCCCTTAAATCATGAATTCTCCCACCGAAACAAAGCAACTTTAAGAAAAAAATGACTGCTTCTTATAAGATTAAAATTGAATCTTTCACTCGATGAAAAATATATGTAAATCCAAGATTTTTGAATTAGTATAGTCATTGGCTTCAATTCTATTCCCATCTTTAGTGTTGCCGCACCCATCTTTAGTGTTGCCACACTGTTTTAGCACTGGCACGACCGGTCACTATTTGATTATTTGGAGCTAGGGGAAATGATAAGACTTGGTGATGGTTGTAGCCCATTTCTTTATGCAACGCGAGGGCACAACTATGTTTCAAAGAAGTCTGGTGGTGTTTGGGAATTGCAGCAAGATATGAGGCATACTGTAGAAAGATTGGATGCTTTCTCCCAATAAACTGAGTGTGAGTTGAGGGTAGTTGACGTGGTAGATTTGGGGATTATGGAGTAAGGTGGAAGATTACATGCATGAATGTTGAAAAGGGGTGGTCGTACCTTGTGTATGCTGATCATTTAGGAGTAAGGTTGAACATGTAGAGGAGTTGGGGGTGTATTGTAGAATGTGTACTTGGGTGGTGACGTAACAGCTAAAAATGTTGGGCTATGCAATTATGATATATGGGGTTGTTTTAGGCTAGGGCTATCAATGAATACTTGAAAATTTTGGTATCTGTCTGAATTTGTATCCGAAAATATAAAAAATATTCGTTATCCAGCATTATCTGCAAAGCTGATAAGGATGTCCTAAAAGCTTTCCGGATATGGATATAGTGGTATTCGTATCTGAAAAATATCCGTCCGACTAATTGATGTGATATATATGAATCAAATAGAAGTATAGAGTGAATAATTATTTTGTAACGGTTGGATGTTATTGTGATATAAATTTTTGTCCATTTTCAGTGAAAAATGGTAGTTTTATGTTTAATTTTGGAATATTTTTGGATATGCTAATGGATATTAGTATAAAACAATGTTGTATCATTACATTTCTTTATTTTCTGTTTTTCATAAACATTAGTATAAAAATTATTTTATGTTGAATTAAACTTTTTTATTTATACTCTTAAATTTATTAATTACTAGACGAAATATTACTCGGGTAGGAGATTGAGATTTAGTGCATATTGAGAAGGAACCAGAATTGCAGTTGAGCGTTTGCATGCATGTAACTGGAAATTTCGGTCCTCCTTGTTTTCCTATAAACCATGCAAGGTGAATTTACTCATTCATGAATGGCATTTCCATTAAGTAGATTAACACTATTGAAATGACATATGTAGTGTTAGGATTGTTTAGGGAATTCACAAGTATTTGTAATGTAACTTGTGCACACGTGACACACACTCTTATGACATATATGACACAAACTGTATGATTGATTGTTGTTGCATTTGCTGATTTATGTGTGATATCTATTGTAACGACCCGGGGGATTTGCGACCCTCGTTATCAACATAAACTCAATGTCGACTATCCAAGCATCGGAAATACCGGATAGTTAATAGAAAGAAGTTAGAAGGTGAGAATAGATAAGATAGAAAATTAGAATAGAAGAAGAAGAAAACAACTACAACATCAGAGTAAGCATGAATCTCACAGCGGAACGAATAAATATATTTCATAACATAACTTTGAAATAAAACAGTATATGTATATAATACCATTACCGAAGAACAACACTTACAACACAACGGAAATAAACAATAGATATATAATCCTGAAGCCTCCTGCTCCAGTTGTCCAAATATATCTGTAAAATTCTGACTACTTGACTGCCCGTACAAAATTGGGCACCCAAGAGTTTAGGGAAACAAAAAAAATAAAATAAACTCCGAGTCAATCATAGGACTGGTATGAGTAAATCCATTTAAAACAGTTTGAGCAATTAAACGATATCTCATAAGACCACGCTATATAACACGGAACGGGTTTTCCCCTTATGAGAATCCAAAACACTGGATCTAACATTTCAAAAATCCTTTTGAAAGAAACGATAATCTTTATATCAAAACTCTTTTCGATTATTATAATAGTGTCTATTAACCACAATATAATAATCATCTAGCAGAACGCTTTCATCTCACGTTCCACATACATAATATAAAATCACAAACCGTCGGCGCTTATTGGTTAATGAATTCTAACTGGCAAGGTATGGGACCACCTTCCGACAGTGTAAGAATACACTGGGTTCAACAAGAGCATCTTGTAACCCAGGCTAAACATGACCGGTCACCCATTTCGCTTGAGTGTACCGATTGTATTATCACCAACGGTTGGGATCAGCAACCGTTTCCCGAAAGGGACAACATCGAAATAGATTATAGAAGTAAAATGGATTTTCTCTAGATCAGGTGACAATACACCCTAATTGGCAGCTAACCACTTAGCCATGTGACCTACCCGATTTTATACCATTCCGGTTTGTGAGGCTTGAGGCCAAAACGTACAGATCACACCTTTATTTACTTTGAATGTCACATCGTCATACCCGCCAAATCACAAATTGATTTCCTCAAAAATACAACGGGTATATAGCTAAGAGAAACAAATTCCTCCGCCACCAAACGTAAGTAGTTTGAAGAGATCAACTTACGCGATCTATTAAATATACTTTGTCGGACATTCTTCCATACAGGTCGTCCTGGGACTGGACAAACCGAAGACACTATTTTGTAAACCCATCTTAGGCAGTTTCTACCTAGGATTTGCCAGAACAGCCCTTGCACAAACTTCGTCTTTAATTATCTTCATCATATTTGATTCCTAATGCAAATGCCCATACAAAGTGGTTTTCAGATAATAAATCTGATTTTGGTCTCTCCGTATTGACAACGGAAATGGTCAAAATCTTTTTAGTTGGTGATTTAACTATCAAAGGGAAATATGTGTACAACCAACGGTCGTATTCCCAAATGGAAATCTTACCGATCAGTCATCATTTCATTTCCCAATTTTCCATTTATAGTTTCCATATATTCATAAATTCCTTATTTTCTAAAATTAGAAAATATACGTTATAAACTTTGGAAAACGTTTCCATTTCTGATTCACGCATCAATATCTTTCCACCTCTATCAGTCTTTAACTGTAGGCTAGTAAGGGAACAACTTCCCAAGCACAAACCCCGAAGGCCAAAACCAACATCAGATCGATACCAGAAAGCCATTCAACTCAACTAATTTCCAGTCAGTTTATACTTTTAGTAATTCCATTTAAATTCCTAATTCAAACCCCAAATTCCTTTATAATATTTTATTTGCAAAATATTTACTTTAGTCTAAGTTTTCACATAGAATGTGAAGAATATTTCTTTATATAATCAAAACAGTTTGATTTCGTATATAAACACAATATCTCAATTGCAACTTCTATTTATAGATTATTTGTAGAATTATCCATACAAATCTTGTTTCATTTCCAACATTTAAACCTCATTTATAGTCCCCTTTATATAATTCGATTTATTCTATATAAATCCTTTTATATAATTCTATTTATTCTATATAAATCCTTTTATATAATTCTATTTATTTTATATAAATCCTTTTATATAATTCTATTTATTCCCCAAACATTTCCTTGATTTTATTTTCCAATATTTGTTTTTCAAATATTACCTTTTATAATATCCTATTTATATCATATATAAATATTTTATTTTCAATATTCACTTTGAAAATTTTCTTTTTACATTCCAGTATTTCATATGGTTTTTAATATACCAAATGACATGACCAATGTCATCATAATCAATCACAGATTTTATATCACATCATATATCACAATATATGAAAACAAACAATATTATAATATTGAGGAATCCAGTTGGATCCTTCCAACCTGTCTCCCTGCATTCACAGATGTTAAACAATATAAATAACCTCGATTTCATTTCAATATGAAATATTCTGATAAACAGAATCAATATTTGATTAACGATTTATATATTGTTATCTATAATTTCAACCAATAAATCAGCAATTCAACCAAACAATTAACACACAACAATCAATCATCATTTATCGTTTCTAGATTATATTTATAAAAATATAAACTGATAACGTTATAGAGTTTTACTCACATTGGGCGGTCATCGTTAAATAACGATAACTGTCGGTTGATTCAGACAGACAATTTATTTCGCTATAAATTGTAACGAGCTCCAATTCACTCCCAGTCAGTTCCATTTTGTAGCCGTCGTCCGTACGATCCCAACGGATCTTGTTTCATTGAATTCCGATAAAGTGTGAACAAGATATGAAAATGTAAAGTTAATACACTATTTCCTTTTTAAAGTTAAACTTAAATAAATTTGAAAATGGGCTTCACCTAAATACTCATGGCCTAATTCAAATCCACCCACTCGTTTAAGCCCAGACCGAGTACCCTTCTTCCCCGTTTACGATCCTATAGCCTGCTCCTCAACATTCGATCTCCAGTATTGCCATTTCCGCTACTACAAAACTCCACCGCACCCTTTTCTTTAACATGATTCCAACAACAGAAAGCACCAACATACTACTCTTTGAAACCTCTTCCATTCCAGCACCGAAATACCACACTCGATCTCCGGATATCACGCGCGACATCCTCCAGAGCTACAGTGACCTGCGATGCCTTTCAACACCAGAACTCCCAATTTTTAGCATACAAGTGCTAAATCCTATCGCAAACAACAATACAGTATCCATTTCATGCCTTAATGCCTCAAATCCGCAAACTCTCGAGCCCTAATTATCAACGCCCTCACACTGGTATTTTCTTTCGAGTGAAAAACCGATCGAACCCTTCAATACTGATATACAAATTAAGAGAAACACAAAAGGGAGCTAATAAATTTTGTTTGAAGATTTTAAAGAATTTTCTTGAATTGTTATTGATTTTCAAAGGTGGATTGTTTTATTGAAAACATGAAGAATGACGACGGATTTTTCATTGACTAGGAAATGAAATATTATCGACGTTCGGTGTCTCGATTCGCGGGCAAAATCCAACCCTAGGCATCGATAGTGGGTTTTGACATTACAGGGTGTTGAATGAGGAAGGAGAAGGTATTAATTTATTTATTTATTTAATTAATTACCTCAATAATGTAGTTAACCTTTAAACTACCATAACTCTCTCATACGATGTCTGAATCCAATGAAACACGAACCATTGGAATCATGACAACAAGTACTACATTTTAGAGCTGACTGGGAGGAAATTGGAGCTAGTTGATATTTTGGTCAAATTAAACGCCCTGTTTAATTTGATTAAAACAACCGTTATTAAACGATTTCTGAAACCGATCAAAGTGAGAACTCCTTCTCAGTTAATATTTTATCATGTAGTTATTTATGGAGTTCAACACACAGATTCACACAAATCATTTGAATTAGAAGCAATGTATGGATATTAGCGACACTCACATTCAACTCTGCGGATGGCCACTTGTGGCGCCGTAAATGGCATTGGGTAGTTGAGTATTTATTTGTATGGATGATGTGGTGAATTGATGTGTTATGATTGTGACTGTGATTTTGAAATGTTTGATACGTTAGAAAAATAATTATGAAATTATTGTGATAGATAAAATGGACAAAAATATTCATTTATATATTAAACAGTGAAAATTGTTTTGTTAGAAAAATAATTCAAACCGAATTAGAATTGGTTAAATTTGTTAACCAATAATTTATTTAAATTGACTGTTATTGTTGAAAACCCCACACGGGTATTAGGATGATATTTGACATACTCTAATCCCAATATTTAGTTGTATGCCAATCGATTGGTTGACAGACTATGGTGAGCGTTATTTATTTATTTTAATGCTTATACAGTTGTAAATATCACTCTGAATGTGAATTGATTGTTTGATGGTTGTTCATCACTATTTTTGAATACATGCGATGTATGAAATCCATATAAATAAAATTATATGGTGATTGATTGATTCACATTCCGATTCAGAATATGAACGAATATTTAAAATAATATTCAATGAGTAATAAAAATATGATTTTGATGTTCGATTTTGGATGGACACGAAAATATAGATATGTAAGGTCGAGTTAAGTAGTTAAACTTTATTTTAACTCGAATGGATTTTTATATCGATTTTATTCATTTTATAATGAATATCGAAAAGAAAATGGATTTCAAAATCAGATATTTGAAAATATTGTCATTTTAATATTACAATATGGAATATTCAATATTGATTTAAAATTGAAAAAGAAGTTGACGATTTATAAAATACGTTTTAAATAGAAATCGATTAAATATATTATATATATTTAATGGCTTGAATAGAACGCCCTGCACAACGACCGTTCGCGAATTTTAACCATTAACTTCAAATCGATGTAACGGCAAATCCGACCGTCGGATTCTTCTAAAACTGAAACCGTTGGGTTCGTATCGAAAAGATATTTCCAATGAATATAAGAGATTTAAATTTGAATGGTTTGATTTTAAATTACCTCCAAATTAATTTTAGAAAAGGTCGCTATGAATACAGTTTGGTGGACGATATTGGAAACCGACTGTAAGGGCTAAAATAAAATTATTAAAAATATGGAAAAATTATGAAAAATCATAATTAATGATTTGAAAAGATTTTGGATGAAAAATTCCATGTTTGAAAGGATAAAAGATATTTTTATTTAAATGAACTAGTTAATAACTAGAATAAAAATCCCATGATTGTTAGAAATAAATAAATTGGATTTGTGAATGGTTTTTGATATAACCAGAATTTTCCAACGTATGAATTGGAATGGATTTGAATGGAAATAATCTTCGAAATATTTCGATATTGGATTCCGTGACTATACAGATGCTATTGAGGAATTTGGAAGGTACATATATCGTTATTCCCAATACGATATTTGTTGGTTTCAGAATTTGATATTGAATATAAGCCGATATAATTTCTATTCAGAGCCTTGTATTTGATATCAAATTGGATTTTGTGTTTGTCGTGAATGATGTTTTAAATAACACTGTTCTTAAACCCAGTTGGGAAAAGAATAAATCTTTTATTTAAGATTTAGTGAAGTTCACCAATTAATTTAGTTGGAATTGAAATTGGATTTTTGGGTTTATCGTGAATGGTGTTTTAAATAACATTTGTTCTTTAACCCAATTAACAGTGAAGAATGATCTGAAATATATAACCTTTTAATTAAGATTAATGGAATTTTCCAAAGTAAAGTTTTCCAGTTAAAATATTAAATTGAAAATGAATGGAATTTGATTCGGAAATAATCAAGATGAGCTTCTATGAAGGAAGACCATTGCTATATATGGAATTTAAAAGGTTTTGCTGTTATTCCATTTATATTATTAGTTTGATACGGGAATTTATATCGATTATACACTTTTATTGTTTCCGTGTAGATTCCATTTTAATGGAAGATGATTTTGGGTCTATCTTGAATAGTGTTTTAAATAACATGAGTGCTCTAACCCAGTTAAAGACAAGATTAATTTCCAAAATTTGGATAATCATTTAACAATGATTTTTGAAATTTTAAAATTAAGACGGAGTTTTAATGAATCTTTAATTAGATTGAAATGTGAATGTAATAATTAAATTTATCAAATTCATGAAATGATCGAAAATGGAGTATCACCAGTTTTACTTCATGTGATAGTTAAATCTTTAATTAGATTTGAATGTTAAATGTTAATTGAATTTACCAATAACACAGTGGGTGTTATACATGGGGTACTACCAGTTTTTCTCCATAGGATAAATAGGTTGGGATTGGAAAAATAAAATAAATGGTTACTTCGGTAAGGCTTGTTAATCCCGACTAGTTTGATAAACCTTAATTGGTTTAAATTATGAAAAGAATATTTGAATAAAGCAGTATTCTGGATTGGAATGAGGCATCTAATGTGTATATTTCACATGATTATAAGATACGCGAGTTGTTCGTCTGAATAACTTATACGACGATTAATAATCGAAGATATTGAAGACGGTGCAAGACCGTCGATCTTCACACCGAATGGATTACTACTAATGCCCTGAAGTGGTTAGCTCCCAGGAAAGGGTTATAGTGGTAGTTGTTCGGACGTACTTGTTGATTGTTTGGATATGCGAGGGCCTCTTTCCTGTATTGGACATATAAGATGAGGAATAAGATGCCTCTAGTTTCATTCAGACCTAGAACAGACTTGAAATGGATGATATGTCTGACACTATATTCCTTTATACTGTATTCGTTGATCTCTACTAAATACATATATGTTTCGTAGCGGAGAATTTATTCTCTTTCTTAACACCCTTCTTTGAGACATACGAGCTTACAGGTTATATATTGGTAGATGATCAATGATATGGTATGGATTGACAGTGTGACATGATGAGATGCATAGATCCAAGCTTTTGTTGAAAAGAAAAGCTTGGTGGTTGATGATCAAAGCACAGCTTTAAGTAGTGCAGCTTTGTGTAGCATTAATTCGCGAGCCACACACACCGGTATGATGGTGAACTGATGGTTAGTTCAGTATGCTTTTGAGATGAGGATAGACAGCCTTAGGGTTGTCATGGATTCGGTCGACCGAGATGGGCTGGGTGTGGTCGCTTCACACCTAATAGGGATAGGGCACACCCCCCGATTCCCAGAAGGATAGGTAAGCGGTGTTTTCTCTAGCCGGGACGTAAGCCGCAGTGATACTCGATTTCCTGGATATGGGCAGATGTGCATTGCGGTGTTTTCTCTAGACGTAAGCCGTTGAGTACTGCACTACGCGATAGATCTTTCGAATCAGCAGCCATCAGTATGGAAATCCAAGCTTCCAATACGACATTTTTCGGTTTTAGTTGTAAACTTATGTATGGCGACATAATATATGGTACCTATTTCATCTATGATTGATACGTTTACTTTCAAAATTAATTTCTACACTATGCAATTATAGTAATAAAAGATAAATTTCGTGTACCAATTATATTTGGCCATTATAAGGTAAAACTCTATCCTCTGGCTTGTGTTGCATTGTGTGATGAGACTTGAGTCTTATAATGGCTTCAATTTTCTTTTATTTAGCATTGCATTGTTTTTTTATGGTATTCTTGGGAGGAAACCCGTTCCGTGTTATACGGCATGGTCCCTTGATTCACCTAACATAAGAATAATGTTAATAACTGTTTTAGTTCTTACACCAGTCCCATGAATGACCTGGAGTTTATTGTTTCTTCCTAAACTCTGGGTGCCCATATTTTCCACACGGGCAGCTAGTAGTTTTGGTTTTGCAGATTTCTGTTTAACAGGATCCTAGTTTACAACTAGAGCTATATTCAGAAAGCTTTGTATCCGTGTATTTATTTCAGTTATGGTAGTTGATGTTTTCCACTGTACATTATGTTTATGTATTTAAATGTAATTTTAATCTCTGATATTGTATTTCCACTGTGTAATATTTATTCATACTCTGATATATTATTTTACTCCGGTGTAATTGTTGTAATAGCACTGAAATGTTCTATTGTTTGTGTTCTGATGCGTCATGTTCTCAAAACAATCTGGGCTCCTCCGTCTCTCTTGGGGATCGGGGAAGTCTGGGTCGTCTCAAAAACCATGCAGGGATCGTGATTTCCGACCTCGGATGCAGAAACATTAAATTGAGTGAGAAAGGCCTTGATTGATTCTCCTGGCCTTCGCTCTAACTCATTCAGCTCCATAACATATTGGACCTTAGTAGCTTGGAGCCAGAACTGTCCTCTAAACAGCTTGGCTAGAGTAGCGAAATCATCCATAGATTTTGGTGGTAACTTAGTGAACCAAAGGGAAGCTACCCCCTCTAAATAGGTCGGCAAGTACAGATAATTAAGCTCATCTATGGCATGTGCCCCATCATATGTTGGTCGTACTTGAATAGGAACACGTTGGGATTGCCAATCCCATTCTAGGCCTATACCATTAGAGGTTTTAACTTCTTTGGGTATGGGGCTATTTTTGATTCTTTCAATGAGGTGGGGTCTTGGTAGGAGAAAATCCGCACTCTTTTTCATGATCTTCTTTTTTCAACCTTTCCTTCATAATCTTGCAAACCATTTTTGATAGGCGTTCCTCATCGTTGTGCTGGTTCACGGGGTGGACGACATCCCTCTCGTTGGATGTTTGCCTAGGTAAATGGTCATGGTTTGGGTTTCGGGGCCCTGTGTCTCCCTCTTGGGGAGAAGCCCCTTTAGTGGAGCCATGCACTTGTTGAGAGGTTGCTTTCTCAGAATGGTTGCATGCAGGCGGTTTTGCCTCTTCACGATAAAGACTATTAGGATCGACAATCTCTTGAATGGATTTTCCCCGATTCGGACTTAAGAAGAAGAACATGCATTTTCTGTATGAGCAGTTTGAACAGGTTTAGTAATGACTTTTGCTGTTGCACCCTGAAGAGCAAATAAGGTTTCCATCCTAGTCATCATGGTATTGTTAGCAATTTCCATTTGTTGTTTTGGCTGCAACAACTTCATTAAGTTCATTCTTTGTGACTCCAGGTCCTCCAATCGAATTCTCTCCTACTTCAAGGTGATTGGAAGCAGAGTTTCCTGATCAACTGCAATATCGGCATTGTTTCTGACGGTCTTACTTCCTGTTTTCTTAGTCATTATTTCGAACAAGTTTTATATCTCAAAGATACTTCGTCAGATGGACCAGATCTGAAATTAAGAAGGCCTATTATAGCAATAGGCTTCGGAGTTTAGTGGTAGCACAAGGAGCTTAACTTTGGAAGAGAAGACGTGCCCCACGGTGGGCGCCAAATGTTGAGACCAAATTTGGTCTACAACACCAAAGGTACTTTAGCAGTACTTCATCAAATGTTAAGAAGTAGAAAAAGGAGCCACAATCATAAAAAAATAAGTAAAAAACACAAGAATTTTATAGTGGTTCGATCTAAAGTAGACCTATGTCCACTTTGGCAAGAGTTTTCATTATCATTATGAGATTTACAAGGCTTGAATCATCTCTAAGTACATTCATTCTATTTTTCATACAAGGTTTTTACTTTGATCTTTACAAATCAGTGAAGGAATGGTTGAATCTCTCTAAGTGCAAGGAGTATGAAGGTAGATCTACAATATCTCGGACACTTGAGTCATTTTGGCGGATTCCATGGTGGATTTGGCGTTAGATCTTCACTTAGAGATGATGAACCGAGTTAGAATGGCTTAGGAATGGCGGAAGAATGACTTCGGCAGCACTTCGTGGTGGCAAAAGTCTGATCCATTAATGGTGGAAGACCCGAGGTATTTATAGGTGGAAAGCAAATGAAGTACTGGGCAGAAATTTATGTATGCAGGCTAGGGGTCACACATACAGTAATTACGAAAATGCCACTACCAGTTGTAGCCAGTTGTCACCAACTATAGCCAGCTGTCCTTGATCGACCCTATGATGTGCGACTGTAACAACCCGGAAAATACGAGCCAATTTAAAATTTTTAAATTGGTCATTTCAAAGGAATTTGAACAATTGAAATAGAATATTTCAATAAAATAGTGAATTAGAAATAGAGAGTCAGTTTGAAATTTTGAATTCAAACTTTGACCGACTGTGCAGGGTGGAAAATATAACGGATTTTAGCGAAACCAAAAATATTTAAATCTGTTAGTGAATACCTTTCTAACGAATCTGAAAAATCGAAATTTCATAACGGAAATCAAAAGTTATGGCTGAATGAATTTTCAGAAAGGTCGCTATATAGAATATATAGCCCTGGAAAATTGATATTTTGCAAACGACCTCGGAATTCGACGAAACCACTTTTGTTGGGTCCGGGATGTCAAACTATTGCTAGGTTTCAAATTTCATAATTTTTGAAGCTAGTATGTGAGCGTGACAAAAGAAAATGTGTTTGGTCAATTTCTGTTAAATTGGATCGACCAGAAAATGGCCATTTTTCAAACGATCTCAGAATTCGATGAAACTAGTTTTGTTGGGACCGTAGCATCAAAAAATAGCTAGATTTATTTTTCTGGAATTTTTCGAATCAGTTTGTGGCCCTGGCAAATTGAAATGTACGTTCGAAGTTAAAATTAAATGTTTTATACTTTAATTTGAAAAATAACTGACTGTAACGGTCGAATTGGCCAACGAAACATAGCCCGTTGTGTCCGGGATGGGGGTATTTAGCTAGGGGCGATAGTCGTTGGGTTTGAATTGGTGTCCGTGTGGTGAAACAGTATTTTAAAATATAATAAAACCACGGGCCAATGGAAAAATTCCTTTCACTATTTTGAAAAAAATAAAAAAAATGTGAAAACCCCTTTTTCTTCCCCGATCGACGGCGGAAATCGTTCAACCCTTTCCCCCTCAAATCGCCGCCGCCTCAGCCACCTGCCGACGCCGCCACCACCACCAATCGACGCGCCTCCTCCTCCTCTTCAGATCCGACCAACCCTCACACCCCCTCGACCACCGTATCGCCTGAATCGAGCCCTCTAAGTCGCCGACTTCCCAGCGCCGCCCCGATCGCCAGAGACCACCGAACCACCTCCGACCACCACCGACCGACTCCCCTCTCCTCCCTTTTCCATGCTGTACCCTCCGATCATCCCATCGTGCCTCGGTTTTCGTGATAACCGCAACCCTAGTCTTGAACCATCGTGAAAGGTGAGTTCTTTTTTATGTTTGCACTTTGAAAAATCATATCTTTATGGTGTGTTGACGGAATTCGATGAAACATGAAACATCGGGACCGCAAGGAAGCTCTCTACCACATAGAAGAGACCGCGGATTTTTCTGAGTCATCTACGATTTTTAGCACTTCGAAAACCAATGTGAGAAATCTAAATAAAATGAATTTGAATGGAAAATGTCGTGTATAAATTATATGAGCGAAATATAAATTACACACGTGTTGTATACCTCATGTACATGCGATGTGTAAGCTATATAAGCGAAGTATGAATTATACATGCATAGAATAATTGATATATGTGTTGAAATGCAAGTGAAATATAGCAATAATATATATATATACACACACACACTCCCCTCGTCCACAAACCATGGACGATATTTATTGTTGTGAATTGGTGTGAAACATTGGATGAAAAATGCGAGTGGTTGAATAATTGTTTGTGGTTGATATTGTCTGGTTGTGGTTGAAAAATACCCATTGGTGATTGAAATGAATTGGAAATAATTGTGAAAATAAAAATAAAACATGCCGCCTGCGTGCGAATTAGATGCATGAATCCCCATTGTCAAAAATCGCGAGGTTTTAAGGTAGAGCGAGGAGCCGTACTAGGGACGGTGCCGGTTTTAACTACCCTGCCGTTATGCTGCCGAAATTTTGAATAATATTCATGTGTTAGAATTATTTTCATATGTTGAAATTATCTTCATGCGTTGAAATTAAAATCATGTGTTGAAACTATGTCCGTGTGTGGAAATGTTCATGAGTTGAAAGGTCATGCGTGAAAATTAAATTCATGTGTGAATGAATGAAGTGTTTAAACGATAAAAATCACATTTTTATAATATATATGAAGTATGAAAAATATTCGCCTTATATATAAATAGTTTCAAAAATAAAAATTTCATCTTTCTTATATGAACAACATATATAAAACAACCATGTGTGGAGGTGCTCATGTGTTGAGAAGTGCGTGTATTGGAAAAGTTCATGTGTTGAATAAAAAGATTGAACAATAAAAATTACATTTTTATTGAAATTATAAAGTGTTAAAAACATTCATGTGTCGAATAAATAATTCAAATGATAAAAATATCATTTTTATCATATATGTGATATGCTAAAGATATGCGAGCGTTGAAATAAATATTTGTGAAAGAAATATTATTTTTAACATGCATAGGAACTAAATAAATTAGTCATGTGTTGAAATATATTTTAGTTCGCCAAAATTATCATCTTTGAAATGTAAAGTGTTAAAAATAGCCACTTGTTCAAATAAATATGCATGAGTTGAAATATTCATTGATTAGCTAATGATATGATTTTGCCTATGCATGCAACATTAGAATGAATGGTGTTTTTAAACCAAAGTGAATCAAATATGAAGTTGAATGGAAATTGATAAGTGATAAAAATTACATATATGTACATGCATATTTATTGAACAGGTTATAGTGAAGAGGCTAGAGAAGAGGAATAAAATTTTGCGCCCGACAAATAAGTACACGTTTACTGTTTTGTTTGGGTGATGATTTTATGAGCCTGTTGGCTAGCCGCTTGGCTTTTTCTTTTTCTTTTTGACATGAGATGCCCGTGTGGCTATTTGGGAATTTTCCCAGCCCCTCCCGTACAAAGGAGGTTATGGCAAAATTTTCCAAAATTTAAAGGCGTTAATGAAATATTTGAAGTGGAAACGATATAGGAATTTTTGAATGAACTATATTTATATAAATATAAATAAAATTAAAACGAAACGTGGCCGTGCAGTTCGTGTTTTGAAACCGTGATTTCAAACGACTAGTGCGGGAAATCTGACCATTGGATTTTCCCGAAACCGCAACCATTGGGTTCGCCTTGGAAACATCTTTCCAACGGCACCAACTTTGTGAAGATCCGACGGTTGGATTGTCTGGAATGTTTAATTCAAATCTGAAGAAAAACAGCACCAGAAACGATTATATTTATATATATATATATGAATATAATTAGATTAAATCGAATAACGACGCTGCAGTTCGTAAATTGAAATCGTAACTTCAAATGGCTAGTGTGGAAGATCCGACCGTCGGATTTTCCCGAAACTGAAACCGTTGGATTCGTTTTGAAATGACCTTCCTAATGATATAAATTTTGTGAAGATCCAACGGTTAGATTTTCAGATATGTGTAAAACAAATTTAGTGAAAAACTGCGCCAGTGGATCGACACGACCTGTATCGTCGTTTAATTAAATATGGCCGTTTAAAATAAATAAAAATGGCGATATATCGTTATAAAATACTATAGACGATATAGAGTGGAAATAAACCAATTTTGTTGTGTTTGCTTGATATGTGATGGTTGAATGTATTTAACACGAAAATTATAACTAAAGAACTGAAATGTGAATGTTGAATAGTCCAACCATGGGATAAATTGATTTGAAAATCTAAATATACGTGGGTTATTTGAAAAGGCCGAGTTAATCTCATTTCAAACAATCGATCGACGTTGAGAAGTCGAAGAGTCAAAGACGGTTGAAGACCGATGATCTCCACATTGGATGGATGGGCGCTGCTGATGCTCGTGATTGGAGCAGCTACCGTGAAGGAGCTGAAGTAGTAGCCGTCCAAACATACCGTTGATTGCACGGATATGCGAGGAATTGGTGCCTCCAGTTTCGTTCAGACCCAGAACGGACTTGTAAATGGACTGTGTGTCTGACATTGGATTTTGTTCTATGTTGATTGATCTCTGTTAAATATATATTTGTTTGGCGGCGGAGAATTTATTCTCTTGCTTAACGCCCTTCTCTGAGACGTACGAGCTCAGAGGTTATGTATTGATAGAAATCAGTCGCATGGAGTGGATTGCTTGTGTGACACGCCTAAGTGGCATATGATCAAAGCTTCTATTGCAAAGCAAAGTCTTGTGGTTGATGATCAAAGCATGGTCTATGTGACGTAGCTTTGTGTATAACGTGGATTCGCGAGCCTCACACCCCGGTATGAGTCAAAAACGGGAGACGGACCGCTGGGAGAGCACGACGTTTCTTTCTAGCTAAGGTGGTGTCAGTGACCTACCAGCCCTGACATTATATATACTTTTCACCTATGTGGTTGTTGGAATGCGAGGCGCCTCGATTATAGGTCTGTAAGGACCGGGAAACGTGTGTTCAGGAATTGCCAATCCTCAAAAGTAAGAGAGGACCGGCCCAGCCGATTCCAAGGACCGCTGTGTGCGATCCTGGGGCATTTGCTAGAGTGTCTCGAACGGAGAGGAGCTTACCCCTTGCCTCGACTCATGATGGAACCCAATTTCCAATACGAAATTTCGAATGTGATTGTATTACTATTACGACGACATAGTGGTATGGGTCATTTATGCCGCCTAGGATTGATATTTATGATTGAAATCACTTTTGAAACATATATGCACTAGTAATAATATCAAACACTTTTGTTTTATTCGTATGAAGCATTTTTGGCCATTATAAGGTAAAAACTCTATCCTCCGGCTTGCGTTGCATTGTGTGATGGGACCTGAGTCTTATAATGGCTTCATTTTATAAAAAGCATTGCGATGATTTAATCATTTACTTTATTTCATGCACTAGCACTCATTGGAGTATACCCGTTCCGCGAAAGTGGCATGGTCCTTTGATTTGCCTTATTATTGTTGTTAATAAGTTAAGTAGATTTCTCATACCAGTCCCATGACTGACTCTTAGTTTGTTTCACCTTGCAAACTCGGTGCCCTCATTTTCACACGGGCAGCCTAGTTACAGGTATCTGGCGCACTTTTGGCTCATGGCGAGGCTTGACTACACCGTGCTGACTTTGACTCTTTCCGCCATTTTAGTATATGTATTATGATTCCGCCATTGGCGATGTAGACTGATATTTATTTTGTGTACTCTTTATGTATGATTCGCCTCTGGCGATTGTGACTGATTATGTATTATTATGCACTAGGTTGTATCCTGCACTGTGCCCTCTGATGTGATGATATCTATATGATTCCGCCGTCATATGTGTGTAAATTATCCTATTTTATGTTTATGCTATTATCTGTGATCTGCTAATGATGACTGATGTGTTATATTCCAATGATTATCCTTAACACCGTGTCACGGGGTTTTGGGATCATCACAGCGACCGTCCTTTATGAAACACGAGCGACCCCCTGAATGCACGTGCTAGCCCCTTAATATACGAGCGAATCCATATTGTGTAATTCATGTTGTGCTTGAACCATGTCATGTCCGACCCCTTCTTGTGCGCTCGACCCTTCTTTGTGCTCGACCCCTCATGTGTGACTGACCCCTCGTGCTTTGCTCAAACCCTCCCTGTGCTCAACCTCTCTTGTGCGATCGACCCTTGTTGTCCACTCAGCTATGGTATGTGCAACCGATCGGGGCATTACTCGCTTGCACGAGCTACACTATTGATCGATCCCTCGTGTGCCTTGTCCCATTACTTTAATATAGATTTAATTTATCATCTTGTGCATGATTTTAAGGGATAAATATCTCGTCACCAACTCACCTTTTGAAGCTCCAAAGAAATTCAAGTCTGATTTGGGAAACATACTCGTCCTGACCCAAGCATTATAAAAAAATAACACCCAGATCAAACTAGGCAACCGCGTGAGATAACTCAACATTATATATATATATATATATATATATATATATCAATACAATTTTAGGCTATACGAATATCCGTAAAGGTTATCCCCTTAATAACAACCATTTATTTGGTGAAGTAAAGTTGTACAATAGATAATGTCTAGGGTGTAGAATCCAAATAAATAAAACAGCTAGAATAGTTATATTCGACAACTATGTAGGGTGTGTTTGAGCGTAACGGAAGCGGGGTATTATAGCGGAGTATTTTAGCAGAGTATTTTAATGGCTTGTTCTAGTTAGCAAAGAATGCGTTTGTGGGTTTAAGTGGATCATTTTTTTTGTAATTTAATTAATTTATGTTTAAAATAGAACAGTATTATTAAAGCAGAGTAATACAGTAAACCAAACAGAACAGTTTATTAAATAATAACAATACAGAAAGTGATAAAATGCAAATATACAACATAGCACAAAATCTATCAGTGCAACCCTGGTGCAACAAGCTCGTCTCATATTCTATCTCGATGTATCATCATATCAACGCTGCCTTGATAGTGTTGAGCCGGTGAAAGTTGTATATTTCCTGTGTTTCTCAAGTCAGCATAATCATCTGGAATAAGATCTGGATCATTATCATATACCTGGAATTGTGTTAAATTGAGGATTATCAGGCTTTATAATATCTGCAGCTAATAATTGAACGACATTAAAAATAGCATGAAAACAAAGAGAGATTGTGCTACTTGTCCATTGAAATATTTTATCCAATTGTCTATTCGAAATAGCTGCAACTATTGTGTACAAAAAATCCCAACGGTTTCTCGAACACCAACGTATTATGTTGTAACCAAACCATAACTTTCCAGCCTATCTAATAAAGAAAGAAAACATAGCTGTTTCATACAAAAATTCCTTTGAAAACGTTGTTGATGACCGTTTACCCATATTAAACTGGTATACTCCAATGTGTGCATCCGATGGCCTCTTTCATTGTGTCTTTCACGTAAATACGCTCTAATTAGAGTGACATATTCCATATCTTTAGAATCTGAATCGTCTACATCTGAGAATGGATTGATCATTGAAGATAATGTTGAGTTTGAAATGTAAAAGAGAGGAGAGTAAAAGAAGATTTTGTATAAGATAATGGGGAAGTGGGGATTTTATTGGGGAGGGGGACAACGACTCAAATATGAGCCGTTGGGCCAACGGTCCAAAATGGACCATTAGATAATGGATGCGTCTGTTACCCAAACGGTCTGTTTTAGACTGTCAAACAGTACCGTAGTGTATAAACAAAGCCGCTAAGGCACGTTCACATATTGGATTTTCCGTAAGAGAGCTCTCCATATGGATCTGAACTCCATGCACAAGAGTCAGAAAGTACCTACGAGTATCTTATATGTCTAAATAAAGTGTACCATAAGGTAAACATAACTAACCCACGCTCAAAAATACATAGGTGCACCACATGGGACCAAATATATCCATCTCCCGCGCACAACTTTGTGGAGCTCGCCCGTGTATCGATAATAAGCATGCACTAGACATGGAGTCAAAATATCCTGCCCCAGGTTAGCTAAACCCTAGATTGTGCTCCTACTCCGTTTTTAGCCATTTTCGATGTTAAGGTTTCGTTCGGTATCTTTCACACTAATCTTTAACAAAAACAGAACTAGAATCAATCTAGTTGGAACCACACAACTCAAGATATCTCGAAATCACATATAGATTCCTCAATGGATCTCGGAATCACAGATTGATTCCAATACATCAATAGATCTCAGAATCACACATAGATTCCTCAATAGATCTTATAATCACTACATGTGTTCGAACATCTCAACAGATCTCGAATCGCCGCATAGACTTCACTTCACAACCGCTTCCAAAACATAGAACCCGTACACTGGTTTTGAAGTGGTTTTCGATAAGTAGAACATTACTAACCAATCTCGGTCTCCTCAAAATTAATCACTTGATTTAATGTCAGGTTCTATAGTTGATTAATCGACTATCAAATCACATTGTCGACGATTGTATGGAAAATAGTTGCAACAACCTGGATTTTAAGTGAAATTTTTATTAATGATTTTGTTTAAATTTTGATTTTGTTTTAAAACTCAATGTATATTGATTTTTTTGAAGTGAATGAATTTAGCGTTGATGCAAATATAAATTGATAACAGAAATATCAATGTTTGTTTATTCAAATCTTATTTGTTGAATAAATTAAATCAGGATTGATTATTTGAATTTAATTCATTCTTAAAAAATTAAATTTATACAGTAAACTTGTTTAATTGAATAATTGGTTTTCACGCAAATTTTTAATTTAAATTAGTTAAAATTGTGATGAATTTGAATTGTAAAATTCAAATAAAACTGAAACATTGACATAAGAAATATTACGATGATATTTCGAATTTTTTAAATCTGTAAAATGTATGGTTTTGCCAAGGTATGTCAAAAACTTGGAATTTGAATAACTTAAATTAGAAGTTTTTTAATAAGGGGAATTTTATATTTTATGTTGCAAATTAAAGTCATAAATTCATTTCTTCTTCGTTTCATTAAAATCCGTTACCTTTTGCCTTAAAATTTTGATTTATCAGTGAATATGAACAACATTAAAAATGTTTACCATAATAATCATATTTATTTCCAAACCTAGCTTCTTGGAAATGCTATTGACATATCAGCTCACTAATTCACTAATATATTGACGTTAAAAATTGAAAGTCATGACTGATTATTTACGATGGTTTCCTTTCTTTATATCCTTATTTCCAATTATTTATAAGACCACTCATTATCTCTTCTAAAGCATCTTCTTCCTCCTGCAAGTTCTCAGCAATCAAACAATGGCAAATCAAATCCAATCCATATAATTTTATATTTCAAACCAAGGTATAATCTATTTTTTTCTTTCAGAAATTAATCCCTAGGTAAATTCTATTTTTTTTTTGAATCATAATCTCTCTCTTTTTTCTAATGTATTCTAATTTCAAGATTTAATTGATCTAGAAATTGTGAAAACTTAGATCTAAAAGTGGAAACAACCACCTTCCTTTCCAATTAAAACCTCGCTACCCATCCTTCCCTTGGCCACCACCTCCACCACTGACCTGACCACACCTATCCGACCTTCCTCCACATCCATCAAGCGGGCCCCGCCCGAAAACCCTAGCAATGACTGCTTTTCCACTTGAAATCAATGACTTTTTTATTTTATTTTCAAATATTGGACCAGTATTGTAGTGATCATAACTTACTGTTAGAAAGTAGAAATTCACTTTTTTTTTAGTTGTTTAAAATTGAAATAGCTACAACTTTTATGTTGAACATTTTTTCAGATTTCAAATATATTTAGGTCGAAACTTCCAAATTTTCAGATGCATTTTTGGACCCAGATTTCTGACTTAAAAATTTAGATGTCGTTGATTTGGTCATATCTCCTTCATTTTTTTTTATCGAAAACTGGTTTTATCTTTTCTTTAAACTAAAAAGAAAAGAATTTTCAACAACTTTTATGTTTATGACTTTTTTAGATTCCAATGTTTACTGGTCCAAAATTTTATTTTAAGATGACTAAATTTTGTTCACTTTTTATTAAAAAATGTAATAATCTAAATCCATCTTGCTAAGCCAAAACCTTTCTACTTCCTTCATTTAAATTGCCTTGGGCATTGATTTGTGAATTTTTTCATACCATGGTATTAAAGAGGGCGTAGTTGCGCTTGTAGTTGGAATGGTGCATCATGCTTTTCATATCCGTGTTCGTATCAACCTGTGTCAGCTTCCTTTTATTTGCCACATAAGGTTAGTTTATCTCACACTAGACTTACATTATTTATAGAAGTTAAATTCAACACCTTTGAAATGTTATGAAATGTATATGACTGTTTAGAGAATTTTATTATATGTTGTACACTGATGACACCTATTTATAACACAACTGATATATATGATATGAATGTGCCAATGTGATATGTATTACTTCATGTATATGTTTGATTATACTTTACTTCATGTATATGTTTGACTTGTTTAGCTTGTTGATATTGTTTGTTTATTTGTTCTCATATTGCAAGTTTCCCTATGAGTTGAAATGATACATACCTGAATCATTGTATAGATTTAGGAAATAAACTGAATCGATTTGGGATGCGAGTTAAAATGATATATACCCGGGATTCAAAAAATTAAATTATGGATTTAATGATATATATATATCACTTAGCCTAGGTATAAAATTATATACGGACATTTGGTCTATTTTAAAAATATTATTCCAAGTTTAAATATATTTTATGTTTTAATAAAGCTATTTTAAAAAATATGTTTTAATTATAATATTATTTTTAAATTTTAGATAATTTAGATTATTTCATAAGTAATTTAATAAATCTTTTATTATAGATTCATATTATTTATATTTTAAATTTAATATACATGTATATATTTTATAAGTGTAAATATAGTATCCTTAATACATTAATTTAAGAAGGGTTTTAAAGGAAGATTTGGAATTTAATTAGGACTTAATTTGTTTAATGATTTAATTGAAATAAAATTACCAAATTAAGTTAATTGACTTAGGATGTGGTTTTGAAAAGGATGGAATGAGTTTTATATAAAATTTATTAGGATAATGGAATTAAATAAATTGATTTGGTAATACATTATGAAATGAATAGTTTTGAATTCAAATGTACTTGAAGTTAAATATTTAGAATCAATTCAACTTTGAAATTTAGATTTAATTTGCTTGAATTTGTTAAATTGAAATGTAAAATAAATTTGAAATTTTCAGAATTTAATTCATGTAATAAATTTTGAATGCAGCTTGAATAATATCTGTAATATATTGGAATTTGAATATACTGTTAAGTTGGAAAAAATTTGAAGTGAAATTCTGATAATTGAATTGATTATAATTTGAACTTGAATATATGGATATATGGTTCGAATTGGATTATTATATAAAACCAGATTTTAAACTAATATAATTTTATACAAAACTACTTGAAACTATTTTATATAATTATTATTTTATAACTATCTATATTTAACTTAACTATTAAACACCTTATAAGTATTTTATTTAAATATTTAACTATTATATATATATACTTTATAACCATTTTAATCAAATTATTTTATATGAACATATATATTTTTAAATTAAACTATTTTTTGGCAAAGCCAGCAGGGTTGAATGACCCGGACCATTATATTTATATAAATAAGATGACTTACAATATAAATATACAATTATTAGAAAAGAAAAAAGTAATGGAGATCGAAAAAAGAAGAGAGAATTAGCAACATCTCTCAATTACATCAAAACTGAAAGTAAAGGGTGCTAGCATAATGGATCACCTAATGCAACTGCATATCTCACTGAAGAGTTAAAGTCTAGTATTAGACTTTCCATTGAAAATTCTCTGGTTTTTCTCCAACCAAACTGACAGAATCATGCATTTCAACATAATTATAAATTAAACTATTTTATATTATATTAACTAATTTAAATAAAGTCTATTTCCGTTTTGAACTATTAGATCCAAAATGTTTAATATAAAGATTTTGAATAACGATGATTGAGATATATATTTGAAATCAGTTGTAATCTTGTTAACGAACTACTTGTAAACATGAAATCGGATATCTTTAAATAATGAATTGAATATAAATAATGATTTGGTTGAAATATTTGAACTTCATTGTTTAAATATAAAACCAAAATTTAGAGTTAATTGATTTATGATCTTTAAAATATGATTTCAAATATAAAAATGGCCATAGTGTGAAATAAGCGTTTGGTTGTTAAAGAGACCAGAATTAGTATTAACATACTCTTTGTCAATACCGATACCACTTTAACAACTGTGTACATGGTGGAGAATCCAGAATGAAGTAGGTTGGTATGGAGGCGATTACTGAATTTGAAGAAAAAGAACGATGATGGATTTCCTTGTTTTGGATCATAATTAAAATGACTAAAACAGGTGCTATACCATGATTAAGTGAGGTCGCTCCTCCTATCGAACGCACTTCTTCGAACCATATATATATAACTTTGTGATTTGATTGGTGGTACCGCTCTTTATTATGGGAGTGTTGTTCAAGGTAGGCGATAGTCGGGCTATGTGTTACCACCGGTCCAGTCGTGCATCAGTTGAATCCTACCGTAGGTATTCCTCCTGGGCCTTGTCATGTTATCCTGATTGAGCCCCCTACGATTTCGATTTGTACCATACCTATGGAGCGCCCTCTGATAGCCACTAGTTTACGTTGGACTTTACGGTATCTATATAGACTACGGTATTATAAACGGTGTAAGGGTAAAAATGTAATCCCGCTCACGTTATTTTCAATAGTATATTTAACCACAGACACTATTATAATAGCGTATTGTATTATATGATGTCTAGTTTAACGGATCCTTTGAGGATGGAAATCCCAAACACCCTTTAAGTTACTAATGCATTTCATTGAATATTTCACTTTAGTTGATTCACTTATATTAGAACGTTTGCCCTGATCCGAGTTCTTTTGTTTAGCATTATTGCTTGGGACAAATTAAGTATTGCGGTATTGAGATTTCACCCTTCAAATTGGAGACTATTGAGGACATCATCTCCATCTGTTGGTTCTGGTTATTTCTTCTTTATATTACAAGTTCTTAAATTCTGAATTTCATTATATTCAATTATGTAATTATGTAATTCTGATATTATGTATAAGTTTTAAATTTTATTTAGTATCTTCACGAGCGATTATTGTATTTTATTTATTCCACTGCAAGATATTCTGTGTCTGTGATTTGATTTATTAAACCCCATAGCAATAACAATCTGTCATTTCGAACGGTTCGAGTTGGTCTAATTATCGGCTTGAAGCGGTCGAAAAGGTGGGTCGTTACATATGGTACCAGAGCTTTGGTTTAATAAAACCTTAGCTTACAGGGTTTAAAAGTCATTAGAGATGGGGCTGCAATACCCTAGAATGAGTAAGAATCAATTACAAAATCATTCTTGAGAGAACATATTTTGAAAAGTATAAATAGTTTTGAAAATGGTTTTAAATAATTTTGACGTATTTTTGATATAAAAATTGTTTTAAAAATTTAACTTTTTCGAAGATTTCTTTTCTTTTTGATCTAGTTTCTTTTTCGGTCCCTCTTCGGTTAGGATTTCCTAAATCTAAATTGTGATCCTTGTCTAACCTATCTTATAAAATTTATATTATATGGTTTCCAATGTCCTGAATATTCTCAGATTTGATCTAATTTGAGTATCCATCCTTTATAGGTTCCTGTTTGATAAATTCTTTCGTTATTTGGCTCCAAGCTCAAGTTTTGACTTACCTTGACCTAACTTAATAAATGGTAAAATAGTTTAAAATTTGCATATATTTAGGCTATTGGAAATAATATTGTTGGGAATTTGATTTAATAAAATGAAGTTAGATATAAACTAAAATTGTTAATGATATAAATTTGAACTTAGTTGGTATTTTAAACAATGATGAAATTTAAACTAAAGTAAGATGAAATGTTGATGTAAACTTCAATATGGAAATAGGATTGAATTTGACAAGAATGAATTGGTGTATTAAACATATTTTAACGCAAGGTGAATATATGCCAATATAATATATTGTTTTAGAATACATCGAAATATTATGTAATTTGCGTTTGCAAACCTTAAGTTGATTAAAGATAGAGGTTAAATTTTTATAAATAAACGAGTAGGGGAGAGTTATAATTTTTCTTACTTGAGATTTTATAATCAATAAATGGCTTGAAATATATTATTTATATAGAATAATATATCTATCTTGTTTTAAGAAAAGGTTTCGAGTATTTTCTTTTACGTTAAAATTGGACTATCTAGTATTTAAGATTTTGAACATATGACTAATTATTGTGTGTACTAAATCCTGAATGTACAATATAGATATAGAATCACACTTTAGTCGCTTGGAAATGATTCTGGTGATGATTAGGATATATTTACGAGTTTCAAAAGTGGGACAACTATATGATTCTGATTGAAATGTTGAGTGAATACATAAAATCATTTTTAAATGTGTTGAAAAATGTCTTAACTTTTGATTTAGATATATATACTTCAAAATATATATAAGTAAGATGATAGATGTAAACAATTTGGTTTAAATATATTAAATTAATTATTATTTTCTCTATCTCGTTCCTTTTCGGGTATGAAAAAGTTTGAGTGGGGGAGATTGTAACAACCTGGATTTTAAGTTAAATTTTTTATTAATGATTTTGTTTTAAAAGCCAATGTGTTTTGAATTTTTCGAAGTGAATGAATTTAACATTGATGCAAATATAAATTGATAACAGAAATATCAATATTTGTTTATTCAAATCTTATTTGTTGAATACATTAAATTAGGATTGATTATTTGAATTTAATTCATTCTCAAAAATAAATTTAAACATTAAACCTGTTTTATTGAATAATTAGTTTTCACGCAAATTTTTAATTTAAGTTAATTAAAATTGTGATGAATTTGAATAGTAAAATTTAAAACAACTGAAACATTGACATAAGAAATATTACGATGGTATTTCGAATTTTTAAATGTGTAAAATGTACGGTTTTCCAAGGTATGTAAAAAACTTGGAAATTTGAATAACTTAAATTATAAGTTTCTGAACATGGAGAATTTTATATTTTATGATGCAAATTATAGTCATAAATTTATTACGTCTTCATTTCATTGAAATTCATTTCCTTTTTCATTAAAAATTTGATTTATCAGTGAATAGGAATAACATTGACAATGTTTACAATAATAATCATATTTATTTCCAAACCTAGCTTCTTGGGAAAGCTACTGACATATCAGCCCACTAATTCACTAATTTATTGATGTTAAAAATTGAAAGATCATGACAATTTTTTTATAGTGGATTCCTTTCTTTGTATCCTCATTTCAAACTATTTATACAACCATTCGTTCTTTCTTCTAAATCATCTTCTTCCTCCTGCAAATTCTCTATAATGAAATAGTGGCCAATCAAATCCACTCCATATAACTATATATTCCAAACCAATGTATAGTCTATTTTTTCTTTCTTTCACAAATCAATCTCTGGGTAAATTCTATTTTTTATTGAATCATAATCTCTCTCAATTGCTAGTGTATTCTGATTTCTAGATTTAATTGATATAGGAATTGTGAAAACCTAGATCTAAAAGTGCAAACAACCAACTTCCTTTTCAATCAAAACCTTGCCACCCATCCTCCCCTTGGACACCACCTCCACTACTGACCTGACCACACTTATCCGACCTTCCTCTACATCAAGCAAGCGGGCCCTACCTAAAAACCCGAGCCATGATCAGTTTTCGCTTTGAAATTAAAGACCTTTTTTATTTTATTTTTAGATTTTTGACTTGTGTTGTAGTGATCATAACTTCCTAGAAAGTAGAAATTCATTTTTTTTAAATTGTGTAAAATTGAAATAGCTACAACTTTTATGTTGCACATTTTTTCAGATTTCAAATATATTTAGGTCGAAACTTTCAATCTTTCAGATGCAATTTTGGACCCAGATTTTTGACTTAAAAATTTGGCTGTCGTTGTTTTGGTCATATCTCCTTCAGTTTTTATCGAAAACCAGTATTCATTTCTTTACATTGAAGAAAAAAGAATTTGCAACAACATTTATGTTTATGACTTTTTCATGAATGGAGTTTTGATGAAAACAACCTTATTTCAGTTATCATTTATTATAAAATATATACTCATTTCTGTCTAGAATATTTATACATGTATATGCAAGATTTGTACAAGAATTAATACTGAAGATTGTACAGTTTTAGAGATTCAGAATTCAGAGAAGATTCAAGATTCGTGTAAGAGTTCAAGAATTCAAAACAAATATAGTAATAGAGTTTAATTTATATGTAAGACTCTGAATATCAATCCAGGCTCAAATTCAAATTCTATTTTTCAAATTCTGATTTTGAAAATTTCAAATTCTATTTTTCAAAATTCTAATTCTAATTCTAAGTAGTTTTCCTATCTTACTTTTGATTTCAAACATAAGTTTTAAAGTTTATATATATATAGTTATAGTTATATACTTTTGATTTTTATATTTTATATAGTTTTAAACCTTATAATTTTATAAATATTTTTAAATAATATTTATGTTTTCATATGATTTTATACTTTATAATACTCATTTATATCACCAAGTTTTAATTCAAAAATTTCCAGAATTATATATATAGTTAAACATTTGAAAATATTCAAAATTCAAAATTTTAATGTACATATGTCGACATACAACTGTCATTTTTTCAATTACCAAAGCAAGTTTCTTTTCACTATTTGTAATGTTCCAGAAGCGTTGCAACCTTTCAAATCTTATAAATAAGGGTTGAATTCGAATTTTTTAACCACTCTTCTTCTACATTTTCACCCCTTTTCATCCATCCATTAACATTTCTTATTTTATTGATTTTTACAATTCTACTCTACCGATTTCTATTCTAAATACATAAAACTTCTTCTCTTCTCACTCTCTAGTATTCATTACTATCTGAATTGAAGTGCTATTGGAGAGTTATAGGGCTTATTTAATCATTTAGGAAGTGTTTGCGAAAGGGTTTGTTCCTTGTAGCCCTGAAATCAAGGAAAGGGAATGGTGGTAATCTTGTAGTCGTGAAATCAAGAGTTGTTGGAGCGCTGTTAACCTTGTAACCGGGAAATCAACGGGATTGTACTTGGATATTGATGTAGTAATAAAAATCTGCGTAATCCAGCGTTGCGTGGAACTGGAGTAGGAGTAATCCGAACCAGTATAAAATCCGATGTGTTCTTTCTTGTTATGTAATTTATTTTTGTTTATTTCTGTGTTTGTGTTTGATTCTGTGTCTGTGATCTTCTCTGTTGTGTGTGATTCATATAGTAGATCATGTAAATTTTAGATTTTCTTAAACTCTTTGAAAACACTATTCACCCCCTCTAGTGTTAGGCTTTCCTTAAGATCCGCATTCCGCGTTCCCTAACATTTGGTATCAGAGAAAGGTTTTTCAAAAGTTCATATTCAGATTTTTGAAAATATTAAATAGCAGTCAACACAAGTAATAGTAGTTCTTTTGTAGTGGGTCAGTCCACTGTTAGACCATCACTGTTTAATGGTAGTAATTATTCATATTGGGCATGTAAAATGAAAATATATTTACAGACAGTAAGATTAAACACATGGAATATTACATAAACTGAGTATGTTGAATCTATAACTAATTTTGCACAATGGAGTAATGAACAAATGGCTGCTGCATAAAGCAATTCTAAAGCCATGAATATGCTATTATGTTCATTAGACATAATGAATTGAATATAGTGTCAGTTTGTAAATCTGCTTATGAAATATAGAGAACTTTACAAGTTACTCATGAAGGAACCAATAAAGTAAAACAGACTGAGATATCAATACTAATTAATTAGTTTGAGTTATTCAAAATGAATGAGAATGAATCAATCTCCGATATGTCTTGCGGATTTCAAAAGATAGTGCATTCATTGATGGCATTGGGAAAAACTTATTCTTAAGAAGATCAAGTAAGAAAAATATTGAGTTCATTGACTTCAGAATGGGATCAGAAAACATTGGTGATTGAAGAAGCCCATAATGTCAGTGAAATGAGGATTGAGGAGTTAATCGGAATTCTGATGTCTTTCGAAGTCCAATTACAGAAAAGAAAGGAAAATAAGACAACTGAAAAGTAATCCATAGCTTTTAAAGCAACAAAAAATGGTTCTGATTCAAGTAGTGAAGACGATGAAGAAACAACCTTAATGCCAAGACATTTCGGAAAATTTCTAAGATACAGAAGGAGAAATAACTTTCAAATAAATAACCAAGAAAGTTCAGGAAGAAATGATGATCAATGTTATAACTACAATAAACCAGGTCATATAAAGAGAATGTGTCCATATCTAGATAAATCAATTCAACAAATGGACAATAGAAATTCATTAAAGAAAAGAAAGAGGGCTTACGTAGCAATTTTAGATGATTCAGATTCATCATCTAGCGATGATGAGCTAGAAACTGGAAATTCAAGTATGTGTTTCACAACAATTCAGTATTCAGAAAATATCGAAGGAATGGATTTAAAAACCGGGTATGACTTAATTAATTTTTAATTTTTTTTGTTAATGGATGGTTTGTTTGCCTTGCTTGTTTGCTTTGTTTTGAATTTGAAATTTAAACTTTAAAATTCATACTTGAAATTTAAAATTCAAATTTGAAATTTGAATTTTGAAATTCAAATTTGAATTTTGAAATTCAAATTTGAATTTTGAATTTTGACATTCAAAATATCAACAAAATAATAAATATAATAATATAATAAATCTTGGAAGTTTGTTAGGATTAATATTATTTCAAGAAATAGTTAAACTTGAAATATAAATCGATAATTTATAACCAAAAGTCATATAACCATATTTCCTTTGAAATTTAGCATGTATGTCGACATACATATGTCCTTATGTCAACATAAAGGCCTGTAAAATGAAATTCAAAATTTGAATTTAAAAGGTTTAAACTTTAAAACTTCCCACTGAAAAGATGTCATTGATTTCAGAAAAGTTGTGCACATTCAATTCATATTTATTCAGTCTCTATTTATAAATCTATTCAATCTTATTCTCTCTACCTTTCATTCAAAATTCAAACTACTCTCTTCATATCTATTATCTTCAACAAAAAAAAAATCTCTAGTGGCTTCCTCTAGCACTCCTCAAACTATGACATTATCCAAAACCATCAAAGGATATCTCTATAACGATAAAGAAGCAATCAAAACCTATGTTGACTACGTAGCAAATGCAAAAGTCAATACGGGTGCTTTCACCATCTTTGGAGATTTTCCATCTTACGATCTTCCTTCTCTTTTCAATCACAATGAAGTATTGAGCTTGAATGACGCTCGAGATAACGATGAAGTATGTTACCCGAAACTCGTGTAATAACCCGAAAATCTGAACCAATTTAATATTTTTATTTTGGTAATTTTAGTGAATTTTGAATATTTAAAATGATAATTTTTAAATAATAATGACGAGAAATTTATTTTGAATAGAAATAGAATGTATATATTTATTTGAATCGACGATAGAATATAAATATTTTATTTTAATTTTAAAAGGAATTGAAAATGGCGCGGTAGTTTGAAAATTCGATATCAGAATTCAAATGAATGTACAGGATTCAAAATAAACCGGATTTTAGCGAAACCAAAAATATTAGAATCTATTTGAAAATATCTTTCTAATGAATCCGAAAATTTGAAATTTCATATAGCGGGGATAAAAAGTTATGCCCAGTTGAAAATTTAGAATAGTCGTTGTGGAATTCTGGCCCTTAAGAATGGAAATTTTGCAAACGACCTCGGTTTTTGACGAAACCACTTTTGTTGGATCCGGGATGTAGAATTATTGCTAGATTCCAAAATTCATAATTTTCTGAATCAATATGTAAGTGATTGACATTGAAAAGTGTTTATTTTATGACTCTTATGCTTTATCTTTTGTAAATAAATAAATGATACTTTGGGTATTTTTTATGTGTTTTTACAGATTTCAAGCGTTGCCTCCTTCAATTCAAATCAAAGGCCAACTACAAGAAAGAGCTACTTCCTCACATCAAATTCATTTCAATTGCAAAAGAAGTAGTAGCTCACTGGTAAAGGCATAGGAATTGGTGCTGAGAGACCCGAGTTCGAACCCCGTCAAGCTCACTTTTTGCCAAAGAAACGGAGCGCGTTCACACTGGCCCTTTGCTTTGAGAAATATTTGGACTAGTGTTATGTTATATATATACATACACATATTCATGTGTATGTATTTATGATGTGCACCAATTAACATTTCAGCAATAGCCATATTCTTATCATGGAATTAAATTCAAATCATTCAATTTCAATTAGAAGAATTTCTGATTGAATTGCTGCCAAGAAAAGATCCATTGTGAAGATTTTATCCTTTGTGCCTTGGGATTCTAATAAGCATCCTTGTTTGGAAGAATCAATTACATGCACCAATCAATTAGCCACATGAGAGATATGGAAAATATTTACCATGATATGCCAGATTTTTCTCCAATCAAGCTGAGTCAAGGAAGGCAAGAGATATTCATGAATGAGGAGGCCCATGTATTCATAGACCTAATTATGGTTTTCCCCTTTCTCATCTATAAATATGTGTTGTAACCATTGTAAAAATCATTCATTCTTCTGTACTCTCTTTTAGTTTTAATAAAGCTTTCTTTTCTTTAGTTTCTGCATTTTATTTCATGGCAAATTGTGTTGTCTAGTCAATTAGATTTGCTAGAACACAATTTGCTATTGCTTCTATTTTTCTTACTGGTGATTGACCTTCTGATTAGATTCAACGGTAATCCTAGTTTTTATTTTCTGTTCGTTTAATTCTGTTTTGCATTTTTATTTCCAGTGTTCTATTTTATTTTAATCATTGAATTTATTACAGATCTGATTAGATTCGAATCTGTAGTGAATTTAATTGCATCTTTTATTCGTAGTTTCACCTTCTATTTTGTTTTGCAAAAAAAAATCAACCTCTAAGCTGTGTCTAACTCTCCCAAGAGATTAGATAAATAATTGATTTAATTCACCTCCCTGTGTTCGACCTGTGTGCTACACACCTGTATGCTTGCAGAATTTATTACAAATGTCGCGCTTTTCTAATTCATAGACTAGCGACGATCAAGTTTTTGGCGCCGTTGCCGGGGAGGTAACGATTAAATTTTATTATTTATTTAGTTTCTGATTCGTGTTAGTTTTATTATTATTTTAATATTTGTTTTATTTTGTTTAAAAAAAAAATATATTTCCATCTCTATTTTCTTTCCCCCGATTTCTTTCTCAGTATAAAAAACCTTCTTTTTTTTCTACATCATCTCCGCGGATCCATATCACCCACTTCCATATATACATCCCTTTTATTTCACCCATCGCAACTCCATAACACCACAATTTCACAAAAAAAAAATCCACTCAGACCGAAAAAACCACTTTCAAACCGTCCCCTTTCTCTGACAATAATCCCATCATCTCCACTGTCATCTTCTCAAGCATCTACACCCTCGTTCCACCTTCCAGCAATCAACCCATCTTCACTCCCCATCTCCACGCAAGTCCTGTTAATCACAGAACCACCACCGCAAAACTCAACTTCTACCATCACCGAAACTCATGCATTAGCAAACAGAATTCACCAGTTCGATACCCACTGCCAACTCCGCCCACAGCGAAATCAACGCAACCCAAAAAAAGAAAAAAAATCCACCCCCCAATTCTCAAACCTCTCAAGCTACACCTCAATCCAAACAACCTTATAGGCACCCCAATTTTCAATCATCAAACCAATCATCTCAATCTTCTCAACCATCACAAGACATTGGGCGTCTAGAAAAACAGATGAACTCTTACGAAGCTAAAATAAACTCGCAAGACGCTAAAATGGACCAAATGTTTAATATGATGAAGGAATTTATGAAAACTCATGAGAAGGGAAAATTGCCTAGTCAACCCGAGGTGAATCCAAAGTATAACCCTCGTGCTGTAAATTCTTGTGAGGACGAAAACCATAATCCAGTCAATGCTATTACAACCCTTCGATCTGGAAAGAGGATTAATAATAACGTGGACGACCCTGACGAACCTTCTAACTCGACCCCAACCCCTAATCTTGATGACCACCCATTGGCTTCGAATGCCAATTCTTCTAAACCTCCATTTTCCTCAAATGTTGGCAATCCCAACAGTTCTTCTCCCAGTGTCGGCAAACCCGACCCACCTTCGAAAAATAATGTTGGCAATACCAACATTCCATCTTCTACAACCTTACCACCTTCTCTTCCCTTGGATAAACCTTCTTCTTCGAATGATGAAACTCATCACAGAGTCGAAAAACCAGTAGCTCCTTTTCCTCATAGACTCAATAATAAGAAGAAAGCGGCAAATTTCGATAAAATTCTGGAAATTTTCAAACAAGTCCGTGTGAACATTCCTCTTTTAGACACCATTGAACAAATTCCTCAATATGCTAAATGTCTTAAGGAATTGTGCACACAAAAACGTGCGACCAATGTCCCAAAAACCGCCTTTCTAACTGCAAATACAAGCTCTGTTCTTTCGAATCTTGCCCCAGTCAAGTATAAAGACCCTGGCTGCCCTACGATTGATTGTAAAATAGGAAACACTCACATCTCTCGTGCCCTACTCGACCTTGGTGCCAGTGTCAACCTTCTCCCTTATACTGTCTATCATCAACTTGGACTAGGGGAGATTAAACCAACAAACATCACACTTCAACTAGCCGATCGATCTGTTAAAAAGCCATTGGGAATTATCGAAGACGTTTTGATACAGATCGAACAGTTTTACTTCCCTGTTGATTTTATAGTTCTAGAAACAGAGCCTGTCTCAAATCCCAAAGTTCAAATAGCATTGATCTTAGGACGCCCTTTCTTAGCAACCTCTAATGCTGTTATTAATTGTAGGAATGGTCAGCTTCGACTTTCCTTCGAGCACCTAACCATTGAGCTAAACATCTTTAATCTCAACAAACAACCTAGGGATTTTGAGATCGATGAAATTGACATGATTCAAACCACAGTTGATGAAACCTCTAGTGACACTTCTGAAGCCTTGAAAATGTGTCTTGACCATTTCGACTCTGATTTCGATGAACTCGAATACATTTCTGAACTAAACAAAATTCTTGACTCCGACACTTCGTCACCTGAATCTAACCAAGGAATGTTGACCAATGTTGTTACACAAGAACTTCCTAAGTTAGACCTCAAACCCTTGCCACCAGACCTTAAGTATGCCCACCTAGACTCTTCAAAAACTTTTCCCGTAATCTTGGCCTCCGATCTTACCGAGGACCAAGAAGAAAAACTTTTGGATATCTTGCGGGAAAATAAGGACGCCTTGGGGTGGGAAATTAGCGATATAAAAGGAATTAGCCCATCAATTGTGGAACATCGCATACATTTAGTTGATGAGGCTAAACCCACCCGTGAGGCTCAAAGGCGATTAAACCCAAACATGAGAGAAGTGGTCAAGGAGGAGATAATCAAATGTCTAGACAATAACATCATCTATCCCATCTCTGATAGTACTTGGGTGAGTCCGGTACAAGTTGTACCAAAGAAGTCGGGAGTCACAGTGATCAAAAACGACAGTAATAAACTCGTCCCAACAAAAATCAAAACCAAATGGCGTGTGTGAATCGACTATCGAAAGCTCAACTCAGCCACACGAAAAGACCATTTTCCCTTGCCTTTTATTGACCAAATGCTCGAACGCTTAGCGGGACATGAGTACTACTGTTTTCTCGATGGATACTCTGGCTATAACCAAATTCCTGTTGCTTTAGAAGATCAACATAAGACCACCTTTACTTGTCCCTTTGGAACCTTTGCTTATCGTCGCATGCCTTTCGGTGTTTGTAATGCCCCCACGACTTTCCAAAGGTGTATGATGAGTATTTTCTCTGATATGGTGGAAGAATTCTTGGAAATATTCATGGATGATTTTTCAATATATGGATCATATTTTTCCCAATGTCTCACTCATTTAGAACTCGTCCTTAAGCGTTGTAAGGAGAAATCACTCGTGCTTAATTGGGAAAAATGTCACTTTATGGTGAAAAGGGGGATGGTTCTAGGTCATGTCGTCTCCAAAGATGGCCTAGAAGTCGATAAATCCAAAATCGATTTGATTGCTAATTTACCTCCTCCTAAGTCTGTCAAAGATGTTCGTTCATTTCTTGGCCATGCGGGATTCTATAGAAGATTCATTAAGGATTTCTCGAAAATTTCCAAACCTCTCTCGAATTTACTTGCCAAGGACGTAAAGTTTGAATTTTCCAATGATTGCAAAACATCTTTTGAAACTCTTAAGTCCATCTTGACCACAACTCCCATCATTCAACCTCCTGATTGGACTCAACCCTTCGAACTTATGTGCGACGCTTCTGATTTTGCTATTGGAGCCATCTTGGGTCAGCGTATCGATAAACTCCCTCGAGTCATTTATTACGCTAGCAAAACTTTAAACGAGGCCCAACTGAATTACTCAACTACTGAAAAGGAATTTTTGGCAGTTGTCTTCGCTCTTGAGAAATTCAGACCATATCTCATAGGATCCAAAGTCATAGTTTACACTGACCATGCTGCCCTACGATATCTGCTTTCTAAAAAGGATGCTAAGGCCCGCTTGATTCGTTGGATCCTTCTTCTTCAAGAATTCGATATAGAAATACGAGATAAAAAGGGTTCTGAAAATGTCGTAGCTGATCATCTCTCTCGAATTGTGCACGAAAATGATAACGACACCCAAATCGATGACTATTTTCCTGACGAACAACTCCTTTCGATCTCTAACACCCCTTGGTACGCTGGCATTGTGAATTATCTTGTCACACAACAAATGCCCGCTGAATGGTCGAAACAAGATAAACAAAAATTTCTCTCGAAAGTTCGAAACTTCTATTGGGACGACCCATATCTTTTCAAATACTGTCCAGACCAAATCATTCGAAGGTGTGTTCCCGATGATGAACACCAAAGTATTCTCTCCTTCTCACATGACCATGCTTGTGGCAGTCATTTTGGAGCAAGAAAAACTGCTGCAAAAGTTTTGCAAAGCGGTTTTTATTGGCCCACACTCTTCCGTGATGCTTTCGAATTTTGCTCTAAATGTGAGCGCTGTCAAAGAACGGGTCGAATCTCTAAGCGAAACATGATGCCTCTCAACCCCATTTTAGTGATTGAGTTATTCGATGTTTGGGGCATCGATTTCATGGGACCATTCCCTAATTCATTTGGGAATCTTTACATCTTACTTGCGGTAGATTATGTCTCAAAATGGGTTGAAGCCATTCCGACCAAAACCAACGACAACAAGGTTGTTGTCAAATTCCTCAAAGAAAACATCTTTTCACGCTTTGGCACACCACGAGCTTTCATTAGCGATAATGGCACTCATTTCTGTAATCGTGCTTTTGAGTCCTTGCTCAAGAAATACTCAATCACACACAAGTTGTCGACCCCCTACCATCCACAAACGAGTGGGCAAGTAGAAGTCTCCAATAGACAAATCAAACAAATTCTTGAGAAAACCGTGAATTCCAATAGAAAAGATTGGTCCATAAAACTGATCGATGCACTTTGGGCTTTTCGCACTGCTTATAAAACCAATCTAGGGATGTCACCATATCGATTAGTCTTTGGAAAAGCCTGTCACTTACCTCTTGAATTAGAGCATCGTGCTCTTTGGGCCATAAATTTTTTGAACTTTGACTTAGAAAAAGCCGGCTCACATAGGAAGTTACAAATTTCAGAATTAGAGGAATTAAGAAATGAGGCGTATGAAAATGCGAAAATCTACAAAGACAGAACCAAAGCCCAACACGACAAAAACATACTTCGTAAGGAATTCAACGTAGGTCAAAAAGTTCTTTTATACGACTCTAGACTTCACTTGTTTCCAGGAAAACTCAGATCTCGATGGACTGGACCTTATGTCGTGAAAACAGTATACCCTCATGGAGCGGTTGAAATTGAAAATCCTAGGGATGGAAAAGTCTTCAAAGAAAACGGTCAACGACTGAAACCATTTTTGGAATTCGAGCAATATGACGAAGATGACTCTATCGATCTGCATGATCATCCACCATAAAATCAGGTGGTACACGTTCTTTTTCTTTTATTTTTCTTTTTCATTTTTATTATTCTTATTTTATTTTTGTTTTTCTGCCTTAGACAGTTGGGACACTGTCTCAATCAAGTGTGGGGGGGGGGGGGGGGGGGGAGTCTGCATTGCATTCTTTTGATTTTTCTTTCTTTTTCATACAGGACCATCATACATTTTATATCGTAGTAACATACCATAATTTTTTTAATTTTTTTTTTTGCAATACGACTCATTTTCAATTGATACAGCAAAATAATTTACAATTTTTAGCCAGTTGATAGTATTTTTCTGTCTCAACTTAGATCGAATAGGAAATATAATGAAACGTTTAATTTTGAGGGATAATAGTGTAACCGGTACATAGGGAGATTCTTAGGTGATGGCCATGAAATCTATTCTATATTGTAGACTTTGTTTAAATAAGTGGAGGACTTAAAATACTTATATTGGCTTTTCAAATCTTTAAAACTAAGTTGTGTCAAGTTGAATTCGCATAACTCTCTTTTGTGCTTATATTTTCGATAATAATAATAATAGTATTCCAAGGGTATCCAACATTGCTTGTATATCGAGCGTTGGTGTGCAAACCCGCCAAGCTCTATCCGACACGTTGTTGACAAAGTCAAAGTTGGAATATCTTGGTCTCATTTTATGAGATTGGACACCTAAGGATTACTGACACGTTGTTGACAAAGTCAAAGTCGGGCTGCACAATCCGCCAAGCTCTTTACCTACTCTCCGTTAGTCCGCGAGGCAGTGCATGGGTGGTAAACCTTGGTCTTTTTAGTTAGGTGTATGTACTTAATCATAAATCTTAAAATTTTTATAGAATAAAGAATAAGCGATGATACCCAAACACTTCTTGACCTTATCGATTCGACTAGCCATACATGAGAAAATTAGAATACCACTTTGCAAACTGTGCCAAGCAAACTAAGAATTTATTTCATGGCTGCACTATGTTATCGACCGAACTAACTGGCCAAACTGGAATTTAACATTTGAAAACTTGATTTATATTGAAAATTTGTGACAAGTCGAGGTATCTAAAATAAAATCAACTGGTTAGAAATTATTAACTTAATTTGTTATACCACTTTCCTGAAATAAGTCGTGTTGTCAATTTTCGTTTTTATTTTTGCATATGTCCATTGCATTCATGTAGTTTCATTAGAATCATAGCATACTGCATTTGGATTTTGTGGGTAGTATCCGCTGAAAACCCTCACGAGACACCACTCGTCCTACTAGGGACACCTAGAGGTTTAACGGCTTGTTGCATACGCTCAATGCAATCGTGTTTCCTACGAAAGTGTGACCTATCTAGTTTAGTTTTTCATTTTTTTTGTTTTACTCGAGGACGAGTAAAAGATAAGTGTGGGGGTATTTGATTGACATTGAAAAGTGTTTATTTTATGACTCTTATGCTTTATCTTTTGTAAATAAATAAATGATACTTTGGGTATTTTTTATGTGTTTTTACAGATTTCAAGCGTTGCCTCCTTCAATTCAAATCAAAGGCCAACTACAAGAAAGAGCTACTTCCTCACATCAAATTCATTTCAATTGCAAAAGAAATAGTAGCTCACTGGTAAAGGCATAGGAATTGGTGCTGAGAGACCCGAGTTCGAACCCCGTCAAGCTCACTTTTTGCCAAAGAAACGGAGCGCGTTCACACTGGCCCTTTGCTTTGAGAAATATTTGGACTAGTGTTATGTTATATATACACATACACATATTCATGTGTATGTATTTATGATGTGCACCAATTAACATTTCAGCAATAGCCATATTCTTATCATGGAATTAAATTCAAATCATTCAATTTCAATTAGAAGAATTTCTGATTGAATTGCTGCCAAGAAAAGATCCATTGTGAAGATTTTATCCTTTGTGCCTTGGGATTCTAATAAGCATCCTTGTTTAGAAGAATCAATTACATGCACCAATCAATTAGCCACATGAGAGAATTGAGAGATATGGAAAATATTTACCATGATATGCCAGATTTTTCTCCAATCAAGCTGAGTCAAGGAAGGCAAGAGATATTCATGAATGAGGAGGCCCATGTATTCATAGACCTAATTATGGTTTTCCCCTTTCTCATCTATAAATATGTGTTGTAACCATTGTAAAAATCATTCATTCTTCTGTACTCTCTTTTAGTTTTAATAAAGCTTTCTTTTCTTTAGTTTCTGCATTTTATTTCATGGCAAATTGTGTTGTCTAGTCAATTAGATTTGCTAGAACACAATTTGCTATTGCTTCTATTTTTCTTACTGGTGATTGACCGTCTGATTAGATTCAGCGGTAATCCTAGTTTTTATTTTCTGTTCGTTTAATTCTGTTTTGCAATTTTATTTCCAGTGTTCTATTTTATTTTAATCATTGAATTTATTACAGATCCGATTAGATTCGAATATGTAGTGAATTTAATTGCATCTTTTATTCGTAGTTTCACCTTCTATTTTGTTTTGCAAAAAAAAATCAACCTCTAAGCTGTGTCTAACTCGCCCAAGAGATTAGATAAATAATTGATTTAATTCACCTCCCTGTGTTCGACCTGTATGCTACACACCTGTATGCTTGCAGAATTTATTACAAATGTCGCGCTTTTCTAATTCATAGACTAGCGACGATCAGTAAGCATGGAAAATGAAAACGTGTTATGATAGTTTCAGTCAATTTCGATCGACCAGAAAATGGCCATTTTTCAAACGGTCTCGGAATTTGACGAAATTAGATTTATTAGAACCGTATCGTCAATACGAGGATAGAAATATTTCTCGGAAATTTTTAGAGTCTGTATGTGGTCCCGGTAAATTGAAATGCACGTTCAAATTCAATATATAGATTTATATTTTGATTTTGATGAAAATTAATCGAAACGATTGAATCAGCTTACGATACATAACCCATTGCGTTTGGAATGGGGGTATATTCGAAATCTTTATATACTCGATTGTCCACATTAAAATATAATATACTCAAATATGTATTTTAAGATAAAATTTTCAAAACTAAATTTTGTATTCATTTTTATATTTTAATTTTAAAGAAAATAATACTCTTCACACTCGTTCTAGGATACTACTGATCCCATCTCTAACGAGTTATTCTTATTGGATATTACTAATCCAATCTCTGACGAATTCTTTCGTTCGGCTCTAATGTGCCTTGTTCTCGAGCTCTGTAAACCAAAGCTCTGATACCAAATGAAACGACCCAAACTTCCCCGTGAAGGAAAGCCCGGATTGCTTTGAGAACAACACACATCAGAACACCGAACAGAAGAACATTTTATTGCCGATTACAACAATTACATCAGAGTACAAGAATACTCCAGAGTATATATGAATAATATATATTGGAAATACAAGATCAGAGACTTAAATTACATTTAAATAGCAGCGGAAAAATAATACAAATATACAACCGAAAGGAATACACCGATACAGAGCTTTCCGAATATCGCTTCAGCTATAGACCAGGATCCTGTAAATATGATATCTGCAAAACAAGCTACTCGACTGCCCGTGTGGAAAATATGGGCACCCGAGTTTGCCAGTGAAACAAACTACAGGTCAGTCATGAGACTGGTATGAGAAATCTTAACTAACCTATCTAATAATAAGGCTAATCACAGGATCACGCCGCTAACGCGGAACGGGTTTACTCCATTGGATTGCCTGTGCATGAAATAAAGTAAATCGTCAAATAACGCAATGCTTTTTAGAAAAATGAAACCATTATAAGACCCAGGTCCCATCACACAACGCAACGCACGCCGGAGGATAGGGTTTTACCTTATAATGATCAAAATATGATAAGTACGTCAAACGTATTACTATTAGTGTGTGTATGTTTTCATAAATCATTCAATATAAATGTATTAATCCTAGACGACATAGGTACCATATATTATGCCGCCGTATATAAGTATACAACTAAAATCATAATGTCGTATTGGAGAAGTGGTTTCCATCATGAGTCGAGGCTAGGGGCAAGCTCCTCTCCGATTCGAGACACTCTAGCAAATGCCTCAAGATCCCCCGCAGTGAACCCTTGGAAGCGGTAGGGCCGGTCCACACATATGTGTATGGATTGGTTATGCCTGAACACACGTTTCCCGGTCCCTTTGGACCTATAGTATGACCACCAACGGCCTATAAAACACGAGGTACCTCAAAATCCATCATCCACATAAGTAAAATGTCAGCGCTGGTAGGTCCCTGACACAACTCTAGCTAGAAAGAAACGTGTGCACTCCCTACGCCTAAACATGCCATGCTTTGATCATCTTCCACAAGGCCTGCTTTTCAACAAAACCTTGATCATTCGCATCTTAGCGTGCCACGTTGACAATTCGCGCCATGCTACCAATAACTATTAACATATACAAGGGTGTTAAGCAGAGAATAAATTCTCTACCACCAAACAAGCATACATTAATAAAAATTGATTTAATTACACGAAACGAGTACCTACGTCAGACGCGCGTCTATACAAGTCCGTCCTGGGTTTGAACGAAACCAGAGATACCAGAGAGGTTCTCGCTTATCCGGACAATCAACCCATACGACCGGTCAACTACTACATCAACCCCTTCCTGGGAGCAAGTCAGTCCAAGGTCTCAATCATCGTTGACCGTTCGACGTGAAGATCGTCGGTCTTCAACATCGTCTTCTATTATTTCGATTTAAATCATCGTTTGATTGTTTGAAATGAGTTAAACTCGACCTTTTCAAATAACCATCGCATAATTATCATTTAAAACATTTCACGTCGTTCATATTTATTTATAGCGATTTATTTCTATTTTTATTTATTTAAAAATAGTGCGAATAGACTATACGACGCTTCGGGTCGATGGGCGACCCTGGCGCTGTTTTTACCAAAATTTGTTTTAAACATATCTCAAAATCTATCCGTCAGATTTTGGTAAATTTTATGTCGTTGGAAAGCTCTTTCCAAGACGGTCCTGACGGGTCCAGTTTTGGGAAATTCAACGGTCGGATCTTTCGGTACAACCGTTTAAAGTTATGATTTCAAAACACGAACTACCGCGCGTGTTTCGCTTAGTTTTAATTTATATTATACATATATAAATCAAACCTTTTAGCGATTCCACTATTTCAAAATCCATTCTTTTATTTATTAAATGATATTTTTGGCCGCTAATTCTAATGCGACAAAAATCATATTTTCTACAAGGTGTCTTTTGTCCGCCAATTCTAATGCGACAAAAACAATGATTTTAACTATGTATATTTTTATATTAAATAAAAATAATATATTTATTCGCCAATTCTAATGCGACAAAAATTATGTTTTACTAAGTATATCTTTATGAAAAGAATATTTTTGTCCGCTAATTCTAATGCGACAAAAATTATGTTTTTACGCTATATATTTTTATATTCAATAAACATGATATTTTCCTTTTATCCTTTTATCTACATATACAATGTAAATGTCTTTTACTTTACATTGAAAATGTAAATTCTTTCTTTTATTTCTTTACATTGAAAATAATGTTTTCTATTCTTTTCTTTATTATCTTTACATAGAAAATGTTTCTCTTCTTTATTTTCTTTTCATAGAAAAATGTTTCTTTTCTTTATTTTCTTTCATAAAAAAATGTACATATTACTTTTATTTTCTTTTTACATTAAAAATGTATATACTACTTTTATTTTCTTTTTACATTAAAAATGTACATACTACTTTTATTTACATTTACATTAAAAATGTACATATTACTTTTATTTACATTTTCATTACATAAATGTACTTATATCTTAATTACATTTTTAATAACATAAAATGTACTTTTATCTTAATTACATTTTAAATATCATAAAATGTACTTTTATCTTAATTACATTTTAAATATCATAAAATGTACTTTTATCTTAATTACATTTTAGATATCATAAAATGTACTTTCAATTTGATTATGTTTCATTAACATAAAAATGTATTTTTAATTTTAACTACATTTTAATAACATAAATGTATTTTTAACTTATGACATTTTTAACACATAAAAATGTGAATCTGTCTAATAACATTTTTAATATGTAAAAATGTGAATTTCCATGTCATTAACTTAACGATGTAATTCGGGGTCATAATATTTAAATTAACACAACGATGTAATCTTATGTCATAACAATAATATTAACATGATGATGTAAATTTGCGTCATCTCAATAATGTTAACACAACATATAAATTGGTGTCATTACAACAAGGTTAACCTAACATGTAAATTGGTGTCATCTCATCTATATTAACACCACGGTGTAATTTGTGTTATTGAAACTATACTAACACAATGATGTAAATTGTGGTATACTTTTGATGAATCACAATAAAAGCCTCATCTTTATTTGTAAATGAAAATAAGATTAAAACTTACATTTTGTTTTATAAATAAAGATTTAACTTGCATTTTACAAAATAAAAATAAAAATTAGTATTTTAAATTTGTAGACAAGACAAAGATAAAAATTGTCCTTTTATTTATGTTGACAAAATAACGTAAAAATTTGTCTCTTTATTATGTTAACAAAATAACATAAAAGTTTGTTCTTTTTATCATGTTAAAAAAAATGACATAAACACTTGTTCTTTTTTTTTTTTTTTGTTAACAAAATGACATAAAAACTTGTCCTTTTTCTATGTTAACAAAATGACATAAAAACTTGTTCTTTTTCTATGTTAACAAAATGACATAAAAACTTGTTCTTTTTCTATGTTAACAAAATGACATAAAAACTTGTTCTTTTTATTATGTTAACAAAAATTTGTCCTTTTTATTATGTAACAAAAATTTGTCCTTTTTATTTTACAAACAAAATTACATGTTAAAATTGCCCTTTTATTTTATTTGCAAACAAAATAAACAAAACCAGAATAAATGTTTTCAATTTTATTTAAGAAAATAAAATGAGAATAAAAATCAAAGTAAAAACTTTGTCATTTATTTTGTAGACAAAATTTGTATAAAAACTTTGTCTTTTATTTTGTAAACAAAATAAATGACAAAGATTGTCTATAATTTTGTTAACAAAACTAAGATCCAAACTTTTCCTTTATTACTTTGTAAATAAAAATAAAATTCCCATATTTCCTTATAAATTAAAATTTCCATTTGTATATAAAAAAAAATAACAGTAATAAAGATGAGGACTCATATAGATTACATCAGAATGTAGAACTGGACTAACATAGCTATTTCAACACAGCATAAGATCGTTACAAATCACACATCAATATAGATTCTACATTACCACATCGCAAGATATACATACAAATCCAAACGATTGCGAATAATAATTATATTATTTAATTATTAAGATTTTAGAAATCTCACCTTTATAGATCCGCCTTGGCTTATTGCCAAAAATTATACTCGTTCAGAATTGTCCCAAATCAGTATGGAAAAATAGTTTTCTGCGTCACGAGTCCAACGCTTCAGAAATTACGTTATTCTGAATTAATACGATCGAGTTATGCTTAAATTTAGTTAGAATATTTAAATTATTTAATAAAATATATATAAAAAGGATTTATACCCTTCTTCTTCAATTTAGAAATCGGCCGTGGGTTTCAACCATGGTTCAAAACTTTAGCTCGATCTTGCATCCAATCCAAAGCACCAGAGATCGATCGGGAGGCGGCGCGTCGAAGGGCTACGAGTGGTGCACCGGCGCCTGGAGTCTCGGCCAACTCGGTAGCGAGCTGCGGTCTGGGCGAGGCACGAACGGCGGCGACTTCTTGTCGTCGGTGGGGGCGCTACAGGCCACTAGGAGAGGTGGTTCGGGTATGAGAGGATAGAGGGAGGAAAGCTCTTCGAAAAGGTGTATACGTTGGGTATTAATTCGTGGACAGGAGGGAGAAAATGGAGGAGGAAGAATCGGCCATTGGAATGAGTGGCCGCTGTGTTTAGACGATGAACAGTAATTGGCTTAGGGTTTGATTAATTCTTATTTTTATAATGTTTTAAATGTAATTTTATAAAAAAATCCAAATAGACACACGCATACATAGTTTATGTATAAACATATTTTACCTTTTTCCTAGCCTTAATCAATGCTTGTTTCCCCATGGTTTCATAAAACAATTAACATGGTAATAATTTTCCATTTTTAAAACAATAACATGTTAATATTCTCCCATGTCAGAAATTAATAAATAGTTACCATCTTAATATTCTTCCCATATTTGTTTCCTATTACACTTATTAAAGAAATTAAGTGAAGATTTATCTAACAAAACGTCCTTTTATTTATATCCATCTTATTTATTTGCATAAAGTATTTCACATTAATATTTAGCTTATGTAACAGGTTTTAACTATGAATTAGTTTATACTGAAAATGTTAACTAACATTACCCTCATTAATGGCTATTTATTCGCTATTCATTTACTCTTGTAATATTTGCCTAAATATGTTCATTACCATTTTCTCTCTTCTTCATCTAATGAAACTATTACATTATGCCAAATTATTTTATTAACTCCTACAACTTAGTAAGTTCACCTCGTATCATTTAATTAATACAATCAATTTGAAATTGATTGATATTAATTAATTTCCATTACACGTTATCTTTACGTATACATTTCCTATAGTATGATACTATGTGTACATGTTTACTTTTCAAACATCCTATTAAGATATATTCATGTTTTTTTTAAAAAAAATATGCAACTTTTATTCTAACCTCAGTTTATTCAAAAAGAGTAATTAATGCCCTCTCTTTGCGTTAATTTAAAATATAACTTTTATTAAATGTTCATTGACCCAAATCTTGTCATATTTCCTTTTGCATGGACTGTTACTACTTTCCAATCATGCATTAATAACTTCTTCTTTTTTTTTTTGGTTGGTTATATATATTTTAAATTTTATCTTTCACTTGTCCCTACATATGTAGTAGGTGACAAATGAAATCTAATTCGTTGACTAGGCATGATGGGACCACACATGTTTCATTCAATTTTTTTTATATTAATGTTTAATTCATTTTCTTTGATTATTAAGTTGTGCAACTTTTTATATGTTTCATCTTACATTAAAAATGTGTTTTTAAGGTTAACCAAATTTCTTTCAATAACGATCATTCAGTAACGATTCTTTTTACATTAAAGTGTAACTTTTTAATGAATCATATTATTACATGAAAATGTGAGTATTTATGTTACAACAACTTTCCTATTTAAACCAATGTTCATTATTATTTTTTTGACGCATTTTCTATTAAAACTTCCTGAAATAAAATTTTTAAATTGGTTCCAAAATTCCGGGTTGTTACACACCTCTATACCCCGAACGCCGCAACTCCACCACCCGCCGCCGATTGTGAACCCCTCCTCCAACAAAAACTGAATTTCTTAAGGGACTAAGGTGAGTTTTTTTATAGTTAATCTAGTTTATTTTTATAGAACAACATCGTTATAAAATCAGTTTTTATCTATGTGTATATAGTGAAGAAAGAGTTGAACTTTATATATATATATACATGGCAAAGATAAAAATGTGATCTTTATATATGTAGCGAATTAAAAATATGATTTTTTATATAATAGAGAATATAAAAATTTGATTTTTAGATATATGAAGTAGCGATAAAAATTCGATTTTTATATATAGGAAGTAGCGATAAAAATTCGATTTTAATATATATGAATTAGCGATAAAAATTCGATCTTTATATTGTTTACATCAAAAGTAAAAATATAATTTTTAGAATTGAAATAAAAATGTGATTTTTATTATGAACTGCGTGAAACAGAGGGCGATGGAACGGATTGAAATCAAAAAGCGATTCAAACGGTTTAGAAATGCAGAAATAAAAATGGCGGAGTGGATCCCCAAGGTGAGAACTCCTCATTAAAATTTTCTGTTCAGTTATTTATTTTATAACTGCATATATAAACTGCTCTCTGTCTTCCACAAACCATGGACGACTTGTGTGATTGTTTGTGTCGTGAAAATTGACTGTTGATTGTGATGAAAAATATATATTCATGTGTTGAAATAAAATATATATTCGTGTGTTGAAATAAAATATATATTCATGTGTTGAAATAAAATATATATTCATGTGTTGAAATAAAATATTTATTTTATTTCAACACCGATTTGACTGATATTGATTGGGACGATAAATTTTACACATCGCCCAACTGCACAAATAAAATCTGTGTTTGATTGTTTGAAACCCCACATGGGTATTGGGATGATATTTGACGTACACTAATCCCGATTGTTTAGTTGTATGTCAATCGATGGGTTGACAGGCTGTGTAAGCGTTAATTATTTATATTTAATGCTTATGCAGTAGTGTGTGCACTTTGGATGATGGTTGATGACTTATCGTTGCGATTATATACATCTGTTGTAGGAAATCCATATAATTAACATTATATGGTAATTGATTGGGCCTCATTCAAATTTGGAAAATAAGGAATATTATAAAAGAAAATTCATGTGTTGAATAGAATAAAAATTCATGTGTTGAATAGAATGAAAATTCATGTGTTGAATAGAATAAAAATTCATGTGTTGAATAAAATAAATATTCATGTGTTTAATAAAAATAAAAATTCATGTGTTGAATAAAATATATATTCATGTGTTGAATAAAAATATATATTCATATGTTGAAGAAAATATTCATTTGTTGAATAGAATAACGAAGTTATTGAAATATATGAAGCCATGTTGATTAGATATGCGCCATTTTGACGCGAACGAAATTTATATCGATTTTATTCGTTTTTATAATGAATATCGAAAAGAAATCGATTTCGAAATCGAATATTCTGAAAATATTATCATTTATATACCGATGATGTGGAATATTCAATTTTGATTCGAAATTGAATATGAAGTTGAAATCGTTTCGAAAACGAATTTAAAACGATTTATAAAATACGTTTTAAAAGGAAATCGACGAAATATATATAATATATATATTATATATATAGAATGGCTTGAATAGAACGCGCCGCGCGGCGGTTGTTTGCTAATTTCGACCATTGACTTCGAATGGACATTACCGGAGATCCGACCGTCGGATTCTCTAAAACCGGAACTGTTGAGTTCGTATCGAAAAGAGCTTTCTAATGAGTATTAGAGATTTGAAATCTAACGGTTGTATTTGGAATTATGTCCAAATCAAATTTGGAAAAGGTTGTTGTAAGTGCAGTTCGATGGCCGTTGATGGAAATCGACTGTACGGGCCTTGAT